>CM051014.1:8738911-8851411 GCA_027704905.1 Muraenolepis orangiensis | reverse complement strand
GTGCTCTATAGTGTACGGTAGTGTACTCTAGCATGTAGACAAGAGTGTGCTCTAGTGCGTGCTCTATAGCATGTGCTCTAGTGCGTGCTCTTTAGCGTGCTCTATAGCGTGTGCTCTGCTGTGTGCTTCAGTATGTTCTTTGCAGTGTGCTGTAGAGTGTACTCTAGTGTGCCTATCTATGCTCTAGTGGCTATAGTGGCTCTAGTGTGCCTATCATATGCTCTATAGTGGGCTATATAGTGGGCTCTAGTGTGTGCCTTATCATATGCTCTATAGTGGGCTCTAGTGTGTGCTCTGTAGTGTGTGCTCGTGTGTGTGTTCTGCAGCATGTGCTCTATAACATGCTTTAACATGTTCTCTATAGTAGGGTGTGCTCTACAGCGTGCTCTACATTTTGCTCTAGCATGTGCTCTAAAGCGTGTGCTCTATATTGTGCACTGTAGCAGGGACTCTAGCATGTGCTCTAGTGTGTTCTCTATAGCGTGCTCAAAAGTGTGTGCTCTCACGCTTGCTCTAGCGTCTGCTCTTGTGCGCTATATGTCAAACCCTAGAATGGATAGGAACAGGCGCCTTGTATTTACAATGTGAGGAGATGGATGGCACTCATATGTGAATGTCACACACCACACACACACCACACACACACCACCACCACACACACACCACAACACACCCACCACCACACCACCCACACCACCCCACCCCACCCACACCACTTGCACATACCCCCCCCCCCACACACACATACACACAAACACCACACACACACATACTCGCAAACAACCCACTTTCCCCACTTTTCCTCAACACTTTCCCTCACACACATTCTCTCACACACACACACACACACCCACACACACACAATTTCACACAAACTCAAAAACAACCCACACACACTCCCTCACATACACTGACTCACCAACACACACACACACACCCCAGACACACAGTTACACTACCTCCACACACAAACACACACACACACTTTAAACTGGAATACAACTTATTTATAGCTGCCACTACACTGTGAGCATATTTAAATAATCATACTTAAAACAGTGTATATATATATATATATATATATATATATATATATATATATATATATACAGTGTATATATATATATATATATATATATGTATAAGTATTTTTGGTGTACAAAAATGTGTCTGATATTCGGATTCCGATTATGCTATCGATATTTTAATATCATAGATCAGCTCCCGTTCCATATCTTCCTATTGGTTGTCGGGAAGGCCACAAGGATCAGTCCAGGAGGATCCTATTGGCTGCTGCCTGATCTGTATTTAAACAAGAGACTGTGAATCTATGATTGGTGCACGATGAACAAACTACACATGACTGGAATTTTGATGAGCGCTAAACTGTCCGTCTCATGTCGTTTGGACATATTTCAGTCACACCACAGGTAATGGTGTAACAATCAACCGCTGATTGTCTAAAGTAGCAAGTGTTGAACTTAATGTATCATGATAAGGTTAAGCAATGGGTGGTGAAGAGATGTGAGGAGAGAGATTGTATGAGAATGTGGATGAGTAGAGTGGAAGCTGAATTGGAAAGATGGAAGCGAAGAGAGCAAGAAAATTAATTGAGAGGGTAACGGTGAATAAAGACAATTTGCCAATAGTGTGTGTGTGTGTGTGTGTGTGTGTGTGTGTGTGTGTGTGTGTGTGTGTGTGTGTGTGTGTGTGTGTGTGTGTGTGTGTGTGTGTGTGTGTGTGTGTGTGTGTGTGTGTGTGTGTGTGTGTGTGTGTGTGTGTGTGTGTGTGTGTGTGTGTGTGTGTGTGTGTGTGTGTGTGTGTGTGTGTGTGTGTGTGTGTGTGTGTGTGGGGGGAGAGAGAGAGAGTCTTCAATTGTCTAGTGCTTTCATCTGGGAAATTTTGGACAGAGGGAGAGGGATAGAGATAGAGAGAGAGAGAGGGCGACAGTAACAGACGAAGAGGGAGATATAGATAAAGGGAAGAAATAGAGAGAGAGAGAGAGAGAGAGAGATAGATAGAGTTATGTGCCTCCATCTCTGAACTTCCTCACCTCCCTTTCTGCTGCTGTCATCGTGTTCTCATCTCCTGCGTGTGCCCTGGATGGGGCCTTCGATCTAAATCTATATTCCCCCTCCCCCCTCCCCCTCCTCCTCCCCCCCTTCTTCTCCCTTCTCTCTCCCCCCCTTCTTCTCCCTTCTCTCTCCCCCATCCCTCACCCCTCTCTGCCCCCAATACACACACACACACACACACACACACACACACACACACACACACACACACACACACACACACACACACACACACACACACACACACACACACACACACACACACACACACACACACACACACACACACACACACACACAGGCTTATCCTATACCAAACCAGCTCCTGTAATGAAATGGACTCCTGGACTGGGGAGTCGGCATCCTATTCAATCCAATTGCTTTTGAGCAGCAAGTGTGATTGTCTCTCTCGTTCTGAAGCAAAGAGTTGTGTAATTAAGAGTTGTCCAGAATGTTTCAGGGGAGAGAGAGGGAGAGGGAGGGAGAGAGAGAGAGATTGATTGATATATGGGAGAAAGAGAGAGGAGAGAGAGATGGGTAAGCGCTACAGCGATAGAAATAGAGAGTATGTCTTCAATTGTCAATTGTGCTTTCGTCGGGTCAGTTGCCTTATTAGACTGTTACTCTTGAGCAAGATGCTGCTACTTTGTCCTTTCTTCTTTCTTCTTTTTCAGCTTCATCTTCTTCTTCTTTAAAAGGTTACATTCAAAAGACAAGCCTTTCCCAGCGTTCTCTCAATTTCTCCCTCAACAGCATTCAGCCTAACCTCTGTGGGCATTCTTCGAACCAACCTGCTCCTTAAAGACATGTACCCATGAGTCCACTGTGGAGTGGCTTTGGATAAAAGCATTTCAGGCCAAATGCCTGAAGCCAAACTGGTCTGTGGAGTGGAGCCCTATAGCTGCTACACAGCCCCATGTTGTCTGGTACGCGCGCTTCAAATCAAAAAACAAAAGTCTTTGTAAATTGTGTAAAAAAGATGGCATTCACAGAGCAGATGACACAGATTAGTGCGGGCGCAGTGGGTGGGTCAGTGCAAGGCTGTTGTCCTCACACCATTATATTATATTTTTTAACCTTTTTTTTTTAAAGAAATATGGTGTTATTTATGAAGATGCTAATTATGGCATGACAATGAGGCTAGAAATGTTGTTGTATTTTGTATATGCACTATGTAGTACAATACCATTCAAATGAACTTACTCTGGGAAGTCTGTGATCATTTTAGATTTTCATCTTTATTTGACCTGATAATGAGATAATGATGCAAATTATGCAAATTGCTCAACATGCAACTCTCAGCAACCAAGTTGAATTGTATCCACTCGGCCTATAGATGACATTTCAATCCTAAAAGTTTATAGGAAACAACATTTCTGGGTCCAATCAATTTGCAGTAGACTAGAGTCGGTGTAACCAACAGTTATTTATTCCTCTGTTTCTTCTTCCTCGTCAGCGTGTCAGCCTTTACGCTGTGTGCAGTCTTTTCATCCGCTGCCAAGCAACGCACGCGCCTGCTGGGTACAATTTGAAGAATAAGAAGTAGAAAATAAATGTCTTGAATTAGCGAGCTGCGAGCTGGGGGGTTAGGTCGTACAGATCCCAGCCGGTTTAACGGTTAAGGCCCCTCTGCTTGCTACCTAGAAAAATGGGGACGAGCACGGTGCTAAAACAGCCAGGGTGAGCGCTTGGCAGTCGAGACCCCCCCACTGCGACCTAGCTAAACGGCTATCAACCACTGTCAAAGTTAGCGTTAAATTGTTAAGGCCCCTCTGCTACCTAGCTTAACGAACCAAGCATGGCACTACCGTTGCCGGGGGTTAGCCTTGAGCAGTCAAGCCCCCCCCCCCCTCCCTCCCTCTGCACACAAGAGTTTTAGCCATTAACTCCCAGCACCCGCTACCTAGCTAAAAGGGGGTACAGCGGTGCCACTGTTAATGGTAGCTGTCAGGACCCCTACGTCAGCTAATGGACGGGGTTGCCCGAGGCTTTAGTGCTGAGCGGGATTCTGTGAAATGTACAAAATGGGTAGGGGCAGAGAGAGAGAGAGAGAGAGAGAGAGAGAGAGAGAGAGAGAGAGAGAGAGAGAGAGTAGAGAGAGAGAGAGAGAGAGAGAGAGAGAGAGAGAGAGAGAGAGAGAGAGAGAGAGAGAGAGAGAGGAGAGAGAGAGAGAGAGAGAGAGAGAGAGAGAGAGAGAGAGAGAGAGAGAGAGAGAGAGAGAGAGAGAGAGAGAGAGAGAGAGAGAGAGAGAGAGAGAGAGAGAGAGAGAGAGAGAGAGAGAGAGAGACTCTGACTGACTGACTGACTTCAGCCAACGGAAGTAAATTTAAAAAAAAAGCATAAAGTGAGAGTTAATCAAAAGGCCGACATCCCAAAACCGTTGTAGTGGACATGCGGCCGCTACAGATGTCTGATTCAGCACCAGTACCAGTCACAGTCAGGCTCTCTGCTGATACCAGTGGGAAGAGACTCAGGTCTCTCTCTCTCCCTCAATTTCTCTCACTCTCTTTCTCTCGCTCTCTTTCTCTCTCTCTCGCTCTCTCTCTCTCTCTGGTAGAGATGGATCTTTAGAATGTTATATGGTGGAGATATATCCTCAGAATGTTCCATGGTCGAGAGAGACCTTTAGAATGTTCTATAGTGGAGATAGATCTTCAGAATGTTCTATGGTAAATATGGATATCCAGAATGTTTTCCATGGCTGTTTTGTGATTGTCAAAGTTTTCTCTAGTTTGGTGCGGTGTGAGAGATTGACAGCGCTTGGTCTCTCTCTGATTTCAGGCAGGATAATCAATACCCGGTCCATCCCAGCCCAGGTTTGTGTGTGCAGATGCCTTGGGGAGTGTGTATGTACAGTATGTGTGTGTTTTTGTGTTCTTTTGTGTCTTTGTGTGTGTCTGTGTGAGTGCTTGCATGCATATGTGCCCATCCCTGGCCAATTTGGAGTATTGGTTGATTTCTAACCTTGTGTGTTTGCAGGGCTGTGTGTGTGTCTGTCTGTGTGTGTCTGTGTGTCTGTGTGTGTGTGTGTGTGTGTGTGTGTGTGTGTGGCTGGGTGTGCATTTGGTTGGAGATGTTGCTGTTGTTGAATAGTTTCAGAATAATTAGTTACAGGGCAGGCATGAGGAGAACGAGGGGAGGAGCTAACTCAAGGGTTTTGAGTTATCCACACGCTGGCTAGCTGAATTCTGACCCAAAACTTCTATTACTTATTAATGATCGTCTGATTCTGCCTGTAAACCCTCTTGAGGTAAATGAACAATGTTTCTGTACAGCATACACACATTGATGGATTGAAAGATTGATTAGGTGATGGATACTGTGTATATACTGTATTTATATATGTATGTAGGTATGTATTTATGTATGTATTTCTAATGAGAGAGAGGTAGAGATATAGGATAGATAAATACACTTAGAGATGTATGTATAGATACACATGCATACACATATTTTCTCTCTCTCTCTCTCGCTCTCTCTCTCTCGCTCTCGCTCTCGCTCTCGCTCTCGCTCTCGCTCTCGCTCTCGCTCTCGCTCTCTCTCTCTCTCTCTCTCTCTCTCGCTCTCCTCGGGAGAAAGATACTGACGATACACATGTAGATACATAGCATAGATACATAGAGATGGATATTTAGATGGACCGATAAACAAAATAAACCACCAGACATAAACCACCAGACAGATGTACTGGAAGATGGTGTATTTTAAACAGAGGCCTGGTGGTGGTGGAGAGAAGCACAGCATCCATCCTCAGAACCGACCCGGGTCAGGGTGAGCTACAGCTAAGATGTCAAGGGGGGCTAAACCGTAGCAAACAGCCGCCTCTCAACGCGAAAGGTCTTCGAGTCACCGGATAACATTCAGTTAGGCCAGCGACCTCCCGCAGGAGAGGTCGCTGGCCTCAGACTTTTTTTTTCTTTATGCCTCAGTGTGACAGCACCGCTTAAATGTCACACTGTATGTTTGTTGTTGTCGTCTTCCTCTTCTTCTTCTTCTTCTCCATCTTCTTGATGACTTGAGGTCACGGCACCTGTGCTTTGTGTGCAGGTCTATACGGCGACGCATCAGTGTGTGTGTGTGTGTGTGTGTGTGTGTGTGTGTGTGTGTGTGTGTGCCGCCAACCAGTTTACATAGTCAGCAGTTTATAGAGGGGATAGAGGGAAAATGGGAGAGATGATGAGACACAGAAAGAAGAATTAGGAAGGGATGAACAATTAAAAAAACAACCTAAAAATACTATAGCAAACCTGGGAGAGAGAGAGGGGGGAGTGAGAGAGGGGAGGGAGAGAGGGGGGAGTGAGAGAGGAGGGAGAGAGGGGGGAGTGAGATGGGGGAGAGCGAGGGGGGAGTGAGAGGGGAGGGAGAGAGGGGGGAGTGAGAGGGGGGGAGAGAGAGGGGGGAGTGAGAGGGCAGGGAGAGAGGGGGGAGTGAGAGGCGGTGAATAGAGAGGTGAATGTATGACGGTATAGAGACAGCATGCTATCTAAATGTGTTGCTAACGCCCCGCGTTGTGCTGACACGTCGCTAACGTAGCCCTTGAACCCTCAGCTAGCAGTTGTAGTGCGAGGCTTTGACTGACGTGAATCAATATTTGAAGGTTGACTGACGTGAATCAATATTTGTTGCTTTGACACACACACACACACACACAAACAGGTCATTTCCTGGGACCGTCTATGAATATGAGTGTTTGCTTGTCACAAGATGTTTTTCACAACTTTAAGGTAGAGGACGTACAGAGGACATACACACACACACACACACACATACACAGGCAGGCACACACACACACACATGCATGCACACACATATCCACACGCATGCACACACGCTTATTCATTCAGTCACTTACACTCAGTCACTCACTCACTCTCTAACCACCAGCATGGGCTGGCGGTGGCTCGAGGGTGTGTGCTGAATGACAGATGTTTAGGTTGCCAGGGGTGACATGCAGCCCATAATAAACACCACAGGCTATTCAACAGACTCACTAATCAGCTGTAGGAATGGAAATATGAAGAAAAGAGAGATGTGTGCTGTGAGTAAGCCTCTCTCGCTCTCTCTCTAATGATGTATCTTAATGCATTAATAAACATATGTAATGAAGACTCTTTCTCTCTAATGATTCACCTTAATACAACCATACAGTATCATAATGCATTAATAAACACATTTATACAAAATCATGTAATTACACACACTTAAGACTCCTACACACACACACACACACTCTGATGGAACGAAGTATGTCTGTTCTTGTTGTGCTCCGTTCTACATACTTACCCCAGGCTAACTGACCACTGACCACGCAGACCAGACATAACGTGTGTGTGTGTGCACACACGTTATACAATTAGAATACCTTTATTCTAGTTCTACTGTGCAAGCTGTGTGGTCTGCCAAGTGGTCTGTCCTTGAACAGGACAAACCACTATTATGTGGTTTTTGTGGACTTCACAAAAGCTTTTGATACTGTAGGAAGGAAATTATTGTGTCAGATTCTGAGATAATATGGATGCCCAGAGAAATTGACTAAGATGGTTGAGGCACTAGACACTGGAATGATGGCAAAAGTCAATGATGCAGGTGAAACCTCATCAAACACATTCGCTGTATCAAATGGTGTGAAACAAGGTTGTGTATTGGCGCCAACATTGTTCTCTGTCTTTCTATCGGCAATGCTGGATGTGGCTTTCTGTGATCTTGATGAAGGAGTGTATAATACAGTCCCTACGTCAAGACGCAGACCTATTTAAAGTCTCGCAATTCAAAGCTAAGACCAAGTGTACGCAAATCCTTGTAAGATTACTCCTATTCGCAGATAACCGCGCCCTCGTCGCTCATACACCAGAACGGAATGTGAATGTGCAGCGCATTGTAGATGCTTTCTCTACAGTGTCAAAAATGTTTGGTCTGCATATTAACATCAAGAAGACAGAAGTTTCATTCCAACCAAACTCTGTCCAAACACAAGACAATATCAAAGTTGAGGACACTGCTCTAAACAAACATCGTTCTCTCAACTCTTCTGTACCGCTGCGAAACATGGACAGTATATAGAAGCCGGGTGAAAAAATGACATGCCTTTATGATAAGACACCTAAGATCATTAGCGAGGATAACCTGGAAAGACAAGGTGAAAAACATGGAAATCCTGGAGCGAACAGGTCTGCCCTCATTTAGTGCAGCCCTCTTATATACCTGACGCTAACTTCTGTGTCTCTTATCTGTCTCTCTCTGTCCTCTCTGTTTACCTTCCTCCATCTTCTCATCCCCCCCCCCACATCCACTTAGCTATTGGCCGAGAAAGCTTTTAAAGTCGTGAATGGTCGTCGTCTTGTCTCCAGCGGCTTCTGGGATCAATAGGTTTCTTCCAAGAACGCTTAAGCTATTTAAACCACTGAAAAAGGATCCACAGAAGAAGAAAAAATTAACATCCCCCTCCCCCACACACATAGACACACTTCCCCCCCCCCCCCCCCCCCCATACACACACACACACACACACACACTCACACACACACACACACCTCACACCTACTACTACCGGTGTGACTGTTTACTGTTTCTTGTTTACCGTCTCGCCTGACCTTTTTGTCACGTTGTTACGATCAATACCCTTGGCAGGACACCGGCACAATTAAGGTGTGTGTGTGTGTGTGTGTGTGTGTGTGTGTGTGTGTGTGTGTGTGTGTGTGTGTGTGTGTGTGTGTGTGTGTGTGTGTGTGTGTGTGTGTGTGTGGTGTGTGTGTGTGTGTGTGTGTGTGTGTGTGTGTGTGTGTGTGTGTGTGTGTGTGTGTGTGTGTGTGTGTGTGTGTGTGTGTGTGTGTGTGTGTGTGTGTGTGTGTGTGTGTGTGTGTGTGTGTGTTACCCACATGCTTCCTTAGAACAGTGAAGGTGTAGGCTGGCTGTTTCCGGACCGTGTCTTTGTCTGTCACGCTTCACAGAGCGCAATATTTTAGTAGACACCTGGTCTTAAGTCACTGATTGAACCGTGCGCTTTTCAGACTCAATAATGCCCCCCCCCCTCTGGGACCTGGTCCCTGTCTGGTACTTGGGGGGGGGTGTTTGTGTTGATTCCCTGCCACCTTGGTGTGTGTGTGTGTGTGTGTGTGTGTGTGTGTGTGTGTGTGTGTGTGTGTGTGTGTGTGTGTGTGTGGTGTGTGTGTGTGTGTGTGTGTGTGTGTGTGTGTGTGTGTGTGTGTGTGTGTGTGTGTGTGTGTGTGTGTGTGTGTGTGTGTGTGTGTGTGTGTGTGTGTGTGTGTGTGTGTGTGTGTCCAAGGTGAGAAGTTAAAGTGCCATCGGGTTTATTGAGAATTATAATAATGATGTCTTAAGCACAACTCAGACTGGATACTTTATACTTCCATTTCTCTCTCTTTTTCTCTATTTCTCTCTCTCTCTTGCTCTCACTCTTAGAAAAGCTCAGATGGACCACGATATACATCAACAACAGCCTAACCACTAGGCAGACAGCGAGACAGAGAGACAGACAAAGAGAGACAGACTGAGAGACAGACTGAGAGACTGACAGAGAGGCATACAGAGAGACAGAGAGGCATACAAAGAGACAGACAGACCGAGACAGTCAGAGACCATTATAAGCTAAATGGGACTGGGAGCCCCTATCTCTCCGATCAGAGCAGAGCTTGCATCTGGACGGCTCTATTGTAATGCACTCTTCCCAGTTATCCCTCCCTCCCTCCTTCACTCCCTCCCTCCCCCCTCTCTATCTCTCGCTCCCTCTCCAACACACACTGCCTCATCCGTCCTGCCTCCCGGAGGAGGCAGGACGGATGAGGCAGCGTGACTAAGAGTCCAAAGATCGACTGAGTCTCTGTGGGAGGATGGGGGGAGGGTGGGGGAGGGGAGGGAGGCGGGGGATACTTTTATCAAATCAGAGTTGGAACAAGGCGTACTTTGTCTTGTCTCTGTCTCCGTGGAATATGCACACACACACACACACACACACACACACAAACAAAACACACACACGCACCTACAGACACACACAAACACACACAACCATCCCACACACACACACACACACACACACACACACACACACACACACACACACACACACACACACACACACACACACACACACACACACACACACACACACACAACCCTCCACACACACACACACCTCTGCACACATACAAACTCACACAAAAAACCTTACACACACACCTTACACAACCCCCCCCCCCCCTCCCCAAAGACACACACACACCCCTCAACATACACAAACATACACACAGCCACACCTAGAAGAACATCCACACACACACACATACACACACACACACACACACACACACACACACACACACACACACACACACATCTGTATCGTTACTGCAGGCCTCTAATCGTCGTCTTTGTTTACCCATCAGCCATCTGGCTGCATTACTGCTGACTGGCTTGAACAGAGGACGGCAAACTCTTCCCCTCTCTCTCTGTCTCTCTCTCTCTCACTCTGTCACTCTCTCTCGCCCTCTCACTCTCTGCTTGATTTTCAACTGATTTATTTTTGCCTTACTGTTGCTCTCTTTGGCATCCCCCCCCCCGTTTAATTTCCACTCTCCAACTCCACGCACATGTCCCTGCTCTCTTGTCTCCTCCATTGTTTCCTTCCTTTCTTTCCCTCGTTCCCTTATGCACTTCTTGTGTTCCTTTATTTAACCCATCCTTCCCTGTTTCAGTTACAGTAGTTATTTTCGCATTTTTCGAATCATTACATTTCTTGTTGAGTATGAGAACACACACACACACTTACCAGCATGCCCTCTCCATCCATCTACAGCAGCGTATCAGTCATTTTGGGGGATTTTGTGTGGTCAAGGTCAGGTCCTCCAGTGGCTGAGACAAAAACAACATCAAGAGGTTTTGAATTCTCTCTCTCTCTCTCTCTCTCTCTCTCTCTCTCTCTCTCTCTCTCTCTCTCTCTCTCTCTCTCTCTCTCTCTCTCTCTCTCTCTCTCTCTCTCTCTCTCTCTCTCTCTCTCTCTCTCTCTCTCTCTCTCTCTCCTCTCTCTCTCTCTCTCTCTCTCTCTCTCTCTCTCTCTCTCTCTCTCTCTCTCTCTCTCTCTCTCTCTCTCTCTCTCTCTCTCTCCACAAGTAGTCACGCCATTTATTCTATTGCCTAGCAGTGTGCCAGTACACAATGATCAGCTAACACATCGCATGGGCCCATATATTTTCACCTTGAGTATCCTCACACACACACACATACCCCCACACACACACACACATACCCCCTCTAAACTCTTTAGCAAATCCATGGTTAATTGAGTGTATGGACAGTATTACAGATCAGCCAGCCCTATCTGAGGCGATTAGGATGCATGTGTGGTAGATTTATTTTCCGTTTACCGTGGGTCAGTCAAGCATCTCTTTATGAAGTTGTCCGTGGTTGGTGGTGGTGTGGGGCGTTTGTTTCTCCTAGACCGGCTCGCTATGTCCTACCGCCCCCAAAACCAACCCGCCACCTGACGCTTCGTCTTTCATGTCGCTGTCAAACCACCAACTGTCATTCAGCAGTCTGAGTGTGCCAAGCCAAGTCCCAACAGACTGAGCTATCCTGTCAAGGCATCTGTGTGAACGCTACCTACCTACCGAGGAACCACAGGTGGTTGAAGCGCACTAGCTCCTGAACGGGACTCAGATTCTGTGAGATTCTGTGTCTCGGGTAGCGTCTATAGACTAGAAACATAACAGACTTGAACACTGTCAAACACTTAAGACTGATGGTTCGGTGTAACTACAATACTGTATTGCAGCAATACTTTATTACTAAGTTATGTTTACATCCCACCTCACCTTTGTATTTGTGTATTCTAATGTGCACTACTGTAAATAGGGCCGCTGCAATATGTTCTTAAATTTACTCATATTCGCCAATTATAAAATCTGTTTATTTAGTTTAGTTAAGTTTCTAAATCATTTATATTTTTCAGTTGGTGTGTAAAGAGTAACCGTAAGGATTACTACAAGATTGTGACTTATCCTACCACTGCTAGGCTGACAACACCCAACTGTGCTAGCCTACAAGGCAGTAAAAGGAACTGCTCCATCCTACCTCCAGGCAATGGTCAAGGCCTACATCCCATCCACTTCGCTCTGCTTTTTCGGGCCATCTGCTTGCCCCCTCGCTTAGGGGCCCTTGTGGCCGATCTACGCCGTCACGGCTCTTCTCCGTCCTGGCCCCAATTTGGTGGAACAAACTCCCCACGGATGTCACGACTGCAGAGTCACTGCCTATCTTCTGCCCCAGGCTGAAAACCCATCTCTTCCGGACATACTTCCCGGATCCATCCTCGTAGCGCTAAGTCGATTATCGATAATCTAAGTAGATTAGATATTATAGACAGGTAGATATTGTTCTAGATATTGTTATATATTGTTTGCCAAGTTATTGTACCTTTCCCTTACACTTTTACCTGAACTTATTCTACTTCTACCTGAGCACTGGTTCAGTTATTGGAGACTTGTGAGAAATGAAATGCACTTTTGACTTCTGGTGACGAGTTGTTCTCTCTCTCTTTGTTGAAACACACTATTGTAAGTCGCATTGGATAAAAGAGTCTGCTAAATGACTGTAATGTAATGTAATGCAATGCTACACAATTTAGTTGTACTTTTGCAACGACAATTAAGGCACTCTGACTCTGAGTCTGGGACCACAGGTCCTCCTCCGGAGTTTTTTTGGGGGGAGCTAGTTGATAGACAGGGGGGGTGACGTGGGGGGGGGGGCTCCCCCTGGGCTAGCTAACGCACCGCGACACTGCATCCCATCTGCAACCACATCCTAATTAGCGTCCGTTTTGCTGCCCCACCCCCTTAAAAACCCACTTTGGGCTCATCATAATTTAAATGTACAACTAAGCCAAGCTGCAGATACGCTGCAGTGGATGGGTTTGGCTCCATGTTCATCCGTCCGTCCGTCTGTCCTTCAATCTATCCATCCGTCCGTCCATCCGTTTCTCGAAGGAGCAAGGTGACAGACAGGCGCTGTACACATACAGAAAAACACAAAAATATAGCAGTCTGTTTGTTCTCAACTGTTTGCCGTCTGTTCCTATTCCTCTTCACAGTGCAATAACTATATAGTAATAATATTACTATGACTTCAACTGTTCGGATTAAGATTTATAATATTCTCCTTCAAATTGTGATGACTATAACTGTTATCATTTGTATTCCTATCCATAGTAGGTGGTAGTAGTAGAAGAAGAAGTCTTCATACTCATCCATTCATCCTATACTGTATGTTGAGACATCCTGAGTGACTGCATGTCGAGCGACTGCCTCAATCTATATACTGTATGTAATGTGAGCACTAATAAAGTAATGAATCAGCAGCTAAGTACACACACAAGTAGCTCGAAGGCTTCAGCATAGCACACAGCAGCTCATCCTTACAGCGACGATGCTCTTTCACACTTACTGTATACACACGTACACACACACACATACATAAAATGCCTCTGTGTGTCTGTCTGTCTGTCTGTGTTTATGTGTGTGTGTGTGTGTGTGCGTGTGCGTGTGCGTGTGTGTGTGTCAGTCTCTTGTGTATGGTTTTGTGTGTGTCATCAAAGATGACGTCAAGGTCATCTCGTTCAAGGCTGAGGATTTCAGGGCTTAAAACCCACAACCTTTCACTTCAATGGGAACCGAAAAGCACTACTTGCCCCTGTAATTGTAAATAATCATAATAATAATAATAATAGGATTATTAGTATGACATTCGTTATTTAGAAATGGTATTAAAGATTCAAGATTCAAAATGTTTTTATTTGCCATTTGCAACCAGTACAATGGAATGCTTACTCCCCATTCCCTCTCGCAGTACAACTTTTCTAAAACACTATACTATAAAAAGTACTGTACTCAATAAAAATAACAATAAAAATAACAATAAAGTGACTGATGGATGATATGTAAATGTGTTGAATAAGTAAGTAAATGATAAGTAAACTGGCCTCGAATGGCCTCGAACGAATGTCGCCGCGCTCTTCAGGCCAAACTCACAAATGCTATTTTTAAGAGTAATTATCAACGTCACACCACCCCAGACACTCAAAACCACAGATTATCGTGTTCGTCGTCTGGCCACGCCGTTCATACGAGGCATGTCGGAATCCGGTGACCCCTGTTAGCACCCGCCGTGCATTGCTGTGGACGATTACCCAGCTAGCTCAAGTGAATGAGCGAGATGAGAGGAAAACGTTAGCTTAGAGGTTATTAGTGGAGTTGGCAGAGCTCCAGCTGTGTGGGAAATTCATCATAAGCGGAAGGGATTAGCTAAGGTTAGCCCGGGTGTCTCTGAATAATCGCTTTTTACACTTGTCCTGTATTGGGATTCAAAATCTGGAGGAGGGGGAGGGGCTAAATGAGATATACCAAATTGAGCGGATCGGGTTTTTCGACAAATCTCAAACGCTAAATCGATCTTGTTATCTTTTTCCTTTTTCTTTTCTTTCATTACACGTTTCAGCGAGTACCGGGGTAATTGAAGAAGACACTCACACATACGTAAGGAACACAGACGCAACTGCGGTGTAATGAGAACGAGACGAGGAAGGAGGAAACCCATCAAACTTTTAAAATACAGGGAAAAGTTAATGTCCTTTCATTCGTGTTTTTATTTTATATCGTTTGGACTTGGGCATGGGTCACAACCTTGACTATTTACTGCGATGGATTTACACACACACAATGACACAGACACACACACTAACACACGCACACACACACAAAACACACACACACATGCCCATGCACGCACACACACACACACGCACACACACTGACACACACACACTGACACACACACACACTGGCATACACACAGACACACACAAATGAACACACACATGCACATGAAAAAACACACGCACACAAGCACACACACATTGACACCCACACACACAAACATACACACACTGACACACCCACACGCACACACACTGACAGACACACACACACACTGACATACACCAACTGAAACACACACATACACACACACACACACACATACACACACGCTAAAATGCAGACATACACACACACACACACACACACACACTGACACACCCACACACACAGAGGTCTGGTCTGATGTGTTATTATATGGTGATCCCTGCCCTGTCTCCCTGACACGCCGGTGACACGGCAGATTAGTGTGTAATGAGATGGTACCGGGCGTAGTACATGTGTTCCACGCTGCGCTCCATCCGTCCATCGCCGCTTGGTCAATTAGACCCCCTCGTCAGAGTCGCCGGTCCGGGCATTCGAAACAGACACAGGCTGGTGTGTGTTGGTTTTTATTTTCACGCTCTGCGAGTTGGTCTCTAACCAAGCATATATATTGTTACAGTAACACAACTAGTGAGAGTGAGTGAGTGAGTGAGTGAGTGAGACCCATGAAAGGGTAAAGCATAGGATAAAAACACCTTTCAGTGTCACACTACACAATGAGCCACCTACAATGTGTAGGCGACGAGACAGCCTACAGGGAGGAGGTTGGATCGCTGGAGCAGCTGATTGTTGACTACAGAGAGGAGAGCACAGCCCTATCTCCATCGACGGTGTTGCAGTTGAGAGGGTCAGCAGCTTCAAGTTCCTCTGCGTGCACATCTCCGAGGACCTCACATGGTCCACGCACACCACACACGTGGTGAAAAGGGCCCAACAATGCCTGTATTTCCTCAGGCGTCTGAGGAAATACAGGCGTTGTTGGTCCGTGTGTAAGCCACTTGATTTTACTTTATTCGTCCTTATGTTTTCTAAATTGGAGATGGATATGTTGTTGACTTTAAAACGCTGGTGGTGTTGATTCAACAGTGTGCCAAATTACCGTTTGTTTGATTATTTAAAATGATTGAGGTGTGGATTACATTTCCTGCCCAAACCAACGTCAGAGAGCGGATAATTAACTGGCTAACGTTATTTTTTTTAATTGCCACCTGGATGTTTTTGTGAGAGTTTTGTCGGGAACACAAATGGTAAATCAGTAAGTAAAGGTGCAAGTTAATTTGTTATTTTTTGAATAACTAATGATCTGTACACGGTACGTATAGAATAATCAGCCAATGCCATTTGTATAGGAGATGCTGTTGTTAACCAACACAAGGTTTTCATTCCTTCATCTGCTCCCTCCGACACTGGAGCTGCATCCCACATCCCCTCCTCATCATCTTCAGCATCTTCATCCTCAGTCTATCATCTCTCTTTCTGGCTCTCTCTCCCAATCGTTCTCTCTCTCTCTCTCTCTCTCTCTCTCTCTCTCGTGCTCTCACTCTCTCTTTATCTCTCTTTCTCTTCCTCCCTATCTCTCTCCCTCCCTATCTCTTTCCCTCCCTATCTTTATCCCTGTGTCTATCCCTATTGCATTGCGTTTACTGCTATTATCTTGAGAAATACATGCAATTTATGCGTCATGAGATCAAAGCATTAATCCACACACAAACACACACACACACCGGAACACACACACACACCGGCACACATGCACATGCAATTCCCCCATATTTGATTATCTATTCCATTCGATAAGATTAGATTCAAAGGTATTGTCATTTGTCAGCACAGGTAAAGTACACCGAAAATAATTTGGCATCTAACCAGAGGGCAAATGTTGCAGTAAAGTGCATGGTAATATATCATTTACGTATGAGATATTTGCATAATAATAGGTATATATATATCATCTCATTGTACTTTGCACTGTAAATTCTATTTCAAATCCGAATTCACTTTTCACTTTTTCACTTTTCACATGTCACTTTTCAGTTCTTTTCAGTTGAGTTATTTATTAATATATTATTACTGCCAATTTGCACTATACGTATTGTTGTGTATTGTATATACCTACGTACTACTGTTATAATACTGTAAATTATCTTCACTTATCAATGCATTTAGACTTCATTTAGAATTATTTTAACTATTTTTGTTTATAATAGTTTTATTTTAGTTAGTTGTTGTTTTGTTTTTTAGCTTAGGTTTTAGTATTCTTGTGTGTGCATTTATTCCCCCTGTGTCAACTGTTGCACCTTAATTTCCCTCGGGATTAATAAAGTTTTCTGAATCTGAATCTGAATATATATACACAGGTAAGTATGGTAAGTATTCAACAGATAGTGATCAGGGGTATGCAATTATGAAAAACAGGATACATATATATAAATGTATATACAGCATGTATATACTATCATACAGGTATGTTATCAATAAATATGTAAACTACCTGGCTGTACCTCCCAGGGCTCATACAGTATTCCTAGTGGGATGTCACCTGGGCTTAATACCCACTTCTCTATGCACTACTGTGTGTCTAACCGCCATGTGAGATCATTTGATTTTACAGTCCTGCCATAGTAATTCCAGTTTGGCTAAGCCCCTTATTCCAGTGGTCTTTGCTCTTTTAAATTCTCGGTCCGTGTCTAATAAATCAAAAATTAAATTCTCTGTGATCTAATTATGCACCATAACCGTGTTTCCTGTTCCTCTCCGAGACCTGGCTGAAGCCTGTGGGCAGTGCTCCCCTCTAGTGGAGCTCTCTGCCCACCCTGTTAGAATCCCTAGTTACCTGGCTGTGGTGGTTTAAAAGCTGCCTTTAAGCATCATCTCAACTTGGTTTCCATTCAGTTTTGGTTCATTTTTTTACCGTTTTGAAGCTTTCACACTTTCACTGTGATAGTTCAAGATGCTGTGTAATTAATCAATTAATTGACCCCCACCCCCCAATTTAAATATGGGTTTTGTCAATGAATTCTGAATTCTCTGATTATAGTTGACTTTAACATATTGAATCATTTGGCACTACTAAGTGGCCGGAATCAGTGGAGTCTACTTTGTACCTTAAACAAGATGCCGTAGTGTCATTATCATAGTGAATTGAAAAACAAGCTAAATATATAGCAAACATATTCAACGTCATCAGATCTAGTTACATTTAAATGTTTAGTAACATTTACCACGACACAGCTCACAGTCACGATGACCAGTTGAGTTTGGCTATTTTTTATTATTCTTTCAATATTAACAATTATTGTAACAGCCAGCCGTGGAACAACAATGAGTTGGTTGTGGATGTAGATTGTGTGTGTGTGTGTGTGTGTGGGAGTGTGCGTGTACGTGTGCGTGTGTGGGGGGCGAGAGCCGAAGATGATCCCAAGAGGAGGAACGTGGAGGAGGAGAAGACAAAGAGTGGAGGTGGAGATGGAGCGATGAGAAGAGAGAGAGAGAGAGAGGCCCGCCGCGAGAGACCGCCGCTAATCATAGGGATCCATCCGCCTCGCTGGACGGCCTCAATTAAAGGAGAGAGAGCTTGAGATCTAAAAATATATCACGTGTGTGTGTGTGTGTGTGTGTGTGTGTGTGTGTGGTAGACACTTTTACTCACTCATGTCAATGAGTAGTTGGGTTTCATTTTCTTTCTATGTATGTGTGTGTGTGTGTGTGTGTCTGTGTGTGTGGGACACACACACACACACACACACACACTGAGGAAAGGTGAGTGTGGGCAGGATGTATAACTCAGTGGGAGGTGTGGTTGTGTGTAACAGTTTGTGAACGTTGACCTTTCCTTTTGCGCACATGAACACTGACACACGTCATGCACACAGAGATTTACACATTGCACACACGCACACACACACACACACACACACACACACACACACACACACTGGCAGCATTAAATGTGGCCTTCAGCCAGCTGGTTGGCTATCTGACTGATAATAACTATCTAGTGAGTGTGAGAGCTAGATACAGATTGTGTGTGTGTGTGCGTGTGCGCAAGTGTATGTTTGTACATGTGGGATCTGTTTGTATGTGCATGGTTGTATGTATCTTTGTATGTGCTAACGTAGGCCTATATGGGCCCTATACGAGTGGTTTATTATACAGTATAGATCATTATTGTGTGTAAATGTGCATGCATGTTTCAGGTTTACAATTGTGTGTGTGTGTGTGTCTCTGTATTGTGTGTGTTTGCACTTTTGCAACATCTTCTGATATGTCTCTGTGTTGTGTGTGTTTGTACTTTTGCAACATCTTCTGATGCTATGTGAGCAGGGAACATTATCAGTGATGTAACCTCACTTGTAAACTTACGACATCAGACTCCCTCTCTCTCAGACCTCGGTTTGATAAAGCCTCAGCTCGCACCCCGCAAGGGGCTGCTCTCCCTTGCTCTGTGGCTCCTGAGCCACCTGGAGGCTTTCCCCCGCAGCCCTCCTCCTCCTCCTCGAGCCAAGCCTCTGCACTCTCCCTCTGCGGGGTGAGAGCCTTGCCTTCCGCCTCGTCTGAGGGCAGTTGCCGACTGGGCTCTCTCGTACTTCTCCCTCGTCCTGCTCAAAGGCCACCCTCCATCTGGCGGAAATAGCTCAGGAGGCAGAGCAGGTTGTCTGGATGTCTGGCAACCGTAAGGTCCCTCCTGTAAGCTCCCTCTAGCCAAGTGTCAGGTGTCCCTGAGCCCATCCCTGGTCTGCAGCACCTCCCTTGCACGCAGGGCCCTGAACTCCTCCTCGATTGGTTTTCAGGGGCAGGTCCGGGCAGAGCCTGAGTTTGCAGATGTTTACAATCGCCTATTTGGTAGACTCATCTCCTTTGGTAGCGGCTCCTTTCCAGCTCTAAGACGGTGAAGTAAGTAAAGTACCAATAGGATCCTTGGCAGAATGCTGTGCTGGTAAATCCAACACCTTGAATATTTCTTCCTGGAAGGCCTGTCCTGTTGACATCCTCCAGCCAACCCTATCAACCCTATCTCTGAGGCTGATGTTCAAGGTCTTCACCCGGGCTTCTCACAGGCGTCTCAGAGCGGGGGAATCGCCCTGGCCTCTGTGGGCAGTGCACGTACACGTCTGCCCTGCATAATTCATCCCACGTGTATTATTAACTCCACAATGCCTCCCTCCTGTATACCAGGGAGAACCCACAGTATCACGGCATCAGTATGTGCCCTCATTAGTGACCTGATGGGATAGAACCTGATGGTTCTATCGGGCTGACATGTTTGGTCACGTTACAGGTGAAGCATTTAAAGCAATACACCGTAATATCATAGTCCTCCCACTCACATGAACAGCTAGCCAACCAACACACAGCTGGCAAAGTCGTTGACTTTGACTTTTCCCATCATGACCCTATCAAGTCAAAAAAGGTGAAATTACATTCCACCATGTGTCAACGTGTGTTAATTACACGTCTTATTTCAAGTCAGCCATCATATTTAATCAGTCATACGACGTAATATATATGCCCTGCCATTTTGCATACACATTCACATAAATGGCTAGCTAGCCTATATTAACAGCTCGCTACTACTAACAACTGTTAGCTAGCCTCTATTGACCGATGCATGGCCCATACTAACAGCTAGCTACACTATAATCAAGCTAGTCTATGCTAACGGCATGCTATCGGTAGCCTAAACTAACAGCTAGCTACACAATTATCAAGCTATCCTATGCTAACGGCAACCTATTGGTAGCCTATACTAACAGCTAGCTATGCTATACACTCTAGCAAGCCTCTGACACCCAGTGTTCCCAGACCAACATAACAGGAAGGCATGTTGATGATGTCCAGCCCTCGGTCGTGTAATGAGTTGTGGGTGGCTATTGCTGGCCGGAGGATGTTCAGCGTAGACCAGCGGGGAGCATCTTTAGCATGACCTATAAGGGCTCTTTACGAAGCCTTGAACAATGATCCTACATTCCTTTTAGCCTGGTCTGTCTTTATCGCGGGGGTCGCAACGGGAACCACAATTAGAATCCAAAGCGGCTTAAACGCCATCGGCCTACCTATATGTTACATGGTTACATGCCTTTGTTTAACACCATAACTAGGCCTTGGTTATATTTGTGTGTGTGTGTGTGTGTGTGTGTGTGTGTGTGTGTGTGTGCTGAATAACCAATGTTATGACCCGCAAACACCCCCCCCCCCCCCCCTTACCCCTTCCTCCTCCATCCCGTCATGTGACTTTGTACCCTTCAAATCTTTCCTTGACCTCCATGGAAAAGTGGTTAGGAAAAGACCGTATTTTTTGGACTATTTGCTTATGCTATTTCGATGAATATACATAAGCATGTCCCCATGTTGGGGACATGCTCGTTTTGAGCCTATGAATGAATTATCTTCATTAATCTAATACTTGTTATTTAGTTAGCTGTAGTAGTCGACGCTGCCACCAAATATGTAATGGCTTACTTAAGGGTTTTGAATCATGTTGAACAGAGCAGATGGTACACGCTAGATCTCTCTCTCCTCAAGTGTGTGTGGTGGTGGCTGTTTTAACCTGTGGGCCTTGATTAACAAGGACCACCAGGTGTGCTGCCATATCATTTACCAATCACTGTAACTCAGGCCGGGTGAGGCGGCCAGCGACCACACAGACTCCACAGTTGTTATTCGATGTGACATCAAATCCTGAGCATCAATGCATTTTTGGGCAGAGCTTTAAAGGACGAATAGCACGCTATGTCTTTGATTTATCTTTAAAAACGTATAAACATTCATTCCTTATCGAATGAGGGAGCATGGAGCACTGCCAACAATTCAACAGGTCAACCAATTATTATTATATTTCCTTTTGAGGTATTCTCCTTTGGTCCTATCGTCATCATAAAAGTGTGTTGATGACTATCGCCCTCGCCAAATATTTCAGCTAGATTGCAATTTAATAATTCATATGCCATACTCTCCTGCTGTTCAAACCAACCCTATCCTTAAGCCTTCAAAGCCAGATAAACAATCCTTATCCAATGCTGTTGTCGGAAGAAGAATGAAAATGGATAGTTGTTTTGAAAACCAGGACTTTTTTTGCCTCGTTAAATCGATCCAGATTCCCGTGGGGGTGATGCTCATAATTCTTCTTCTCGACTCGCCTGACCTTCTCCGAGGTCCAAAGTGTCTCTATCTCTCTCTTTCTTGCTTTTACAGCAAAATATACGTTATCACCTTGTGGTCACGATGGGTGATGGGATACCGAACGCGCTCTGATCTGAACTGCTTCATGCTAACCCTGAGACTACTAAAGACTTACATGAGCCCTCTCCTGTTGATTCACTATGATCATTTTTTTATATATAACATTTATAATGCACCCTTAAAAAAACGGTTTGTATCCATTAGGCGGACGGTTCAATTAATCCAGCATCCTTCTATCTATCTATTCATTCATCCTTATGTACTTTGTAACAAAGCTCCTTCCAGGAGGGGATGAGCTCACACACACAAACACACACACACACACACACACACACACACACAAGCGCAAACACATCGACACACATAGGCAATCGCAGAGCTCCCATCCGTGTGACTTAAAGTGGAGGAAGGCGACAGCCACTGGGGAGACAGAAACACACCTGAACATGAGAAGGACAGGAGGGGAAACTTAATCTAAAATCAATCCTGTGAAGGGAAGTGGACTGTGGCCCGCTGTGCTGGGGGACCTCTCAGTGTCTGGACTGGGCCTCTGTGCTGCCGGCCCTCCAGGCTGTGTTATATTCTAGCTCTTACTTCTGTTACCTGTTACACCCTTAGACCGCTGGGACCTCCTTCTTCAGTGTGGCTTTGCGTACACCTAGCCCTTACTTATGTCTCCAGCCCCTCGTCCTTACTTATTACGTATTCATCAAGTATCTGTGGATACCTATTGTTTGTTTATGGTTTATTTTTCTTCTTCATCTCATTTGTCCTCTTCCTCTAACGCCCATATCTCAGTGTTTCACTGTTAAAAAGGTTTTGCATTTTGGCACACATATTTGCATCACCATTCTTTAGGTGTCCAAAAATTCTGTCCTGTTCTGACACTTTGCCCATAGGGGGCCCTATCATTTTCGGTAAAACTCAATGGATCAGCCCCCACTGCTGGACAAAAATGTCTGACAGTTGGTATATAGGCCTTATTTCGCATTCTGAATATTTTAAACCTCATGGACACATCCGTCTGAAATGATGTTATTGTACTGTGACAATTTCCGGAAAACTGCAGCAATCCAATCCTAAACAACCATAAAACCCAAATGACATGAACATGGGTGTGTCAATGCTCTATGGATCTGGCTCATCTAAGAACCAAAATGGATGAAAATCAAATGTAGCATTGGCAGAGTTATGCTGAATTGAAAATATTGTCTCGATAATTGTTGCTGATGCTTGAATAGCGGTGTGTGGGGTTTGCGGTGCAGGGGGGGGGGGGGTGAATTCCTATTGAAGCTTTAAGCAACTTATTATTATTTTTGTCTCTGTCTCTGTTTCCCTCTCGAAAATATCTCTCTTATCGTTTTTCCTCAACACTCATTCAACCTCTGTCTCTTACTCTAATTTCCCTCCCTTAGCTCTCCTTTTTTTTATGTCTCTGTCCTTTCTTACCTATACCTCTCACTCCTTCCATTCTTTGCATTCTGTCTCCCTCCCCACTGTCTCTCTCTTTGTCTCTCTCCCTCTCTCTACCAGCTGTAATATATCCACCTCTCTTTCCTGGGCGTGTGTGTGTGTGTGTGTGTGTGTGTGTGTGTGTGTGTGTGTGTGTGTGTGTGTGTGTGTGTGTGTGTGTGTGTGTGTGTGTGTGTGTGTGGTGTGTGTGTGTGTGTGTGTGTGTGTGTGTGTGTGTGTGTGTGTGTGTGTGTGTGTGTGTGTGTGTGTGTGTGTGTGTGTGTGTGTGTGTGTGTGTGTGTGTGTGTGTGTGTGTGTGTGTGTGTGTGTGTGTGTGCGTGCGCCAAGTCCAGTGTTCCCCCCAATGTATTTAACTCACTCCTGGGTGAGTTAAACCGACAGCAGAGGCTGTGAAACCCGAGAGGGAAGATATACAGAGAGATGGGGAAATGGGGGTGATTTAGCTTGGACAAAGAAATAGGGATGAAGAGAGAGAGAGAGCGAGGAAGAGGAAGAGGGGGAGAGAGTAGCATTCAGTTTTGAGAAAGAGGAAGCGATGGAGTGAAACTAAAGATAGATGAAGAGTAAAGGAAGAACAACAGCAAGGGGGGAAGTTCAGCAGAGAGAGAGAGAGAGAGAGAGAGAGAGAGAGAGAGAGAGAGAGAGAGAGAGAGAGAGAGAGAGAGAGAGAGAGAGAGAGAGAGAGAGAGAGAGAGAGAGAGAGAGAGAGAGAGAGAGAGAGAGAGAGAGAGAGAGAGAGAGAGAGAGAGAGAGGAGAGAGAGAGAGAGAGAGAGAGAGAGAGAGAGAGAGAGAGAGAGAGAGAGAGAGAGAGAGAGAGAGAGAGAGAGAGAGACCATAGTGTCATCAACACTGAATAAAGTGGGCCTCTCCCAAAGACAAATTAACCCTAACCAGATGTGGAGACTGGGTACACAAGGACAAGAGATTCATTGAGATGTAGTGACATGAGATGTGCGGTCAGGAAGGACTGCATGTATGTATGCATATGCACACAGATCCAAGTCAAGTCAGATTATTCTCACAGTTATGGGATCTAAAGAGTTTCACCAAATCACATCATTGGGGGGGACCCCCAATGCCTAATCTCAATAGTGTGCTAGCTAGGAAGTTGACCACTCGAGTGTGTGTGGTGGTGGCTGTTTAACCTGTTGGTTTTAACCTGTTTATCAATGACCCACAGGTGTGCAGCCTCGCCAGCCAATCAGTCCAACTCAGGCCAGGTGAGGCTGCTTTAACCAGCCACCAACCACACACACTCCACAGGAAGTCAATCAGGAAACAAACTATTTCATGAAAGGAAATACAATGTAAGGCTGTGGGAGGAGTCAAAAAGATCCTTACATGCCCGACGTACAGTCCACACCAAAAATCCTGCCTGCCTGCCTGCCTGTCTGTCTGTCTGTCTGTCTGTCCATGCATGCCACTTCATGCTCAGGGAGGTCACACTTTAACACACGCCTGACACCAATTGAATGTTTAACAAAGGAGAGTTTTATGAATGAAATGTAGGGGTTTCTGGGGCTGAGGACAAGATGAAGTAAAGCTCTTCGTGGACCGGGGCAATCTAGGCGTTAGTCTCAGTTTTAGGGCCCGGGGAAACATAGTTCAGAATGGAGGGTAAGCGGGGACAAAACAGGTCATCCAAGATTACACATGATGATGTGTAATCTTGATGTCTTGAATCGTGATGCTGTTCCCTTACCCTGCCGGGCTCTGCTGCCTTTTCTAGCCAGGGAGGGAGTTTCTAACCTGTCGCTCCCTGGCTGAGGAAAGACTGTCAGAGTGTGTGTGGGTGGGTTAGGCTTGATTATTGAGGCAGATGCAGGCCAAACCTGCTTGCAGCTGTATCAAATGGAAGGAATTATGGCTGACCTTCATCCATGTTTCCTCTGTGGGACAACTGTCGCTGTCCAAGGTGCTGATGTGAGAGACATCTCTCTATGCGGCTTCATCACACATTTGAACACAATAATCGGGTTATTTCACTAGTTACATTTCCAGTATGTTACATGTTCACTTTCCCTTCCAGTTAGTTACAGCTACATTTTCAGTTACATTGCAAGTTAGTTACATTTCCAGTAAGGTACATTTTCAGTTGGATTTCCAGTTACCACCAGCTAGATTTTCTAAAACATTTATAGTTACATTTCCAGTTAGTTACATTTTCAATTGGATTTCCAGTTACCTCTAGCTACATTTTTAGTTACAATACCACAGTCACATTCCACAGCATTAGACATTTTCTTCCTGAACCACTGGTGTGTTTAGGGAGTGTGCACTAACTGGAAACAGGCTGTCAGGTGCCTATGGTCACCGCAGGGGGGGTTTAGAGAGCTCCATTACATTTGGTTTAGTTTCATCGCCGTCTTGTCCTCCAGGTGATGGATTACAAGTAGAGGACAGAATAGTTTAGTGGTTTTGGGGGTTCAACTCCCAGCAGAAAGGCACTGAGCCCAGTGCCTGGCGCCCTTTAGCACAATCCTCTTAACCCTTTAATCTGAATTCACTGCAAGTCTCTTTGGGTTGAAGTGTGTGCTAAACGACTAATCAATATACAATAAATAGGATCAGTGTATGCTGTATGCGTGCATACAGATACGAGAACCCACTATCCTGTTTAACATGAAGTCACCCGTTTTTAACAAATTTATTCATTGATCGCCAATACCAGGTTAGTTATCGTACTACATGTGAGTGTATCCTTGATAATTGCATGGCTGCTAAATGTTAATTTGCTTCTCCATACAAATCCCTGTAAAGATAGTTAAGTGAACGCTATTTTAGAAAAAAATTATGTTGTTCCATAGAAGGGTTCCTGCTCTCCACCAGGTGTGAGGGCGATTTATCAATAGAACTTTTACAACGGAACCAATTTAGATCGACTCCACGGGCGGCTGATATGCCGCCATCTAGAAATGGCTTTGTAATGACTCATCAACCTCACACATTGTGATAAAATAAGGACCCCTTTAAGTCTAACTGAATAGTTTATGCAACATAATGACATACCGAAGGAGGCGGAGGAGTTGCCCATCAGCGGGACCAAGCAGGCTAATTACCACATGATTGAAGCCAGATGAGTGATTAGTTACCTCAGGTGGCCTTCTGCAAGTTCACAACAGTGACATTATGCAAATTCATAACATTAAGCCCATTCACACAGTTGTTCTGTTCGACGTTCCTTTCTAAATCATATTTAAAGACACAAGCAGATATTTAATAAAATAAAATAAAATAAAAACTTTGCGGAAACAATGTGTCTGTTTTTCCCGGACTCGATTATATTACTCGGACGAATATAATTGCATGCTTTCCCCTCGTTGACGGCAGACACAACTTTAGTTGTTCCTCATTTTGCTTGAAAATGTGCTCCTAAAAATATAATTGTGGGAGCATGGCATGTTTTCTCCGAAAAGACCCATTGGACTTGGCAATGGCAGTGTGTATGAAGTGATACATAGACTCTAATTGCTGCCAGTTCTGTGGCACACCGTCCATTTCAAAAGCCATGACTCACTCCTGCTGATGCCTCTTGCAGAAGCCCCACCTGTTCCGTCGGTGGTTGATATTTTTGTTAGCGAGTCACATAATAAAGGTGTAACGGTAGCACTTACACCAATCGATGGCGTACACACTCCCCCCCCCCCCCCTACGTCATTCGGACGTCAAACACATCACAGTTTCGACATAGATTCGACCGAGACGTGCGACTAGCACAGCTAAGCTTAGCCAGCTACCCAAGGCAGCTTCCCCCCCCCCCCCCACCCACCCCGAAAGCACTGCTAGCTCTCGACATAGACATGTAACGGGACAACAAACAGTGATATACATCACACAACGATACTGGATCTGAGCCTCCCTCGTCTTATTTTTGTCTTTTTGTTATATTGGGAGTCTGATAATACTTGATTATATTAATATTTAACCACCCAACAACATGGTGTATGCTTTTGTTTTGAAGGGTGGTTGAAAGGGTGAGAGAATAAGAGAGTGAGAGAGACAAAGTGAAGGAGAAAGAGGGAGAGCGAGGGATAGAGGGAGAAAGTGAAAGAGCGAGAGAGGGAGAGAGAGAGAGAGAGAGAGAGAGAGAGAGGGGGGAGAGTAAGAATATAACATGTTTTTTTGTTATATTGGGAGTCTGACAATACTTGTTTATATTAATATATAACCACCCAACATGTGTATGCTTTGTTTTGAAGGGTGGTAGAGAGAGAGAGAGAGAGAGAGAGAGAGAGAGAGAGAGAGAGAGAGAGAGAGAGAGAGAGAGAGAGAGAGAGAGAGAGAGAGAGAGAGAGAGAGAGAGAGAGAGAGAGAGGAGAGAGAGAGAGAGAGAGAGAGAGAGAGAGAGAGAGAGAGAGAGAGAGAGAGAGAGAGAGAGAGAGAGAGAGAGAGAGAGAGAGAGAGAGAGAGAACAAATTGTACATAACCAAAATTCTGCTCACAAGATGAAAGGATCACATCTCACACAGGATGTAGGAGTTAGGTTAGGGCAGGTTTACATTAGGGTTATCTTAAGCTATACAGGGTTTAGATCTTCAGTCCATTCATCACAAAGATCTCAAAACGGGGGGGACAACAGTTGTTACTCATCAAAACTGTTTCACCTCAAATCCAAACACCACGCGTCTAAATTTACCGCTGATTCCTCCGCTTGTGTGTGTCAATCAATCATCGATCAGTGTGTCGGTTGTCAAGGCTAATCCTCTCCTATATGAGGCTCATGGCCCTCTGACACAATCTGCCAGAACGCTAACGGTTACCTGTCACTATCAGTCCAGAAGGCTTTTCTCCGCAAAGCCGGTTGCCGGGGGATCGGAAATGCTGCGTTCGGGCTCACACAAACTATACAAAAGTGGATTTACAGGTGCTCTTGCGGCATGCGAAACGCCAGCATAAAATATCTTCTAAAGATGTTAAGCCAAACACAAACAGCACTGACTACAAGTTTGTCGCCGTTGTGACCTCCTTCGGCCGGGTGTTGACCCTGATCTGAAATAGGCAGCCCGGGAGGGAGGAGGAGGGGGGGGGGGGGGTGCCTTCGCCTGTTGAAACCGTTTCTGTTGCGAGCATAAGTGCATATGTGTACACTTCAGGGTCCCTGTATAGGCAGGGAGGGGGAGCAGCAGCAGCAGCTGTTTTTTTGACACTTTCACTTTCACTTTGACACCCTACTACACTACAACTATCTTTACACCTCTCTCTCTTTAAATCAGTTCCCAAGCTCCAAATTTCTAGCTTTAAGGGAACTGGAATCTCTTTTTGGATACACACACAGATACACCCAGATCCCAGATACACACACACACACACACACACCACACACACACACACACACACACACACCACACACACACACACACACTTAGACACAAATAAACACATACACACACACACTCACACACGGACACACCAAACGGTTGTCTCAGACATTTTGATGTTCTTTTTAGAACCGTGAAAAAAGTTTTAGGAAGCAGACTCGGGGAGTGAGGGACACCCTACTGAGGTGAACTCCCACATCTCTCCCCTCCCCCTATCCTCTCCCTCTCCCCTCTCCTCCCCCCTCCCCTCCCCCATCACTCAGTTACCCAAGCTGTTGCTTCCCTGCGGCGCACCGCATATTGTGATGTCCGCCGGCTGTCCCCTGGGGCCGCCGCCGCGGGCTACGTCGATGCCGTTGTTATGGTCGTGGTTGTTGTTGTTATGCCGACGGTGATGTATATCACTGTTTGTTGTCCCGTTACATGTCTATGTCGAGAGCTAGCAGTGCTTTTGGGGTGGGTGGGGGGGGGGGGGGGGGGGAAGCTGCCTTGGGTAGCTGGCTAAGCTTTAGCTTAGCTGTGCTAGTCGCACATCTCGGTCGAATCTATGTCGAAACTGTGATGTGTTTGACGTCCGAATGATTTAGGGGGGGGAGTGTGTACGCCATCGATTGGTGTAATTGCACTACAGTGCAAAAGACGCACGTGGAAATACATCTATATCTCATCGGTGGGGGGCGGGGGAAGGGATGACTTGATTTAGATAAAGACGCAATCTTTGGTTTTTCCTAACGACGCTTCACTCATTATGGGATCAATTTATGGTATTCCCCGTATGTTGATTACAGCAAAAAGGTGCATTAGGATCTGTTAGGCTTAACTGGTGATTGTATTGTTAGATGGAGTAAAGTCTGTGGTGATTAAGGAAATCATCTGTAATCTATATTATGTAATCTTGGTAAAACATTCTGAATGACTAATTAAATAGATATTTTCTTTTTCCCCTGTCACTCCGCTAATTCCCACTACGCTCCGAATGAACCGAAGCCCACAAAGGTTCAAATCTGTCAATTTGCGCGTTCATTATTATTTTTTCAACCAATTGAGCTAACCTCATTCAACGCAAATTTTCTCTTTTTTTTATAAGTGATAAATCGTGTATCTAAAATGGCTTCAGTCCCCCAAGTTTTTACCAAGTTTGTGTCAACCAAGATGCATAAATGTTGGTCATTTTAGCTCTCGCTCTCTGGGCTTGTTACTCAAAGCAAACACAAACAAAGCGTCCCCGTTGCCTGTCCGATTGAACCTGAATTTTTGGTTTCACCTACTTGCCACTGTGTCAAGTCAGGTGTCCACCATCTCCACAGTCGTCGTCACACTAATGCGTTGTCTGTAAAACCTTAGGAGATGTTTTTTGCTCCTTTTCTGTTGCCTCCGTCTCTGTATTGTCGGTGTCGCGGGACGTTAAAGGGGATCTGGGCTCTCGGAAGGCAAGATGCCAGGCCACTGTTTACAGGGGAGCTGCAGAACGCTTACTCCTCCTCCTCCTCCTTCTACCTGCTGTTTCTCCTCTTCTCCTCCTCTCTGCCTTCCCCCATCCTCTACTCCTCTACTGTCATGTCTGCTCTCCCTGTTTCTCTCCTCCTCCTCCTCCTTATACTTCCGGCGCTGCCACGAGCGGCAGCCAGCAACAGTTGCTCCCCCTCCCCTCTTACTTTTTAGTTATTTATTCTTATATTATTGTTGTTTTTAGTATAGTTTTTTGTTAAGTAGCTGTGCAACCCTCAGCCAGCTATGTTTAGGGAAGTTTTTGCCGTGTTTCTCATTCTGGGGACACTGTTACTGAACCGCGTCTCCGTCGTGGCTCAACATTACGGCGGAGCCATTGTCTACGCGCGGAGTCAGCTGTTGTCGCTACAACAGACCTCGCTGCTACGGGAGAGGCCCGACATCCCCGACCTCCCCAGGGAGCTGAGGAGGACGTACAGGGGATGCAAGGCTGGACGTAAACAGCAGGAGAGACAGCGGGAGAGGAAGCGGAGATATAAACCATATCTCCCTTCCATCACCATGGGGAACGTGAGGTCGCTAGCGAATAAGATGGACGAGCTAGCGGGCCTGGTGATGACCCAGCGGGTGTACCGGGAGAGCAGCGTGCTTTGTTTCACGGAGACGTGGCTCAACGAGGACACCCCGGACTCCAATGTTACCGTGGACGGCTTTCTAACCGTCCGGGCGGACAGGACGCACCGAGAGAGTGGCAAGAGGAAAGGTGGGGGACTTGCTATTCTCGTTAACAACAAGTGGTGTAACCCTGGACATGTTACTGTGAAGGAACGTGTGTGTAGCCCGGACATTGAACTGCTGGCCGTGAGTCTGCGGCCATACTATCTGCCGCGTGAGTTCTCCCATGTGCTTCTTGTTATTGTTTACATTCCACCGTCGGCAAACGCGGCGCTCGCGTGTGACGTCACCCATTCCGTCGTCGCGAGACTTCAGACACAGCACCCTGAAGCATTCATCGCGATATCTGGGGATTTCAACCACGTGACTCTGGCTGCAACACTGCCCACCTTCAAGCAGTTTGTGGACTGTCCCACCAGGGAAAACAAGACACTGGACCTGCTGTATGCCAATGTTAAGGAGGCATACAGCGCCACTGCCCTTCCTCCTCTTGGAAGGTCAGACCACAACCTCATCCACCTCCAGCCCCTGTATAGGCCTCTAGTACAGCGGCTGCCTGTGACCACAAGGACTGTGAGGAGATGGTCACAGGAGGCCGATGAGGACTTGCGGGGCTGCTTTGAGTCAACAGACTGGGATTTCCTCTGTGACTTGCATGGAGAGGACCTTGATGATCTCACGGAATGTATAACAGGGTACATCAACTTCTGTGTGGATAGTGTTGTTCCCATAGAGACTGTACGCTGTTTCCCCAACAACAAGCCATGGGTCACCCGAGACATCAAGGTCCTGCTCAATGAGAAGAAGAGGGCCTTCAGAGATGGGGATAGGGAGCAGATGAGGCGGGTTCAGAGGGAGCTGAAGGAGAGGATCCAGCAGGGCAAAGACAACTACAGGAGGAAGCTGGAGCACAAACTTCAGCAGAACAACCTGAAGGATGTGTGGAGTGGCATGAGGAGCATCACTGGCTACAAACAACCTGGTAGCCAGACAATAGGGGGTGGTCCTGATCGGGCCAACGAGTTGAATTTGTTTTTCAATAGATTCAATGAGTGGGCTCCGGTCTACCCCCCCTCCCCCAGCCCCTCTACAACCATTCCCCTCCAGCCCCCCAGCCCTGCTGTCCCCCCTCCCCCACCGTCCCTCTCCAGCATCAACATACCTGTTCTCTCTCCCCCACCACCACTACCTCACCCCTCCCCCATCAACACAACAGTGACTCTTCCTGCCCCCATACACGTCACACATACCTTCACAGCTGAGCAGGTGAGGAAAGTGCTGTGCAGGCTCCATCCAGACAAGGCTGCTGGTCCTGACGGCGTCAGCCCGAGGGTCCTCAAAACATGTGCTGCCCAGCTGAGTGGAGTCCTGCAGTACATCTTCAACCTGAGCATGAGACTGGAGAGGGTCCCTGTGCTGTGGAAGACATCCTGCCTGGTGCCGGTTCCGAAGAAGGCACGTCCCAGCACCTCAAACGACTACAGACCGGTGGCGCTGACGTCCCACGTGGCGAAATCCTTTGAGAGGCTGGTCCTGACGCTTCTTCGGCCCCTGGTCAGATCATCGCTGGACCCTCTTCAGTTTGCCTACCAGCCGAAACTGGGAGTGGAGGACGCCATCATCTTCCTGCTTCATCGTGCCTACGCCCACTTGGACAGACCCGGGAGCACTGTGAGAATCATGTTTTTCGACTTCTCCAGTGCGTTCAACACCATCCGGCCTGCCCTGCTGGGAAGTAAGCTGACGGCGATGAAGGTGGACTCTTCCCTGGTGTCCTGGATTACTGACTATTTGACGGGTCGTCCACAGTTTGTCAGACTGCAGGACTGTGTGTCTGACACTGTGGTCAGCAGCACTGGTGCTCCACAGGGAACTGTTCTTTCCCCATTCCTGTTCACCCTTTACACCTCAGACTTCCAGTACAACTCTGTGTCCTGCCATCTGCAGAAGTTCTCGGACGACTCTGCAGTTGTTGGTTGTGTCAGCGAGGGAAACGATGAGGAGTACAGGGGCGTCGTGGACTCCTTTGTTGAGTGGTGTGAGCTGAACCATATGCAGCTCAACACTGACAAGACGAAGGAGATGGTGGTGGACTTCCGCAGGAGGAAATCCACACCCACACCCATTTCCATCAAGGGTGTGTCCGCTGAAGTTGTCCAGGAATATAAATACCTGGGAGTTCATCTGGACAATAAACTGGTCTGGGCCAAGAACTCTGAGGCTGTTTACAAGAAGGGCCAGAGCCGTCTCTACTTCCTGCGGAGGCTCCGGTCCTTCAACGTTTGCAACAAGATGCTGAATGTGTTCTACCAGTCGGTGGTAGCCAGTGCCATCTTCTCCGGTGTTGTGTGCTGGGGAAGCAGGTTGAGATCAGCAGACGCCAACAAGATCAGCAGGATTGTCAGGAAGGCTGGCGCTGTCCTGGGGGTCCAGCTGGACTCCTTGTTGGTGGTGTCTGAGAGAAGGATGCTGCGCAAGCTGCGTAGTATCCTTGACAACAACTCTCACCCTCTCCATCAGGTGCTGACCTCATATAGAAGCACCTTTAGCAACAGACTCATTCCACCCAGGTGCACCACAGAACGCCATAGGAAGTCCTTTCTTCCTGTGGCAATTAGACTTTTTAACTCATCTACCTCGGGTCGTGAGAGGGACAGTGGCGACTCAGTGACCTGAGGCCAACGTACTTAAATATTATTATTTTTTGGTCAACGCACTGCAAATCACTCTTCAAATTCACTTTTCACTTTACACATGTCACTTTCAGTTGATTTATTTATTAATATATTATTCTGCCAATTTGCACTATACGTATTGTTGTGTATTGTATATACCTACGTACTACTGTAATAATACTGTAAATTTATCTTCATTTATCAATACATTTAGATTTCATTTAACTATATTTTTGTTTATACAATTTTTATTGTTTTTTAGCTTAGGTATTAGTATTTTTTGTGTGTGCTTTTATTCCCCCTGTGTCAACTGTTGCACCTTAATTTCCCTCGGGATTAATAAAGTAATCTGAATCTGAATCTGAATCTCCTCCTCCTCCTCAATTCCCTTCATCCAGCATCTGCAGTATAATAATAATAATAATAAATTATATTTATAAGCACACTTTTAATTTGCGTGGGCAAAACTCAAAGTGCTACAGAGTAAAAATGGTTTAAATAAAACAACAGAATAAAAGCAGCAACGTTTACGCCGGCATGGCAGCCAGTGGGTTTTCTTTTTTAAATCTAGTGAAAAGCTATTCTAAAAAGATGTTTTTAGGCCTTTTTTTAAAACATCCACAGTCTGTGGTGTCCTCAGCTGGTTTGGGAGGGCGTCCCACAGTCTGTGGTGTCCTCAGCTGGTTTGGGAGGGTGTTCCACAGTCTGTGGTGTCCTCAGCTGGTTTGGGAGGGCATTCCACAGTCTCGGAGCAGCGGAGCAGAAGGCTCGGTCTCCCATGGTTTTCAGTTTGGTCCTGGGGGGAAGGAGGAGGTTTGCCTTTTCAGAGCGTAGGCTCCTCGTGGAGGTTTGTGGGGTGAGAAGTTCTTTGATGTATGAGGGAGCATTTCCATGAATGCACTGATAGGTGAAGAGGGTGATTTTGTAGTCAATCCTGAGTGAGACCGGGAGCCAGTGCAATGATTTGAATATGGGCGTTATGTGCTCATACTTCCGCACTCTCATCAGGATCCTAGCAGCGCTGTTCTGGATGTATTGCAGCTTCTGGATGTTCTGCAGCTTCTGGATGTTCTTGCTAGGAATCCCAATGAGAAGTGCGTTACAGTAGTCTAGCCTGGAGGAGACAAAGGCGTGGACAAGCTTTTCAGCATCTGATAGACGGAGTGTGGGGCGGAGTTTAGCGATATTTCTGAGGTAGTAGAAGGAGGTCTTGCATGTTTGTTTGATGTGGGCCTCAAAGGTCAGGTGAAGATCCATTTTAACACCCAGATTGGTGACAGTTGGTGAGAGTGAAATGTTCTGACCGGAGAAGGTGATGCTGGTGATGGAGGATGAAAGGACCTGATGTGGAGAGCCAACTAGAATGGCTTCAGTCTTGGAGCTGTTTAATTGAAGGAAGTTGTGCTTCATCCACACCTTTATCTCCTCCAGGCATGTGGTTATGTTGGAGGATGGCAGAGGTGCGGAGGGGGTTGGGTTTGTTCTGATGTAGAGCTGTGTGTCATCAGCATAGCAATGGAACGATATTCCATGCCCGCTGATCTCTCAATTGAATTATGTATGTGTCTTCTCTCTCTCTCTCTCTCTCTTTGGTGTCCATCTGTGTCTGTGTGTCTCTCGCTCGCTTGCTCTTGTCTGCTCTGGTCTGGGGACTTTGCTTGTTTTTACAGTATATCCAATTATAATTTCCAGAGATTACCAACTAATTTGACCATAATGGAGACTTGGTATTGTTGTGTGCCCTTGTGAATGGAATCTATTAAAGCGACGGAAGGGAGCGAAAATTAGGCTTGGGGCCAGGGCTAATTTGAAATCCTCACGGCCATTTTAACAATTTTCTGCCTTTTTTTGTTTTTTGTTATACGCCGTAAAAGCCCATTTCTTTTGAAAGTGACATGAAACCTAATTGTGTGCTCTTTTGTGGCCGTGTTATGCCAATTGTTTTCTGCGTCCTATACATTTCCAGAAAGTGACAGTTCAATCTTAGGTTAGGGGCTTTAAGGTTAATCATTAGTTTCCCTTTCTCTATTCTGCTCAGCACACACTGCAGATGCATACGACCAAAGGGTCGTTTTCTAGTCATTTATTGAATTTTCATAAATTGATTTATGATTTATGAGACCAGAAAGAAAGGGCTGAATCAGGTTTCCAAACCCACTGAAACGCTCTGTCACTGGACAATGGAGCTGGCCTAGAACCCCACATGACCCTATCAAAATATGCAATAAGACATCAAGCCTTGTGTGAAAATAAAGAGGAGCCGTCAACAGGCTTTTTGACAGCGGCTGTTTTAAACACATTCATACATTTTATTAAATCCTGAACACTGATACTAAGACAGGGTGAAATGGATTCATGATGTGAAACAACTTTGATATTCATGAGGAAAGCACAAAGATTGCAGCCAGCAATTGGAAGTGTGATGAATGTCTCTCCAGAGCCGTGTTCTCAAACTCCCACACATTTTAAGCAGGAGGATCCACACACACACACACACACACACACACACACACACACACACACACACACACACACACACACACACACACACACACACACACACACACACACACACACACACACACACACACACACACACACACACACACACACACAGATGACACACACAGGCGTAGAGTATGGCGCCGTACGAGATGGCTGCCGTGTCGCGAGCTCCCGCACGACGACGCTTGTTATTTATTATTTTTATTGCAACTATCGCAACTTTGTTCAGGAAGTTAGCAGCACGTTCATTTATAACTTTTGCACACTTCTGGAGATCAGATCGACAGTTGCTCGCCACCTACCAGATTTTTTTCATTATTTCGACTCGGACGTCCCGCCCGAAGTCACAGCTGGATTATCTCCGACCATCTTCGGCACGATTACACGCAAGCGTCGCAGGAAGAAGCGAGGGAAGCGAGCCGGCGTGCTAGTCAGGCTGAGATGTCGATCCGATCGCCCCCCACTACCCACCATTCTACTGGCTAATGTACAGTCTCTGGACAATAAGTTAAGCGAGCTACAGGCTCGTATTCAATTCCACAGGGAAACTAAGGACAATTGTATCATCTGCCTTACGGAGACATGGATGTCGGAGGGGGTTACAGACGCAGCTATCGAGCCGACGGGATTTTTCGTCCACCAGGCGGACAGAACAAAGGCTCTCTCCGGTAAAGATCGCGGAGGGGGGGGTATGTCTCATGATAAATAGATCTTGGTGCAACCAAAGTCATGTACATCCCCTCAAGTATTTCTGTTCCCCGGACCTGGAGTACCTGATGCTTATGTATCGTCCATACTACCTAGGCTACCTAGGGAGTTTACAGCGGTAACCGTGACCGCTGTTTACATTCCCCCTCAATCCAGCTACTCCCCGCCTATAGGCAGAGACTGAAGCAGCAACCGATCGCTGTGACTGGCACATGTTCCGCGTTGCCGGAACATGTTCCGTGTGTGTGTGTATGTATGTGTGTGCCTGTGTGTGTGTGTTATGTTTATGTGTGTGTGTGTGTGTGGCGGCTCAGGCACACTTATCCAAGTGTAGCATTACGCTGTGCGGTTGTCATTTGCTTTTCAGCTCCCTGAAGAAAATGACTTTTGTATGATTCCGGGTTAGTATACGTAAAACGTATACTTTTGTCGTAAAAAATACATAATATGAGCCGTGTTTAATTAGAATGAACGCAATTACACTGTTTTGATGGCAATGTTTGTGTGTGCGTGTGGGTGGGTAGTTCATCTCCTGCCTGCCAGCTTGAGTTTTGGATTGGGTCCATGGTTGAGTGAACCTATCACGTATATAACCGTCCTATAATTTGTTTTGGAAGTTGAATTAAATATTTCTTGATTTTCTGCTCCCTGTTAATGTGTGAAATTGTTCCCAAACTAATTTGTCTAATGGGTGACAATTATACGAACAGTGGAACACAATTATCTTTCTATTCTGCTCTCCTATTCTTTATTTTCTGCCGTTCTCGTTGTCAAATTCCCTTAAAAATTCCCTTATGAAATGGGTAACTAGAAAATAGGTCACATTCACAAATTCATGTTTTCATGTTTGTGTCATTATGGCTGGTTGACCCGGACAGACATGCATATACATGAGCAAACATCTTAGGGTTATACACAAGAAACACACACACTTTCTGCTGCCTAATGAATGGTAGATTCACACACATACAAACACAGAAATATTTGCACACCCGCTCATAACTAAAATGAGATCAAATATGAAATAAAACAGAACACTCACCAAAACACAACCCCTTACCCACTCACAAACACAACCCCTTACCCACTCACAAACACAACCCTACCACTCACAAACACAACACTCACCAAACCACACTCACCAAAACACAACACTCACCAAAACACAACACAATTTGTTTTATGTGTAAGTTTGAATATAACCACACTTACCGAAAACACAAATTGTAACCGCCTCTTGTGGGTCCTTTCCGGGGGACTGGCTAGATAAAAAAAAAACATGTCAGCATTACTGATCACATAAATAATAAGAATATAGAATAACAGTAAAGGATTAACGTAATACTATCCGTCAGTGATGTAATAGTGTCCCATGAACCATTCACAAACACATTTTCTCCACATACACTATTATGCTTTTTTCCACACGCACACATGTACACACACACGCACACGCACACGCACACACACACACACAGGCTGGCCAATCAGAGATGCTCTTTGATGGGTTGCAGAGTTAATTATGCAGAGGAGATTGGTAAGTAGAACGCTGCTCTGTGATTGGCTGTGGAGAGTTTGGCCGGTCTGGCCCATTTGCTCCTTATCATATCTGAGTGACAGTCGGGGGCCCTCTAATTGGACCGCTGAGTTTCAATTGCCGGGCTCCAGACAAACCGGCTCCTCTATTATTTTTTAAAAATTGAATTGAATTGTATTTTTTTATTCTCTAGACTCGCTGTGGTTCTTGTGTTCTTGTCTTGTTCTATTGTTAACCATTTTGTATGTGTACACAATGATTATGTGACTCTCTCTCTCTCACTCTCTCGTCACTCTCTCTCTCCCTCTCTCTCCCTCTCTCTCTCGCTCCTCTCTCTCTCTCTCTCTCTCTCTCTCTCTCTCTCTCTCTCTCTGTGTTGTCTCGTCAGAAATGTTAGTCTAGTCATGTTTCATGTTTTGTTAAGTCATTTTTGTCTTGTCTCCCACTTCCTGTTTTATTTTGGTACTCATCTTGACTCCCTATCCGTATGTGTGTGTGTGTGTGTGCCTGCCCTCGTCAGCGTCAGCCCCACCCCTGATTATTTCCACCTGTTCCTTGTTACCTCATGTTTAAATTCTCCAGTTCCCCCTTGTCTGGTGCCAGTTTGTCTTGTGCCAGTTTGACTTGTCCTGTCTTGATGTCAGTAGCCAGCTGAGCGTACCAGTGTTTTCCTCTCTTGTTTCAAGCCTGATTCATGCTCCCGAGTTTTTGTTCCAGTAAATTTTGTTCCTTATTTTGTGAGGGATTTTCTGTTGATATTTTATGACAATCTTAGTCGCGACATTTCTTGTGATAGTTCGTTTTTGATCCTCATACTGAGTTACTGATACTGATTTTTTGGAATAAAGCATTTTCTCATACTTTACCTCTGTCTCCTGGGTCGTTCATTTGAGTCCTACTACCTTGTGTTTGAGTTTGTGACAGAATGAACTGGCCACAATGGACTCAGCAGACCCAAAGACTTTTCACGCCACTCTGTCAGCCCCAGGCGTCAAGATATACCAGCATGAGGAGCAGCTGGGCTCAATCAGCCAAGGAGTCAAAGACCTTGCGGGACGTCAGGCCGAGTTCCAAGACTTTGTCACCTCAAAGATACAACAGTTGCATCAATTTGTCACTCATCTGCAGACTGCCCCTCCGGTGACATGCTGACCACTGCTGACTCCCCTCCAGCCGAGAATCCCGCCGACGCTCCCAACTCGATCCCGGCTTCCTCCTCATCACTGCGTCCGGCTCTCCGGGAAAGGTTCTCCGGAGACTCCAATAACTGCAGAGCCTTCCTTTTGCAGTGCAAGCTTTTTCGTCTGAAAATGCAAAGGTGGCATTCATCAAAGGATTCGAGACGACCTTAGCCGCAACATTTTTTTTGATCCTCATAGTCGCTATGAGTCGCTGGGAATAAGAAGTACATATTTATATTCCAAATTGAAGTCGTCATTTGTACTCTCGGGTCGGGAGGATGCAGCTGTTTGTTTTAGTTTTTTGTTGTTTTATTTTTTACTTGAAAGAAAACGTTAAGTAAACCAAAAAAAAATCATTGCTAGAGTTAGTTGTTTGTTTCATCCTCCGTGAGGTACCAGAGTTAATCCATCCATCACACTCTCCATCACAACCCCTTAACTACCATCTTCCTCACGAGAATGTGTGTTTGTTTAAGTCCTCTGCAGGGTGCCTGAGGGGTGGAGTTAGGCTAATATTCTTCTCATCTCTATCCTTCTTCAGGAGGATGTTGTCTCAAGAGAGTTGTCTCTCAGTCTCTCTATCTCTCTCTTTCCCCTCTTTCTTTTTATCTCTCACTCTCTTTCCCTCTCTCACTCTTTCTCTCTTCACCCTCTCTCGATCTCTCTTTTCTTTCTCACTCTTTCTCACTCTTTCTCTCACTCTCTCTGTGTCTCAATCTCTCTGTCTGTGTCTCTCAGTCTCTCTTCCTCTCTTTCTCCCCTCTTTCTCTCTCTATCTCACTCTCGTTCTCTCTGTCTCACTCTGTATCTCACTCTCTCTATGTATCTCAGTCTCTTAGTCTCTCACCTCTCTCTCTCTCTCTTTCTCTCAATCTCTGTCGGTCTCTTTCTTTCTTTAAGGATGTGCTTGGAGACTGAGGGGGAGGGTGGGGTGAGGAGCAGAGTGTATTTTTTGTTGTTGTTGTCCGAATGCACTGGTCTCTTCATTGTTCTTCGCCCATTCCTCATCACCCTTCGTCATCCTTCGTCCTCCTCCCTCTTGTTCCCTCCCTCCCCCCCCCCCCCCCCCCCCCCCTCTTATCTCAGAGCGCAGACCTGGCGGTGTCGGTCATCACCATCACCCCCGAGCGGGAGAGAACGTGGTGGACTTCAGCAAGCAAGGTTCAGCAAACTGGACTACAGCGTGGGCATCCTGATCCACACGCCCGAGGAGAAGATCAACATCTTCTCACTGTTCGTGCCCTTTGACCTGGCTGTGTGGGCCTGCATCACCGGCGCCATCCCTGTGGTGGGCGTGCTCATCTTCCTGCTCAACCGGTTGCAGACGCTGCGCTCCGCCTCCTCCTCTCCTCTCCTCCTCCTCCTCCTCCTCCGCCACCTCCGCCAGCGCCAGGTAACTTTAGCGATAGTTTCAGCTTCGCTGTCGCACTGTTTTCAGTTGCCGCTGGATCTAATCTGTGCACAATACACGACACACACACACCACACACACACACACACACACACACACACACACACACACACATACTTACGTAACACTGTGTTGAAATTCACATTCAAACCACACTTACACCTCAGTTGAACTGATGCTTGAGGATTCAGCCGCAGCTCTCCTCCAGGGTTAAGAGAGCTCACTGTAGGGCAGCTTGGTAGCTTATCATCCTGTATGTCCATCACCCACATTAGGCCAAGGCGCCTTGTAGTGACCCTGGTTGGATTCCAGCATGTGGTCCTTTGCTGCATGTCATTCCTTCTCTTTCTCTCTCCACCCACTTTCCTGTCACTCTCCACTATACTGTCACATAAAAGCAAAAATGCCCCAAAAATTTATCTGAATACCTAGTGACAGGAGTGCAGCTCTATAGTGATAGCAGCAACACTTGTGAAGTATCGACAGCCTAAGAGCTCAAATCTGGGTGAATGGGGCGTTTCACTTTCTTTCACTTTGTATTTGTTTAGATCCGTAAAAACTTTCAAATCAACAGCCGGGCAAAGCCCCTTCTGAACACTTTATCCACTCACACCAATAAGATTTTCTTCTTCTTAGAATATCTCCATAAGGAAACAGGAAACAAGGTGTAACTCCGCCCCCACATCAGGCCCAAATGCAAGAGGGTCAAAGCTGGCTCCGCCCATCGCGTCCCCACTCCCCGCTCCTCACCAGCATCTTGCTCAGTCCAAAAGTATCACAATCAGATAACATAATGTAACATAATGTAACTCCTCTGCCACATGCCAGTGAAAATGGACAAAGGACGGTTAATTCAAAAGTTTGTTAGTTGATAACAAGCAGAGCAGATGGTACAACAGCTAGCGCTCCCTCCTCCAGTGTCTACCAGCCAACAACCACACGCACTCCAGTCATGTCAGTAGCAAATGAAAGAAGAGAAAGCATGCTGCTTTATAGCAACAGAGAAGCGCACTGCACAGTCGACACCTAAATTGATATTATAACTACAATATTGCCATATATATACAGAGAACTTTGATAGAGATGAAAACATAGTCTGTGAGGGTGTACCTTGATACAGATGAAAACCTAGTCTGTGACAGTGCACCTTGATATGGATGAAAACATATTATGTGACGATGCACCTTGATACAGATGAAAACATAGTCTGTGACGGTGCACCTTGATACAGATGAAAACATAGTCTGTGACGGAGCACCTTGATACAGATGAAAACATAGTCTGTGACTGAGCACCTTGATACAGATGAAAACAGTCTGTGACGGTTCACCTTGATACAGATGAAAACCTAAACGTCTTTGACAGTGCACTTTGATAGATACAAACATAGTTGGTGACAGAGCACCTTGATACAGATGAAAACATGTGTAGGCATTCATAATTCTGCCAGTGTGCAGGTGCTCTGTATCAAGGTGCACTGTCACAGAGCACCTGCACACTGACAGAATTATGAATGCTACACCTACACACAGGCCTTCTGACAATCTACACACGTGTGTAGGTTGATTATTAATCAGATAATAACCCTAACCCTAACCCACCATCAGTCCTTTACTAGCCCTCACTAATCTGATATTATATCTCACAAATTTGTTCTACTCCTACCATCATATTGTGCACTCTCACTGTCCCAGGGCTTCATGGTGACAGTGACAGTGGCGAGAGACTGTAAACTTCAGCAACTGCATCAGCTGCACCATTCATACATAGTACTTTAGACCTCTGGTCCCCCCCCCCCCCTGTAGTTCTGCTATAACATAATGGAACAGCTGGAGACTGGAGAGGAGATTAGAGACCTCCCCTAGGAGGAACCAGCATCTAGCAGCACAAGGACAGGAAGTCGAACACCGGCGTACTCTGTAAGAGGTTCTTAACTATGACACCTTGTCACCCCTCCCCCCTCCTCCTGTGGCTAAGAGCTTTGGGAAAAGAAAATAAGTCTAATAATATAGTATATAGTATACAATAGTATAATCATTTTTCATCTTTTATCGATGCTCCGCGCACTCTGGGCGACGGCGATAGATTTTTTTAAAACTTAAAAGTCTTACATCCAAAGGGCAGACGGACGAGGGTATTGTGTATCGGCTTTCCGATCTTATTGACGTTTTTTAATGCCTGGGTATTTACAGCTCCGGAGGGGAGGGGCGGGGTGAATAACAGTCAGCTTTTCAGCCTTGGCGTTTGTACTTTGTGTTAATCGGTGTCTTGATTGCTGTATTTAAATATATCGCATATTAAAGGGACGCTTTAATGGACGCTGTTTGGCTCATAAGGGTATTGCTTAAGAACTCTTGGTAACAGGTTAGTCTGGAGGTATTAGGGTTGTAGAGTCTAGTGCTACTGAGTCTCACGGCACCTCGGCACGGAGCCGGGCCGGCTGGTATGAGCTCGTCGACTTCAGATGACGCAATGTCTACTCTTGTCTGCGCAGTGGCGTGGAGCGTGTGCGTGTGCGTGTGTGTGTGTGTGTGTCTGTGAGATATTCAGCGGTGTTACTCATACAAAAGGGCCTGCATCTGTCAGGTCTCTGAAGGGAGGATGGGGGACGGCTTTACAAGGCGCAGGGGAGGGTTGTGTGTGTGTGTGTCACGGTTGCAGTGGGTGAAGGGGGCGTGGCCAAGGCGCAGGCTTTGGCGGCACACCCACACACCTGTCGGCAATTGCCGAAAATGATAATCACCTCACCTGGGTGTATATATACCCTGGCGTCCCCTAACACCTTTGCTAGGTCGTACTTTGTTCTCTCTGGATGGAATCGCTGATCAACTTCCCGGTATCCAGACTCCTCGCCTGTCCCGCACTACTCTCCTGTCTACTACCTGTCGGTATCCCCACTGATCGACTTCCCGGTATCCCGACTCCTCGCCTGTCCCGCTCTACTCTCCTGTCTACTACCTGTCGGTATCCCCACTGATCGACTTCCCGGTATCCAGACCCCTTGCCTGTCCCCGACGAGTCTACTGTAGTGCCTACTAATAAAGCCTCACGTTATCGATTCACTGTGTTCTGGGTCCTACTAACTCTACCCCCTGACAGAACGACCTAGCATTTATTGACCCCGGCGACCTTGACCAGATGAAGCACGCAATCGCACAAACAAACGCTACAGGCTTTAATGGACCAACTCCAGGACCTCCGTAAAGCCACCGTAGCTTCCCTCATTAGGGGAACTACCAATGCCGCGGTGGTCGACCCCCCCCCCCCCCCCCCACACCAGCGGTTGTCGTTCCGGTTCCTCCTGCCTCCCTCCATTCGGAGCCCCCGCATGGGAGGTCCAGGGAGGTCCAGGGAGGTCCAGAGAGGTCCTCAGAGGAGACCCCAGAGGAGACCTCAGAGGAGACCTCAGAGGAGACCCCAGAGGAGACCCCAGAGGAGAACCCAGAGGAGATCCCAGAGGAGACCCTGCAGTCAGGGAGGACATGGACCAGTACTACCGTGCGGCCGCCGTCCCCGAAGACTTCTACCGACCTGGGCAGAAGGTGTGGCTCTCCTCCCGGGACCTGCCGCTACAGGTCCAGTTCCGGAAGTTGGCACCCCGGTTTGTGGGGCCCTACAATCGTGGACAAGGTCATCAACCCAGTCTCGGGTTCCAGTATTTTGCCGACTGGGAGGGATATGGTCCGGAAGAGTTGGCTCCCGCGCCGGTACATCCTGGACCCGTCCCTTACACCCCAACAAGCCGGGTGGGGCCGATAATGATAATCACCTCACCTGACATTTTGATCGGCTGCTGAAGTATGGCGACAACAACAACGACGCAGTATCGTATCTTCTGCCTCCGTGGGGTCCATGAAGACCATCTCTACCAGCTGTATGCTCCTCGGCACTTTGGGGCTCTGATTGGATGGATGAAATGCATCACAAATGTTGTGGTGTGAAGAGGCATCCACAGTGTAGGATGTTAAGTGAGGAGGGCAGGAAATGAGAGCGAGCACACACACACACACACATACACACACACACATACACATACACATATACACACTGCAATCAAAGCCACATCTGCAACCTTGTAATCTGTATTCACGGAGTTTGACCTTTTTTTTTTGTGCCTTTTGGTCGCGAAATATTGGAATGGGAAAGGGCTGTCGTACCCATCCTATCCTGAATCCACTCAGACATTGAACCTCCTGCTCTGTACCTCCTCTACCCCTCATATTATGTTTCATATGAAGACAAGACAGTGTTATTAACTGTTTAAGGTCCTGTATCCCCTCTAACATTGAAGCTCCTCGTTATGGCTTATCCTAGGTTTTTAATCTTCTTAAGCCACTTGAGGTTAGGTGAGAAGGTCCGACACATTTCCAAAAAGCATGCACGGACATGCTTAGTTTTACTAAAAAGTATTTATTAATCAAGAAACTCTGGTTGACTTCCAAGAAATAGAAAATCGAAATATAACTTTTTCCACTAGGGCAATTAATTGTATAAATAAACGTATGTAATCATACATCAAACAAAGCTCCACACTATGCCAAGTAATGAGTAAAATAATAGCTCTATTAATGCGGTCGGAAAACTTTGCTTCTCGCCATCTAACCCGCAAACAATCATTGCCTTTGTCTCTTTAATGACCCCTAGGCCTTGCCAGGTGGAGCATGGCCTCACACAATCAGGTTCACAAACATGGTAAAGTCCATACTCAATATATAATTATAAATAGTTTAACGGTTTAAAAATAATTAATCTTTAAGATATTCCAATGATCAAATTGAATTTTTAGAATGGCTCCAACACCCCTGCTGTGTACCTTTCTGTACCTCTCATCTGATGTTACATATGAAGACAAGACCGAAGACAGAAGAAGTTTTTTGTTTGCTGTACGTACCCGTGGGGGTACACGTACCCCACTTGGGGATAAGCCGTTCTACAATAACTAAGAAAGAATATTGACAGAAAAGGTGTTGTTGTGAAGGACCTGCTGATCGTCGGTAGACCTGCAAGGTTCTTCCTGTACTTCCTTTGCTCCCTTATAAAAAATATTATAATTACATTTTGTAACCTGTCCTTTATTTTTTTTTCGGGTAAAAAAAACCCACACTTTTCATCCAGACTGAAACAGCGAGAAAAATACGCAGAATTCTTTAGCTAGGCGGGGGAGAGTCGGGATTATGTGACAATTGTATGCCAAGGTTTTTCCGAAATGTACGCTTTGTGGAATCATACACTTTGGAGGCTCCTGTGGATGTGGATGCACTACAGTGACAAAAGGGCAGGCGTCTCAAATGAGGGACCAGATGGACACTTCTGCCCTAAATTCTATAAATAGACCTCCTTAAGACACTCCAACTCATACTGTAGGTCTGCCGAGTACAGCGGGACGAGTGCAGGACGGTCGAGTGGTCAGGGGGGTGGAGTGTTCCTCGATCCGGAGGCTTAACCTCCTATCTGCTCACTAATGACGTGTAGCCCATAGAACTGTAATCATAGAACTGTAAACTGCTCGGTAGCGCTCAGCTAGAGTTCTTCTCAGGCTTTATTAGGTCAGTGCTGCCAAGGCGGTGCTTCGCTTATGTTCTTCTTGGGTTCTTCGAGAGACTACATTTAACTTTTAAAATGTTCATCTTGGGTTATTATCAACCGCTATCATTCAGATATTTTTTAAAATATTGTATACTTTTGTTTATGAAATGTTACGATGGATCTACAACTACTTCAGACTTCACCAATTCAACCGCCGCGTCAATTGTTAAGTGTTAAAACTTTTCAACCGTCATCACATTTCATCCTTTATATGTATCTAAACAGATTTACATGTGGATATGTTTTAGACTTGTTGCGATTCAACAGTTGGTTTTAATATTTATTTTCTCTTATGTTCAGAGGCTCCAGACACCACAATTACACAGCCGATTAGACAGCCAAGCAGTAGTATTAGTACTTCTACAACTGGGTCTTTCTTGCATTAAATTGTTTTTATGCAAAAACATTTTTGAAATTAGAAGATTTTCACTTCATTTCAGCTATTTAACATTTCTATATGTGCTAAACTATGCAGCTCTATCTAACATATGTTTGAGTGTATTTTAACACTACAGCACTCACTGCATTTTCTGCAGGAAATGCATTTTCTTGTTCCCTGTAATCATTTTGGAAAAAAGTGACACTCGCAATTGATTTCTCGTTCTCTCCAACAATCAACAAACAAATCGTGAGGATTGAATCCTCTTTATTGGTCACATACATGAAGACATACAGTGAAACGTGTTCTCTGCTTTTAACCCATCCTAGTATTAGGAGCAGTGGGCAGCTATTCATACAGCGCCCGGGGAGCAGTTAGGGTTAGGGTCTTCCTCAAGGACACCTCGACAGTTTTTGCTAGGAGGAGCCGGGGATCGAACCAGCAACCTTCCGGTTGTGAGGCGACCGCTCTACCTCCTGAGCTAGACAGCTAGACTGCCGCCCCACCTCTGCCGATTTAAGTAGCTGCTTTCACCCACCGCTTTCCCTTTTTCCGGTTTTATTGAATCCTCTTTTCATCAAAACCGTGAAGTTCCTTTAAACACTGAAGAAACTTTCCTGCAATCAAGTTTTCGTCAATTCTTACACTATTACAGTGGGCGAAAATCACCCAATCAGGAAGCACAGAGCACAGCCTTCAGTTTGACACAATAGGAACACAAGTACAGAGCGAGGACTCAGAAGATCAGGGTCGATGTGATGCTTTCAAGAGCCACAATCATTTTCGGGACAATGTGAGCCCCGTCTCATTATTCTAATGATGGCTATTTCCAGACACACTGCTCGAGCGCTCTCCATATGTATGCTGTGTGTTAGATTCCAACCTGTTAAGGTTTACCTCTGTAGAACTGTCAGTCTCATTTTTTCGACCTGGCTACCTGTGTTTACATAAAAAACATATTTCTATAGTGTGTTTATATATATATGAAGGATGTCGGAAGGATGTAGGGGCCACAGTAGCTCAGTCTGTCGGGACTTGGCTTTGGAACCGGAAGGTCACCGATTCAAGTCTCCGAAACACCTGGGCACTGCCGAGGTGCCCTTGAGCAAGGCACCAGAGCCCCTACACTGCTCCCAGTGCGCTGTATATACAATAGATGCTCACTGATCCTAATATTAGGATGGGTTAAATGCAGAGAAACTCATTTCACTGTGTGTACATGTATGTGACAAATAATGAGGATTCAAGCCTCCAGATTTAGAGGATGAGAAACACAATAGCAATCTTGTGCAGACATAACTATGGGATAACTATCACAACCCCTCCCAACAAAATCGAAAAAACTCTCACATTAAGCATGAGCATGCCCAGCATCAGCAGACAGGAGTGTGGGCAGCAGCTGCTTCCACTAATGTATGGTATCTGGACCCGGTGCTGTAATCGCTGGATGTGAAGGAATTTCCATTCCTTATCACCGCTGGGCCCTCCCACCGCCATATGTTTGCATCTGAGGGGCCGCTTGCATCCGAGGGGCTGTTGAAACCGTATCTCCTGCACACATGGGTCTCGAAAGTGTGAAATCGGTCATATTTAGAAGAGAGCGTAGCTCGGTTTAAGAACCATTATAGTTCTTTGCATATCTTTTGGCTTACTAAGGAAAAGTGATAATATAAAGCCTGTTTTGTTTATCCTTGAGTCTCGTAGATACACCCATACAAAATCAGAATTCTGTTATTATATATTCCGTGATTTAGATCAAATAACATTTGACAAAGCGTAACCAAATTTGATGAAATGTCTTTGATATTACATCCTGTATGGTACCCATAAATCATATTATATACGATTCATGATATAGTGGTTCCCTTTTGTCTGAGTTTCCTGTGTCCAAATGACTTGCTGTTCCTTCTTCCCTTCCCAGCAATACTGTTCTGACAGTTTACACGTTATTACAGATGGTACTTTGCACATGATTGTTGGATAATGTGTGGAAATGGTGATATGCGTGAATAATCATCGAACAAGCACGTACAAATTCACAAATGTAGGAATTTAATGAGAAAGTTAGAAAGTCATTACTCCACGATGCTCACCCCAAACGACAAGGTGTCATTGTTCCGTGTGTGTGTGTGTGTGTGTGTGTGTGTGTGTGTGTGTGTGTGTGTGTGTGTGTGTGTGTGTGTGTGTGTGTGTGTGTGTGTGTGTGTGTGTGTGGTGTGTGTGTGTGTGTGTGTGTGTGTGTGTGTGTGTGTGTGTGTGTGTGTGTGTGTGTGTGTGTGCGCGTGCGTGCGTGCGGACTCGGCTGTGTACGACAACTTCAAGAACAAAGGCACCAACCCCCTGGAGCAGGACAGCACCTACGCCGAGCTCTGGAGGAGCATCAGCAGGAACAGCGGCCTGGACTACTCTGTGTCCAGCCCCTCAGAGGGCATACGCGTGAATGTGAAAGTGTGGGTGTGTGGTGTTGTGTGGGTGGTGTGTGGGTGTCGGTGGGTGGGTGTGTCTGTGTCTTTGGATGGGGGGGGGTGGGGGGTTGTGTGTGTTCTGTGTGTGCGTGTGTGTCTGAGATTTCAAGATGTTTACTTTGTCATATGCAACCAGTACAATGGGATGCTTACTCCCCATTCCCTCCCGCAGTATGCATTTCCTACAATTGAACATTATTTCCATGTACATACAATATATGTACTATGTACTTTCTAACTTATACTATACAACACCATACTATAACAACAACACTATACTATGACACTGTGTGTGTGTGTGTGTGTGTGGTGTGTGTGTGTGTGTGTGTGTGTGTGTGTGTGTGGTGTGTGTGTGTGTGTGTGTGTGTGTGTGTGTGTGTGGTGTGTGTGTGTGTGTGTGTGTGTGTGTGTGTGTGACTCTCTTTTTTAAGTGTACCGTTGTAGGCGTCCAGAGACAGAAGCAGTCTAGTCAAACTTTTGATGACATATTGTGCTCCTTGTCAGCTTACTGCTTGACTAAAAAGTGAAGTTACCAACAGTTAAGGTCTACATTTTTATTTATTTTTAATTTTTAAAGAATCACATGACAAATATGACATAAATCGGTAAGCCTCCAGAAATGTGCGCAATTCATAATTAGCAATTATTTTTAGGCTAGAATAATACGTGGTGTGACAGTGCACTCTGTGTTCATTGACAATCCAGTTCCTGTGTTGAACTTTAAATGTGAGCACAACGAACACGAACGCCATCTGTGTCAGTGAGTGATGGTGGGACTGTTGTTTACTCACTATGTAACGCGCACAACGCTTTATGACTGTAATTGACCCGTTTGTCATGCCGATAGTATGTCAACAATAGTGCAAATCATTTACATTCAAGCTCTTAAAAGAGTTGTGACAAACAACATCCTGAAGTGAAAAGAGTTTTCAGCGTTGCCTGATCATTTTGCTACCCACTTTTTTTACTAACTTTTTGCCTACTTTTTAGTTGGTACTGCAACTTACTTCACCGTTGTCCTGAATACACAATTCAAATGATTAGTGTCAGTCAAGTTAAGTGACCGGCGAACCAACTGCTTGCTCTGCAACCAAAGCCCCATGTGTTGGTTTCTCCCCTCTATATTACCAAAAGAAAAGGGTAGCATACTGCTGCTGGGTAGCATATCTGCTCTGAAGTAAAAAGTGGTTTCCAACCCTGCACACAGAACCACGACAGGCCATTAAAACAGAATAAAAGCCACAGGAACATCAAACAGGCAAACCGGTAATTAGGTTGTGACTGGAATAAAAGGACTTCTGAAGCATCTTGGGTGTACGACATGGCAGGGGGGGGGGGGGGTGGTGTGTGGGAAGGCAAACAAAATAACAGAAAATAGTGAGAAAAGAGTGAAGGAAAGAAAGGATGGAACGGAAATGAGGGAAGATGAGACACTCGAATACTCACCACCGACGGTGAACCCGGCTGAACACACTCCTACTCTCACTCCTACTGAGTGAGAGAACCCACCCCCTCATCACTTGTATAACCATATGTGTGTGTGTACCTTTGTCTACTGTATTTGGTTGAGTCTTGTGCCAGAGAGGCGGGGGATTAAGCCCATAACATAAATGCCTGGTCTCCAAAAGGTACAGCCGAGTGTAATGGTGTTTTCTCCGCTGAGAGGATGTACAGTACAAATATAAATATGTGGGAAACAATGGCAGTTACGACGTCGACCGAGAGAGAGAGAGAGACTCTAGGTATGTACATGGTTACGCAAGTTAATGCTTGGTAAAACACAGCTATTATCCCCTATGGGGGGTTGAGGGAGTATTTATTTTACATCTCTATTTTGTCCTTGGGTTAAAAATAATAGTGGGGTTATCTTGCCAAGCAGACAACATTTAAATTCAAGTACTTCATTATGCAGGCATTTGAAAATATATTACGCTAATATTAACACCCATCAATTTGAACTCTTAGAGTCAAGAGTGAAACAATGGCCTCCAGTTTACGGCTTCCTAGCGTTTTCTGCGACTTTGAAGATTTATAGATTTAAGGTTTAAACAAATGACAAAACAATGGTCATCGTCCTGACGGTTAATTTTAACTTTTACAATGCTTGTCCTGCCGCCTGCCAAACGGATTTCTAGCATTCGTAAATCTGATGGTAAACTTTGGCGCCGCCGAACCGATTCTCTCTCTCTCTCTCTCTCTCTCTCTCTCTCTCTCTCTCTCTCTCTCTCTCTCTCTCTCTCTCTCTCTCTCTCTCTCTCTCTCTCTCTCTCTCTCTCTCTCTCTCTCTCTCTCTCTCTCTCTCTCTCTCTCTCTCTCTCTCTCTCTCTCTCTCTCTCTCTCTCTCTCTCTCTCTCTCAGAAGTAAAATCGCCAAAATAAAAGACCCCCCCCCCTCCTCTCTTCGAGACATGTCGTCTCCCCTCATCTTCAGAGTTGTATTTTTTTGGGTCATTTTATATTATATATTAAAATCATATTATATTTTGTTAAGTTATGTTTGCTTACATTACTTACCGAGGTAGCATATTATTCTGAAAAATCACAGGCCTCCCTAGAATGTATGATCATCAAAATAAAAGACCCCTTAAGGTCCCAGCGTGTTTTGATGCTGCTTCAAGCAGTCGCATAATACTAATCCTAGCAATACATAATACTAATCACAGACGATGTTGGCAAATCACAAAATATATAAAATAGTAGCCTGAGTAGCACTTGTTTTTGATAAATCTTATAACAACACAACACTGTGACTTGCAACTTATAGTTTATGCATCTCTTTTACATCATGGATGTATTTCCATATGTTGCATCAAAAACATCGTTATGATGCATAAGGCAGTTTTTTCCCCACTAAGCGGCTAAATCAGAGCGCCTCTTTTACTCTTATCACTCGTCTCTCTGCCGTCACCTTGGGGAGTCTTCTTCATCGTCTTCATCATCATCAGTTAATGCACACTTCCCCACTCTCGCTAAGTACTGCTCCCTAAACAGAAGTTGAACCCCATGCATGTCCCAGTGCTGTGATGTACAATATACAATATTATACCTGAAGTATAGAGCTGAAGCCAAATATTATTATGACTTTTTTTTATTGCACAATCAAACTGTAATTGTTTTACTAATTTCAGATGTCATGCTAGCAGGCACCTCCAACCAATTTACAGGGCACATTGAGTGAGCTGTAATCACATTGCAGAGGAGAACGTTTTGAAAAAAAACCAAGTTCATTATTCACGTTGCAAAGTAGGCTACGAACAACACATGGTGGATTATCCCCCCTGTTGTGTTTCCCCCTTGATGATCCAAGAGAGAGACCGTATCATTCTTCTCTATTCAAGCTTACAGATGACTGAGCATTAAAGCCTTTTCAACCCAAGCCCAAATGAGTCCCGTTGCAAATTCAAGATGATGCTGATAACCGATCCGCTCCGTGGTTAGATAATGGGTTACCGCCAAACAATCTCTGTCCAAAAGTTCTCCCGCATTTTTTACACAATGTAGATTTCGCGAAAATGTGCCACTCTTTACACACTTCTCGTTTGCGATAAAGGCGTCATCGTCATAATGACTCTCGCTTCATAAATATGATGTATGTTTTTTGTTGCCATAGAGGCAGGAACAAAATGTGTACTCTGTAATTAAACCCACATTGAGATGAGGTTAGGGACTACGCTGCTCTGGTCCCTCACCCCAGCAGTTAGTTAGAGACTCGCTGTTCCCGTGGTTATAAACAGAAAATAAGTGTTTTGCGTGCCCTATGGATATGTGGGTGGTACACCTTGGAGAGGGAGGGGGGGATGGATGGATGGGGGGGGGGGGAGGGGGGGATGGATGGATGGATGGGGGGGATGTGGGTGGGCAACGCAGCAACACAGCAATAAACCATCCACACCTCCTCCAGGAACACGCCACATATAGCAATCCCATAACACCCCACTTCTGCCAAACTTTGTGTCTCACTTCACCGTGATTATGTTGTTCTAAACCTGCCCCCCGCCACCCCCCACCTCCCACGTTCTTGTTTCACACCATCATCATCATAACACCTCTCCTAATGTGTCACCCGTCTTCCAGCGCCCGCCACAAGTCTCTCTCTCTGGGGGCTGTGTCCTCTCCCCATCTCTCTACCCTGTTGTCACGCCTTGCCTTGTTAATTACCCAATCTTTTTGTTAGTGTGGAAGCTTTCATCTGGGGGGGGGGGGGTGGGATGTGACTCTGCCCAGCTAAAAGGTTTTGTTTATTTTATATAATTATTATTATTTATTAATCTTTATTTGAAAGGATTTATTTTCTTTGGTAGTGATGGGGTTTTTGGAAGGCGTGCTCGGTCGTTGGCCGTCGCTGAGGGACGTGCCGGCCGGGGACACGGGGGGCGGTGTTAAATTGAGGGCAGGGGGCTATTGTTTGCTGTCCAAAAAAAAAAAGACTAAATCCATTATCTCCCCTTTTAATCCCTATTCCCATTACCTCTGTGGTACGTCCCCCCCCCCTCCCCCCTCCCCCCTCCCCCCCCCCTCCCCTCCTCTATTGAATAACCGCTTTGTTCACGCTATTTGAAAACTGTTATTTAAATGAGTTGGGTTTCCCAAAGAGTGTTTCTAATCAGGGGACCTGATATTGCAATGGAACCACTAATTACTTCCAGCCTTCTTTTTTTTCAAAGGTTTCAATTGTCAAACCGTCCTTTTCCCTGGCTGGCATCTACCCTGTTTTTTAAATAACTTTATCAAAACCATATTTGCGACCAATTAGTACAGCCATTCATATTCATTTAATAGAAACATTGAGATGGAAGTTGATTGCTTCCAGTTTCTCGTCTGCTTCTGATTGTGTAAAAATGTATTTTGTGAAACCAAGGCCCTCTTCCTCTCGTGTCGTTCCCTCCAACCTTCATTTGCGTTTGAAAATATATAAATGGTCTCTCATGTCTTGGGCAAAATGTTTGACTCCCAGACAAAATGGCCACAGTCTACTTGTTAAAAGTCAACTCTGATAGCAGTGCTGTACTTTTTGCACTATCTACATGCTGCGTGCTGCCACTATCATAACATTGTCATCATTACATTGCACACATCATACACTATCATACTTTTGCTGAACTTTTTGGACTCAATACAGTTACTGCACTGTTTTAATGATGCTGCTGCACTACTGGCACTTTTAAATGCTTTTTAAATGCTTTTAGCATAATTCAACATACGTATATGTCATCCATCAGTCACTTTATTGTTATTTGTATTGTGTACACTATTGTTATAGTATAGTGTTGTATAGTATAAGTATAGTTCATAGTATATAGTGTTAAACGGCCACTCCCTCAAAGGCCCTTCCCTCAAAGGCTCGGCCCTTCCCCAAAGTGCCGAGTGCCATCCAGCGCCATCAAGCTCATCAATGCTGTCGCATTATTGTCATGAGTGTATTTTCTGCCGTAAGGTTTTTTAGGTAATTTTCTTGAGCAGAAGAGTTCTCAGAGCAGATTATAATTATCGTGAGGGACAGATCGCTGGGGCAAACAAGATAACACTGTCAACTGACGCAACATTTCTTGATACTTTTTAACTTTTTTATCATTTGTTGCCTGACATTAAGACGGAAAAACGAAATACCCTGGCCAACGTCAGTAAAAAATACATACATACTTTCAAAGGAAATTTTTCAGTTTGAATATTATTTATCTTATAATTAGAAGGTATGAAATACCATTGTGTTTGCTTATCTGTCTGTGACCACATTGCATTCCTATCAAATATGACTACAACTGTAACACGTTAATCGATTCTAATTGGACAAACTGGCAGCATACAACTACCTCGCTGGCAATTTCATTAAGATGCAATAAGACTGGCTTTCTTTAAGTCCAATTATTATTATTATTATTTTATTATATTACAAACATTGTATCCTCATAGCCCTCCACCTTAGCACCAGAGCTTCTGGTCTTACTTTAGCATCATCTTATCCTCAGGGATGTATTGAACAGGGTCATATGTTTTTTGGATTGTTTAAATGAATTCATTTTCACAAATTGGATACAACAACAATGACAAAAAAGCAATACAAGAAATAAAAAAATGGCTTTCCATGTTTAAATCTTTCAAATGGTGTCTATTACTCTCAATAGCCAAGGAAGACTGAGAAAACTGTGCAGTTGTAACCGGCTACTACAAAATAAAAGCGTCAGTTTTCCTGCCGCAAATATGGAGAATAGCATGGAAAGGTGTATGGTCAAGCCTCTCAAGACATTCTAGACTATAAAAAACAGTACACAACTACAATTGATAATTTTACATGCCAGATATTTTTTTTGTAGTAATAAAGTTGAATAAATATAAAATACATTTCAGTGACTAAATCTGTGTATGTTCACGAATGATATGTTTCCTCTCACAGAAACTTGAAGAGCATAGACTCATTTTATATTGTATACAACAGCACACCTGGTATCCCCGATACTCCAACATCAACATTGTAGAGTTGTTGTTTAATGAACATAATAAAGATTCAGTTAGAGCCTTGACAGCTGAAATTGAGTTTGACACTAAACAAAACATGGTTTTCGGTGAAAATTAGTATTTTAACAGCAAAAGCCTCATTGATCAGCGATGTTGGTTTTCTTAGTTTTGTTTAGGTATTATTTCAATTCTGAACAACGTGCTTTGGAATTCCAATTGAAAAAACATTGCAGTAGAATGCATTTGCCAATCTTTTAACTTCTTTGTATATTCCTTCAAGCCGTTAATTAAAAGCCAAGTTCACTTGAAAAAAACCCATTTTATTTAGATGTCTTAGTGTATTGTTTTACCAGTACTGTGTGCATGTTCAATTAGCTTTGTGTTGTTTGAAGCAGGTGCCTGGGCGACAGAGTGGGAGGAATTGGATGCTAACGCCACATTATCAAGTGAATATCTCTATTTGAAATGTGCTAAACAATTCAAGCTTAATATTAAGGTCATGAATAAGCAATAACCGCTGCCAGAGATATGGCGCATTGGTGGATCCCAGCTCAAGTCAAGTCAAGTATATATCAAGTATAAAGCAGTGAGTGAAAATCTTATGTGCAATACCCCGACGACAGACAGCAGTTATAAAAATAAGATAAAATATAATAAAAACAGAATAGAAATATATAAAAGAAAAATGCAATTTATAAAATGTAATATATCGGCACAGAAAAAGAGCAATATGTATATATAAATCAATGTAATAAAATATACATTGTTATATGCTATACGCCCTTGTTCAGCAGCCTTTTGGCCTGACTGTGGAAGCTATCTCTGAGTCTATTTGTACGGCAACTGACACTGCGGTATCGCCTGCCTGACGGTAAAAGTGAATACAGTTCGTGGCTGGGGTGGGCAATGTCTTTTATGATGCGTTTGGCCTTGTAAAGTATATATCAAGGAGGGAGGGGAGCTCACCTCCAACGAAATATTGGGCCGTCCGCACCATCCTTTGAAGCGCTCTGCGCTCGAGTGCGGTGCAGTTCAAGTCAAGTAAAGTCAAGTTTATTGTCACTTCACAGTTTACACAAGAATAAAGCAGTGGTGTGAAAATCTTATGTGCAATACCCGACGACAGACAGCAGTTATAAAAATAAGATAAAAAATAGAATAAAAATAGAATAGAATAAAGTTACAAAATAAAAATAAAAATGCAATTTATAAAATGCAATATATTGGCACAGAAAAAGAGCAATATGTATATATAAATCAATGTAATAAAATATACATTGTTATATGCTATACGCCCTTGTTCAGCAGCCTGATGGCCTGACTGTGGAAGCTACTGTGGAAGCTCTGAGTCTATTTGTACGTCACTTGATACTGCGGTATCGCCTGCCTGACGGTAAAAGTCAATACAGTTCGTGGCTGGGGTGGGCAATGTCTTTTATGATGCGTTTGGCCTTGGCCACGCACCGCTGGTTGTATATATCCAGGAGGGAGGGGAGCTCACCTCCAACGATATACTGGGCCGTCCGCACCACCCTTTGAAGCGCTCTCTCTCTCTCTCCTGCTGTGTGTTCGGTCCCTTGCATAAAAGGCACCTCTCTCACCGCCTCATTAAGACATTAGAGAGTCAGGCTGTAAACACACCAGGTGGAGACTGGCTGCGTTTGATCACACCTTAATCAGCCATTAGGGTGTCGGGGAGCTCAGGGAAAGACGCCAGGCGAGACATCCTCAGCACTCTCTTCTCAAAGTTCCTCTCAAAGTGAGCCACGTAAATAAAGAATACAAGGTAAAAAGGTAACACGCACACACACACACACACGCGCACACACACAACAACACACACACGCACACACACACATGCACACACACACACACACAGTGACCAACCTTTTCCTTTTAAGGATTAATTTTAAGACCTTATCCCCATTTGTTTATATTGATTTATTTGCACTATCCACTTGATGGATGCTAAAAGGAAATGTGTTTTTTTGGGGGGAGTAATTTGTTTTTTTGTAAAGATTTTAATCAAATAAATGTTTAGTGCGGAGGATGTGGCTAAAGTATGCGAGGAACATTTTCCTATTGAACCAACTGCCAAATAGCGGAAATTTCCCGAGCTCCCGAGTAACTTGAACACAACATTACAAGGTGACTTAACCCACACAGGTGTTCAGCGCTCGGTTTGATTGGCCGACGTGTGCAGTCTCCACAGGAAGAAACAAGAAGCTAAGGGTGGACTCTAATGCAAGTTTTACAAATTCTCGTGAGGGGAAGTGAAGATAACGAGAAAATCGGCTAATTCCTCACGGGAAAAACAAGAAAGTAACGGAACGGAAATGAAACGGTTTTGTTCTCTTCTGCATCTGTTCTTTTTTTTGTCCTCATGAAGGAATCATTCATTTCCCCGGTACGTTGACTCTGGTGCATTTGATTGTGACGGATCCCTGGTGTTTCTCCTCTCTCTGAGGCAGCGTGGATGGTATCTGAAGGCATGTCGTATGTAACGTACTGCTAAATCTTTATCTAAATCTGGAGGATTGAATCCTCTTTATTGTTCACATACTTGTGATTTGTTTCTCTGCATTTTACCCATCCTAGTATTAGGAGCAGTGGGCAGCTATTGTGTATATACAGCTGCCCGGGGAGCAGTGTAGGGGTCTGGTGCCTTGCTCAAGGGCACCTCGGCAATGCCCAGGTTCCTTGTTTCAAACCCTGGTGGGGAAAAAAACGAATGGAGGTGTTAAACATGCTGATGCTGAAATACATGATGATGAGAACTTTGTGGGTATTGAAGTGAAATTGCCATCTCTTGTCAAGTCAAATCCATTGAATTAGTCTAGCTCATAGTCACAGTTACAGCCTCAAAGGGTTCACAGGCCACATATTTACAACACTCCCCAAACCCCTAGCCACCTTTTAATGGCAAGAAAAAAACTTAAACTTAATTTATGGAGGAAGAAATCAGCAATGTTACGGCAATTTGTCAGCACTTTGACATGTGAAACCTGTTGAGGATGCTGGCGACTGACTGCATTGAATGCAGTGTATTTAACTCTCTCTCGCTCTCTCGCTCTCTCTCTCTCTCTCTCTCTCTCTCTCTCTCTCTCTCTCTCTCTCTCTCTCTCTCTCTCTCTCTCTCTCTCTCTCTCTCTCTCTCTCTCTCTCTCTCTCCCCTCAAACATCTCACCATCATCCTCCCCCTCATACTGTGTGTGTGTGTGTGTGTCTCAACCATACACCTAGGCAACAACCATCCACCGGCCCCCCATTTTGGGTTATTTCGGTGCGGCGGACTCACACTTCAAGGTCACAGTTGTTTCTGATGTACACACTAACACACACACGCTACACTCTAACACACACTATACTAACACACACAGACTCTACAATCGAACACACTTGCACACCCTCACACACACGCACACACTCTACACTCACACAAATGCACTCTAGCACACTAACACAAAAAGTCAACTAGGAAGTAAAAAAAGTTGTCGAAACGGGTCTGTATTTTGTTCAGCATAAACAACAACAACAACGACAGGGTCATTGATGTATCCATTTTGTCACAAAGCCTACAAAAAAACATGGTTTGTATCGCAAAAGTGTTGAGTATGTTCGGACATTATCAGCTCAGAAAGTGCGTCAATAGAGACGCGTGTGTGTGTGTGTGTGTGTATTTCCCCTTATCTATGTTTATGTTTCGTAGCACTTCTGTCAATGGGATCCCGAGGTGTAAATCGGATTATGCGCTTAGCGCTTTGTTAAGAGACGGCCCCTTTTAGTTCAGGGATGCACGGGATGGTGATTAGCGCCCTGTATCACCGGCCTGCGCTATTACCCGCCGCCGCCGTCGCCTGGACGGGTTCCTCGCCTTCATTTTTTTCCCGAACGTTATCTGTGCGCGGGGGATAAAGCCGCCGTTGACTGGGATTATGTTTCTTATACTTAGAGTGATGCCACTTTAGTAGTTTAGCATTGTTTGTGTTGGGCATTGTCTCCCCGAAAATGGCACTTCATGTTGATTTGAACGCGGTTCAGAGGGAACCGATTATGGGTATGCCTTATGGTGAGGCATTTATATGGTTTTGTGTATTTATGTTGCAGAAGCAAAAAGGGAGGGTTGTGGAAGGAGAGGATGAACGCAGTGATCCGTGGATCCGAGTCTGTGAATAAAAAAATAACACACAAAACACACAGCCTGGAAAACGAACCACAAGTTTAGAAACGGAGCCCCGCTAGATACCAGGGGCCACTTGTCCTAATTCTCTCTCCCTCTCTCCCCATTTCTCAAATTTTCATTTGCGTTTAGTTTCTCTTTGTACATGTGTCTGTACTCTGTAAATGTATCTGTTCTCTCGCTCTCTCTCTCCCCAGTCTCCCTTTCTCTCTCTGTATCTCACTCTGTGTTCTCCTGTCTTTTTCTCTCTCTCCCTCCCTCTGCATCTCTCTCTGTTTCTGGCCGCGGACGATTGGGTGATCAAAACAAACGCTTAGCCGGTGAGACGCCAGGGGGAATAGCGCGGGCAAACACGCTGCTAGCAAGCCTTCTTCATTTAGTCTGTCTCTCTAACGTCCCACCGAGGGGGAGGGGGGTGGAGGGGTTGTTTTGGCCGTGAAGCCGTTAGCTGGTTGCGTCACAGCCGGAGCCGGTTCTTGTGGTTTGAACTGCCAATTAAAGTTGATATTGGCTAAGCCACATTACTGCCCCGGGTAAACCCCTGCCGCTAATTAGCTAGCTTTCAGAGAGAAGATGACACACACACACACACACACACACATGCACACACCCTAGGGGTTGCGCATTTCATTTTCTAGTAGTAAGGTACTGTAAAATTTGTTTGTCAGTCATTTAATGTTGCGTTATATAGTGATCCTTTCTCGTTAGTGTGCACCACAAGTGTTAACATATAGGCTAGAAATCGCCTTAACGATTTTGTGTGTGTGTGTGTGTGTGTGTGTGTGTGTGTGTGTGTGTGTGTGTGTGTGTGTGTGTGTGTGTGTGTGTGTGTGTGTGTGTGTGTGTGTGTGTGTGTGTGTGTGTGTGTGTGTGTGTGTGTGTGTGTGTGTGTGTGTGTGTGTGTGTGTGGCCTGTGAAGCCCTTTGAAACTGTAACCGTGATTAAGAGCTACACAAATACAATGGACCTGACTACTGTGAAATAGCTCATAGCTTTGTTTTGCCCAATGATAACTCCACTCCAGGGAAACGCGTAACTATTTAACTACTATTTAACTATAAATGCGTAACTATTGTTTGTTGTTTCAGATTTGCTATTTTCTACACAATTATATGACTTATTTGACCATCTCTGCAAAAAATGAGACAACACACCATCTTGTGCGCCCCCATCCTTCAGGTCTTTCCCTGGTAACTCCTGTGTGTTGTTGGGTACTCTAAACCAAAATCGCCGCTCAAAACAACAACAACAAAAAACAGAAGGTCTTAGACTTGGGGATAAGCTACCAGATTTTGTACAAACGTGTGATCAGTAGTTTGCTAAAGGAACCGTTTTTTGTGTCTTGTTTTTTTTCCAATGAATTGCATTCATTCAGTTCAATCTGTACCGTTATCAAATAACATATGCTAGGCTGTTAGCAACTTAGTCTCGTTTTGTGGCAATGTTGTATTTTGTGCCACAATAACAAAAATGTTATAGAAACTGTTCACGCACTATTTTAATAATGGTTTTTAACATGGTTCCTCTCAAAAATATTTTACAATAATCAATGAATTATGTAGTCAGTGTTGATGCTAGCTTGAGCTATACATTTAATAAATGAATGTCGCTCCTGCTAAAGTTCATAAAATCCTTCTTCAGTGGAGGATGTTACTCTCTAAGCTGCTTGGTCCTCGAACCCTAACCCAATCTCAAACATTTACTTAAAATAACATATGAGCACACATTAAATGTAACGGCTATGAACAATATGTATCATAGCAGAAAATGTGTCCAACAATTTGTGAGCTTCAACCCAATACGCCAACAACACCGAACCAAGTAGTTTAGTTTTTTCCATCGCCTTGTGTTAATTATACATTCATCACCACCGTCCCAATTATAAGCCGGCCGTATTTTCCGGAAGTCTTTACCATGCGGCCGTCTGTCTCTAAACCACAAGGTGTTATAAAAAGACAGATAAGATATGATGAGGATTCTCCGCCAACGCGTGTGAGACCACCCACTCTCGGGGGGCAGTCGAAAATAAGTGAGAAAGAGAAAGAGACAAAAAATAAAGTCAATCAGTGGCTGTGTCCGAAATCACTCACTACTCACTACATAGTGCCCTAAATAGGGAGTTTGCCATGTTGTAGCACTGTCTGAAAGCATGGTGAGAATTATTTTACCTTTTAATATAGTGCAATCATTGTATCCCATAATTCATCAAGAAAAAGTGTTCAACCGATGGTCACGAAACAAACATTTATACCATCATGCATCGCGCTGAAAGAAAAACATCAGACGGACAATAATGGAACTCCCTAGAGAGGGAGTAGGGAATGAGGCAATGATTTCAGACACATATTTCATTTGATTTCATTCGCTGCAGTCACATGACTTGAAAGCTTGGTAACATCTTCCTGAATTGGGTGCCACCCCCTTCCTTCCCGCTTCCCACTTGGCGATTCCAGAGCGCCGCCTGGAGAAATCAGTGTTCGGAATGGGAAATTTAGGCGGCGATTATGACAGCGGCAGTCTTTCTGAAGAAGGCACACATTCTTCAATATGTATGTTGAACATGTCTATCCCCGTGTATGTGTGTGGGGGTGTGTGGGTGCACGCGCTATAGGTGAACCTTAAAGTGGTTTAGAACATAAAAGTTCCTCTAGGTTGTGCTAATTGGCACAGAGCAGATGGTTGTGTCAATATACCAGGTAGGAGAGGATTTAAATTAGTTTTGCTTTCTTGTGAATTATTGGCGGCACATGGGCCTTTGCACCTACAGGCACGCTAATGAGCAATTCATGCATTCTTCAGCAGGTCGGTCTCCACACCGTTGAATTGTTAACAAGTGTGTGTGTGTGTTTACTCCAGACATTTAGAATTATAGGTCTACGCATACAAAGGTGATTTGGTAAATACAGATGGTTGTTTTAAAAATGTGGATGAGAAATGTATTTTCATAAATTACTTAATTTAATTTTCCTTGCTTTGTTCTTGTTTTTAGTTGACTTGTGTGTACTAAAAAGTGGGAATTAGTTTCCATGTCTGACTGTATAATTGATCAATTGAGCCAATTTCAAATTGGGACAGATCCTCCTGAATGACCACCACTTAATTGAAGTAAACGGGCTACACTTGATAGTCAGTAATTCCAGATTAGCTGAGCAGTGTTGAGAAAGCACCTGAACGTCCGTACACCAGCTGTTGTTCACCAAGCAGCATACGCCCCCACCTGTGTTCTTCCCCGTAGACTCAGCTGTTCTGTCGGTCCGAAACAAAGAGAATCCCGGTGGTTGCAGCACTGCTTCATCAGGAATCACAGAGGACAGCCACTTTTCCGTAAAAATCATGGCGCAACACTCCCTGATGTCCTGCTGCGAGGTGAAACGACAGTGAACTGATACGTTCAGTTCGTCGGACATGTTTGCAAGAGACTGGACGTTGGCGAGGAGACTGAGAATCGGGAGGGCTGGTTTCCATCGCCTCCGGCATGTCCTAACCAGTAGGCCGCCACGGGACCCTCTCCTGCGGGCGCGTTTGTTGTTGCCCCCCAGGGGCAGTTACAGATGTGTTAGTTACACATTTTGTTACATGTGTTGCATAAATAGTTACAAACTCTGTTACATGTCAGTTACACACTTAGTTACATGTGTTACACACACACACACAGTAACACGTGTAGCAGTCACAGAAGAGGAGGCCCATCTCTTCTCCGCATTTCAAATTCCGGTGTGGAAGGTTCGAGGAAAAGATGAATTTCATTAAGTTGGGGCCTTATGAAATGCTGGTTTTAATCTGTGATGCTGCCATTGTGAAGCTTTCAGGGAAAGGCTTACACACCACACACACACACACACACACACACAGACACACGACACACACACACACACACGTTGAGCGTGTCGGCGCTGTCCCTCAGCTGGCTCTTTGTGTCCCCGCTGTATTTTAATTTCTGGTTCTAGTTGTGTCGCCTCGTGGAACGAACTCCGTCTTCATTGGAGTACTTTCAGGGTTGTTTTTGTGAAGGTCTTGGTCCTGGAATGAGTCACAGTTCTTTGACCACAAAAGGAAGAACGAACCCCAGAAAATAAATGAACTCAAAGTAATTTCCTTTCTTTCCTTCTTTCCTTTGACCGTGCACAAACCCCTATGGATAAAGAAATCTGTGAAATTACTTTTCTTTATCATATCGGGTTTACCTTTTGAAGGGATCCAGAAAGAAATTTGATTGTAACCGTCTCTTAAGCCCAAAGCACACGGAGCAGGAATTTCAGAAAGAAACTGAATTGTATTGTTCTTAATGGGAGGGAGCGTGACATACCAAAGTAGCGGAGCTATCCGAAGCTTGCTCTCGTCATTTCGTGACACACACAGAATTTCAAACATTTAGTTAGCGTCAGGTTCAGACACTGCCATGTGCTTCGGGCCCTCACTCTCAACCTTTCTTCTATTTATTTCCATTTCATATTGGGGCTTAACGTTTTGGGCAGGTATTAACCTTGCAAGGAAGCTGGAGAGAATACATTGATGCAAATCTTTCCCGCTGAGTGGTTCGGAACCAATCATCGTCCTAATGAGGAACGACTGGCAGCTTGTGGTGTGGATAAGGTGTGACAACAGCAAGAAGTAAACTGTTTGTTCATGAACAATGTCGGCTTCTAAAGAGACTAACAAAAAATACATATAGCATCTGTTTCATCTGGAACGTATTTCTATATTTTTGATAGAAGAGGAAAGAACAGATGTAAAGGCTTTTTCCCGAAGGACAATATGTTTTCGCTCTACATCTATGGTTTGTTGATCTGATTGATTGAAGTTATCCCGTGATGGATGGCGATAGAAACTGCTTGCCCTTTTTCAAACCATGAAAGTTTCAAAGGATGACTACACAGCTGGTTCTGTCAGGTTAGGCTAATATACCCTAGTCATGCATTTATTCAAGTGTTGATTTGTTTCTTTTCATATTAATAATTGGACATTGGACTTTTGAATAATGGAAACCCAAACTCTGTCTTTTGGTATTAATTTTTATTACACACTTGTTCCTGTCAATCAAGCTTAATGGATGAATGTTAAAAAGACCTATTCAGATATTATTTTTTATTTGAGGTGACTAGCATCAAGGTCTTATGTGGAGCGCTGTCTGAACAGCGATTAATGACGACGGCGATTAATCGTGTGTCCACACTTTTGACTCGCCCCTGCCCTGACAGTGTTTTCAATAAGCAGGACTTCAACAAGCTTCAGGATTGACATAGTCTCTCAGTCAGTCTCTCAGTCAGTCTCTCAGTCAGTCTCTCAGTCAGTCTCTCAGTCAGTCTCTCAGTCAGTCAGTCAGTCAGTCAGTCAGTCTCTCTCTCTCTCTCTCTCTCTCTCTCTCTCTCTCTCTCTCTCTCTCTCTCTCTCTCTCTCTCTCTCTCTCTCTCTCTCTCTCTCTCACTGGGGTGAGCGTAAAACGGATCCAGTCACTTATATAGGAGATAGCATTGTGAGAAACATGGAAAATGTAGCAGGAACACTGGGTTCAGGTAACTGTCCCACACTAATCTCTAGGCCCTGAACTCACCACCTAAAGTAGGTCAACTCCTCCCCCAGAGCCAACCCCTAATTAACTCGGTATTTAAGGCACCTGTGGCGTCATGGTGGCCTTTGGTTTGTTTGCTGCCTGCCTGTTGCCACATGGCCACCTTAAGGGTAGGTCAATTGTCAGATACTGGATGTCATGTTTGATCAGCAACTTAATATTCCTCATGTGCATCTTATATTGGCACTGAATTACATCCATTTGTATTAGCCTACTGTTAGCTTGTATCCTGGTCCACCTGGTGTTCCTTTGGCCAAGTGTGATGCCTGAAGTTCCTGTTAACCTGGAGGGATGTATGTTGTTCCCCCCCCTGGCCCTGCTTAGTACTTTAATATTAATCATAGTGAGTAGTGGTAAGTTTATAATTACCTAAGTTACCAGAGTTAAAAGATTGAAATGTCTACTTTGTAATCTAATGTACAATGTGTTTTTCCTACTAGGTGGTTTCAGCTGCTGTTTTGCTACAGTTAGGTTTTGCTACAGTTAGGTTTTGCTTGAGTTAGGTTTTTGTTTCAATTTTGTCTTCTATTTAGGATTTTAGTGTATTTTACTGTTTGCTTGTTTGGACCAACTGGATAATTGTTTATTCTGCTTTATACTCATTTGTTGTTTCTTTGCCCCTTGTCGTGGAGTTGGAGCCAGCTAGTGGTGGAGGCACACAGTCAGATTCCCTTCACGGCTTGTAGTGGTAGGAGCACAGGGACACAGTTTGCAGTGAGCACCGGTGGTGGGTAAGGGGACACAGCCCTGTTAGACTGCCTCCCCCTGGCTGGCATCTGCCCACTCCCCTTTTCCCCTCATTGATTTTAGTAATTTCCTATATAAGTATATATAGGAAAGTGTTCTTACCAAGAATAAGCAAATGAATGTGATTGACATGTTGAAATAAACTGTTAAACTTTTTCATTATAATTGAACCACGTCTCTGTCTTGTGTCAGTCACGAACTTGTAGAGCCTTCTTATTTTCTGAGGTGTAAATTAAATATCTCCTGGGGTGAAATTCCCCAGGTGGCGTTGTCAGGCATTTTGGTATTTGGGTGGCTCTGCCTTTGAAAACGACCACCCCGCCACATTCACGTTAGCTAGCTACTTAACAATCGTGACGACGACACATGGCTTGGTTATTAAACATGTGAAGGCAACTCACTGTCGTTAAGTCGGATTACTAAACCGAGGAAATGGATTACTAAATCGAGGGAACGTATGACTAAACCGAGGGAACAGATTACTAAATCGAGGGAACGTATTGCTAAACAAAGGGAACAGATTTGTCAACCGTACACATGGATTCACACCATTTGTTTTTTCTACCATGTGACCGCAGGGGGGCTTCGTGCTAAACTAACCGTTGACAGTTGGAAAATGTATAACAGCAATATATATATACGTATGTGTAATATCAAAATAGGTACCTAAATATATATGTGTAATACAATACTAGACTATGATGAGGCATGATTTAAAACAATACTATTGATTAAGGTACAGCCTACTATTGTGAATTCATAGTTTGTTTCCACTAGTTGTCAGATTGCATGCATTCCTCATACCTGATTGTTTACGGTTGAATGGCATCACCTTTAAATGATGACAAACAAGCTTAAAAGTGACTATCGGGGACTGTGATTGGCCAAAGAAAGCCTTTGTGACTCCTTTATTTATATTCTAAAGCAATTACAATATACAATAAGGGTCCACTTTCAAAAAACACAACCGCTGCTGGCAATTGATTCCATTTTGGTTGCCAATTGATTTTAATTTTGGAGCTTTACACAAAACTAGCATTGTACGCAGACACACACACACTGATTCACTTAGCTTGGAATGGAAATTAAATGAAAGCAATGGTCAGGCACATTGGAAACTAGTGGGTGGGGGCTTAACAAAAAAGCCACAGGATATAATCAAATATAATTGATGCGATACGAAAATCTCGAATCTCAAAAGTCACCTTTAGGATTAAAGGTGACTTGTTTTCTGATTTCAATTTGCCGTTGCAGTTCTGTATTTCTTAATTATAAAAGAGTGTGCAAGCAAAGGATGTGTCTGAGTGTGTCTTTATGCGGGTGCATGTAGGTGGGAAGGGGCTGACATGTTTTTATCTACAAAACGGGGGGGGGGGGGGGTTGCAGTGGTTTGGGAACCACTGCAATACTGTGTGCCTGTATAGACTTTATCACTGTTACGATTACATAAACATAACTCAACCTCATGTTTGACACCACATGCCTTTTTTTGATAGATATATAGATAGATATTATAAAAAGATACATAGGCAGTTGTGTTTGAATAATGTCCAAGACTTAATACAAAGTGGTTTTTTGAAAGTCTAATGAAACCAAAAACACTTTCTTTATCCGAGCAGATTTTTACAAATTTAATGATTTTTTTTTTTCTTCATTAAAACAAAGCTCAATTTACTCATGTCTAAATCGTACAGCATTTTTTCGAAAAAAGGACAAGGTGATGCTGCTTTTTCCTTATTCTCTCCATCCTGACACAAAAAAATGTTTTAAACTCCTGCTCTTCTTGATATGCACCCACCCGGCAAGCATGTCGGGTTTGTGCAGAAAAAAATGGACTATATAGATCGTACAGAGTTTCCGACAGATCTGGAATATACTTGTGGTGGTAGTTGGTGTGGGGGCATGGCCTGCGTTGTGGCTTGGGGCGTATAATACAAATACGCGTGACCTTTTTAAACATTTCGATTTATTGAATTTACTCAATATTCAGTGTGCACAAAGATGGCACTTAATCCTTCAGGGTTTTTGGAAGAACAGCTCCTGTGTGTATGGGAATGCCTCTGGTGCTGGTCCATTAATTTATATCTGCAGACATGCAGACATTTAACTTCTGTGTTTACAATGCTCAGACTGACAGCTGGTTGTATAATTTCGAACATTTTTTTTTTTGAATAAATAGGATTCCTAGGATAGGGCTAAAGAGCATGCGTGCTTTTTCAGCCTGCAAAATAAGTCCTGTGATCAGCGCCTAATGTGACTTATGTGACTGTAGGAAGCAAAAGCCAAATATCGGACATTTTTATCGAATCTCACACGACACTTTTTTGGGGGCCGTTAATATATCTGGGTCGGCCTGTATGTGTAAACCCTGTCATACATTGCTTACTTACTTAACTGTCTGGTTAATTGTTTCACTAAAGTTTAGAGTTGAACTCACGGAGCTGCAGCGCAGCACTACAGATAAAAAAAACAACACCTAGTGATTATCCATCCATCGGTACTTTTCACAAACAAAGGCGCGCTCTGCGCTATTGTCGCTACGTGTGCATTTCTGTAGCCTCCAGGTCTTTTTTCCTTTCTGTAATTTATCCAAGGTGTTACGACCCTTCGGTCTAGAATGGGCCAAGGGCCTAACATAAGACAGAGAGACTGCTGAAGGTAGGTGCTTTACGACAAAAGGGTACAAATCAGAACTATAGTGCACGATTGTTTATTGTACTCACGGCTTTATCATCATTAGGGAACAAAGGGGATCGTGAACGGTGCCCAAAGAAAATAACTTAGTAAAAGAAAGTCCTAGCTACCTAACCACAAACGATTTACTAAACAAAACACAAGGGGGGGGGGGGGCACCCGCTCCTAGCCTTATGTTTATAACAGAGGAGCGGCTACGTGATGCAGAGTAGACCCATGGCAGCTTACTTACACCTTTGTCCCTTCATGGCGAAAACAAAAACAATATTCCTATACCGAGTGTAGTTTGCAAGTTTAAACACAAACCGCACAATAGCATAACCTCTTTCAACGCTAGTCACCAAAACAAAACACAACCGGTGGCGACTCTCAGACAGAAGACGGGAGGGGCGTTAAATAGACGGACGGCCAGTTAATTGGTCCAGAACGGGTGCGGGAACGATGACGAATAGGACTGCATTCAAGTCCATTACTTTACTCTGCTTCTGTATATGCGCTGCCCTCGTCCCCGCATTCTCCCCTCTTCTTGACTGTGTTTGCATGCATGCAAGCGCTTCCATGATTTAATGTTTAATTTTTGTGTCTCGTGTTTTGTGTATCTAAATCTAAATCTGAAGGATAGAATACTCTTTATTGGTCACATACATGTATACACACAGTGACATTTGTTTCTCTGCATTTAACCCATTCTAGTATTAGGAGCAGTGGAATGCTATTGTGTATACAGAGCCAAGAGAGCAGTGTAGGGGGTCTGGTGCCTTGCTCATGGGCACCTCGGCAGTGTCAAGGTGTTTGGGGAACTTGAACCGGGGACCTTCCGGTTCCCAAGCCAAGTCCTAACAGACTGAGCTATCCAGCCGCACACGTTGTGCGTGTCATGTTTGGTGTGTCATGTTTGTGTCATGTTTGTGTCATGTTTGTGTGTATCATGTTCTGATTCAAAAATGCACTTTAGAACTAAGCTCATCATTAATGAACCAGGGTAGGTCTACATGGTATTGGGGGAACTAGGGATGCTACTACACACTACAAACCCCACACTGAATCAAAATACACACTTCGAAACCCCCCCCTCCCTACCATTCATTCCTTCAAACAAACAGTTTGTGTTCGAGCCCCACGCTTACCTGGCTCTGATTTACCCCGATAGCCGCGATGGGGTGCGCTCCGCTCGGGCGCCTGGCGTTTCCTTTATCGCTGTAACGTATAGCTCCTGCCGTGGTCGTTAGCTAGCCTGCTCCACGAGGAGAGCTTTCATCATTTAGACCAGCGTGGAGTAAGCATTGGGGGTTCCTCCTGCCGCTTCTCTCCCTCCCTGCTCCTCCATTATCCTCCAGTGGAAGGAGACTTTAAGGGGAGGGAGGGAGGGAGGGAAAGGAGGGAGAGGGAGGGAGGGAGGGTGGAGGAGATAAGTTCGATTATTCTCTGGGTTTGCTTGGAACTGACATATTCTATTCGGGGTGTGTCATTTGTGGACAAAAGATCTGCTTGGTAATGTCTGCTGCAATGTCATATTCTCAATAGTAGGAAGTGAGCAGTTTTTCCAACTTTACTTGTTAGTATTGTGGTGTGGGAACTATCACACAAAGGCAGACGGGAGGGCTGCGGAGGGGGGGGGGGGGTGTAGCCATGTATATTGATCTTTGAGAGGAATCAATATTTGTGGTACAGTACTGTAATGTTCCGTAAACAAGTCACCAGTGATCATCAGTGCATTGTCGACTTTGATGGGGTAAAGAGCGGTGGTGCCAATGATGTGATTCCCATGGCCAGCAGGGCCTGTATGAAGGCGTATCAATTGATTACACGGCTGACCTTGATATGAGCTTCATAGTCCGAATTATGTGAGCAATGCGACCATGACCAGACATAACATTTTTATTAAATCAGTGGCCAGCCGTACATTTTGGCACATCGAGGCGTTTCTATGTTCTTTGTACAATGGTGTTCTTCACAGTTCTTTATACAAAGATATGCCGCTTAACCGTTTTTAACACGTTCGAACCACCAACATTATTAAAATAAAACTCTCTAAGGGTTATTCAAACCGGGACCTGGAAGACAAGAAATTCAATTATCCTTTTTATCGGGCACCTATTCAACAAAAATGTGTGTTAAAGTGTTCATTAGTTTGTTGAGAAGTATGAAAGTATGAAACGCTCTGATTTCACATGGACTTTTGGTTTAGCATGTTATCATTTATAGAGATTATAAACAAATGCACAAGCTAAAAATGTTGATTTCCATCAGACATACTGTATCTTTGTCATTGATAGAGAGCAGAATTATGTCTTTTTTTATCCTCTGACGCTGCACATGTTGTCAAATGTTTCTCATGCTGACTTGAATGATAAAAGATGAGTCATATTCACAGCACCATGACAACCCCCGAGGCATTAACAAGTAACTGACTTGTCACGCGTCAGTTGAGAGGGACCCAGTTGAGAGGAATCCAGTCTTACTTGAAAGTGCCGTCGTTCCATTTCATCACCCCACACACACAAAATCCTCTTGTTACAAATGTACAGTATGTACATAAATGCGGAATTGTACTTAAATGTACTTAAATGTACTTAAATGTACTTAAATGTATGTAAATTATATTTCCAATGGGAGAAGTTGGACATTGGCGAGATCTCTTATTGCCCTGACGCCATTTCTGTCTGCTGAAAGGAGATGAGAAACTGATTTAATTTGTCAGCGTCAGCTTTTTATCATCGGAACATGGGTTCATCGGGAACTCAAGGAACTGGAACTTGCAACAAACGGCAGCATTTTCCGTATTGTAACACAGCCTGTGTCAGTCAGGCAATTAGATATTTTGCCATAAACATCTAGGTATTACTGTTTGCTGTTTCATACAATTTGGCTGTACATCTAATTAGACTATACGCCTAATTGGATCAGAATCAGAATGCCTTTATTGTCATTGCATTGCAAGTACAACAAAATTGTGTAGCAATCCTCACGGTCACTCTTTACAAACAACCTTAATTTAAAAATAAGAATAATTTTAAAACAAAACCAAACAAAATAAACTGATTTAAAAGGGCCAAATAATATATAAGTTCTCTTACCAGCAGGCACGGACACCCGCGGCCCTCACTCGGCCTGACCATGAATAGTGCATGACGGCGTGTGTCCGTAACCTTTTGGGGAAAACGTGTTCAAGCGAATTCGGCCCAAAACATGGGAGCCAGGGATTGCGTTTTCTGTTCATTACCGTCTGGCGGTTTTGTTATTATTTCTTACAGGACTGGCCGGCAGTTTTATTTTGCATCAAAGCATATCAACCTTCACACTCATAGTCACTCCCGAAAAACTGTATATACCTTTTTACAAAAAGTACTCCTAAGGGACAACTTATTGTAATCTATATAGTAAAGTGGACCTAAAGAAAACCTAGAGAAAATAATCCCTAATGGCGTTTATTTCTTCTATAGGGCCGATAGCATCGGGGAGAGATGCTGGGATGATTAAATGTTTGCAGTGGAATCCCTCCACAAGATGTGTGTGTGTGTGTGTATGTCTTCACCTTTTTCCAATACTTCTACATGAGCCCCTGTTGGCTTCCCTTGTGTGTTTGAAGCCCATCCTTTGAACAAGCTCTCGTGCTCAACTGTAACACAGGCACCGTTCACTCGACTTCCTACGCCGGAACCTACGAAGGAAACAGCGTTTGTGGCCCTAGTATGCTCTAAACTGGAGTACGCCAGCTCGGTGTGGGACCCCTACACTGACAAAGACAATGATGCTCTGGAATCAGTACAGTGAAGAGGTGCAAGATTCATCTTCACAGATTATAGTCGGAGAGTAGTGTCACCAAAATGCTGAAACGGTTGAACTGGGTGGAACTGAGTGAAAGGCGGAGTTAGGCTCGGTTGGTGCTTTTTTTCAAGATCGTCCATAACATCTCAGCCCTTGATGCATCGATGTACCTAGAGCCTGTTGGAAGTTCAACCCGCAAAACTAACTCTTTGAACTTTCAGCAAATATTCGCTTCTAGCGACACTCTTAAATACTCATTCTTTCCAAGAACAATCAGAGAGTGGAACTTTCTACCAGAAGAAGCTGTCATCACAGAGTCCTCGGAGTGCTTCCGGCAAATGTTTAGAGACATTTAGCGGGGATCAATCATCCCCCACTGAGCGTGATACCTCTGGGTTCTGCTCAGTATTCATCCACATCCAGATCCAGATACCGACTAATTGTCAAAACGTAGGAACCTTGCTATGGGTCTATGGGTTAAACTAAATATTGAGGGGCGGTGGATGGACTTGACGGTGGTGAGAAGCCGGCATGAGCAGGGACAGGCTTGTTAACCAAGCGAGGGGTTTGCCAGGGTGAGGGTGGTTGTAGAGGCCAAGGAGGTTGTAGAGGCAGAAGAGGTTGTAGAGGAGGAAGAGGTTTTAGAGGCAGAAGAGGGTGTAGAGGCAGAGGAGGGTGTAGAGGCGCTCTATTTAACGTGGTGGGAGGGATGAAGGGGGCAGGCATAACACTTGCATTATTATTGTCCTTCTTTATTTGAATTGTTTACCCCATCTTTTTTTCACAAATTATGCAAGAATTTCAACTCAACACTACAAAAAGGCTACTGCCTTCTGTAATGTTGGTTAAGTCTGTCTGTACCCATAATGCAATAAAAAGATTCCTAAGAAAGAAATATCTGTGACAGGCATCTCAGCCGTGTGCTCAACTAACTGTGACAGTTAGTCAGTTAACAAACTCAGTGACTTTAATTTTGAATGGGCTTCTATTGGATGGATGGATGGATGGGGAGGGGGAGGAGGAGGGGGGCAACACAACCTAAGCAACCTAAAAAAACTGGTCTGTGGTGCACACAAATGCCGGGTACAGGTGTGAAAATGACTCTAGTGCTCTAGTGCTGTAAAGCCAAGTTTCCCCTTTTAATATGCCCAAGGAGAGAGCAGTGGGCTCAACGTGTGGAATAACGCCATGTGTTTATCGAGGTCATGATGTCAACGTCTTGCAAAACCTCCACTCCACACAAGTTTATTTGAGTTTATTTGAGTTTTGACAAATCTAAATCTGGAGGATTAAATCCTCTTTCTTTATTTGTTTCTCTGCATTTAACCCATCCTAGTTTTGTGAGCAGTAGGCACCTATTTTAAATACAGCGCCCAGGGAGCAGTGTAGGGAGAGGTCTGGTGTTTCGGAGACTTGAACCGGTGACCATCCAGTTTCCCAAGCCCAAGTCACAACTGACTGAGCTACTGCCGGCCCTGAAGTTTGTTGGCGCCTAAAGAACTTCTGTCAAATAACTCTTAAACCAAGGACGTTTCCTTTGAGAATAATGAATTCAATTAACATTTAATTTCCATATTTTTCTGTAGTTTCTGCCTCCGCAGAACACGTCACCGCATGCCATACCATCTCATGTTTGCAGAGCAAGTCCGAAAAACGTTCTGTGTCAGTCAAGGTATGCCGCGAAGAGAAGCTGCTCCATTAGGCGAGGCTGCCTTTCAAACCCCAGGAGAAGGTATTTTGTATGGACCGCCACGCTCACCTATGTCCACCGTTGCTATGGACACAGCCTGATTCTCTCCACAACCTCCTCCATCACGTACCGGACGTAAAAGAACAGACCTACCTTTTTATTATTTGAATTTAATGTATTTGGCCTTCATTCTGGCACAGTATTTGAAAGTATTCATTCATTCATATTATGCAAGCTAGCGGAATTTGAAATGATTCTGGTTACCTTGCTTGAATGTTGTGTTCAGGTAAGAGTTCTGTCCTCCCCAGGTTTAGTTATAATTTGAAACGGATTCCTTTCTTCAAATATAATAGAATTTTCATGAGGAAAGTAAAAACTCAGTATATATGAAAGTTAATAAAATGTTTGGGAGAGACAATAAAATTTTTCTTCTAATATATTAGTTAAAATCACCCCTAAGAACTAATGTCATTGTAATTTGTCAAAAGGGTCAGCACTGTGACTCCCGATCCCTTAATGTGTTCCGTCTCGTGTTCCGTGTCAACGTGTTTCCCGTCCTGTCCGAGAGTTTGCAGTTATGATGGAGTATCATGCGGGAACCTGTGAAGCGCCTCGAGACTGTCACCGCGGGGGGTCCCCCGTGTTCATCATCCACCCCACATGGCGCCGTAATGTTTTACAACCGCCCCCCAACCCCCTCAACCCCACCGCACCCTACTGGCCTACCCCGTGGAGGCTTTTAAATCCACAGAGAGCTTGGGGTTGTTCACACCTCAGTGAGTACGTCTCCTCCTTAATGAGTTGAATGTGTTTTATTAATGTTTTTCTGCGGAGGGGCTTCCGGGACCCTTGGCACTGAGACGACACTCCGCCGGGGATGGGGGACGGCTAGCAAATTAATCGAGGCAAGTCCAGGAAGAAAGGAAGGAAAAGAGTAGAGAAAGGTACAAAATAAAACAAAATTGGCCTGTCACAGGAGGCACTCATTGAAATAAGCTGTAATTACTTTTGTCTGATTTAGAAATTATGCAACTTTCGATCTGGCCAATGGTTTCAAGTGTGGTTAATTATATCTGGCAACCGCTTATACACACACACACACTTCCTGTGATAGAGTTAATCCATCACAACAAGACTCCCTGGACTTGGGAAAGGCTTAATGTGACAGTGACTAGTAAGTAAGTTAGTTAGTAAGTTAAGCCCTTGGCTCCTCCAGGGAGCATAGGCCATTGACAAATGTCTTCCATCTCACTCGGTTGGGGGCAAGTTTTTCAAGGTCTCCCCAGTTTTGCCCACTCAAAGACATCTCTGCCTGCACATCCCTCCTCCAAATGTTCTTGGGGTGACCTCTCTTTCTCTTCCCTTGTGGGTTCCACTTTAGGGCTTGTCGGGTTGAGAGTGTGTCCTATCCAGCTCCACTTTCTTTTTAGGATCTGTAGGTCAATGGGATCCTGTCAAGTTCTCTCCCACAGGTCCACATTCCTGACTTTGTCCCTCCACCAGATGTTCAGGATCCTCCTAAGGCAGTTGTTGATGAATGTTTGCAGTCTGGTTGTTGTTTGTTTTGCTGTTCGCCATGTTTCTGAACCATACAGCATCACCTGTTTCACATTGGAGTTGAAGATGCGTAGTTTTGTGTTAGTTGAGATGGTTTTGGAGCTCCATATCCTCCTGAGGATGTTAAACATAACCCTGGCTTTGTTGATCCTGCTCTTTATGTCCGCGTCTGTCCCTCCTGTGGTGTCCATCACACTTCCTAGGTATGTGAATGCCTCCACTTCCTCTAGGGGGCTGCCGTGTATGAGGATGGGGTTGCTGCTCCTTGAATGGATCTCCTGTGTCTTTGTTGTGTTTGTGTAAGTCCCAATTGTTCTGCTGCTTGTGTGAGACTGTCTGTCTTCTCCTGCATTTGCATATGTGTGTGAGAGAGAAGGGCAATGTCATCCGCAAAGTCGAGGTTGTCTAATTGCCCCCACATTGTCCACTGGATCCCATTTCTCTCCCCTTTGGTTGTTTCCTTCATGATCCAGTCGACTGCAAGGAGGAAAAGGAATGGTGAAAGTAGACAACCCTGCTTGATCCCCGTATTGACATTAAAGCTCTTTGATAACTGGCCTGCATGCATGATCTTGCATGTGGTTCCGTCATATGAGTTTTTGGTGATGTTTATTTGTTTGATGGGGATTCCTTAGTGTTCCATTAGGCTCCATAGGGTTGTTCTGTCTAAGCTGTCAAATGCTTTTTCGAAGTGAGTTCCACAACTTGCCACAAACAAAAAGGCTCAATCACCTTTTGTTTTGAGCCTAAAGCATAGAGACAACACAGTAAGTCCTGGTCAGAAGACCTAAGAGACCTTCCAGTCATGTAGGGATGGAGCAGCTCACTCATGTACACAGGTGCCTGGCCGTGATCAACAGAACCTCCCAGTACCATACCCGATTTGAAGACAAACACTAACACTGACTGCGGTGTAACACTGAATGCGGTGAAACTACAATACTGTATAACATTACATTAGTCATTTAGCAGATGCTTTTATCGAAAGCGACTTACAATAGTGTGTTTCACCAAAAGTAGGTAAGAGAACAACTCGTCACCAGAAGTCAAAAATGCATTTCATTCCTAACAAGTCTCCAAGAACTGAACCAGTGCACAGGTAAAAGTAAAATAAGTTCAAATAAAAGTACAACAGAGGTATGAATAAGGTTAAAGTAAAATAAGTTGGAAAACAATAAAACAAATTGCATCATATGGCATCGATAGTAACACTAACGAATTAGCAACATGTTTACATCCCAACGCACCTTTGCACTACTGTACATACTGCAATATGTATATATAAATCGGACTCGTATTTGGCAATTGTTAAAATCTTTTTTTTTTCTGTTTATAATTATTTCTGTTTTTAAATAATCAATATTTGTTTTGACGGCTGTTGTGCGTAAAGAGTTTTACCCTGAGGATTGCCAAACAACTTTGTTGTACTTTGTGGTGGGAATTATCTGATGCACGTCCAGTGGTCTAACTCTGAAAACTGTTTAAGAATAAAGAATAAATAAAATCCAAAACCAAATAAGTCTGACTATCGTATTTATTAAAATCACACAAACAATCAATTGTTTGGGCGCCCTGTCCGAGAGTTCTATCCACACATCTCGCAAGGCATGCAGAGAGATGTCCACTTACAAGAGCGTCCCCCTTTTCAGCAGTTTAGCCACAACAGATGAGGCGTAACTCATTTGATTGCGATAGTTCTATGACATGCGCCCTAGCTCATTTCTGTCCTTATATATAAATCAATTAGTTAGGAATGGCGGGGGTCAGATGGCGAGCTGGCGCCGAGGATGTCTAGGTGGGTAGCAGTAAAATACACCACCCTTGAGAGGATGTTCAACTATCCTCATTGCCGGCCTGACCCAGGCTTGTTATGTTCTTTCTGTAATGCCTCTCTTCTAATAGGATCAGCCGGTGGGCATAGACAACAACAATAATCTTGTTTTACAGAGGTTTTTTTCCCATTACAACTTTTAAGGCATGACAATTAAGGCATGCCGGTTCTGATTAAAAAGTTTGGGGGGAATATGGGGATGCCAAGATGAGAGAGGTGTGTGTGATGTCCTGCTGGACCTAGTCAACAGCCTTGCAGCCGTGTTTATTTTTAATCATCTTCAGACGACAGAGGGATTACTTGCCGAGGCATGTGAACATGGGAATTACAATAATCATGATGCAAAGGCATGAAAAATCATCATTCCCAGCTCGGCTTGTGAAACAACAGACCCAAGTCGGGCAATGTTGTTCTAAGATGGAAGGAACAAAATTACACCAAGCTTCCCGAGGTTTCACCGTACACACATTTGAGAAATGCGACTGAGCACCCATAGAAACAATACTGTCTGAACCAATAATGAGAGCCTCAGTCTTGCCTACGTGGAGATGCAGAGAGTTATTGGCCTTCCAGTCCATGATAGCAGTCAAACAATCATGCACGACTGACAGTGTGTGTGTCTTTTTCAGTTAAAGGCGATGTGCTATATGATATATGATGATATACATATAAATACGCAAACAAAATGTGACCTAAAACAGAACCTTGGGGCACACCGCAGAATAGGGCAACAGTTGCAGAAGTGTAGGGACCCACCAAGACAGAAAAACTCCTAGGAGGAGTAGAACCCGTCCAGAGACACCAACCCACTGCCTCAGCCTTTCGATCAGAATGCAGTGATCAACCGCATTGAAAGCTGCGCTTCATATCCAGTAGCACGACAACAAAGCCTTCACCCACATCAGAGGACATAGTGATGTCATTTGAGGCTAAGTAGGGTTGTTTCTGTAGAATGCTTAGAATTCCTCCGACTATTAAACCAGACTGGAACTTATCAAGGATGTTGTGTGCATTTAGGAAATGTAGCAGTTAGCTGTTAGGCAACCACTGGGATCTAGGGCTGGATCAAGGTCAGGTTTTTTTAAAAGGGGAGGCTGAACGACTGCATGTTTAAAATAAGATGGGACACCATGCCGAGTTTTAGGTGTCTTTTATAATAGACTCCAGGCACGGACCCATCGACCCAAGTATTCTGAACATATAGGTGTTGATGAGACAGCACTTGAGGAAGCTTTCGTAGTGCCCACCAGATCAGCCCACCGGGACTTTCAGGGAAATGGTATAGAGAAACAATTATTCAAAATGACCGTGTTAGGCTGAACGGAGTGGGAGAGGGGATGACGCAATAATATGGGTGAATATTGATAAAAACGACAGTGCACATAAAGGACCAAACATATATTCCGGTTCTGTTCAACAACTCAAATCGAAATGAATGAACAAATAGTACATGATTAGTATAAGCTTTTAGAGTGTACGCTGTGATCATCGTGATGAAAGGAAAAGCACATCTAATGGGTTTAGAAGTAGCAATGAGTATTGAAAGCATAATGTTACGTCTTAGCATGATGATGTGAGACACTCCATTGCGAGCGCAAAAGGCTAATGCAAAACACAGGCTGTATGGTGTATGATGCACACTCATTTGATAGGGAAGGTGTGTGTGTGTGTGTGTGTGTGTGTGTGTGTGTGTGTGTGTGTGTGTGTGTGTGTGTGTGTGTGTGTGTGTGTGTGTGTGTGTGTGTGTGTGTGTGTGTGTGTGTGTGTGTGTGTGTGTGTGTGTGTGTGTGTGTGGCGGGGGTGGGAGTTATATTAATATGAGTTGCTACATTTTTGACATTTACCAGATCAAACCTGAAAAACCAATTGGGTTGGAAAAAAAATAATTTGGAAGATTTAAGATAAACAACAAAACACGTTTGACTCTTTCAACCTTCAAGGCAAACACGAAATGTCATTGGGAGCGGATCAGATTGTGCTTGATGTGATGTATTACCATGTAGATCAGGATATTAGCGCGGGAACCAAACGTGGGATGCATGCGCTATGATACTTGTGGAGTTTATTGGATTATGCAAAACAATTACAAAAACGCTGCGAAATAAACCCATTTTGGTTCAAATGCTAATATGGTGACTGAACAGAGAACACACGCGGTACACATCGTCTACCCGGATACAAGAACGCAGTTCAATATCCCGGCTCAATGCTACAACCCTGTGAAATCATTTAAACGGACAGCGTGTGGAGTAATACACTACACGACTACTACTGCTATTACAATCGTCTCTAACTAAACCCAATGTATCATTCATAAGTTCCCCTCATCCGTTCCAACGATCGTTGCCTCCCAGCAAATCAGGAGCAAGGACACTCCGTCGCCTGCATTCCTTTGTTTATCAGGCCGTCTCTCTGGGTTTCACTCTTCACTTTTATTTTGTATTATTCCCTCACACCCTCCTGTGGCTACCTTTCACTTCCCTCTCATCCACCTCACCCAATACCACACTTCAATTTCCTCACCCTCTCTCTCTCTCTCTCTCTATTTTTCTCTCTCTCTCTCTCTCTCTCTCTCTCTCTCTCTCTCTCTCTCTCTCTCTCTCTCTCTCTCTCTCTCTCTCTCTCTCTCCCCACTGGGCCGATAGAGCCTCAAATGAGCTCATCTCCTAATTGTCGGTGGGTCTTTGAGATGTGCATGCCGTGCACAGCATGGGATGGAACAAAACAAATTTGGTCTGAAGGGACAAACTTATTACAACAATAGGCAGTGTTTTGAAAAGGAAACAATGAAAGAAAATCACAGGTCTTTTTAAGGTCTGGTTGGATGGGTAGAGCGATGAAGGACAAACACGGGGCTTTCTAAGGTCTCGTTGGATAGATCGTTCAATACAAACTCAAACGGTCGGCGAGGGTACATCCAAGTTCCAGCCCCTAACTAAGAACTGCTATTGATATGCTTAAAGCTGCACTATGCACAGTTTCCCAATAGCAACCTCTAGTGGCTTGAGCTGTAGCTACAGCTATAGCTTTCCCAAGTCGGTGAATAACAGATTTACAGAGAAAAAATCCCTGAAAGGATTGACTCGTGGATGGGCACGTTTCATTGTTGACTTCAGATGTTTTTAATTTGAGTCAGTAGCAACAGTAGAAAAGTTACTTAGTTGTCAGTGTCATCTCTAAGAGAGGCATGGTTGTATGATCCAAACTATTTGTTGCTAACTTGCTCTAGTCACTCACAAAAAACTGATGGGTATCAAGTTAGGCCTTCTGAATGAGACACTTTTGCGGCACCGCTTGCAAGTCACTGCTCTGCAGTCAAATACTGCTGATCACTGCTACAAATGTGTATAAACAACTGTTCCCTTTTCTATCTATATCCCATGCATTCAAATAATTTTATTTCATGCAAGTCAAGTCGAGATTTGAGAATGTGTTAGTATGTTGTTTTATTGAGAAAAACTGCCTCTGGGGGCCCCTGTAACAAAATGAATACTAGAAAATACCAAAATACCTGAATGCACCTTGTGTGCTCACTGTTTATCTTATCTCTTATCTTTTGTTTGATAGTCTCATCACGTTCACATCTTGCTTTGCAAAACAAATGTTGGAAGACCAATTTTAACATTACAATCCTCAAAACCCACCTATTCAAATAGTAATAATTATAATAAATTAAGTTTGTATAGCGCTTCTCCAATGTAGAGACACATCTTGATGCGCTTCAGGGTAATATATATATAATAAAATAAAATAATAAAAGAGGTAAAACAAGGGGGGGCCACAGTAAAAAATAAGAATAGAATAAAATAAGAAACAGATCAAATTAGAATATAATGAACTAAAAAAGAAGCAAAACAATGGGGCACTATACAAGTCTTAAAATAAGGCCTGTCGATAAACAAAAGAGTTTTAAAGACCTCAATAGAGGCAGCAGTTCTGAGATGGTCCACAAGGGACTTCCAGAGGTGAGGAGTGATAGTGATGCAGCCTTATGGTCTTGCCATGCTTAGGGCAGGGGCAGGCTTCCACTGACAATGAGGTCCAGTGTGTGGTGGCGGTTGTGGATAGGCCTAATGAGTCCAGTTTGGATCCGGAAGGCAGAAGCCATTAAACACTGGTGGGGATCCACATGTATATTTAAATTGGCCCAATATCACAATATTGGCGAGAGTTGGACATGGATGGGATGAAGGATGACTTGGCTTCTGAGGGCAGAAAATGAATATAACAATTTGACTTGGTTTCAGAAACAAGTCAGTGGTCAAAGGGGAGTAAGGGGAGTTAAAGGGGAGTCCTTTTCAATGCAATTACATCCCGGCGGAGATGTATGCTAAATATATATATATTTGTTAAAAAATATATGGTCAGAGCCATGTGGTGGTGAAGATATGTCGCCCCCCCCCCCCCCCCCCCCCCTCCCCCCCAAGGATGATGGAGAATCCAGCAGCCGTAGGGTGACAAAGGGTGGGGATGCTCCATCAGGCCGGGGGAGGGGTGGCTAGGGACTAGATCCAGGTGAACCCCAGCAGCTGTCCTTTTCCTTGTATTGTAAAGGGTCTAATCCAATGCATTATTATTATTTGGACCAGATGTCCGAGTCCCAGTAGGGGCGAAACCTTGCTAAGAATCTTATGTGCCAGGAGTTGCGTTAGGCCTTGCGATTTGCCTTGGAGTATAGAAACAGTTTAAATCGTTATTCAAAATGATTATTTCTAGTTATTCTGAAGAAAAATGTGTTCTAATGAACTAATGATGTAACATCAAGACATCTTATTTTTGTTTAAACACAGTCTCGTACACCAAATGCACAATTTCAATGTTATGTAAAATGTTAATGTTTTTCCTTTATTTTAAAATATAACATATAATACTGTGCTGTTGTTAGGCAACATTGTTAAATGTACATTTTTTTTAACAAGGTAACAAGCCAGAAGGTAACAAGGTAACCAGAGAGAGACGGTAACAAGATAACCAGAGAGAGAAGCTAACGAGCAAGAAGATAAAAAGGTAACAAGCAAGAAGGTAACAAGGTAACAAGAGAGGGAAGGTAACAAGGTAACTAGAGAGAGAAGGTAACAAGCAAGAAGGTAACAAGGTAACGAGAGAGAAGGTAACGAGAGAGAAAGTAACAAGGTAACGAGAGAGAAGGTAACAAGGTAATCAGCGAGAGAAGGTAACGAGGAAGACGGTAACAAGGTAATGAGTAAGTAGGTAACAAGGTAACGAGTGAGAAGGTAGCAAGGTACCGAGCGGGAAGGTAATCGGCCGTAAGATAATGAGCCAGAAGGTAACGAGCGAGATGGTAACAAGGTAACAAGTGAAAAGGTAACAAGGTACCGAGCGGGAAGGTAACAAGGTAAGGGAGAGAGGACAGTGCAGGTTAGGAGGTGTTTGGTCCAAAAAACGCATGCTATTCCTGTTACCTTGTCATCTTGTAAAACCAATATCTCCACCACCAGCCACACAGCAAACAGAAACATATTCTCTGAGTTTTCTTTTGAGGAAGCAGTTTATTTGCCTCTTTGAAGTTGTCTTCTGGTTTGTTGCAATCCAGAAGACTTTCATTAGGCCAGTGAGATTTGGGTGCAAATCTCTTCTCACTTATTCTTTGTCTAAATTTTGCAGTCTTTACTTTAGTTTTTGAACCCTGTTTGGGGTTTGTCTTTTGTCGCTCTTTCACTGTCTGTCTCCGTGTCTCCCTGTCTGTTTGTGGTGCTAGCTAAGGGTGGCGTTTCCTTGTATCCAACCCAACTTCCTAAACAGATGACCGATCTGATGGGGGGCACATTTACAGACACCGGACAGAACGCTCTGTTCTGGTCCCCAGTTTTATTTTTAGCCTAACACCATCTGAAAGAGGATATTTATGCTCACTGTTTTGTATTCTAAACGGAAAGCCATGCTATGTCAATTCTAGTTGTTTTTTTCGCAGGGGACACCTATAGGCCTACTTTTCTAATGGACATGTGTACTTGGAGATGTTCCGTTTAAGCGAATCATTAGTTTGAATCAATGTTTGTTCCTCGTGGATGGGTGAATGCCGTTTGCTCGCTAATTCACTACCATCTGGATAGGACAGAGGTCAATGAACTAAATAACCGGGCAGCATATTAGCAGCTCCGCTAATATGCTAATGAGATTTTTACATGTTCAGTTTGAACTGCTATAATTAGCTCAAGGACTTCCTGTTGTATTGAGTTTAGACAGATTTTTATAAAGTGGGAGACAATTATTTATTCATTAAGAATGTATTCATTTATAATTGCTTGATATTTGTTTATATGAAATTGAATGTGAAAACAGCAAAGCGGTATTCTGTTTTCCATCACAACTAAACATAATGAGAACCGTCATTTTAAACATATCCATGAAAATGGTCTCTCATTGATTCCAATCAATAATATATGAATGTGAATATGTGAATATGGATATCATTTGACATGTATTCAAACCATACACACAGAGCAAAGAATACAGAGCAGCATGGAGTGGCGATAAAACATAAACATATAAACACTTAATCATTTTGGCGTATTGTCGTGACGAGTCTCAGTGTCACCGTTTGTTAATGCCTTTTATTATCTGCTTAATGTGTGTCTCCCATTGGTTAAGCTTCATTCTTCTGTGTTTACATCATTCACACGCCTCACATGGGGAAAAAAAGACCATTTACACAGAATGAATGAATACACATTCTCCCTTCTAGAAATCATGTTACATTTGTTCGTCATGGCTGTTAGTATTAGACCTCGATACATCCAGCTGGTATTCTTCTGTATGCAAATCAAATGAGCCACGTGAAATGGCATTCCATGTCATTTGATTTGAATACTGATTGAACCAACCAAGTCTGTTTGTCCATCCAAGCAGCTAGTGTGAGTCTTGTGTGCTTTGTCAGTCTGTGTGCTTTGTCAGTCTGTCTGTCTGTCTGGCCATCAAATAAGCTATAGTGTGAGCCTGTAGGCCTATGCTTTGATGTGTGTACGGGCAAGTGTGCGTGTGTGGGTGTGTGTGTGTGTGTGTGTTGTTCATGTATGAAAGAAGGATTATGGTGTTTATGTGCTATATATACGTTAAGACCCTAATGAACCCACTTGGGGATCAATTAGCCATAATGAAGGTTGTTAAATGTATTCTTTGTGAAGCACATGTGAATGAGGCTAGAGTACATTCATTTGTCTTGGTACAGTACATCCACCAGTAGGCCCGCTGGTGAATGATGCAACCTGGCAAGGACGGCCTAAAGTGCACCGAGTGTGTGTGTGTGTGTGTGTGTGTGTGTGTGTTCCACTGCTCCTCCACCGGACATATCAAATATACCCACTGTGAGTTGCTTAGGATAAAGAAAAAAACATCTGCTAAAATCTATGTTTTTTTTTCACTTTGCAGAGCGTTTGGGATTGGAAACGCAATCTGCTCTCCTGCCAAACATCACTTCAGTTAATTACCCCGAGTGGATGAATCGTGTATCTCGTGTCTGGGATTTGTTAGTCTGCCGTGCTCGAAGGAAGAGGATAGTGCTTGTATTTCATCTTTATGAAGGCTTGAGTCCACCTGTGTGTCCTATATTATCCTAGATTGAGTGTTTTAGTTCCTACCGGATGTGTGATTTTTTTTATATATATTTTTATATTGTGAAACTCCTTAAGTCACACAAACATCCAATAACATTTAACGGGTGCCTTGAGAGTCACTCAAACTTTAGATAATTGAGGAGCAGCTTGTGTCTTTATCGCCTCTTATATTTTCTGACAATATGGCAAAGTGTTAAGCGCTGCAAAGTGCCTGTCCCTCATTCCTGCGACATGCGTAATTTCCAATCTCGCTAAAAGCACGCCCTCGCCACATCAGAGACTCGTAACTGTCATAAAAATGCAAATAGAACCACTGTCATATCGCAGCATCCGGCACACAGACAATGGATACTTGGTTGGCAACTCTTAGCCCTGAATCATGTGGCCAGCAGAGCTGTGTTGGTATACCAACAGCTTAGCCTCGCCAGCTAGTACGGCTGCAAACTATCCATCTGTTTCACAAAAGAGACTGACAAAACTGGAAATTTGGTGGTTCTAACTTCTTAGCAATCTAGCCATCTTCTCGAGTCTGTTTAACGGCAGACATTTAACCCCTTGTTCCTCCTCGTATAACAGTCATCCAAGACCCTGGGACATCCATCCACTCCCCTGCCCAAGGGGACAAAATGATGGGCTGTTTGAGGTTAACAAGGAACAAAAAAATAAGCAAGGGAAAAAACCTGCAACAATCTCCCTCTGTCCTCAACTCCTTGTCCCCTTCCCCACTGTCACTCTCTCTCCCTCCCTTTCTCCCCCCCTCTCTCTCCCTCCCTCTCTCCCCCCCTCTCACTCTCTCCCTCTCCATCTCTCCCCGTCTCTCTCTCTCTCTCTCTCTCTCTCTCTCTCTCTCTCTCTCTCTCTCTCTCTCTCTCTCTCTCTCTCTCTCTCTCTCTCTCTCTCTCTCTCTCTCTCCATCCGCCTCTCTCTGTCTCTCCGTCTCTCTCCTCTGCATCTCCCCCCATCCATGTAATTTGGAAGTGTGAAAACCTCTCTACTAACCTCTCTTCTACTCGGTCTTTCTTTCCTCCTCTCAAAGTGTTGCAACTCAGTCATCACAAGTTAATGGGGTTTGTGACCGTGAGTCCAATAAAATAGTTTGATGTGTTTTAGGGGCTGTGGTCTAGATTTGAGGTTATTCTGGCTTTTAAACTGTCAAACAGCTGGTGAAAGAATTCAAGAAAAACAAAAAACGGGGACTTATACAAGGAGTGTTGTCATAGATTAAACTTTTCCAAAGAGCTATTCTGAGGTTCTGCTCACCTTGGATCTCTGAGACTTCCTTAGACCAACATACGTTTTTCAAACAAGAGCTTTGCTGGACTCTCTGCAAGCTTGCAAAATGGAGGTCCTGTCCACCCGAGATTAGGAAATGCTATTCACATACACACACACACACACACACACGCACAGACGGCACACACACGCACACATACAGCACAGACAAAATGGCAGGTTTGCGACTGCATCAAAGGGCTGCATCCAGCTGCTCCGGTCAACATCCATTTGTGAAGGGGCCCCTCAATACCAAAAAAAAAAAATCAGTCAACAAATCCACGTGAAGGATTAGGTATTTCTTGTCTCACGGGGCCATTCACCTCACTTCGCTGACGCTGACTATGGGCCCCATCCAAGTGGCTCTCGTACACTGCAGTTCTGACAACCCAATGCAAGCAGGCCGAGAGAGAGACCTTGTCACCTGTATCATTCTCTCATTCATTGACACATACACACACACACACACACACACACACAGGTCAGCTCAGCTTCTAGCTGCCTGATGAGACAGACTAATGGAGGATACACCCTAAAATAAAGACAAGTTACCATGTTCCCTTCGGGCAAACACACATGCACACAGACTCATATGCACGAGCTAACGGAACCCAACAGGAATCCGTCCATACACACCGATGCCTTTCCAGAATAAAGTCAAACACGCAGACACACCCCAGTCCCTCTCCCCTCTCTTCCTCACTCATGGTAACAGTCCATTAAAAGCCATCCTCTGTGTGACATCACGGGTGGCGCCGCCGATCCAGTCTCCTTCCGCCGCCGCTGTTAGTGGGAGTTGATGACGATGCGCTGGCTAGACGGGATCGATGAGGGGGGGGGGGGGTGGGCAGAATCAACAAGACCCTTCTACCGCGCCACATCGTCCCTGCCACATCCTCCCCCGCCGCTAGCAGTTGCCAGCAGCGCTCCATCTTTAGGACTGTTTGCGTCACTGCCGCCACCACCGCTGTTAAACTTGGCTGGGGTTTTTCTGGGGGGGGTTCTTCTTCAGTTCTATTTTTTTTTGGTTAAACCTGAGAAAAATCAAGTGGATGTGTTGTTGTTTTGATGTTGTTGCTGTGATTCAATGACTTTTTAAAATGTATTTTCTTTACTTGATTTCTTACTTGACACATTAACCTCGGCAGGTTTCAAAACAGGTTTAAAATCTAATTGACACTGTTGATTCTCGGAAAACGCGTTGGAGGAGTTGACGTCTGAGGGACATGCGTTGCTGAGATCCAATTACTTTTCACGGTGCTCCGTCAACATAGATAATCCTACAACGTTACGGGTTTTGTACGACTATTATAGGGCACTTGATTCAAAATAAATAATAATGCACTTTTTTCATAGATTGCATTACGTTAAGTTAAATGTTCCCTTTTCTCACACAGACACACACAGACACACACACGCACAGACACACATGCACATATTTTAGTGAAACGTTTTAGTGATCTATATAACATTGGATTGTGTTTGTTAGAGATTGGTCTAAAAATGACATATCGAGTCACAGCGAAAATATTCAAATGTTCAAATGCAGAAACCACCAAATTGTCTGATATAAAAATAGCTAGAAAAATGTCAATATAAATAAAAGTCCAGCTACAGACAGGTGGATGATGTTTATCATTCATACAGGCAGACACAGTGGACAGCAGGGCAGATGTCTGTTGAGAGAGAGGGAGAGGGAGGCAGAGAGAGAGAGAGAGAGAGAGAGAGAGAGAGAGAGAGAGAGAGAGAGAGAGAGAGGGGGAATACATTTCATTGAGTTGAATACATCAGGTGACGCTCTACCCTGAAAGCCTTCTTTGTTCACCTGCTTCAAACCCTTTCTATCTACTTTTTGATCTTGTCTTTTTCCCTCTACTCCCTCAAAATCCAACTCAAAGGGGCTTCAATGGCATGAGACAAAAATGATAACCATCTGAAATCTATACAGTGCGTCTCTCTTGCCCCACATACACACTCGCACACACCCACACACACACTCGCACACACACACACACACACACACACACACACACACACACACACACACACACACACATTCACACACTCTTGGTTCAATCTAGAGGTGTAATCAGCTTCACAGAGCAAATGAGCATCCCACAGTGTTTATCCATCACGGTGTGTCGTTATGTCTTTCTACCGGCGGTAGAGAGCACTCACTCGTGAGTCTCAAGCACACCATTGTGAAGAGAATGGGACCTCAAAATGCCTTTTGACGTACCCCATCATTCCTCCTGAGAAAGGTCCTCTGTGTAAGGGATTATTGATTATTATTGATGATGACTGCGTCACAGGCATCACCCTCCGTAGTTAAGCCATCGTATTTAAATCACCGCCGACACACAGGATGCATCAGGTGAACACGTACACGCACGTGCGCACACACACACACACGCATGTGCATACCAAGTGCGTCCTAGAATTGCACTAGAACACACTCATGCGCATGCGTGAGAGTGTTCAGGGTACAGCGTGCAGGGCAATGGGGATTACCTGATCCATATTATGTCCCTGTGGGCAGCATTTCGATTTTTTCACTTTTTTAAGAAAACGTTTCTACACTAGATTTAATTTTGATTCTTCTTGGGGTTTTTTCCAAAGGTAGACAGACGTAGCCCTAGCTTTCGGAGACCCCCTCCCTCCCTCATTACTATGCATTATAAAAACATCGGAGGTGGCCTTGTGGTAAAACTCAACAGGTAGTAGGTGTGTGTGTGTGTGTGGGGGGGGGGGATAGTTTGTATAGCCTTGAGGGTAGACTCTGAGGGGCCCCCACCTGCACCGGCGCCCTGCTTCCCGGCACAGTGGGGCCACCCCTGCTTCCTTGCTCATTTTTTATTTCCTCATTTGCATCAGCCTCCCCCCACCCCCCCCCCCCTCAAGGATGCGTAGCTTGATACTTAATAATCATGTATTTATGTATTTTATTATTTTAAAAAAGACTTCCAAGGTAGCTCATGATATTATTCCCTGTTTCCCTGTGACTTTTTAGTTGAATTTCAATTCTTTCTCACTGTTTCGCTGACGTTAAAGAGACATCGTGTCAATGTGCTCCAGCGGCCGATCTGGCCCAAGTGCCTTGGCATCTAGTGTTAATTACGAGATACATGATACAAGATCTTTTTTATTGGCCAATTGGAATGCTTACTCCCCATTCCCTCCCGCAGTATAAATTTACATTAAGTGTAATACTCTTTGGCACCACGGACATTCATTGACATTATATGTTACGCGTCCTCCTTTACTTCATAAGCTTAAAAGTTATGTATTAATTCATTGTATATAATGTGTGGATACAGTCTAGGGTTGCCTGGGGTCCAGACCTTTGAATATGACCACTCCACAGAGTTGAGTGATTTGGGCCTTGTGCATCGTGACATGAAACAGTGATTTCTCCATGTGAAAATGCCAGTATCCAATGAGCGCCGCAGGAGGGGCTAAAGGTCAGCCAATCAGTGAGTTGGTCTCTCGTGATTGGTTAGGGAAAAAATCGAATCCCCCTCCCCCATGGTCATCAGTTAGAGTGGAGGCAATGTCAGACAGAATGATATGGAAATGGAGTGTAATGAGTTGACGACATGTTCATATCAAGCTTACATAAACATACATAAACATGCGTTGCCTTGAGTGTGTTGTTAACGCAATCATAAGCGAAACACACCCGGTGAGGCTCTGTGTGTACATAGCGGTTCAATGCTCGTCTATAATGTACGGGCCTAAGGAACTGCTTTGAAATTTGCTTCTATATATCGTTTTTGATGCCCCCCACATCTCGTCAATTTTTATATTCATTTTAATGTAAAATTCTCTACGTCGTTTCATCTGTTGTTTTGGGACAGTTCAAGATTCCAGATTTTTATTTGCCATTTGCAAAAAGTACAATGGCATGCTTTCTCCCCATTCCCTCATGCAGTATGCATTTCTAAAACACAATGCAATACAAATACCATACACAATAAAAAAGGAAAATTAGAAGAAGAATAAAGTGACTAATGGACAATATTTTCATGTGTTGCATTGTGCAGAAAGCATTTAAAAGCCTTTTTAAGTGCCAGTAGTGCAGCAGCATCATGAATACAGTACAGAACAGTGCAGTGGCTGTAATGAGTCCAGAAAGTTCAGCCAGAGTATGAAAGTGTAATGTTATAGGCAATGTTATGATAGTAAAGTGTAGGGGTTATGGCGTTTGCTTCCCAGCAGGAGGGTTCCGGGCTCTAACTCCAGTTTCCGCAGTCTTACCTGGATGTGTCCCTCTTTAAGATGACCCATACCTGCTCAACATGGACCAGTGGCTTTGGATAAAAGCGTCTGATGAATGTTGTGTGGATGGTGGCTGGTTTAAGCAGCCTCCCCCCGCTCACTCAGTCTCTAAATCAGTCTGACTGGGGCCAGGTGAGGCTGCTTAAAACCAACCACCAACCACACACACTCACACAAAACATGTATACCTTCTGTTTTTTCAATTTCCAGATCCCAAAACTGAAATCACAATTGTATTTGTGGACTCAAATTCGATTTAATACAACATCGCCTTTTAAAAATAATGTTATTCGAATTTCTTATTTTATTTGGGAATGTTGTGTTTGTGGCCCGGAATACATAAAAAAAATTGCTTAGTCACCTTCGATAAAACTGACTAAAAAGATAATAGTTTAAGATAATGTGTTTATCTCAGATGATGTTGGTCAGTGAATGTCACAGTGAGGTGAGATGGGGGCCCAGCCTATGAGACCCAACCCAATTAAGCCTAACCCTACCCCATTAGTAGGTTGTCACCAGGCTTACCTGAGCTGGAAGACATCTTGTCTTGTCCCATCAGCACCCATCACCCCCCCACCTGTCTTCATCTTCATGTCCTCTCCACCACCTGTCACTCATGCTCCCCTCCCCCTCGGGTAAGTCTGCAACCTCTTGTGGCAAGAGAAACAGAGCACCCAAACTAGTCCTATTGTAAAATATAAATTGACCAAATGTAAGTGAGAAATATATAAATAGGGAAAGTAATTGGGTATGAACAGCGAGCCGAAAAATTAAAAGATAAATATATACATCTAAGCAGTTATAAACAATACGTATATACTGTGGTCTACATGAGTAAATATCATCAAATTGTGAACAACTGCCAAGGGGTGTCAGGCAGGGGTATACGTTTACCTAAATATCAACAAACAACGCATCCCAGACGGAGAGGAATCTGGCCTAGGGTTGATGGGTTGTATCTTGTCTGGCTGTATGAATTTCATCAGGTCACTTAACCACACAGGTGGCTTTAGGTGGATTTGTTGGTTTCCAATGTAATAATATTACAAGCAGTAATGTCTTTATGTCTCTTCCTTATTGTATACTGTGTCTGTTACCAAATATTGCTGCTGCTGCTGCTGCATTGGGTTGGAAATCAATATGAAATGCCTCCGATATGGTTGCATGAATAATGCATTTAAAAGATGTACTACACTGCGTTTATAGCAGAATGGAGTTTGTACTGTCCTTCTACGGACTGAAAGGATGGCTTTTCCAGATAGAGATAATGCAGGGCCTAGCTGCGGGGGGGGGGGGGGGAAGCGTATAGGACTTGTTAAGAATGTACCAACGTTTTGTCTGAATTGAAACCGTATTTTAAGGACGATTGGATTGTCTATATCTGGATGTGAAGCCAATAAATACTGTTTTGAACATTTGCAGCCCAGTAAGAGTAACAATTTGAAAAAGCCACCCTGTTGTTTAGGCCTCTGTAGTAGTTATATCATCTAGGGCACGTATCGGTTCATATCACTTTAAGGATCCTTTATCAATACATTTAAAATAAAGATTTAGGAAGAGCAAGGAAGATAAATTAGAATACACATTTATTAAAAAGGGGTTTCTATTTCTTCAGATCTAGTTTGACTTTCTCAAATAGTTTTCGTTGCCAACATACATAATATAAAAATGCATTTTTGTGGGATGTCGGAAAACATAATGGAAACATTAAAACCCTATTTGTTGTACTCCTTTAGGGTTTGCTTGACGAGTACTTGAGTACATTGCATTGTCAATCGATGAATGTGACGTGTGTTCTTAAAATTTGATTATGTAATCCAGTCAATAATAGTTGTTGACAGCCCTACGATGATTTAATTAAATGATTGATAAGGGCTCTACTACAAATAACACTGGGCTGATTGGTCATCACTGACGGGTCGCCCTTGACAGGTGGAAGTACCGTGATTGCTTACCATTCGTTACCTGCAGAGGCTTTGGGTGAGGTGCCTAGAGTGAAATCCATTAAGTTAAATTAGGACCATACCCAATTTATATATCCAACAGCTTTCTCTGTGTCCAGCCAGATGGCCACCTCTGGTACCCCACTGAACGCAGGAGAGTGAATCACTCTTAAAAGCCAACGGAAATTAAGGGTTTGTAGATTTAGGATTAGAACGGTCCAATACAGGATTAATTACACAGTTCAGATTACCAAATAATCCAGCGGTTCACTGTGCAATTCAGTTTGTCCAGTCCAGAGTCCAGTGAGTTTAGTGGATTCTTTGATCAGGGAAGATACATCCTCTGAGGTCCTCTGCTTTGGAGAAATGATGCAGATAGTTGGGCCATAGAACCTATAAGTCAAGTCAAGTAAATTTTATTTGTGTAGCCCTTAATCACAGTTACAGTCTCAAAGGGCTTCACAGGCCACATGTTTACAACACCCTCCAAACCCTAGCCCCCCTAAGGGCAAGAAATAACTCCCTTAATTACGTAGGAAGAAATCTTGAGAAGGAACACAGAGTGGAAGGGGATCCCTCCTTCCAGGGATGGTTCAGGAGTGCAATGGGTGCCATAAGTGACTTATAGTAATGTACATAGTAAAGTACAAAAAAGGAAAGGAAGGTTAGAGATGGGCCGATAGTTTTGGGTCTAGGCCGGGCTTCTTCAGTAGAGGTTTTAACACAGCAGTCTTGAAGGTAGATGAAACTGTTCCAGTAGAAAGGGATAGGTTCATGATGTTGAGCATAGTAGGCCCAATGACTGGGGAAAGTTATTTTAGAACCTTGGTGGGGACCATGAGGGTCCAGCATACAGGTAGTTGGTTTAGAGGCCTGTGTTAGTTTAGCAAATTCATCCAAGGAGATTGTTTTGAACTGCAGGAGGGTTACTTCAGGAGGTACACATAGTGCCCATCTTACATGATGTTCATGATGATGGGTGGGGAAGGCATCAATGTCTTTTCTAATAGACTCAATTTTGTCCCGAGAAGAAGCCGACTGTTTGAGGTTGTTTTGCGTCAGGCTTCTTTCAGTGTCAAACAGAAACTTAGGGTTGTTCTTGTTTAAGTTGATAACACTTGAGAAGTGTCATGCAATGCAATATGAAAGACTATGAAAGCTATAGGTTGCCTGGCACTCATCGCAGGGGCCAGATACCACCACCTTGAAAGTAAGCAGGAAGTGGTTGGATAAAGCTGAGGTGTAAGGTGAGATTGCCAAATCGGAGAACTAAGTGTAACTGCACTTTTATGTCAAAATTCCAAGTCAAAAGCTTGATGAAACAAGAAAATAGCAAAAGGTAGACTCGTGTGTCCTTTCCCAACGGGAATGTTCCACCCAAAGTCTCCTTTGTTTCTTACTTTAATTTGGCCTTTCCTTTTTTCCTTCCCTTATGTCAGTCCCAGTTCAGTTGTGTTCCTCCCTTCATCCTCCATTTTTGTCCGTCATTCCTCCCTTCCTAACTTCTGTTCATTCCTTCTTCTATCCCATCTCTATCATCCCATTCCCTCCCTACCTTTATTCTTTCCAGCCTCCCTCTCCCATCCATCCATCCTTTGGTCCTTTTGTTCTTTCTATCCTCCTCAGCCATTTCTCTCCTCCCTCTCTCCTCCCTAGCCATCCCTTTCCTCTTCTCCCTTCCTCCATCTTCTCCTCCCTCTATCCTACCTACATATCCCTCCCCTCCCCCATCCTCTCCTCCCTCTATCCTCCCTAGCTATCCCTCTTCTCCCTCCCTGCATCGTCCCCCGCTATCCCTCTCTCTCTCTCCCTCCCTCCCTCCATCTCTTTATCCCCCTCCCTCCCTCCGTTTCTCCCCTCCCCCATGTCCTCCCCAGCCATCGTCCCCTCTCTCCGTCAATCTCAGTGTTAAATAGCCATCCCTATATCCTCAGTGTTGAATAGCTTGCCCTCCTCCCAGCGCCACCATGTAGGTAAATGATTCCAGGGGCTTCCTGAGTCAACACATTAGCTGTGTCATACTGCCAGGCCTGAGGAGAGAGGAGAGTGTGAATATTAAGCTATGAGCTTAATATCCTGTATTTAGCGCTGGTATCTTTAACTGTGTCGTGTGTGTGTGTGTGTGTGTGTGTGTGGGTGTTGTTTTTGAATCCCAGCTGAAGAGTTTGATGTCTGATGTTTGCAGTAAAGTAACTAGGACAACTACTAGGATAGTTCAGCAGCAGACACTTAGTCTCAGCAGGCAGCTCAGACAAACAGTTATTTATTAAGTATATTGTTTTGTCAATATAACTTCGGCATACGAGACAGTCGAGAAAACTAAAAATGTGTAACTTTTTATCTTTCATTCATATATATCTTTCACTCATTTTTATTAAACTTATTTGCTTGAGGAAACAAAACAAAACCTTACAAAGTCATTTAGCCAGCGTTCCCCTACTCAGCAAAAACATTGTCTGTATATACCCGTGCATTCGGTCTCCACCAATACAAATCTGTGTATTCATGAGGGTTTATGCATGCATAAAAGAAAATACTATCTTCCATTGAGGAAAGCCCTTTTCTGTACATTCTCGCTACAATTTTTTTGGCATTCCACGTACGTTATGTGTCGAGTCGTGACGTTGATCCAGTGTTGTTGTCTGTACTAAGACACCTGCATGGAAGTGAACCAAAAATAATAATTATAATAATTGTAATTTCAAATAAACAGAAACAGAAAACATTATCTATTCATGTGTGTGTGTGTGTGTGTGTGCCACAATACAAACACACCAAAAAAATCACAGGACAATGTGATAGAGCAGAAACTATAGAGAACCATTCCTCAAGCAGAGAGAGAGAGGAGAGCGGAGAGGGGAGAGAGAGAGAGAGAGAGAGAGAGAGAGAGGGAGAGCGGAGAGCGGGAGAGGGAAGGGAGAGGGGAGAGAGAGAGGGGAGCGGGAGAGGGGAAGAGAGAGAGAGAGAGAGAGAGTATGAAAAGGGTCAGGGGGACATTGATATTTCACACCCAAGTCCAGCTGGAAAGAAGAAAAAAAAACCGGTAAATGTAAGTTTTATGTCTTTTTCTGAATGTCACGATGGCTTTGGCAGCTGGCAGATTATTGATCACTTTGTGCTGACTCATTTGCCAGTTTGACCTTCTCCACCCTCAGAGGCCTGGTATCGAAACAACAATTTGTGTTCTCTGTACAAACCAACGGCAAAAATCCTATTTGGAACCACCAAATACAACGCCATCTGCCACCCTTTTTCGACTGTCCATATATGTGTGTAACAGTATTTTGAAGGTGGTGTTGTATTTGGTGGTTCCAAATAGGATTTTTTTGATGAAATGATCGGTCACGAGCTAAATTAGTCCCACTTCAACATCATGCCACGGGCCATCAGGTCACATTAAAAACATCCAGCTGCGTGTCGTTCACACGTTGTACTGATGGGAATGATCATTGATCAGCCTGATCACTGATAATGATGAGGTCACCGACACGAGTCAACAACCTGACGCAGTGGTGCCAGGAGACACCTCTGTGTCAGTGTGGCTAAGACCAAGGAGCTGAATCACTTTTGCATGGGGCCCCAAGACCCTACGGAGAATCATTGCGTGGTACGGGAACTGGCCTGGGGATGTGAGCTCCCCTCCCCCCACCAGCACCTGCACTTGCAGGATTATCAAAATTCAACACATGGATTGTGTTTTAGAAATTCACACTGTGGGAGGGAATGGGGAGTAAGCATTCCATTGTACTTGTTGCATATGGCACATCAAAATCTTGAATCAATAACAATCAGTTTGTTATTGATTTTCATAGGGACATTCTCATCTTGAGAGAGTGATTCTCATCATTGATCTAATTCAGTGAAAAGTAAGTAAAAGACTCGAAAAAGCATCTGGAAGGGTCTGTGAAGAATCACCCACATGACAATGAATCAAACCAGAATAAACAAGAATTAACATGAACAACAGCCCGCTAGCTTCTGGGATCTCCTCAAAGAAGTTAAATAATGGTTTATTAATGATTTTATCTGTGGCGAAACCCAACCTCGGTTTTAAGACTAGATTCAGGAATGTATTTGTCTATATACAGAGAGTAGTGAGTGTGAAGTAGGACACCACAGAGAAATTGGACGTCTAATATTTAGAGAACTGGAACCTTCAAATAAGGGCTTTGGACATCTTTGAATACGTACCTGGATCTTTGGATTTCAGAGAATAATTCTTATGTTTAATGATAGTTAGGCTTTCAAAGATCCGTTTTTTAATGCAAATACAAAATATTTGGATACTAATGCTAAACTTACATAATGTTTGATGCCAATATTAAATTAAAAGGTAAAAAGTTAGATCTATAGGGTAATATTAAATAGGTACAAAGTTAGATCTACAGTGCTGTCATGGATTATTCAAAGGGAGGACTTGGTAGTATACAAGAATGGACAGAAGAATGGATTTGGATATATGGTGACAGCAGGTTGGTTAAGGCGTGTTCTAACACATGACGTAAAGTGAGAAGTTCACTCCAAATAGAAGAATCCATCTTGTAAGGCTGAGTCGTAACTTCTATGTTGAAGTCGTAACTTCTACATGAATATGCTTGCGGGACTGATCGGATCTAATAGATACTTCGAGCCATCCGACAAGCATATCAATGGAATGGTTCTCATTGGACGTTGGAAACAGACTCCGGTGACCAAGACCGGCGGGAGTTAGAGAGAGATCCGTGGCGGCCATTGTGGCAGTGCTCGAGTCAGTCAAAGTTGCTCGTCTGCGTAATTGGCTGTTAAAGATGATGGTGGCGGGAGTGGGACTTCCCGTCAGGGGGCAGGGAGGGTTTCATCTTCACATGCTGTGATTCAGGTTGTTCCCATGAATTGTAATGAAACAACAAAAATAAAAAAGAAATCCCACAAAAATAAACATAATGAACTGTTTATGTCCTGCAGTTTCTAGAGAGAAGATACAAGATACACAATTTTTTTATTGGCCATTTGCAACAAGTACAATGGAATGCTTACTCACCATTCCCTCCCACAGTATAAATTTCTTAAACAATACAATAAAAATACGATACACATTGAAAATTAACACAAAAAGAACAATAAAGTTAATGACGGATGATATGTACATTTTTTGAATTGTGCAAAAATCATATAAAAGATTTAAAAGCATTTAAAGTGCCAGTAGTGCAGCGGCATCAACAGCTTAGTACAGTGCAGAACTACGGACTAATCTTCAATTTACAAACCAGATGGTAGCCATCTTGGAAAACAGTCAACATGTTGCATGTTGCAACATTTCCGGTTGATTGGCTCCTGTATGGTTATTATACTGTCCATAACTCAACTCAGCATACGCAGAGCTTTAATTCAAGCCTAATATTAAGGCTCAATGACGAAGCTCCAATACGTACAGAACAGCGCTGCTAGGATCCTGACGAGAGTGCGCAAATACGAGCACATCACCCCCATTCTCAAATCACTGCACTGGCTTCCCATCTCCTCCCGGACAGAATTCAAAATCACCCTGTTAACACACCAGTGTATCCACGGAAATGCACCCCCCTACCTCAAGGAATTGATCGAACCACAAACCGCCACCCGCAGTCTCCGCTCGGGAAATACCAGCAGGCTCAAGGAACGGCGCACCAACCTCCGCACTATGGGAGATCGAGCATTCTGTGCAGCTGCCCCCCGACTGTGGAACTCACTCCCAGACCATCTCAGAGCTCCTCAACCCCTGAACACTTTTAAGAGAGCACTAAAAACCTACCATTTTAACAAAGCATTTGGTTAGCTTTTTAAGCCGGTTTTAATAACCCTGCCTCTCCTTTTTTTAAAACGTGTTTTTTAAACTTGTTTTTTAACCTGTGATTCCTGCAAATGGTTTTCTTTATCTTTTTATTTTTTATTATTTTTTTATTATGTACTGTAGCACTTTGAGATTTGTTTAAAATGTAAAGTGCAATACAAATTAAATTTATTATTATTATTATTATTATTAATGACGATTTTGAAAAACATATCTTTTGGAGCTTAAAAAATTGTGCCCATCTTGAATTTGAAGGTCAAAAATAGGTCAACTCATTACAAATACCTAATTTATAAATTCCTTGACCCAAATAGTGCCAGAAACCATGTAGTATGCGGCATTGTAGGCCAAACCATTCAACAGATAATTTCCAGCTTAACTGACAGGAGCCATTTTAAATATTATGAATATTTTCTTTAACCTTCATAGACCGTCAAATCCAGTGATAAATGAACCTTCACGCTCCGCGGTCATGGAACTGCTTCAGATGACCCTACTACAAGGCTATTATTTTGAAAGGGGTCAAGTGGGTCTTTCTTTGTAAACATGGTTTGGTTGGAGCCCCGCTCTCTTCAATGCCGGAACAAATGACTATGAATCAAAAAACCTTTCTTGGGGGACTATTGGACTATTTTCTTTTTCAGTAACCACACTGACCTCACAAATGATCAGTTACATGGCTTTTTATTTTATTTTATTTTTAGTAAAAAACGAATGGAAAGTTGCTGAATTTAAAATTTTCAAGGCAACAAACACAACTTTTCCCAGTCTGTTCCGCACCCACTCTCTGTTGTTGTCTTTTCTTTTTCTCTCCATTGCACTCACTTCACTTCATCTCTCATTCCTCTGTGTCTACAGTGTCTTCTTCCTCTTTCATCATAGAAGTTCTTCATTTGTTTTTACAGTGGTGAAACATTCCGGAAGGCTGTTGTTTCACAGCAGCTCACAACTGGGGGGGGGGGGGGAGTGATAGAGAAAAAAAGAGAGAGAGACAGAGAGTGAGACATAGAGAGAGAGAGAGACAGTTTAGTGTGGAACAACGTGCTCTCCAGGCAAGCATAATGCGGGCATTGCACCAATGTGAATTAGAGTCAAGTGACACATGTATCCAGGAACAGATGTCATTTGAATTAATGACCCAGGTTCTATTTGCTAATTTCGTTTTGGATTTCGACTCCTAAAATGACTAAATGATAGTCCTACAAAAGGGATAGTTTTTAATTGGCGAGTGTGTGGAAGGTTCAAACCAAGTCAACTGTAATTATCAATTATAAATCCCCATTTTCATCAGATATACAGAAGGGATTATTAGAATCCAATGTTTCCTCACTTCACTTCACACACACACACACACGTGTGTTTTTCTCACATCACATCATGAACACACAAACCCACCACCCCCCCCCCCGGGAGGTGTGAAATCGACCCAAGAAGGAAGGAGATGAGAGAAGATACAGAAACAAAACAGCATATTGTGGTGTAGCGCTCTTCATCACAACGCCTCCATTCAGGGGGGAAAACAAATGAAGAGAATGAAGGGAATGAAGGAGGACGCGGGAGAACAAGGGGGGGGGGGAGATTAGGCTGAGGTGTGTGTTGTAAGTGTTTGTAAGAAGAAGAAGAAGAAGAACAACAACAACAACAACAGATGAGATGTGCTTTAAACCCAGCTCTTGACAATCTTGTGACTGGGACCCGAATGACGGGTGTCAGGCGCCAACGCCGTGTGTTCGTGGTTTGTCTTCAGGGGAGGACATTCACCCTGCAAAAGTAAAGGGAGACACCCCTTGACTTTACCTCCTTGGACTGTTCCAGAAGCCCTCCCCCCCCCCCCCCCAATTCTGCATTTTTGAGTGGTAGTGATGACTTTAACATTTACCAATTGACCTACACAGGAACATCTCCCTGCAGTGGAGAATGCCAACTGCCAGAAAAAGTCAACCAACAAGCCTGTGTGTGTGTGTGTGTGTGTGTGTGTGTGTGTGTGTGTGTGTGTGTGTGTGTGTGTGTGTGTGTGTGTGTGTGTGTGTGTGTGTGTGTGTGTGTGTGTGTGTGTGTGTGTGTGTGTGTGTGTGTGTGTGTGTGCCGACCCCCAGTGCGTCTTTAACACTTAAATTGATTATGCAATTATATCAGTGGCTGTATTTTTTGATCTATTATATGATCTATTGTATATTATTTTTAACAGTCTCACCAGGCTATGAACGAACCCCCTGTGGAGAACCTTCTGCCGTTGTTTACCACAGACAGTCACCCGTTAGAAAGCGTTAGCCGTGGCTCTGTTCAGAGTGCAGAGTGCAGTGTGTGTGTGTGTGGACAACACGCGTTCCAAAACATGAATGTTTCATGGTTTGAGGTTCAATTTATATTTTGTTATTTGTCATTTGTGGTTTAGAACAAGCAAGGCATGTCATATGCAAAGAGTAGCTATCAGAAGCTATAGATATACATATATTTTACAATAAGTTTCTTATTTTATGTTTATTTTACTATAAACATATAAAACACTATAACAAATATACAAATTCCATTGTTTTTCTATATTTCTATGTCTTTGGAATGTAATATTCAAATTCAGATTTCTGGGTCCAGTTAGCTGCCTTATAGCCTACTATCTACATAGCTTAGTTGTATTAACCCCAAGAGACAACGGAGAGACTGGTGAAGTAGGCGATGGAACCAGCGGTTGTCCGAGGGCTCTGGACTGCAGTAAACCCAGCGGGGTGACAAGAGGCTCTGGTGGCTGGAAACATTTCATGTGGAGCAGGATGAAGTATGAAGTACACAGGATGAGAGAGAGAGAGAGAGAGAGAGAGAGAGAGAGAGAGAGAGAGAGAGAGAGAGAGAGAGAGAGAGAGAGAGAGAGAGAGAGAGAGAGAGAGAGAGAGAGAGAGAGAGAGAGGAGAGAGGAGTTCAATGAGAATATAAGACTGCGATTTGCAGGACATACGCTGCGGGACGGCAGCAAGACCTATGGAAGCGTGTGTTATGGGATTCAAACCCTTGCTTTTTGAAGGGGAAGGAGAGAAGCAGGTGCCTTTGAGCAAGGGATCGCATCCCTGTGGGGACCGCTATCGTGGAACAAGCAGTACACTTTGAGGTAGATATAATACACAAGGGTGACCAGACGTCCTCTTTTTGAGACCTAAAAAATATCTTTCTGCATCGCTATGCATTTCAAAATCACCAAAAACGTCCAGGATTCGGCTTTTGCTTCCTAAAGTCACGTTACTTTACATTACTTTGACATTTCTCCTTATGTCCCGCCTTCTCGCATGCTACCATTGGTCGGTCATGTGGGATATAGGTCGGCTACCCCGTCGGACACACATCATGCCCACAGTGTCCTCTTTTTTGAAAACTGAAATATGGTCACCCTTTAATACACAGGGAAGTGCGAGTGTCCCGCACGGGTTTTAGACTCACGGTTTCCCATCATGAGAGGCGACTCTTAACGTTATAAAGCTAAAAACCCCACGGGCTCAGGTTGTCGGGGAGTAAGGTTTACCTCACTGCACAGCACCACCTGCAGGCGTCAGGCGTTACAGCTGCATGGAGCAGGACACACAGGGGGGGGGGGTCGAAGTCAAGGGCTGACTTAGTATGTGTGGAATCAAGTCTCGTCGTCTGTTAAAAATGTGTTGACAAAGGCCTCGGCACAAAAGACCGTTGAGAATTACAATCACTTTTGTGTTGGAAACTTTTTTTGGGGGGGGGGGGCTTTTGGGCAAACTTCCTGCTTTAACTCAAAACCTTGTCTGGGCCTGAGCCTTTAAAGTGATTTTTTTTCTCAATAAAAATTCCATCCTGCCCTGTAAGTATTTTCATCACGTCTGGCTCGGCGAACACCTCTTTACGAGGAGTGACCGAGGTAGAGGTGAATATCCAAGCAGGTAACGCGTCCTGTTTGACTTCATTATATATCTTATGCTTGTGTTTTTAACCATAAAGCCTTTGATCTGCAGGTAATAAAATCGTTCAGCTGAACATCGACCTTCTGACGAGGCTTCCAGCACTTGGTAACCCCTGCTGTGCTAAGTGTAGGTCTATTTTAACGGTGAGAACATCTTTAGCTAAATCCAGGAGGTTTCTTCCGTTAAGACGCGGTTAATCGCCGTGTTTTTGTGGATTGGGGTGTGGTGCTGATTTTGTTCAGTCTCTGACAATTACCATTTTCTGTTTACTTTTTATACATATTTCACTGTGTGTTTAAATGTATGTGACCAATAAAGATGATTCAATCCTCCAGATTTAGATTCAGATTCTGGGACAGTAGAACTTTTTAGCAATCTGCAGTGCATTGAGAGCACGGCATTAGTTCTGTTCTGACGAAGCCTCGTGTTGGCCAAGCTGAGAGGGGAACTCACACAATGTAACGCATACAACTCACGGCCTTTATATAGGTATATGGTGTGTGTTTGTGTATGTGTGTGTGTGTGTGTTTGTGTATGTGTGTGTGTGTGTGTGTGTATATATTGCAGAGGGACACAGACAGAGAATTAGAAAGTCAGAGAGCGGGGTACATAGGATTAGATTCGATTAGATTCAAATGTATTGTCATTGCACAGCACATGCAAAAATAATTTGGAGTAGTGTAGTAGGTGTGGAGTAGGGAGTGTGAGCTGGACTTTTAAACTGGTTGCTAAATCTTCAAAACGACGATGATGACACCACTTTAATGTCTCTTACCTGGTGCGTCAACAAAAAAAGAGTAGGACGAGAGAGCTTACCATCAGAGAGAGAGAGAGAGAGAGAGAGAGAGTGAGAGGCTTCCAGAGAGAGAGAGAGAGAGAGAGATTTACAATAAAGAACAAAGAAAAGCAAACAATGCGTAAGCGATACGTGGTGTGTTTGTTGTGTGTGTGTGTGTGTGTGTGTGTGTGTGTGTGTGTGTGTGTGTGTGGTGTGTGTGTGTGTTGTTTGTGTGTGTGAAAGCGCGATGAACGCGATTGACCGTTGGCTGCGTTTCCATAGCAACCAGAAGACTATACTAGTGCAGCGCTGACACCGATGGTGTTTTCAAAATTGCCTGCAACTCGCACACTGGGCAATACAAGTGGTGTGTGTGTGTGTATGTGTGTGTGTGTGTGAACAATTACTTTCTTTTTGATGTCAAGGACTAACGCGTTAACGTGCGCTACATGGCTGCTGAACATCCTTATGAAGTACACGCACGGAATTATTAAAAACACAGAAGTAATCTATTTGAATATAAGGGGCCCAATTAAAGCAGACATCTCTCCCATCTACTCTCATTAGATCGTATCTGCACACCGAAGGCCGAAAGCAGGTCGCTTTTTATTTTTTTCTCTATACAAATCTAGCGAAGGCCGTGTTGGCGATGAGTGGATGGGGGAAAAAGGATTTCGAATGGGTCCCATAAAAGAGGTTATGAGTGTTCACACACACACACACACACACACACACACACACACACACACACACACACACACACAATGCGGCATCCCTGCAATCTGTTGGAAACATTTTCCACATCTCTCTCTCTCTCTCTCTCTCTCTTAAATCACACCGACCAATTCACCACCCATGGAAAACAAGCAGGAAATCTGAATTTTACACAGAATGTCAAAAAAGTTTACACAGACGTTTACACAGAATGGCAAAAAAGTTTAAACCCACGAAGATAACTAAAGGAGCCTTCCTCCTTTAACTGCCTCCTTTAGTAGAAAGACCTAAAGGTAACGCTAGACACAAAACAACAGAAAGGCCCTTTAAAACAATGTAAATATATATATAATAATAGACAGTGACGCATTATATATTTCCTATTTATATTCATGGCAGGTAGCGTTTCAGCAATATCATTTAAAATGGGAGCAGTTCCGGTCGGGGAGCTAAAATCAGGTTGAAAAGTAAGCTTCAATTGTCCAGTGATACTTGCCCTAGATGTACAATCAATGTGTTAATCAAGTCATATCAAATTTAACATTATTATTCAGCAGCTCAAATGCGAGAGCCCATTAAACAAACGTTTTCGAGACGTCGGGGTAATTCTCCCATGGAGACCCTATTCTAGGAGGATTTATGTCGGCAAGGCCCTGAGTCAAGAACATGAATGTAAAAATATGCTCCTTTATCAATTAGCGTGGGCTGGGTCCAACAGGCCTTCTCCCTTTGAAGTGCAATGTCAGTGTAACACCTGGGTTCCGACCATGGATTGGAAGAAATAATGAATGTTTAGCGATCCAATGTCGATAGTCTGAATAGTTTTCTTTGTATTTCTCGAATGGAAAAGAACCACAATGAGGATATTTTTTTCCCTCTCAGACCTTAGTCGCAAACTGGCAAAGTGCAATTCAAAGTTGGGAAGGTTGTGAAAAATTGACTTAAAAAAATATAATAAAAAAGTTTTTGAAAAGCTTATGTAAAAAGCAACAGAAACATAATAATTAAAATGTGTCAGTGTACAGAACAAGTACTTTACAGTGAAATAGATTCTCTGCATTTAACCCATCCCAGTATTAGGAGCACCGGTCAGCTATTTATACAGCGCCCGGGGAGCAGTTAGGTTCAGGGTTTTCATCAAGGACACCTTGACAGTTTTTTTGCTAGGACAAGCCGGGGGATCGAACCAGCGACCTTTTGGTTTGGTTGTGATACTGCCACCCCAAATCTTTGGTTCGGGATAACATGCTTGTTTCAGGGAGGAGATGTATTCAGCAAGCTCTTGTCCTTACTACGTGAATTTGAGATGGTGGATAAAGTAAAAGAAAGCCTGGACATACTCATTGAAACACCCGTCATCTTGCGAAGGAAAGTGAAAAATTAAGCAATCGTTAGAAGAAAGATATACAAGAGTCAACAGGGTTCTGAGTTGACGAAGACTTCAACTAACGACTATGCTATGCTATCGTGGAAGGCGACATGACACCAGATGTAAACAAACAAGATGGCGGCGCCCCATATGGACGTGGATGAGAAACGTGTTGGAAACGGAGAGAAAAACAATTACTGGGGTGAGCGTAAAACGGATCTAGTCACTTATATAGGAGATAGCATTGTGAGAAACATGGAAAATGTGTTAATGAAAATGTAGCAGGAACACTGGGTTCAGGTAACTGTCCCACACTCATCTCTAGGCCCTGAACTCACCACCTAAAGTAGGTCAACTCCTCCCCCAGAGCCAACCCCTAATTAACTCAGTATTTAAGGCACCTGTGGCATCATGGCAGCCTTTGGTTTGTTTGCTGCCTGCCTGTTGCCACATGGCCACCTTAATGGTAGGTAAATTGTCAGATTCTGGATGTCATGTTTGATCAACGTAATATTACTCATGTGCATCTTATGTTAGCACTGAATTACATCCATTTGTATTAGCCTACTGTCAGCTTGTATCCTGGTCCACCTGGTGTTCCTTTGACCTGCAGGTAACCGGGACCACATTGTAACATGGGAGTCTCGCCATTGAGACTTCTCAATGGAGGCATTGTCAAGAGGCCAATCATGATCTCAAGGCCATCATAGTGGGTTCAAATAGTGGGTTAAAAAGGGTGTTCACTTGCCTTGGGAAGAGGTGGTCCAATGTTCACCGACTATCAGGGGACTTTGGTTTCATGGGCCATGAGTTGAGCTGAGGGATGGGCTGGGGCGGCCCGTTGGCAGCTAGTGGTCCCAGAAATTAAGAGGTGCTACAGCTCCATCATGGGCCACGTGGCATGGGGCATTTTGGTGTGACAAAGACCCTGAAGCGCCATAGGCAGACATTCTATTGGGGCCAGATGCGGAGGGATGTGGAAGAATACTGCCGTCGTTGTGACGAGTGTACTGCCAGGAAAGGGCCCCAAGGCTGCTCTCAGGCTCCTCTAAATAAGCACCTGGTTGGCGCTCCCATGGATAGGGTCCTAGGCCCTCTACCTAGGGCCGAGCGTGGTAACGCTTTGTCTTGGTGGCCATAGATTATTTTACTAAATGGCATGAGGCCTATGCCCTGCCAGACTAGGAAGCATGTACCATTGCCAATGCCCTAGTGGAGGGTCTGGTCAGCCGGTTTGGTGTACCCGCTACCCTCCATTCCGATCAAGGCCGTCATTTTGAGTCCTGATTCTTTGCTTAGATGTGTGAACGGCTCGGGATAGAGAAAACAAGGACCACTCCCCTCCATCCACAGAGTAATGGCCTTGCAGAGAGTTTTATGCACACATTGAGTGCCCAGTTGGCCCTTACCACATCACAAGACCAGAGTGGGATGTCCAGCTACCACTTGTGCTCATGGCGTGCCGAAGTGTACAAGAGTCCACGGGGTGTACCCCAGCATGAGAACCCTGAGAGCTGAGAACCCCACCTGAAAGGGCTTACGGACGGACAACGGACAGAGTATGCTCGTCCACTACAAGACAGAATGGAGGTAGCTCACCAGTTCGCCCAAAGGCAGGGAAAAGCGGCAAACATCAGGCAGAAGAGGGCCTATGATCTTCGAGTGAAAGGACAACACTTTACCGCTGGAGACCTGGTGTGGGTCTACGGACCAAAGCATGTAAAGGGACGTTGCCCAAAGTTAGACAACAACTGGATTGGGCCATGTTATGGGTTGGAGCGTGTTGGAGAAGTGGTCTACCGTGTGCAACTTTCCCCTCGTGGTCGCAAGGTGGTCATTCACTGTGACCGGATGGCACCTTATCGCGGAGTGGCACAACCTGCCTTTCATGTGGCCACATTTTTATTATTGATATTATTATGTTATACTGGAACGACAAATACTGAAATTCATTTGCTCATTAGGTTACTTTGTATTCTGTTGCAACTTTATTCATATCACAGATTGTATAATTATCCATATTTTTATTGTAATACTTTTATTGTAATAATCAAACGTTTTTCGATGTTTTCCACCAACACACTTCTGAACACTGAAGTGGTGGTTATTAACAATTCATGAGGGACGTACACACTGAAAACAAAACTAAGGGCAGATTAGCATTGTCTGTTCTCCACGGATGGCTCTTAATAGTCCTGCCTGTTTAAATGATAATGGCTCTGCGTTGTATATTCGCCTGGACTGTCGCACTCAACTTTATCTACGGGGCCGCTCAATTAGTTAGCTTTAACGCTACGGGTACTTTTCGGAGGGGGTGGCAGAGATATCCTAATGTGCAGAGAAAGCCAAGTAATTGGGAAGAGACATACTGGACATAAAGTTCTCAGCAAGGAGGGGGGCGCAATTCGGTGGTGCGCAGTGGCGCCTGTTGGTGGTTGGCGCTACTGCAGGCGGCCTGTGCGTCGGAATTAATTATGTTGGCCCATCTGCCCGGGCATCTGTCTGTCTGTCTGGCTGCTAGCTTCTCGGCGTATCCACTTGAACCCTTGTCCATTTGACTGTCTGTCCTTGTGTGTGTGTGTGTGTGTGTGTGTGTGTGTGTGTGTGTGTGTGTGTGTGTGTGTGTGTGTGTGTGTGTGTGTGTGTGTGTGTGTGTGTGTGTGTGTGTGTGTGTGTGTGTGTGGGGGAGGGGGGCGGGGGATGTGAACACATCTCTTTCATTTTGTCCGTCTCCTCTCCTCTCGTCCTCCCATCGTGAATTAGAGATGAAGGAAGGAGGTCTACACTAAACAGCTCTAGTCTAATGACTCAGAGAGAGAGAGAGAGAGAGAGAGAGAGAGAGAGCAAACAACGAGCTGTAAAGGTCATACTATAAGACCACAAAGGACAGCCGAACCGAAGACAGAGAGGAAAGAAGGGAAGAGACAAGAGAAAGAGAGAATGGATGGCAGGTATTTCGTTTTCAAGGAGGGATTCACCTTCTGTGTGTGTGTGTGTGTGTGTGTGTGTGTGTGTGTGTGTGTGTGTGTGTGTGCGTGTGCGTGCAAGTGGTTACTCATGCAAAGGGAAGCGTGCTAGCAGAGAGACAGCAGATGCAGGGGTGATCTGAAGTAATATTCTAATGACACTGGGGTCATCGAAAGCTGTATTACACAATGTCCCATCTGGGATTCGTACATCTGCTGTTATTTGAACTTAGAAAGCACTTCTGAGAGGGCATAGATATATCGGTTGGATTTAACCGCTGTGTATAAAAAGTTTACCTTTCAACATTTAAATCAGGAAGTTTTACATTTAACATGTTTATGGTGAAAAATGTTTTTGAAATGCATTCCTTTAAGTTACTGAGGTCACGTCAAGTAAAACGACAAATAATTGTGCAAGAATTTGCATTCCATAAGTTGGTATAGTACAAACTATGGAGGTACCACATCAGGGATTGTGTGTGTGTGTGTGTGTGTGTGTGTGTGTGTGTGTGTGTGTGTGTGTGTGTGTGTGTGTGTGTGTGTGTGTGTGTGTGTGTGTGTGTGTGTGTGTGTGTGTGTGTGTGTGTGTGTGTGTGTGTGTGTGTGTGTTGATGTGTATGTATGATTGTGTAGGAGGAAGAGGATAACCAGGAGAGAAAGAAGAAGAGGAGGAGGAAAGACATTTTGAAAAGGTTGTACCGTACCATCACCGAAGTAATGCAGTAGCTTTTCCCCTCCTTGCCCAAGGGCAGGGTTAAACGAGGCAGATGGGAGAGAAGGAGAGAGAGGCGGAGAGAGAGAGGGGGGGGGGGGGGGGGGGAGATAGAGAGAGGGTGAGGGGGTTTGGGGGTTAGGGTGGTGGTGGTTAGAGGACAAAACGTCTGTGTTATATTTTCACGTGTGTTCATGCTCGAGGCCATGAGGACAACAAAAAACATATAAAAAGACATAGCAGACAAACAGAGAGAAACAGAGAGACACGGAGAGCTGGAGGATGGTGGAGGAGTGGCCTGATTTAATTATCTGAGTGCGCTTGGACTTAAGGGAAAGAGGAAAGCCCAACAGTGAGTCAAGGTACCATTCATTAAATCCTAGGAAATGATGATGCCCAACTGAGACGAGAGAGAGAGAGAGAGAGAGAGAGAGAGAGAGAGAGAGAGAGAGAGAGAGAGAGAGAGAGAGAGAGAGAGAGAGAGAGAGAGAGAGAGAGAGAGAGAGAGAGAGAGAGAGAGAGAGAGAGAGAGAGAGAGAGAGAGAGATGAAAGGAGAGATAGCCATATTCAAATATGCAATTACGAGCTTCGCAAAGTAAATTGAAAACTAACGACCAACTGATCAAACTGTCGAAAACATGAAAACAAATGTTACTTACAAATAAAATTTCGCTATGCAAATTGACCTCATACGACGTAATCCCATTAAGAAGCTAATGGAAGTGCCCGGACAAACAGGAAGCAGACAACCTTCAAAATGCACCAGCATTGTGTGTGATTCCACACACGACGCTGCTTTATCGTGATGCTCCCTTGTTGTTGATGTTGTTGCTGGACATTTTGGTAACACGTCTTAAAACAGGGACATCAAAACCTGTTAGAATTCCCTTGTTATTTTGTCTGTCCTGAAAGAAAGAAAGAAAGAAAGAAAGAAAGAAATAGTTAAGACCTGTAATGGTTGCAAAGGCATGTGTGTGTGCGTGCCCCAAACACGCACAAACACACACACACACACACACACACACACACACACACACACACACACACACACTTCCTTGAGGTCCAGTTCATTCCCACACTGGGACACAGCCCCTGCATCTTTTACTCTTTTATCTCCCTCCAAGCTCCTTCCATCCGTGTGTTGTTCCCCTGGCGTCCTAGTGAACATAAAATGTGTCCACCAGCCAAACACAACCCTTATAACTGCTCTCCTAAGTGTGTGTGTGTGTGTGTGTGTGTGTGTGTGTGTGTGTGTGTGTGTGTGTGTGTGTGTGTGTGTGTGTGTGTGTGTGTGTGTGTGTGTGTGTGTGTGTGTGTGTGTGTGTGTGTGTGTGTGTGTGTGTGTGTGAGAAAGAGAGAGACACACACACACACACACATTAACTGTAGTAGTGCTTCGAGCATTCAAGAGTAACTGCATACTCTATACGGCCGAACAAACTCACTTTACTGCTCTGTTCGCCATCGTACACACCCGCTCACACGCACACACACACACACACACACACACGCGCAAACATGAACACAGACACACACAGACACACACACATGTTCCACAACAAGGCCCAGGAAGGTTTGTTACATTTTTAATGAGTTACTTCCTTCTTCCATGAAACTATTATGGGATACAGCAGGCCGCTCCGGTGGGAACGCCGCCCAGATGTAATTACTCTTTGGTGAACATTGGGAAGTTAAGTTTCTATGTCTTCTCTTGACTTTTATAGAAGTCAAACCTAATCCTTATTATATCATATATATTTTTGTGTGTGTGTGTGTGTGTGTTTGTGTGTGTGTGTGTGTGTGTGTGTGTGTGTGTGTGTGTGTGTGTGTGTGTGTGTGTGTGTGTGTGTGTGTGTGTGTGTGTGTGTGTGTGTGTGTGTGTGTGTGTGTGTGTGGCAGGACTCAAACAAGTCTTTGTCCCAGTGACTTTGCCTCGAGCGAATAGGTAAAAGTGAGGGAGATGAAAAGATAGAGATTGCCAACAAGAATCTGCTCGTTTTAGTGAGTGTGTGTGTGTGTGTGTGTGAGGTCGTTTTTTATTAGATATTTTTGTTATTCCCTTCTCTATTTCTCTCTGTTTCACTCTCTCTCGCTCTCTCTCTTTCTCCTGTCAATCATCCCTGCTTTTACCCTCCTATTTTTCCTCCTGTCAATCACACAATCTCTCAGCTCCTTGTCTTAGCATGTTGTTATACTTTAAGTTGCCTCAACCTTCTTTCTTTCTTTCTTTCTTTCTTCTTTCTTTCTTTCTCCGAAAAGGATAAAACGGAAAAAAATGCTTTTTTGTTTCGCTGTCATGTATTTTTGTGACTCTGTGATACAGACGTTGTCGGCCGGGCCAAAAGGCGTCCATGCGTGTGCCTGAGAGAAATTCTGCGTTCCAGACAACTCCTAAGTGGTGTCAATTCACAACCTCCTACTAGAAAAAGTACAATGGAACGCCACCTGATGTCACACTTTCTACTTCAATAATGCTAATATTAGTATGAGAGTAATGTATTACATTTTTACATGTCCTGTGTTTTCAATGACATGCCATTTATTTCCTCTCTTGTACATTTTAAATAATAGGGGAGGTGGGTAGGAGGTATTTGGAGTAGGCTAATGAATGTCATTTTGATATGCTTTTCCAAGCATAGAAGTGACGTAAAATTTAAATGTATAATAGAATCTGTTACTTAATGGTCGTCTCCCCTCCCCTGTGTGTTGGCACTGACCTTAGCTTGATGCCTAAAAAATCATGAGGGCGCTACATTGAAACTAGAATGGAAATGTGTCAAACTGCTGTGACATAAAATATCTTTGCACTAAGAAAATGGGTTTGGGTAATTGCTATTAAATAAGGAGACAACCAAACAGCACAGGTTATCAAAATGTGAGGTTTAAGGCAAGCGTCATCAAGGGGTGTACATGCAATTTAGAAATAACTATGATAACCTACAAGCTACATACAAATGTAATATAATTGTGAGCCATCTTTTTCCAAATAATGGAAGTTACCACTTTTTCCAAATGCTGCAGTGTGTTTCTTCTTCTTCTTCCCCTTCCCATTCCCTCCTTCAGATGAGGAGTCTGACTCAGGGTAAGACATTGAAGAATCTGAATCAGAACTCATAAGCCTCCTTTTGTGGGAGACTTAAACACAGAATTGTAAAATAATTCGTTTTCTTTATAGATCATTTTCTTGAAGTATGAAGTACCTCTGTTCTTCCAATTTGGTGGTCAGTCAGTACCTGTTCAATTATACTGCTAAGCTTTGTTGCAACACAATCCCATGGACCAGCAGTAAGAAGCAGGG
>CM051014.1:8713911-8733911 GCA_027704905.1 Muraenolepis orangiensis | reverse complement strand
CCCTATATATACAACTGTATATGTGTGTGTAGTTTATGTTTTACACCAACGTTAGTCACAACTTTAGTCTACAAGGTTCCATTCTATTCCCGGTTAACAGTTGGTAAATGGCCAGTCGATAGTAAGGGCACACTAAACCTCCAACAGTTCTCCAGCCGTTCGTCATTTTAAAGTGTTTCTCTATCCGTACCCTCCAGCCATGTTGGGGACTGATTTGATGCGTTTTACGTGTTTGTTTTTTGTATATATTGTATTCATTTATTCTGCTTGTTTCTTTGTTTGTTAATCACAGTGGTGCTACTCAGTGGTTTGACCTCTATAGCGTTGAGCTACTCGACTTCTGGGTTTTAGGTGTCCCGTGGGATGGCCTGCAGATAAATAAACAAGCCACAAAAGAACAAAAGAGTTTAACTTGTGACGTTGTACAACGATGCTTCGGGTCACACGTTTGTACTTACTCAGTAAAAATATGTTAACGCTAAAAATACTAGATTTTCCTCTCATTTGGTAATGTCATTAGTGATGTTGTTGTGCATTTTGAATAAAAACATATATATATGTTTATTATGTTTCTATTTATTAAAAGGGAAGGTATTGTATGTGTATGGTAAGACGAGTTTGTTTGTTTGTCTGTGTAAATGCCGAGCTGTTCGATCTTGTACGTGCATACATATGTGTGTGTGTGTGTGTGTGTGTGTGTGTGTTGTGTGGATTGTTTGTGTGTGTGTGTGTGTTGTGTGTGTGTGTGTGTGTGTGTGTGTGTGTGTGTGTGTGTGTGTGTGTGTGTGTGTGTGTGTGTGTGTGTGTTTGTGTGGATTTGTTTGTGTGTGTGTGTGTGTGTGTGTTTGTATATGTGTGTACAAGATACAAGATATTTATTTGCCATTTGTAACAAGTACATTGGACTGCTTGCTCCCCATTGTGTGTGTGTGTGTGTGTGTGTGTGTGTGTGTGTGTGTGTGTGTGTGTGTGTGTGTGTGTGTGTGTGTGTGTGTGGTGTGTGTGTGTGTGTGGTGTGTGGTGTGTGTGTGTGTGTGTGTGTGTGTGTGTGTGTGCACATTGACCCGGTCCACTCTTTGAGTCACTCAGCGGCCCCGCGGGGGCAGTTTTCCTCATAATGTAATATACAAACTGGAGCCGGGCCAGGCTTCAACCTGTGTGTTCCAGTATATTAAAGGGCCCCCTTATCATACCACCGGCTGTGATGTTGATGAGGAGCGAGCCACTAGCCGTTATAAATAAAATAAATAATAAAAATCGACCGATTAGTGACATTGCATCAGCGATGTGTGTCCGTCCCCCCCCCCCATCTGTCAATGGCTCCAGTTGATACAGTCAACCTGGGTCGGCCTGCAGAGGTTGATCTTTCTACAACAATTGTGAAAAGTCAAAAACAGTAGCATGAGCTCATACTTTGACTTTGACTTTCTAGACTCATTACAGTTACTGCACTGTTATGTACTGCACTGTATTCATGATGCTGCTGCACTACTGGCACTTTAAAATGCTTTTAAATGCATTTTGCACAATTCAACACATATCATCCATCAGTCACCAGGTATTAGTATATTTTGTGTGCATTTATTCCCCCTGTTTCAACTGTTGCACCTTAATTTCCCTCGGGATAAATAAAGTCATCTTGAATCTTGAATCTTTTTGTTGATTTTATGTTCATTTTTATTGTGTATTGTATTTTTATAGTATTGTGTTTTAGAAATTCATACTGCCGGAGGGAATGAGGATTAAGCGTTCCATTAAACTAGTTGCAAATGACTAAAAAAAACATCTTGAATCTTGAGCTTGTGACATTAGCTCACATCGAGTTTGTGTTTGTACTTGTACTTGGTGTTACGTAAAAAACCCCAGTGCATGACTCATGACAGGACTGGACTACCCCGGGCCAGAGAGGTAGAGGTAGAGGTAGCGGTGGCAGTGCTTCAAGTGTCCAGACTAGAGAGCAGGAGGACATTATAAATACTGTGAGTAAGTGGGCTGACCTTTTCAACACTGAGAACCAACTCCAGTGGAGGACTCACTCAACATGGCCGCCGGTCTTCAACACATCACAGACAAGGGGAGCTTGTGCAGGACACACACACACCCACACACACACACACACACACACACACACACCACACACACACACACTTCTTATACACATTCTCTTGCATTTGTCAATTTGTGGAAAATTACTGTGCTCTATGATGGACTTATGTAACCTTGTGTGCGTTCCTGTTTGTATGGCTGACGTGTGAGCAGATACGTGTGTGTGTGTGTGTGTGTGTGTGTGTGTGTGTGTGTGTGTGTGTGTGTGTGTGTTCACAGCATCATATTTACATTCAGAGACCTTAGGGTCTTTCCCAGGTTGCTGTGGAAATGGAGATGTGATTGACAGTTTGTTTATCCAATGTCCAATGAATGTCATGTAAGCAACACCTATGAGCCGAGTGCAAAGAGAGAGAGACGTGACACTTCAGAAAACAATTAGTGTAGCTCCAGTAACTCAGACCTATAGATTTCAGTAGAGCTTATCGCTGGCTGCCGCTTGGCCTTTAGCCCTTCAGGGGGTTAGCTGTTAGCGGTTAAGGGTTAGCGTGAGCTCAGCCCACAGAGATTCTGCTGAGTCAGTGTGTTGCACGGCCCCCCCTTCTCTCTCTGAGAAGGTTGGAAGCAGGAACACAGAAACCACTATTTGCATTTAGCTTGTGAGTATTAAGAGGAATATATACGTATATATATATATCTTTTTTTCTTACATCAAATATGTAAAGTTACATAACGTCAGCAAAATCCCAGTGGGGCATATTTCAAATGTATTTAAGATGAGAAAGGTAACAATCTTTTGGTAGGGGAAAGGGGGGGGGATATGGGGGTAATAATTGAGATGCAGTTTGACCAATGCGTGAAGGGCTTAAGTTATAGCCTCCATAACCGACCAATGGTGGCATGCAAAAGGAGAAATGTCCAAAGTAATACAAAGTAATCCGACTGTAGGAAGCAAAAGGCAGAATCCCAAAAATTTGAGAAAAAGAGGACGTCTGGTTTAAATTTTAAAAGTCTTTCAAGTCTTTCAAAGGTCGACTGCAGGAAGGAATGGAAGGATCACGAGGGGGATTGAACTCACACTGCTGATGTCTTGGTCAGTGCTACCCGTTAAGCGTTGTTGATTTCCTTTAACAGGCGCTTTACACCGCCGCTGAATGCGCTGTTATTATCCGGCTGGAACCGTTCTCACGAAACAATTACAAACAAAGTAAACCAAAAAAACACAACACACTCATGTAAAATTGGAAGGCACTTTGTGTATTGTACAGTAAGTAGAGGGAGATAGAGGGAGATAGATGGAGAGAGAGAGAGAGAGAGAGAGAGAGAGAGAGAGAGAGAGAGAGAGAGAGAGAGAGAGAGAGAGAGAGAGAGAGAGGGGAGGTGGATGAGGAGCAAAGAGGAGAGAGAGAGAGAGAGAGAGAGAGAGAGAGAGAGAGAGAGAGAGAGAGAGAGAGAGAGAGAGAGAGAGAGAGAGAGAGAGAGAGAGAGAGAGAGAGAGGAGAGAAAGGAGGAGGAGGATGAGGAGCAAAGAGAGACATCCTATTTAGTGAACACTATATACCCTTATTGGATCTGGACCCTAATTATGCACCGGGAATCTATGGGCGTGACGTGTATTTGTGACGTTGTATAGAGGGAACAAGCCTCAGAGCACTACAAAATGGTGAGGAATCAAATTGTGCCCTATATAGGGACCAAGGAAACAAACACGGAGAGAGAGAAGAGAAAAACAAATATGGCTACGTATTGATATGAAGACAGTAGCACACACCTACATGTGTAGGTGTGTGCGCCTGTGTGTGTGCCTGTGGATGTGTGTGTGTGTGTGTGTGTGTTTACTGAATATATAAATAAACAGAGTCAGCAAAAGCCTTGGTTGGGTCACCTTGAACACACACACAAATGCACACACACGCCCACAAATGACTGCACACATACAATGCACACATACAAACACACACACACACACACATGCGCGTGCACACACACACACACACACACAGCAAAGATCACACATGTCGACAAACTAAAAGGCACCAAGGTAAACAGGTATTTTGTTCCGTAAGCTACTGGAGTGTTTATCCAGTGACACAGTGGGCGGCAGAAGAGCTCAGGACCCTAACCCTAACTGCTCCTGATGTGCTGGCTGTCTCCTTGCATGGCTGACTCTGCCGTCGGTGGATGAATGGGTGAATGGGTGAATGTGAGGCATGACTTGTAAAGCGCTTCGGATAAAAGCGCGATATAAAAGCATCCATTACAGTGTACATACATCTGTACGTTGAACACAACACGGACAACCACCATTACACCACAGAATTCACCACAAATGTTCAATATCGGGGGAAAAGTGCGCGAGCATTCATTACAGTTACTGCACTGTTCTGTTCACTGTATTCATGATGCTGCTGATACTTAAAAATGCTTTTAAATGCGTTTTGCACAATTCAACAATTCAGTCACTTAATTGTTTTTTATTAGTATAGTATTTTTTATAGTATTGTGTTTTAGAAATTCATACTGCGGGAGGGAATGGGAAGCGCTCCCCATCTTCCAAAATCTTCAACTTGAATCTTGAATCTCGGCGTCCACACCCAAAACATTTGGGACAAACAAACAAGGTTATCGTCAACCCCATTGGTCAAAGAGGAGGTTACAAAAACCCCACGAGTCAATCCATGTTCTTCATGTTAATGTGTTGTTGTTAACGCTCTCACACACACACACATACATGCACGCACGCGCGCACACACACACACACACACACACACACACACACACACACACACACACACACACACACACACACACACACACACACAAACACATAAACATGCACGCACACACGCATGCATCCAGGCATACACACACATATGCACGTACACACAAACACACACACACACACGCACACACACATACACACACATGCATGCACACACACACACACGTACAAGGCCGGGGCAGGGCAGGTTCATTCGGATTGTGTAAGAAACTATGCAAATGAATCACACGCTGTTACCTTATGAGGCTAACATTAGCATGTGTGTAATTGGATGCCATGGCGTTTAATTAAGGATATTAACAATTTGGCCAGCGGGGGTGATGGGAAATGTAGTTTCTCGTGACACTAATGTAAGGGCAAAGGGATGGTCCGTGTTTTTCGCCGCGTATTAAGTCTTAGTCGAGGCAAGATGTGGGTGATATCCCAGAAGTAAGTTTTACACTCTTAATTTTGCTTAACTATTCAGTTCTGTTTATTTAAGGTCTATTTTAATTTGATTTAAAAAATTGCTTTTTTTATGAAAAATTATAAGGTTCAGCTGAGATTGTTGCTTAGAAGATTTAGAAGCGCAAACACACACACCACACACACACACACACACACACTAACCTAATATCCATCAAACACACAGCTACACTTGAATACACACACGTATGCTGTTTGCACACACACACACACACACACACACACACACACACACACACACACACACACACACACACACACACACACACACACACACACAGTAATGACTCAGAGCTAATGGTGCGTGTCTCATTCCGTTTGCAGGAAAAAATAATTAAAACAGCCTCAAACTCTTCCCTCCAACTTTATCTGTCGTTTAACGACTGGACTCTGTTTCTCTCTGTCTCTCCCCCACCTTCTCTCTCTCTTTCCTTCCCTCTCCTCTCCCCTCTCTCTCTCCCCCCACCCCCTCTCTCTCTCCACCCACCCTCTATCTCTCCTCTATCTGTCCCCACCTTTGCTCCCGCCCCCTCTCTTTCTCTCTCTCTCTGCCCACCATCTCTCTCTCTCCTCCCACCCTCTATCCCCCACCCTCTCTCTGTCCCCACCTTCTCTCTCTCCCTCCCTCTATTTCCCCCAAACCCCACCCCTCCCTCTCTCTCTATCTCTCTCTCTCCTCACCCCTCTGTCTCTCTATTCTTTTTATAGAGAGCACTTGCTATGCTGTTGTTTTTAATGACTTTGTTTTACAGTTTAAATATGAGCAAATAAAGAACAACACATCCACTATCCAGAGCTCCATCCGAGCGATCGTCTGAGTGAACTCAGCTGCAAAGTTTCACGTTGCGATCGGGGGAAAAAGGACACCTAAACGTTTCAGATAATTCAGTCGGTCGTAAACTTTTGTGCATGTCCAAAAGTTTATCATTCTGCAAATTATTTTTACCTTTAGTCCCCCTGAGGGCCGAGCACGACGTGGAAGACCTATAGTGTCTAGTTCTAAAAAGTTACACTTTTAACTTCTAACTCTATTTTTTTTCTGTGCACCAGAACAATTTACACTTTAGCAACTAAACAAAGTAGGATTTAGCGACGCTATCCATTGCCACATAATGTACGAATTCTGCTCGGGTCTTTCCACTTTTCCCCCAATTTTTTTTTTTTCATATGTAAAAGCAACTTATCAGTCCAATCACACACGGGTGATAGCACATTAGTCGGGGAGCGCTTGATTTCGACAACTTAAGACCCATGATAGTCCAACTTGAGGCCCATGGTGGTTCAACTAATGACCCAACCCATGGTGGTCAAACTTAAGACCTAACCCATTGTGGTCCAACTTAAGACCCCTGGTTGGTCCAACTTAAGACCAATAGTGGTCCAACTTAAGACCCATGGTTGGTCCAATTTAAGACCCAGCCCATAGTAATCCATCTAATGTATCTATATAATCTGAAATTCTGCATGATTATCACGATAATAAATCTTTCCATATGGCCCCAGCCCGAGTGTGGACAGACAGGGGGCGACGTCCCCGTCCAATCAGAGTGGAGAAGTGGGGGTATAGGCTTCATCACGTCTTTGTGAAGAAGCTTTGAATATCTCCATGAAAGATCCAAGATCTTCCAACTGTATCTCGTACTCCCTTGAGATGCTTCTATTTATCCATCCATCACAATGGACTGCATTTCTTTGTAGGCTTTATATCTAATCTGTGCCGCTTTTTACTCCATCTCTCTCTCTGCTGGTATATCTTTGGGCTGTGGATCATTTCCGTCTCTCTCTCTCTCTCTCTCTCTCTCTCTCTCTCTCTCTCTCTCTCTCTCTCTCTCTCTCTCTCTCTCTCTCTCTCTCTCTCTCTCTCATCCCTCCTTCTGTCTTTCTTTGTGACAATCATCTATTTTTATTTTTCAGCAACATTGATTGTATTGATTGTCCCCCTGGCTCTTTATGTTTGAGGGAAGTTAAATGCAGAGTTACTGGCCCCCACTATCCCATCGTTTTGGGTTTCACTGGCTAAATATGTTTTAAATGGTTCCTGTGTTGGGCAAGAGTTTGTTTTGTTGGACAGCTGAAAGCAGAGCTTAGTGTTATCTAAACGATTTTTGGAAATGGCTAAATATATAGCCGATTTCGACGATGCGTGATTTCAGAGCGAGTGAGACTTCATAAGACACTACAAAACAGACGGATCAAGCTAAATGTAAAGAAATAACTTGTACTCATCTTTTCCATAATGTTGTCAGATACTTTTAATAACAATCTTAGTCTAATCTTAATCTGGAGCATTGAATCGTCTTTATTGGTCACATAGATATGGTAATGGATGCTTTTATATCGCGCTTTTATCCAAAGCGCTTTACAAGTCATGCCTCATAATTCACCCATTAATACACATTCAACCACCGACGGCGGAGTCAGCCATGCAAGGAGACTGCCAGCACCTCAGGAGCAGTTAGGGTTAGGGTGTCTTGCTCAAGGACACCTCGACAGTTTTTGCTAGGAGGAGCCCGGGATCAAACCAGCAACCTTTTGGTAGTGGGACGACCGCTCTACCCCCTGAGCTATACTGTCGCTGTATACATCCATACATGTATATATACATTTATACATACATGTATACATACATGTACACATTCTAGAATTAGGAGCAGTGGGCAGCTATTGTACATAGCTGCCCAGGGAGCAGTGTAGGAGTCTGGTGCCTTGCTCAAGGGCACCTCTGCAGTGTCCAGGTGTTTTGGGGGCTAAACCGGCGACCTTCCAGTTCCGATGACAAGTCACAACAAAATGAGCTTCTTGCCCCAACAGAGAAATAATTGACTTTACATGTTCATGAGGGAGCAGAAAGGGGTCAAAAAGATTGCTCAATGGTGTGTACAGGTACAGATCTTTTAAGTTACGTCTTACCATAAACCTTCTTTCCAGGAAGATCCATAAAACTAGCCATATTCCTCATTAAAGCATTGGAAATACTGCATTAGAAGCTCAAACTGTTGCCATGTAACCTGTTGCCAGGACTACAACTGCAGCTTTATTCAAATATTTACAGAATCTCTACATATAATCTCTACATATAAATATATAGATGACTTGGGCTATGAGCATGGAAGTCTACTGTATATTGGTAGCATATGATGAAAAGTTTGTTGGTGGGCCAGAATTTCTCTCAAGTGAGTTCAATCTTGCCAATAGTCGCACAGCAACGGCAAACAAAGAAATCACCAATTTTGAGATTGTGTGTGTGTGTGTGTGTGTGTGTGTGGAGGGGGGGGGGCATTGTGCATCATAAAAGCAAACGTCTCGCTTTTTGAATTGCCAGAGCCACTGGGTCCGGCATCCGGCCCTGGGCGAAGCTAATCCCCCCATTCTTCATTTGTCGACCGGCTTTGATCTAAATACAATGGCTCGCCCACTAAATGCTTAATCAGTTTCCACACTGTTAAGTGGATACTGCGATCATTTACACAAAAACAATTGCCTCTCACTAATAGAACAATCTGAGCGTGCGAGAGGGAGGGAGAGAGAGGGATGGAGAGGAGAGAGAGAGAGAGAGAGAGAGAGAGAGAGAGAGGAGAGAGGATAATGATACTCCAGATATGGGTGAGTGGTCCACAGCTCTCTTCATGCCACTCCTAATGTCGCTCCTAATACGGACTCAACAAACAGTAAAAACAAGTAACTTGATGTTAAGCCACAGAGAGCTAAAATGTGGTTATCACCGTTGTGTGCCTGTGTTACATATTTGTATTTATTATTCATTTAATCTAGTACTTTACATACAAGTCTAAATATTAATCTGGAGGATTGAATCCTGGTTATTGGTCACATACATGTACATACACAGACAGTGAAATGTGTTTCTCTGCATCTAACCCATCCTAGTATTAGGAGCAGTGGGCAGCTATTGTATACACAGCTGCCCGGGGAGCAGTGTAGGAGGTCTGGTGCCTTGCTCAAGGGCACCTCTGCAGTGTCCAGGTGTTTCGGGGACTTGAACCGGTGACCTTCCGCATTCCAAGCCCCAAGTCTCAACAAACTGAGCTATCCTGCTGCCCCTGTTTTTCCATTCATTCATCTATCAACTAATCCAGCCTTTTTTCCGTTCCATTCATCCACTACATCCAGGTTGGATGCGTGACTCATTTTACTCGTCCAAACTGGATGCTTCACAGCAACGACAAATCGCTCTTTCTATGCACCGAAACAATCACAGGACAGCAGGTCACTTTTTCAAATGTATGTGACAAAGTGTGTGTTTATGTGTGTGTGTGTTTATATGTGTGTGTGTGTGTGTGTGTGTGTGTGTGTGTGTGTAACGTTTTTCGGCGTTTTTCGAATGACTTATGCATCAGTACGGTGTCAATGTCATCCACACATATGACATTTGTTCTCCTGGCGGAAATGAAGAAAAGCGTTTTGATACGCTGACAGGACGGTATTTGATAAGTTGATGTGACAACAACAGCTTTGCCTGGGGGAGGGGATGAGGGATGCATCTTATGACCTTAAAAAGCCGGATGACTCCACACAGAGAGAGGTGGTGCACTCAAACAAGAGGGGAAGGAGCAGAGACAAAGCAACGCATCTTTACCTGACTCACACTGGACTGGTTCACACCGATGGACCTTTGAGGACCACATTTTGATTGGCTGAAACAGTCACTGGCCAAACATGACCAGTGGCATGGCCACTGCTGCATAATAAGCGCTTTGAGTGGCCGCACTGGTTAGAAAAGCGCTATATAAATGCAGTCCATTTACATGCAGTCCATTTACAGTGGTACATCCAATTCGACTCCCCTCATAAACAATTTAATTTCGGACACAAATTCTCTCTGGAGACTGAATGACTGCTTCCCTTTTCTTGGTTTAATTCCCTTCAGTGATTGATGTGATGTTCTCAGATGAGGGAATATCAGCCTGCATTGTGCACTAGCATCGGGCAGTACTGCAGTACTAGACGTACAAAATGTGCACATTCAAAGACTCAATACCAGCGCTTTGATGTACACGCTCAGGTGGACATGTTGTTTGAACACCGTTCTGGGTACTGCTACAGAATGGCCACTGTACCAATTCTCGGTAATAGAGAAAGGCTGGACGCATTAAGCAAACGCTCCGACATTTAACTAGTGGTAATTGTCCAGTGTTATCACACTTGCACTGTAGGCCAAAGAAAAGTACTAATTTAGAGAGCTCACATATAGTGAAGTGTAGGTGTTTTAATTTTTATTAAAAAGTGTGCATGCCAGAGCTGGAAAATATGGTTTCAAATAGTCGATTAGCACTAAAATCCAACTTTGGTTACTTCTGGCACAACTGACAGATTTTCTGGTAAACATTGCTTATTGCTATTACTAGTTTCGATTACCTCACACCAAAATCACCTGCCGTTTCAGCCAATCAGCTGTCACAAATTGTGCTCGGAATGTTCTGTTAGTCTTTAAGTAGGAAAAAAACCTAGTTTACAGCTAAATTGTCCTAAAAAGACCAAACAAAAAACAAAAAAACAGCAACAACCTATAAAAAATTGATATAATACTAATAATAACAACCTAAAGACTTTATTTTATTTACAACTACTCCCACTAGCTAAAGAGATACAGTACAGTTGCGGTGTCCCAGAGCCAAAGAAAGTACCATTTTTCAGATTTACAGTTTGACTGTGCCCAGAGCGTGTGTGCGTGCATATACATGTGTATGTGTATGTGTGCTTGCGTGCATGTGTGTGTGTGTGTGTGTGTGTGTGTGTGTGTGTGTGTGTGTTTGTGTGTGAAATGTAACAACAAAATGGATTAAGAAGGACCCACAAGGTTAACTGGCTTTCAAGCATCACTTGTTTAAGGTCACAGCGGAGTGTAAAACCGGGCCGATGCAGGTGTCCTGGAGTGAGGACGCTGGACTTGCACATGACCTCATGAATCAGCGCCAACTGGTGTCTTATGCTAATGTGAAACGTACCCCAACAGTGCAGAACTCCTTTTAAAAAGGATTCTTAATGCGTGTGTTTTTTACATAATGGTAACCTGGGGCAGGTTTTAGTTCAAACCCAGTGGATCAATTAGATGTTTCTTCTCCCCTCTTGCGTATGTGTTCTGCTCATCTGCTCTGCACAGCAACACAAGTAATACAGAGAAACAACTGTTGAATGTCAGAGGAATATGGAACACATTAGGAGGGAGGGAGTGGGTAGTAAGCATCCATTGTACTTTTGTTGCATATGACAAATACAATTCTTGAAATTTGAATCATTGAAGGAATCTTGATGAATTATTCCTAATTATTTTGAAAACTATTTAGGATTTGACTATCACTTTGTTTGCGCTATGAACCTGTTGGCTTAGTGTAAAACATGTTTTAAAACGTGTAGGGGATAAATAGTGATCTTGATCTACATCTCAACTAAAAATAAGCATTAATAATGAATAATAAATTATAATTTCTATGTTAAGCTCCCTTATCTTTGCATTGCAAGCTCGTTCTCCTTCACACTTTCAATCAATCAATCAATCAATCAATCAATGATCAACCAAATCTCTCTCTCTCTCTCTCTCTCTCTCTCTCTCTCTCTCTCTCTCTCTCTCCCTCCCTCTGTTACTGTAGTTTTGTCTCTCATCCTAATTTGTATCTTTATTTAAACCATCATCTCCGACATAGTTTAAGTGTGTTTGTACATGTGTCTGTGTGTGTGTGTGTATGTGGTTAACAATCCTTGCAGACATAAGCAGACTCGATTACATTAGGCAATTAACATTTTCCTTATCTTCTGTTTCTGTCTCTTGACGTAGACCAATTTTATGAGAGACATCTAAAATAACCCAGAGGACAGTCTCAACATTAATATGCTCACAACAAAGATGATCTACAAATGTATTTTATAGTTAGTTATATAGTTATATAGAAATTACTCACTCACAATTTTTATTTTTCAATGCACACAGCACACAATATTATGGAAGCCCGTTTCCGCCACTTGAAAAAAAAGAATAATCACCTAGTATCTCATAATTATGACATAACTATCTCATAATTATGAGATAGATAATATAGACTATCTGAGATAGTTATGACATAGTATCTCATAATTATGACTTAACTATCTCAAAATGATGAGATAGATAAGTCATAATTATGAGATACTATCTCATAACTTTCTCACATAGTTAAGTAATAATTCTGAGATAGTATCTCATAATTATGAGATACTATCTCAGGGCGGGGCTTAAGTTTTAAGTTGGAGGTGTGTGACGGGGCGAGAGCAACCAGGCAGCAGCGCTACGGGAGAAACAGGAACCGCAGCCTCAGCCGCAGCGTCTCACACACACACACACACACACGCGCGCGCACACACACACACACACACACACACACACACACACACACACACACACACACACACACACACACACACACACACACACACACACACACACACACACACAGCCTCAGCGTAGAGAGATTAGGGGAATCTGCTGCCACAGAAGTACGATTAATGTTCATTTTGTTTTCCTATATTCTTTTCGTTTTATGCAATAAACTTTGAACATCAGGAACTCACAACGACCATTGGATGTTATTTTACCTAAACGAACAGCGAGTCAAACACTGCTTCCCAGCCCTAAGCTCTCATATGTGGCCAACAAAAGGAACAAAGAAATAGGAGTGTATAAGACAATTCAGAGTACTACTACTTGGCAGTACTACAGTCTTCTGTTTACAAATCTATACAAGCTGCCTAAATGTTTGTTAAATGGTTGAAATATTGGCCTACACTGTCTACACTATAATTCATTTTCCAAACGTATACAAGCAGGCTGTTGGAGGGCTACAGATACCTGGGTGTTCAGCTCAACAACAGACTGAACTGAAAATGTAACACTGAGTCTGTCGACAGAGCACAGAGCAGACTACTTACTGAGGAAGCTTAGGTCCTTTAATCAGGGTCCCCAGGGTCATGGAAGTCCTGGAAAAGTTGTGGAAAGGTCATGAAATTTGATTTTGTTGTATGTAGGGCTAATGAAATTATGTTATTGTGGTCTTCCATTTACATTCTCATGTAAATTCCTGCAGTGTGATACCGTTTCTAGTGAAATGGACATAGCCTAACTAGTCCATTAGAAAAGGAACAAAGGTTGTTGTTTAATTTCAATAATACTAGGAGTGGGATTCAATAATAAGGCCCAACCTGTGGAGTGACCGATGCAATTTTGTGTACCTTAAATGTTGTCAGTGTCATAGTAACGACAGAAAGCTATAGTGCATGCAACTTCAGTCAACAGGCTATCAACTATCTAGATAGTTAAGTCATAATTCTGAGATAGTTAAGTCATAATTCTGAGATAGTTAAGTCATAATTATGAGATAGTTAAGTCATAATTATGAGATAGTTTTTTCAAGTGGCGGAAACGGGCTTCCATACAATATCTATCGTTGTATAGAAATGTAATAAAAAATAATAAAAAATGTACAAAGACAAGTTTCCCAAATGTATTTCTGAGGCGCGATATGTATTGTTTTAAATACATTTAATAGAAAGCCGCAAATAAAGTATATGTCTTTTGCAATTGTCGGCAAAACATCTTTTTCAAGCATTTTTCAAACTGCTTGTCGTTTGTGAACGTAAACACTGGCTGGTTATAGTACAAAAAAGGACATGCAATAACAAACTATGGGAGGAAATAATTAGGATGGCACACAAGCAAGAAATATGAAGAAGCTAATTTGAACTCAACCAACAGCCGACGCATCGGTTATCGTCGGGTCACGTGGGCCAAAGAACCTTGACATCGCTATAGTGAGTTAATACGAGGACGCATGGTAGCCAATCAGGAGGCCCTGACCTCACCCACTTTAACACTTTAACACCACCCTTTAACGACATTTTAACACCTTAAACACTTTAACACTTTAACACGATCCCCCCCCATGCCTGGTTTGCCGCGGTCCGAACGACCTCCAATGTCCATGGACGAGGCGCCTCCCATAATGTTAACTGCTCATCCACACAGGCTTGTTGAACTCTTCACATCCTCTCCAGGACGGCCAAACAAGTGTAAGAGGCGCTTATGTTTCCCCGGTACTCAACAGAGAAAAGGCCATGCTCTCCCCATGTCGTATCGGGCGTATTATTATGAAGGACCTCTTGCCAGCCGGAGCTTTTCGCAGAAAGGGATAATGGGTAACGCGGGCACTGATGTGTCAATTTTCCATTTCGGTTTCAGTGGTTGCAATTTTTGGGTTTCGTCATAGAGCTTTTAGAGAATACGCCATTTCGCTTTTTGGGAGGGAGAGAGGGAGGGGGAGAGGGGTTACAAAACGGCTCTCCTCTCCCAGGGCACAAATTCAACCTGCTAGGTTTTCTATCTCTCCGTCAGATCGTCCACAAAAATATAAATAAAACTCAGCGTCCGCTTGTCCCCCACCGGCTGCCTTCTTTCTCCATTCACTCCGTTTGTCATTGTCGCTCGCTCTGCTCGGCTCTGCTCTTGGCTGCTCTGCTGCATCTTCAACCCGCACCGTCAGTCCTCTCTCCTGGGGTGTTGGCGCCGGTCGGCTGCAGGGGGCTCCACGGCACCTCAGCACCGTGTTGATAACCGGTGTCACCGTTTGATCTTAACGTGTTAAATAGCAATGTGTAGCAATGTGTCAATAGCCTGTGATTCCAGGCGAGCCAACTGTATGTATCAGTATAACCCTGAGTGTAAAACGACAGTCTCATCGGGGGCTTCCCCAGCCGACGATGACACAACACCTCCACAATGGCGCCATTGTTTTTTTTTCTCCAGCTCTTATGGTTACCGTGCCGACAGCCTGTTTTTGACGACTCGCCGACCGAGCTGAAGGCACCGACATCCTCATCTTGATGGAGATCTCCCCACCGTCCTCCTCGTCCAGCACTACATCACATATGCTCACTCATCAATACATACTCTCTCTCTCTCTCTCTCTCTCTCTCTCTCTCTCTCTCTCTCTCTCTCTCTCTCTCTCTCTCTCTCTCTCTCTCTCACCCCCCTCCCCCAATTTCTTCCCCTGAGGATTCCCATCATGCACCCTGCTGAGCGGCACTCCAGCAGCCATTAAGGCAGGTGACTCTGGGCTGTTCGATGGAGGAGGAGCCTGTTCTCGGAACACACTACCTGGGGGTGGGCATGGGGGGAAGTGCCGCCTCTGAAATAATACTGTATAATACTACTGTGTGTGTGTGTGTGTGTGTGTGTGTGTGTCTAGGGGGTGCATCATGTGTTTGTTAAAATAAAAACCAACCTACTAAAACTATTTTAGTTGAAAAGTGATGCAGTAGGGTATTGATCCTGGTCCAAATATCGACTTAAAATGTGCAACGCTTAAATAAAAAAAAGCGTAGGATAAGATGCTAATTCAATAGATTAAATGCGTTGCTATTGCATGAGTTGCTACTGGCTGTTTTGAGGTTACCACCATATAAGGTCAAGGGCCTGGCCGACACGCACCCCAAATCAGAGTGTAGCGAGGAGAGTGTAGGGGGCGGCAGCAGCTCAGTCTGTTAGGACTTGGCTTGGGGAACGGTAAGGTCGCTGGTTCAAGTCACAGAAACACCTGGGCACTGCCCAGGTACCCTTGCGCAAGGGTCCCCCTACACCAGGGGTACTCAAACTTTTTTATTAAAGCGCCACTTGTGAATTTTATTCAAGGTCAATGGTCCAGAACAATACCAGTAAAGTAATGTCCTAAATCAACATCCATAAGATATACACACACATTCAATAGTACAGTATGGTGGCTTGAACTAGTGGGAGAAATGGCACTGTTTGCCTGTAGCCAATGTCTTGAACCTCAGCACAAAAGGTGTGATTGCCAGGCAGAGGCACTAACTTTTCATTTGCCAAACTGCTGCAGTATGAGTTTTTTACAATGTTCATCGTGGAAAATCCAGACTCACAAATCCACACATCAAAAAGGTTTTGAAAATTTGCAGTCAGCCTCTCCAGGAATACAACATGAGTGGTGATTACCATTAGTTTTCTCCAATAGAGTTGGAAAGCGGAGATGTGTCCTGTTATGTCATTCCTGAAGATCCCAATATTACATTGGAAAGAACATACTGCTGACATAAGGTCACACACTGTTGCCTTGGGCTTGGAGTTTAAGCTCATTAAGATGAGATGTCACATCCACCAAAAAGGCCACACACTCCATATTTGTATCATCCTGCATAAAATCAAGGTACTGTTTGGCTTTGGCAAAAACATCTGCAGGTCTTTCCTGATGGCCCAACATCGCTCCAGAACCCTTCCCTTACTCAGCCACCTCACATTGTTATGAAGGAGCATGTCATCATAAGCTGCATTGACCTGGTGTGAGTGAGAGAGAACACACACTTTCCTTTACTATGAACTCAAAATCATTTATTTTTAAATGTTTGATAGCAGCCCTACTGAAGGGCTGAGAAGGCTCTCAGGTAGTTCACAAGCTTCATAATTGTCTCCATGACATCTGAGATCAAATATGCCACACAGCACTGATTGGTGAATGATGCAGCGGTATGACAGCAGGTCTGGATGGTGCTCTATCAGGTGCTGAACAGCCATCTTCTCTCTCCCAGTCATGGCTGGAGCTCCATCAGTTGCAATGGACACCACCAGGCTTGAGGTCAATTCCCATTTCATTCAGCATCTGCATGATGGCTTCATACATGTCCTCTCCCCTGGTGTGGCCATGGTATTTATCAAGTAATTCAGTTCTCCTGGTTATTGTGTTTGATAAGGGAATCTGCTTCATTTTGTCAGACATATCCTGCTTCTCCGAAACCCTCCAACAAAGCCTCAGTTACTTCAGTCACGCACTCCTTCTCTACTTCTGAATCAGAAAAGGGCTTTTTGTGCCGTCCCAAAATCCTCAGAGTGAAGCTTCATTTGCTCTGTCATAGATCTGACAAGCAGTCTGTTTGTGGCTTAATAGGAAGATTTAAAAATTGTTTTGCCGTACCCCCCTCTGTTTTCTGGGGATACTGCTGCTCAAAATAGCTGTGCTTTGATTCATAGTGGCAATTCTCTGTCCATTCTTCCTTGAATTCTTGGTTACCATTCTTTGCTTTGGGAACTTTGAGAACGACATGCTGCCAGCATTCGCAATAACGTATGCAGGTCCCTGACTAACAGTGACAACTAATTGTCATAACAATGACGCTGCGCTTCTGATTGGGTAAAACACATCGCCCTCATCCCTCCCTAATGCTACCAATGGGAGCATTAGAATTTCACTTTCACGGAAGTGAAAACAATAGTTTACTTGCGGTAACTTGCGGTCTGCAATGCGTGTCACGCTCGCGCGCACAAGTAAATATATATTCCCGTTCATTCTCACAACGCGTCAGACACAAGAAAATATACATTAATTTACATCTAATGTGACACAGGGTCCGGTCCGGATTGATTTGCAGTTCGGTCCGGATCCGGACCTCGGTCCGGAGTTTGAGGAGCCCTGCACTGCTCCCCGGGCGCTGTATACTATACACAATAGCTGCCCACTGTTTCTAATACTAGAATGGGTTGAATGCAGACTAATGCACTAATTTCATGTCTGTGACCATTAAAGAGGATTTAATCCTCCTTTCCATCCTCCTTTTATTCTCCTTTTATTACTCCTTTAATTAACTTCTGTCACAAAACTGTGAATGTCATTTAATAATATATAACCACTATGGACCAACAAAAGGACAGCATTTATTGTTAATTTACAGCCACTTAAAGGTCCTTGCCGAGCATCTCACAGGACCAGAACATCATGTGGACTTGTATACTGTGGCTTGTGTTTCATGGGACATTGCCATTGACAAGCCACTGTAGGAGTCCACCAGTCATCAAGCATATGAATAGCTCTCTGGGAGCTCCAGTGTGTGTGTGTGTTTTACTATGTATACATTATATAAGTACCCGAACACACACACACACACACACACACACACACACACACACACACACACACACACACACACACACACTAAATGAATCCAGCCAATAAAGAAACACTCAAATATAAACATAACCGTATAGAATTTCCACTGGCAGAGTGAGGGAAAAGTGTGCGTGTGCACATGCACACACACACACACGCACACACACACACACACACACACACACACACACACACACGCAAACGCACACACACACACACACACACACACACACACACACACACACACACACACACACACACACACACACACACTCACGTTCACTCTCTCCAAGGTTAGTATAGCTTACATCCTTCAGTGTGAGGCATGGATTGCCTTAAGACCAATTTGTATTCCGTACCGAGACATATAACTAAACATTAAATCAAAGGCCTGTTTAAATCAAAGGCAGCAGTTTGTTAACATTTGGTTAACAACCAGGATTACCAGGATTTCTGCATAAATTGGTCATAAAATGTGTTCTGATCTTAATCTAAGTCACAACAATAGACAAACACAGTCTGCATAAACTAATACCACACAAACAATTATATGTTTTCATGTTTTTATTGAACACACCATGTAAACATTCACAGTGCAGGGTGGGAAAAGTATGTGAACCCTTGGATTTAATAACTGGTTGACCCTCCTTTGGCAGCAATAACCTCAACCAAACGTTTCCTGTAGTTGCAGATCAGACCTGCACAACGGTCAGGAGGTATTTTGGACCATTCCTCTTTGCAAAACTGTTTCAGTTCAGCAATATTCTTGGGATGTCTGGTGTGAATCACTCTCTTGAGGTCATGCCATAGCATCAAAATCGGGTTGAGGTCAGGACTCTGACTGGGCCACTCCAGAAGGCGTATTTTCTTCTGTTGAAGCCATGCTGTTGTTGATTTACTTCTGTGCTTTGGGTCATTGTCCTGTTGCATCACCCATCTTCTGTTCGTCAATTGGTGGACAGATGGCCTTAAGTTCTCCTGCAAAATGTCTTGGTAAACTTGGGCATTCATTTTTCCGTCGATGATAGCAATTTGTCCAGGCCCTGAGGCAGCAAAGCAGCCCCAAACCACGATGCCCCCTCCACCATACTTCACAGTTGGGATGAGGTTTTGATGTTGGTGTGCAGTGCCTTTTTTCTCCACACATAGTGTTGTGTGTTCCTTCCAAACAACTCAACTTTGGTTTCATCTGTTCCCTGAATATTTTGCCAGTAGTAGTGATGTGGAACATCCAGGTGCTCTTTTGCAAACTTCAAACGTGCAGCAATGTTGTTTTTGGAAAGCAATGGCTTCCTCCGTGGTGTCCTCCCATGAACTCCATTCTTGTTCAGTGTTTTACGTATTGTAGATTTGTCAACAGAGATGTTAGCATGTACCAGAGATTTTTGTAAGTCTTTAGCTGACACTCTATGATTCTTCTTCACCTACAAGGTTGTTATCCAGGCGATCCAGGCGTCAAAAACACGGTGGATCAATAAACAGAACACAATACGTGAAACTTAACTTGATACAGACATGAGGCTTTCCGAGAATCATTGTGATACTCCAGCAATGAGTAACAAACAAGACATGGCTTGAATACAGCTTGGTAAATGAGGTGTGATTGAGAACAGGTGTGTCCAGTATGACACGGCCGACAGTGAAAACACAGAGTGGCATTCGGAACGGAGTCGTAACATCGCGGATCCAGGAAGCCCGTGGAAAACCAGAACTAGGAGCGGGAAAAGCTGGGTAAGACCGTGACAAATTCATTATTTATAACATACACTTGA
>CM051014.1:8683911-8708911 GCA_027704905.1 Muraenolepis orangiensis | reverse complement strand
ACTACTTACAACTTAGTAATATCTTAACTAGTAACAACTTAGTCATGTCCTAACTAGTAACAACTTAGTCATGTTAGTCACAATGTTAGCCACGTCTCTAGTGTCCGAGTTTTTACTTGAAAAGCTACTAAATAATGAGGGCCCAAGTTGACAACTTCCAAAGTTGTTGAAATCGCTACTGAGGCCACAAATAAAACACACGCACACACACACACACACACACACACACACACACACACACACACACACACACACCACACACACACACACACACACACACACACACACACACACATACACACACTGCCCCCCAATAGGAAATTAAAAGGGGAGTGATCGCTACACAGTCCCTCCTGAAAGCAGAGAGCCATGACTCCTGAACCCAACCTATTGATTCTCTGCACATGGATTGAAGACCTGATACATTGCAAAGTCAATTTGGCGGAAACGGGTGACAGTATGAAGTGCAGCGATTCCGGGAAAAACTAACTGGCTATGTCATGTAAGCGACACAACTAGCCTTACAGTCTCATGTTTTGGGATTTACCGTCAGAACACAAATACGTAAACAAAAGAAACCATCCAGCAAAATATAAAATAAATATATAAAGAAGCTAATAAAAACCTAATAACTATTACATATTGCTATCTCTCTCTTTTACTTTCCACCTCTCTTGCTGTCCAGTTTGCGTCTTGTTATTTATAGTCTCTCTCTCGTTATGCAAAACACGCTGCTTTTATTCTGTTCTCGTCCACCATTTTTAATTTCACCCTCTTTGGATATTAATTACACTCTCTGCATATTAACGACACTGCCTTCATTAGGAGGGCAAATGTGTGTGAAGGTGATAGCCACGAGTTGGCGTGTGTGTGTGTGTGTGTGTGTGTGTGTGTGTGTGTGTGTGTGTGTGTGTGTGTGTGTGTGTGTGTGTGTGTGTGTGTGTGTGTGTGTGTGTGTGTGTATTTATTCGATGTCCGCACATAGACAATTTGTTTTTATGGATGTGTATTTTGTGTGTGTGTTGACCGATTCTTCATGAATTATGGGTACTAGAGTGTGTGGAGTGTGTGTGGTTGGTGGCTGGTTTAAGCAGCCTCACCTGGCCTGAGTTACACTGATTGCTCTTTGGCTGGTGAAGCTGCACAGCTGTGGGCCATTGTTAATCAAGGCCCACAGGTTAAAACAGCCACCACACACTCGACGAAGAGAGCTCTGGTGTGTTCAATCTGCTAGGTTCACCATGATTCAAACTCTTACAATGAACTGGATTCCTCATCACCCTGGGTCCTTGTCAGGGTCCTTGTCAAGTAGCCTTTTTAATGGCTGGTGGCAGCGTCGTCTGCAACAGGTACTTTTAACAATGACTTTTCTGTTTGTAGTTGAAGTGTTTACTGACGTGTTCACAAGTCTCTATTGTGTTGGTGAATGGGAAAGGTTGTCCACCTGCTACACACACACACACACACACACACACACACACACACACAACACACACAGCCATCCATCCACGCATCTACGGCCACATTCTTAAATATTCATAAACCGTGTCAACGTGTTGTGCACAATTCCCAGTTCATCGGGATTGTCTGTATCTGTGTATCCCTGCACCCCGGGACACGCGCTAACACAGGCTCGTCTCTCTTTAGCCACCATGCAGTGGGATCTGATGCACATCAAGGACAATCTCCCCTTCAGCTGGCACTGTTCCCGGAGGTTAGTCATGTGTGACGAGAGAGAGAGAGAGAGAGAGAGAGAGAGAGAGAGAGAGAGAGAGAGAGAGAGAGAGAGAGAGAGAGAGAGAGAGAGAGAGAGAGAGAGAGCGAGAGCGAGAGAGCGAGCGAGCGCGCGCTGCAGGGCCGTGTGTAGTGCCAGGGAAATGGCGTCGACTACAGACCTGTTTGGTCTGTATGCAAATAGGAGTGGGTCTAGGGACTCGGGGATGGAACTGTTTATATATATATATATGACATTACATGTTTCTCCAGGCACTTCATGGCTATGGGTGTTAAAGCCACTGGACAATAGTCATTGAGGCATGTTACCTTGGTCTTTTTGGGTAGCGGCACAATGGTTGTCGCTTTGAAGCACAAACAATTGAAGCAAAAATTGAAGCAACAATTCTGAACAAAGCCCCCTATGTTCGACATTCAAATACTATTGTTCCGCTACTAGCAACACCGTTGTGAGGTCTTTTGACTACCAGTTCCCGAAGGGCAGGAGTTGGACGCTTCGAGTCGGACGGCATCAGAGAGCCAGAGCAGTCGAAAACAACGCCGGTCTGATCTCATGTTCTGCTACAGCGGCCCTGTGGCTTTATTTACCACACTAAGCTAGTGTTTGATTAACCGAGCGATTTTTAAACAAACAAACTGCAAAACACATCCGAAGGGATTTGAGGAGCGAGAGAGCGGGGAGGATATATATCGGAAAGATAAGAAAAGGGGAATAAAGTGCAATGTGTAATAGAACACAACACGGATGGGATAAGGGAGAGGCCGATAACGGATATTTGTGCGTGCATTGGCCATTTGGGGTTACAGTTAACGCAGAACAATGTTGGCCGTTCGTTTTTCGTTACCCTTTTAACTTCGGAATAAGACCTGTTTTTTTCCCTCCCTCCTATTGGGTATCAGTGGGCTCAGGGAGGATGAAGAGAGGCAGGGCTTAGAGGAATAAATGATTTGGCTGAGGAGTCACGGTGCATTTGGTGGGGAAGAGGGTCTCTGCGGGGACACCCATGTTATGCTGGCGTTATTCTCCCTGAAATGCTTGGCTGGAGGAAGAGGAAGAAGAGGGGGAGATGCTCTTCAAGTAGCTTGTCTTTGAAAAAGTATTTAGGGTATTTTTGAATGTGAAAGTAGGTCAAATATAATATATGTTGTGTACAGAATAAATGTGATATATGTTTTATACAGTATAAATAATATCAATTACTTTTTACATGAAGGTGAAAGTAGGTAAAATGTTATTTACATAAAACAGTATATGCAGATATATCAGTGGAGGCTTGTCCATTGAGGAAAGGGAGGACCATCCTCCCTAACATTTCAGAGGAAAACAAATGTTAAATACACATCAATTGAACAGATTAATCTGTGAAAATACTGATAAAAAGGCTTTTTCTAACACTTCAAAGTCACACAAATATGTGTGTAAAAATAGCACCTACAGCGCCCCCTACCACATTTTCACTGTACAGAAGAACGTCCTCCGTAAGCTCACATTGAAGTCCATTTTAAAACTGCCAGACCCGAGTTGCCGGCGAGTCCTGGTTTAAGATGAGTTTGTACGACGCTAAGGGAGGACGATCCTCCCTTAAGGCAGGTCTTGCCAGAGGCTCTGTGAAGCAATCAGCAGAGCTCACTGCACTGGTGAATACCCAATCAGAGTTTTTGGGGGCGGGTTAAGGCTCTACCGTGATCTATCTTTTAATTTATTTTAGATTTGAAACTTGAGTTCCGACCTCAAAGGTGCATTTTCTCAACAGAAAGCATGGCTGACTGTGACAAGGTGGTTTCTCTGGCTCAGGAATAGACAATTGACATGATTTACGTGCATTACTGGTTTAAGTATGTCTTATTTAAATATAAAAATACAGGTACATTTACTTTACACAACAGAATGATTCTCCCTCAAATCTCACTCAATAACAATTATGTTAGTTTGTTTGTTTGTTTGATAGCTTTATCTATATCTTTATGTATTTGATATATTTATCTAATATATATATATTGAAAGAGAGTCATGGCTGTTAATTAAAGCTTGCAACTCCACCCCTAAAAGTGTTTAATGCTGTGTGAGAGAGAGAGAGAGAGAGAGAGAGAGAGAGAGAGAGAGAGAGAGAGGAGAGAGAGAGAGAGAGAGAGAGAGAGAGAGAGAGAGAGAGAGAGAGAGAGAGAGAGAGAGAGAGAGAGAGAGAGAGAGAGAGAGAGAGAGAGAGAGAGAGAGAGAGAGAGAGTGAATTTGCATTAAATCAGCCACTTCTACAAGGGTTTTCCCCCTCCACATTTACATAGCGGAGAGGGGGGTTGATCAGCGATACTTATTTCATTCGTGATAAAGCCATGCTCTCAGCCCTGATTGTGCCATATTGATTTTGGTTTCATGCATGGAATGCCTCTGGAGCTATTCTCTCTCTCTCGCTCTCTCTCTCTCTCTCTCTCTCTCTCTCTCTCTCTCTCTCTCTCTCTCTCTCTCTCTCTCTCTCTCTCTCTCTCTCTCTCTCTCTTCTTCTTCTTTCGTGTAACGTCAGATGTCCAACTCGGTGTCGTGTAGCCATGCCCGCATCTCTGGTCCTAGGTCGAAGAGGCTGGCTTCCGAGGGTGGTCTATATAAGGGGCAGATGGTGATTATATGGTCGGCGGTCTGGTCAGGGTCACCGCACTCGCATGCCGCACTGTCCGCCAAGCCCCACGTCTTCATTGATGCTTTAAAGCGACCGACCCCAGTTCGTAGACGGTTCAGTGTGGTCCATTGCCGACGTGGTAGGTCGTCTCCTCCAATGGCGCAATCTCCTGGGTCCCAGATGTAACAGTGGATTCGGGAGGGCCCGGCTGACTCCCACTCCTGCTTCCAAGCTGCTGCCAACCATGCATCTCTGGAGATGTCCTCAGAGGTGGAGTTGAGCATCTCTTGTGCTGCCTTGTTGTAGGGGTGGCGGGACTTGAGTCTGCTTGGAGGTGCTGGTGTTATTGTGGTGTTGTGCAAGATGTGCCAGTCATACTTTTGTGCCTTCCTGGCCAGGGCGAGGGTGGCAGCCTCCCGTCGGAGGCCGGCCGGTGCTATTCCCGCGAGGACTGGCAAGAGGGACACAGGGGTAGGCTTTAAGCATCCAGTTATTATTCGGAGGGAGGTATTGATAGCCACGTTGACCTTTATCGCATGAGGGCTTCTGCTCCAGACTGGGGCGCAGTATTCCGCTGCAGAGAAGACCAGGGCTTGGGTGGATATTCGCAGCGTCTTAGCGGAGGCTCCCCAGGTTGTTCCAGCGAGGCGGCGGATCAGCGCGACCCTGGATGTCACCTTGGCCTTGACTTCTTCCAGGTGTTGTTTGAATGATAATGTCCGATCCAGACGCACTCCAAGATACTTCGGGGCTTGCTGGACCTCCAGACATTTGTTGTCGACGTGCACCTGAAGTTCCCTCCTGGCTTCTCTGGTGCTAAGGTGGTATGCCGCTGCGACTGTTTTTCCGACGCTGAGCTGTAGACGCCACCTTCGAAGGTATGCTACCAGTGTGCCCATGTCTTCGTTAAGCCCCTCTTCCATCGCCTTCCACGTTGGTCGGCTCAGCATGATGGCAAGATCGTCTGCGTAGCCATACTTTCTGGATACTGTATCAGGTAGGTCGTGGATGTAAACATTGAACAGCATCGGCGAGAGAACAGACCCCTGCGGTACCCCGTTCTTCAGTCTTCTGAGCCTACTGCACTGGCCACTGCTGGTCTGGAGGATGAAGCTGCGGTTGGAAAGTGTCTCCATGATGAACTTCACCATGTGGCGGTCCGGTATTGTCCTCAGCAGCTTCAGGTGGAGTCCCCGGTGCCACACGGTGTCATATGCAGCAGTCAGATCCAGGTACACTACCCCAGCTTTCTCATTGTTCTGGAAGCTGTCCTCGATGTCCTGACAGAGTAGTGTTACCTGGTCTGCTGTTGATCTTCCACGACGGAAACCAGCTTGTTCCCGTGGGAGCTGTGAGTCCACCACTGGCTCGATGCGGCTATGGATCATCCTCTCCAAGATCTTAAATGGGACACAGAGCAACGAGATTGGTCTGTATGACTTGGGGTCTTCTGCAGGTTTATTTGGCTTCGGCAGAGCTATGACAGAGGCACGGCGCCAAGTCTTTGGGAGCTTTAATCTCTGGTAGCATGATGTATAGAAAGCACAGAGCCAGCCAGATGTTGTTGTGCTCTGGTGGATGACGAACTCCGGGTGGATGTTGTCACGGCCAGGGGATTTGCCTGGCTTGAGCTTGCTCATGGCCTCACTGAGTTCCTCTGCTGTGAATTCTCCCGAGAGGTTGGAATCGACACTGGACGCTCCTGAGATGCAAGACACCTCACGCGATGTCAGTCGGGCAAAGTCTTTGTCAGCATCCGGGAAGCGGCCATTCTTCAGGAGCTGGGATGCGATGGCATTTGCTGTGACTGGGCAGCTGTGGGGTGTTGTATTTCTGCCTGTGAGCTGGTTGATGGTCTGCCACGCCTTGCGACTAGAATGGGTGAAGTCGATTGATTCAACGACTTCTGTCCATCTGGCCCTGCGGGTGATATCCAGCTTCTGTAGCAGTGCTGCTGCAGTCACATCCACCTCTTCTCTGGAGCTAGCCCTCTGGTGGTCACACAGAAGGCGGCTGCATTCCTCGTCCCAACCTGGGATGTAATTCCTGTTATAGCCACGTGGGATGGTCTTCTTTGCCGCACCCAGGAGGACCTGGCAGTAGGCTGCATAGGCCGCATCCAGGTCGGCTGTGTCTGGGTCTGGCAGGCCAGCTGACCTTCTTTCAGTCTCCTCAGCATACGACTCCCAGTTGGCCTTTCGGAAGTTCCATCGCTTGACGGGTTTCCCTGGTACCGGTTCCACCAGTGATGGGACTTTAATGATGGATGGTCGGTGGTGTGAGCGGGGAAACCTGTCCAGGACGCGTCTCTCCGGTTTCGGGTCGTTACTGTGGCAGATGGCGAAGGCCAGGTCCGGGTTGGTGGAGGTATTCCAGCGTGCAGAGAAGAAGGTTGGAGGCTCCTTGGGGTCATACAGCAGCAGAGCATCAGTGTTGGAGGCCCATTCACTCAGCGCCACTCCATTAGGTGTTGTGTGGTTGTAACCCCAGTCTGTGTGCTGACAGTTGAAGTCACCTGCATAGATGGCGGGTGCAGTTATTGATGGGAGTGACGTCGCGGACAGCTCTGATGGTGGGGGCTTGTATACGTTGACGACTGATGTTTCCTGGATTTTAGTAACCAGCCACTCGATGCTAGAGCCTGGTGGGGATTGGCTACTGGCTGACCAGTTTATTTCAGTCCGGACGAACGTTGCCACACCGTGTTGCTTGCTGTAGATGGACCCAGCGAGATGGAACCCAGGGATCTTGAGGATGTTGTCTGATGTGCAGTGTGTCTCCTGCAGGAGCAGAACCGCTGCCCCGTTAGAATCAGCCAGGTGACGCAGGACTTGGAGTTTGGCGGTTGTTAGGCCCTCGACATTGAGTTGAAACACTGACAGGCCTCGGTTTTGGACGGTCGGGATGACTGCCCGTCCGCCGATCCTAAGCCTGCCAGCTCGACGTTTGGTTGGCGACATTAGTTTCACAAGTTGGTCTTGCACCATTTCTTGTTACTTGCGGAGGAGGCCACGTGGAGGCTGTCTTCTTCTCCTTCCTCTCTCTCTCTCTCTCTCTCTCTCTCTCTCTCTCTCTCTCTCTCTCTCTCTCTCTCTCTCTCTCTCTCTCTCTCTCTCTCTCTCCTCTCTCTCTCTCTCTCTCTCTCTCTCTCTCTCTCTCTCTCTCTAGCAGCTAATATTGACTTGACAACTTAACAGTGCACAGTGTAGTGGGCTCTGGTTGTCAAAAGTTATTTTCAATTTAAATGTTCATTTTTCCATAAATACTTTTGTACCCTAACTGAAGTAGTTATTTTGATGACTCCTTTTACGATCTACTCGATTTGTTTTTGCAAAGTAACAGCGGTTTTACTTGAGTAGAGTTTTTGGCTACTCTACCGCCCTCTGGTGGAGACACACAGGGGAGAGGGAGGGTAACTGCCAAAAGTAACTGCTGAGCACTTGCTAACAACAAGCCAACAAGTGTGTCGCTGGCTCTTCACATATATCTTTTTTAAAAGCTCTCTTTATCTGTTCTGTTTGTACTCCGTTGTTCTATGTTCCTAACCCTCCTTCAACTCCTTTCTGTTCTTTGGATCTTTCAATTGGAGGCTCGTCTGTGTGAAGTGATTGAAACAAGATTTCTCTGATAGAGCCAAAGGTGTCAGTTGAGCCAAATGTTCAAAAAGAACACTCCATCTTTTTGTTCAATCTATCTGAAATCACACACCCCTTTCCCTCCTTCGTAAGAAAGCCCTGCTGCTTTGAAACCAAGTCAACTGAAGTCTGGCAGCCGCAAAACATGTTCTCTTGGGTTAGCCGTAGTCTCTCTCTCGCTCTCTCGCTCTCTCGCTCTCTCTCTAGGCCAGTGCCAAGAGAGAACCATCTTCAATCACAACTGGAGAGGAACCCGGGTTGATGAAGCTCCGGGGGCAAGTGGCGGTGGTTAACGATTGATCAAGCTAGCCGCTACTTGACCTGAAAGACCCGCTTGTGTCGGAGTGAGCAGGTGGGCCCCCAGTGCCCAAAATGGGGGCCACTCATTAGTCTTGAGAGGGGATTTAGAAACCGGCAGGAAGGAAGGAAGTCTATTATCTAAACGCATATGAGCTACAGCACAGTGACCACTTACAGGAGCAATAGATGGAGGTGGTGGCGATATCTTCAGATGACACATTCATATTTATTCATGATTAACCGCACTCCGCCGTCTGCAAGAATATAATCCTGGAATAAGACCCCAAGACAAGGAGTGTGTGGGTGTTGGGATCATTCATCATGAAGTGTTTTTTTTGCAGACTTACATTTAGAAAAGGAGTGTGTATGTGTGTGTTATTATGCCAGTGTGTCTTCATGCTTTTATTTAAAATTTTCATAAATAAATAAATAAATCCAATTAATTAAGACTTCCATTTGACGTCAAAACTGATTAAGTCGTTCCGATGACACTCACTGTATCTCTTTGTTCTTATCTCATTAACACATCTTTGTGGTTGTGTTGTTCGCGCCTTGTCTCCATTTCTGGCTATTCCCATGACTTGTTAAGTAATTATGTGTTAAGTTATGGGAAGCGGATGTTCAACTCTAGCGAGGGAGGGGAGGAGGAAGGGGGGAGGGGAGGGAAGGAGGAAGGGAGGGAAGGGGGAGGGGAGGGGAAGAGAGATTTCCCTGTTGTAATGAAGTCAATCCAATCAATGGGTTTGTCGGGGTGTCTGACGTGACGTTTGGTGTGAGCAGACAACCGTTCGGAATCGACGCCCGAGATCACGTTTATCTGCGTCAACGATGCACAAAAAAATAAATAAATAGAGAAGCAAGCTACTCACCGGGATATAACCGATAATCCTCACGGATCGAGTTTTGTCATGCGTCTTACAGTTTTATTTTACCTGTTGCGCACACACTTGTTGCGCAATGTCTCATTGTGTCTGTCTCACACGGAACACCCTGCACCTCACGGTACCATCCATCGACGGCCCTCCTGCTAACCTATACGAACTGTGGTTTTTACGAACTGTGGTTTTACGAACTGCGGCTATTAAACCAAACCCCGCTGTTAAAACGTCTTTACCAACACAGGGTTGGTTTATAGGGCCCGTCCTCACACACATGGGGGGGAGGGGGACGGTAGGAAGTGACCCTTGTTTAATTTAACTGCCTCCCCCAGAATAGATCAAGATGAGTCAATCTCATAAATATTAGATTAGATTCAAATTGATTGTCATTGCACAGCACAAGTACAGTCCAGCGAAAATGATTTAGCATCTAATCAGAGTGCAAATGTTGCAGTAAAGTGCATGGTTATATAGTATAATTTACAGTTAAAATGTATAGGTTAAAAAGAGTATAAATGTATAAATGTGATGAGCATAATAGGTATATGTATATACAGGTAAGTGATAAATATTGGGGGAGGAAAGGGGGAGGAGGGGGGGGGGGAGGTGCGTGGATGAGGATCACTATCGAGGTGTCATGATTGATACTCATTGAAGATGAGAGAACGGGGGCTGGTGTGAAACGGGCATGACAACGGATGACGCTGATTACACATTTCACAAAGTGTTAAGGGTGTTCAGGGTCATTGATGTGCCAGGTGGGTGAGTTACGAACCACCCAAACCCCCATGTGTGAGAGCGAGAGAGAGAGATAGAGAGAGAGTAAAAGCATATGAGCAGAGCAGGAGTGATGGACCAAAAAAGAGGGTGTGGAGAAGGAGAAGGCTTAATTTTCATCAGTGATTTCATCAGTTCCATTAGAATGCCGTGAGGGTGCACGCCATCTACTTTTCTCTCTCTCTCTCTCTCTCTCTCTCTCTCTCTCTCTCTCTCTCTCTCTCTCTCTCTCTCTCTCTCTCTCTCTCTCTCTCTCTCTCTCTCTCTCTCTCTCTCTCTCTCTCTCACAATGCATCTGGATTTTTTTGTTATGCCGTTATTCCTTTGTGTCATTTATATTTCTAATTGGAACTTTTTTTGGGATAATTGGGTTTTCGGACACTCCTGGCGGAAGCCAATTACATGTCGGTGTGGATGTTGCACTTCTAATACAGCGCAAAGCAGGGCTGTTCATAAATGTTCCCTCTCATCTCTAATGGCCGTGAGGAGAGCCGTACAGTGGAACATCAGAAGAACAGAGAAGCTTAGTCTGAATGCTGTGTGTTTATGTTTCCCCGGTTCACCTTTATGACTCCCGTCATAAAGGTGAACCGGTCTGAACCTACTGCCCTCCCGTGAATCGTGTTGTCAGGCCGAGAGTATATTGCGGTCTGCAGTACAGAGTACAGAGACAGGTCGTTAAGGAGCCAGTAGGGGTAAGACAGTACAGAGACAGGTCGTTAAGGAGCCAGTAGGGATAAGACAGTACAGAGACAGGTCGTTAAGGAGCAAGTAGGGGCTAAAAAAATGCAGGCGGGAATTGAATTGCCGACTCAAAGTAGTCTACAGCCAAAGAGTCATTTATATTTAATCCCGAATAACTTTTTAATGAAATAAAACTGTAAAAAGGGACCTCTTATAATAAATAATGTGGAGGTGAACGAGCCCCTGTGATCCTCCTCCCTGAATAAATAAAATAAAATGTATTCGCTTTATATGATGAGAATTAAATCACCATTTTCCCCCCCATTTAATGTTTTGGCACCCTACCTGCTCCTTAACGACCTGTCCCTGTGCTCTCTAACCCCTGGCATCCAACCGCAGTCAGCCACCTGTAGGCCTCTAGGAGAACTGCACGCCGCTCACTTCACCACCAGGCATTGTCAGCCGGTAATATATACGAATATATATATAAATACGTATATATATATATGCGTATTTATATATATCTATAAATACGTATATATATATATACGTGTATATATTTATATATGTATCAATATATGTATGTATCAGGGAGGGAGAGAGAGAGAGAGGGAGAGAGAGAAACACAGCGCAAGAGAGAGACAGAGGGAGAGACAAAGAGGGAGACAGACAGAGAGAGAGAGAGAGAGAGAGACAGAGAGCGAGAGACGGAGAGAGACACAGAGAGAGAGAGAGAGAACGAGAGACAGAGGGGAGGGAGAGAGAGCAAATGAAAAAGCCAAAACATAAACAAAAACCAAACAGAGAATAATACAAAACATCACCAAGGTCCGTAGAGCATTTAAGCACATTACCATCAAAACAAATTAACGTTACACACTAAATATTTCCGTCGGTTCCTGGAATGCTCCGGAAGCTTTGCCACCGGGGTGGTGTGTGTGTGTGTGGGGGGGGGTATACCTGACTTGGATACATCAGGGACCTTCAGGGAAATAAAACCAGATTGGTTTGGCCTCGGCTGCGGGAAAACGCGAAAGCGTTTATTTTCTTATTTACCGCTAGGTTTCCTTTCCGGTACGTCCGAGAAGTAATGAAACGTATAGAGATCGGACAGGGGAGAGGGGAGAAAGAGACAGGACATATAGGGAATAACATTTTTATTACGGTGAGTACTTCTAGCCATTAGGGATCCCGGGAGAAGCACTGCCGCAGTGTGCTCCCGGGAGAACGAGGAGGGCTGACCAGATGGAGGTTAGGTTATAGTGCAGAATGAGTGCAGAATGTCCCATACCACACACACACACACACCACACACACACACACACACCACACACACACACACCACACACACACACACACACACACACACACACACACACACACACACACACACTCTTCATGCACCAAAAAAGGACATTTCTGTACATACTGCATAGATTTGATATGTGTATATATATATATATATATATATATATTAGGGCTGTCAAAGTTAACGTGTTAACGCATGTGATTAATCTCGAGACAATTTTTTTAAACTGATTAATCCTAGTATCCGGTTTAGACTGCTCCCCCCTCAGTGTTTCCAGTGCCCATGCTCACCTGGGAGTGAACTGAGAGGCGGCGTGTTAAACAAACCGGATGACTGAAGAGACGCATCGCGGAGCGCTGGGCGGAACATTTCTCACATTAACACATCGCGCTCGCAATATGATTGCGGCAGCAAACCCACAGGCGACTGCGGGTTTGATGGTGCTTTTAGCAAAGTGCCGTCAAATAGTTGGACATTTCAAACGCAGTCCTGCAAACACAGCGGAGCTGAATGTCAGCAGCAACTTTACTCTGTTTCAATGTCATTTTACAGCTAAGAATGTGAAAAAGGATTTGTTCACTTAGGATCACACGTGTACAAACTCTCGGAGCCTTCGTGGAAGCCAAAGGAGCGCGCGTAAGTGTGTGTGTGTGTGTGTGTGTGTGTTTATGTGCGCGTGCGCTTGTGTGTGTGTGTGTGTGTGTGTGTGTGGTTTGAGGTTCTTTGAGTCCCCACTTAAGCCTTTGTTGAAGCCAAAGGAGCGCGCTCGTGCGTGTGCGCTCGTGCGTGTGCGTGCGTGCGTGCCCACTTAAATAATCACATGAGCGACCTGCTTTTTATTTAGTTTCCACTTTCATTTTGCCGTCCCCACAGAGGAGAGTGGCACAATAAAAGAGCCACGGTGCTTTCAGCTAGCAGCTTTGCACAGGAGACTTTTTCAGGTGCTGTGTGTGAAGGGAAGCTTTTTGGATTTCACTGCGATGGTGTAAATATACGTCTGGAGAGAACTACTGTATCTCCTCTTTTGTACAAAATAGTGCAAAATAAAACTAAAGAAAAGTCATGTGCGGTAATGTGTTATTCCACTTTGTGCACATATTTCATTACATTACAGTCATTTAGCAGGCATACAAACTAACTAACTTCTATTAACGTAGGTTTAATACAGAACACATTTTTTGGGGTTGGAAAATTACTAATTGTAAAAAACAACAATATTTTGCTTGCTTACTCAAGCAGACGTAAAGAAATAATGAACAAGGCTTGCTTATGCAGCGGTTTTGAAGCCGTGACACTAGCGAGCGCCACGGAGGCTAATGATGTAGCTAGCTTTCATAAATCATGCCCAGGCTAACTAGCGCTACTCGCTACTGAGTTCCGGCTAATGGTATTCAAAAAAAGGCCAACAGGCGTTTAATTCCATATTGTAGCATTATTTATGCGCTATTCACACACACACACACACACACACACACACACACCACACACACACCACACACACTTGTATTGTAATGATATGCTGATTGAGTGCAATTATAACTGATTAACTCTCTCTCTCGCTCTCTCTCTCTATCTCTCTATCTCTCTCTCTCTCTCTCTCTCTCTCTCTCTCTCTCTGTAGATCTAAATGTAGGGAAATTGGTCAGGGGCTTTCAACATCCACCATTCGCTCTCCAGGCGACCAATCAAATCACAGCGAGGCCCTGATGTATGCACAATGATACCTCAGCACTTTCATTCACCGCTCAAATTGATTATGTTTCCTGCCGCCTGGCTCTGGGCAGAGAGAGCAAAGACAGAGATGATGACACTGAGAGAGATAGAGAGAGAGAGCTAGAGAGCGAGAGAGAGAGAGAGTTCTTCTCGCATACTAAATTAACTTTAATAACCCTGAAATTTGTTTAATGTCAGAGGGAGGGGACTGCGAGGGGGGGTGGGGGTGTGGTGGGGCCTCCTGAGTAGTTAAAAGTGCATGAGAGAGAGAGAGAGAGAGAGAGAGAGAGAGAGAGAGAGAGAGAGAGAGAGAGAGAGAGAGAGAGAGAGAGAGAGAGAGAGAGAGAGAGAGAGAGAGAGAGAGGAGAGAGAGAGAGAGAGAGAGAGAGAGAGAGAGAGAGAGAGAGAGAGAGAGAGTTATAGTGAGAGAGAGAGAGAGTTATAGTGAGATAGATAGAGAGAGTGAGAGAGAGACAAGCTGGCTTTCCATCTCACAGTCAAAGCAAATTGAATGCAAACTTTTGGAAGTTCACACAAAACAAAAAAAAGGAATTGCGAATTAGTTGTCTACGGATATTGGGCGGTGAAATAAGAAGCCGACAGCGTAAGGCACGTGAGTTCAAAGAATTGATTCTGCAAAGTTGTTTCCATCTCCACTTTTGATGAATCAATGAACTCGATTAAAATCATTCAAAAACCACCTCAAGCGAGCGTATCAACTTTTATGCGAATCAGAGGAAGTTGATTCGAATTTGGCCGTTTCCATCAACATGGATACAAAATAAATTGATTAGGGATGCCAAAGTTGACGCGTTTACGCATGTGATTAATCTCGAGACTTTAACGCTCACTATTTTGAACTGAGAGGCGGCGTGTAAAACAAACAGGATGATGAGGAGACGCAACGCAGAGCGCTGGGCGGAACATTTCACTTTAAACAAATAACACATCGCGCTCGCAATATGATTGCGGCAGCTAAGAAACTTCCCTTTGAGCACATGGACCCTGGATAGCGCACATTACACCGTTTCTTAAAGTGGCCTACTACGTTGCAACATTCATTTGCACGAGACGTTTCTTTGCAAACTATTTACAGGCAAGCTGTTTATGTTCACTTCGTTGCAGACATTATTTTGTAACAGATTATTTATGCAGTTGTCTGCTTAATATTAATCTTATTATCGATGTTTTTGGGGGGCAAGCACTCCCTGAGACCTTTTTGTTCAGAAAGACTAAAGTAAAAATTAACAAATATAATAATAAAAATCTTGATCTCTAACTGCTTTTAGCATTTCATTCTTCCATACCTATTTGTTTTGCCACCAGCAAAAAACTAAAAAGTACGAACAAAAAGTAAATGAGTTTATTTTAAACTTAATCCGATTCAATATTTTGATCTATTGACAGCACTTATATTTATACAAAATATATTGACAAAAATATATTCATATACATATAATATATATACATTGAATAATTGATCTATGTGTAGATCACAAAGATAGTTCAGAAACTTCAAAATAAACCCAGAGGTGACCTGTCTCAAAGCCGCATGAAAGAGAGCCAACCGTAAAGGATGGAATCCATCACGGCATCAGAGAGCCTGTGGGGGAGAAAGGCCTCGAATGGAGCGCCTGCTATTCCGGTAAGAGGTTGGAAACACAGAGAGGTGAACGGACAGCCGGATTAGTAGGCGGGGAAAAGGGGGGGCTGGGGGGGAGAGAAAGAGGGAGGAAGTGAAGGGGGGTGAGGAAGATAGAGAGGCACAGCGAGAAAAGAGGAAGACGATACACTCTTTGGAAAAAGGGTGAATATAATAGGTAAACTAGAGGGCACTGCCAACATCCGCCATACCAAAAAGTCCCCCCTGGATCCCGATTCAGATCCGGATATGTGCCAAAATCGAATCAACTGTTCCTTGGCCCAAAATAAATCCAGCCACCAAGTTTTGTCCAATTCCGTACATAAGGTTTTGAAATATCTTGCAAATAGACAAAGAAACAGGCCGAGGTACTAACTTGAAAATGTCAAAGATTTCACACACATTTATTTAGCGATCCAGAATAGACTAAATTCACTGTCCCCATAAGCCGTATCACAGAGAAAGGGCTATAGCGTGTATTATTCAGGCTAACGGCGGCGCGCCAGCAAAGCGATCCCAGCTGTCCGTTTCATTCATTAGCCCCGTCCACACCTTCATCTCCTCAAAGTCTCACGCTGAGATACACGAGTGACCGATATCCCTATCACTGTCATTCCCCCTGTCACTGCTTTGATACAGTCGTCTAAAGGCTGCCTCAGTCTTATATGATGATCACATGTCTCACACTGTGTCATCAGGAAAGCCTTAATCAGCCCCTTGCCAGACTGGACCACTTTCTTGCAGCCATTCTGTTTTCCTTCCAGAAGAAGAAGGAGAAGAAAAAGAATAAAAGAAAATGGATCTGGACCCATGCTGGTTTGGAAAGAGGGCTGTGGAGCTTGAGGTAATTTTTTCCTGTGCAAAATGCATTTATATAGCACTTGCCTTTTTCCCAATGTGCTTCACAATTGTTGCCTCACATTCATCCATTCATACACCGAAGGCGGTGTCAGCCGTGCAGCCAGCTTGTCAGAAGCAGTTAGGCTTAAGGGTGTCTTGCTCAGGGACACCTCGGAAACCACTTTGGTGGCGTAGGTGGAGCTAGGGGATAGAACCAGCAACCCTCCGGTTGCCAGACAACCCACTGTACCTCCTGAGATACTGAATGAAGCTGAATAAAAAGCCTGTGGGTGTGCGAAATAAATGAGAATGGTATCTGTGTTGTTGATCTGTAATATTACAGTGTTACGTTGATTTGTTTGTCTTTCTCAGTCCATGCACTATGAGTGGTTTTGTGTTAGAAAAAAAATGCAACCAATCAGATATTTTTTCTGGGTTGCTGGGAAGAATATCCTTCAACCAAGGTACTCTCTGTTCTTGAGCGAATGCCTTGGCCCTTAAACTGAATGAGAGCGTACATTTGGATTGACAATTTGATCAACCAATCATATATTGATTTGTAACCAATGAGCAAATTCTTTCAGATTTCCTCACGGTTCCATGGTACGCTAGAAGGTTAGTTTGTTACGTGTGTAGTCCGTTAGTTCACTGGCTAGAGACAGAGGATCCAGCTTAGTGCTACGTAGCATATCATTTGAAGTTTAATTGGTTTATTAAAATTATATTGTGTATCAATCTAAGTATAGGAGAGAGTCAGCGTATGGAAGTCCGTCAAATCAGCAGTGCATCGCTCTAGCTAGTCTGACGGGGGTGACCCGTGTCGGACACATTCAGGGCAAAGTCCCGGTCAATCTGGAGCTCTGGAGCTCTGGAGCTTGCGCAAATCAGCGGTACATCGCTCTAGCTCAGTCTGACGAGGGGGCCCCGTGTCGGACTCTACTCAGCAACGTCCCGGTGCTTTCTGGAGCCCTGGAGGTCCCGCAACAATATACCCGATTTGTTTATTGGTTTATTTATTGGCCTCTTTAAGTGAACATCATTGGTGAGTGAGACTAATTTGTCTTTGCTGGTTTTGCCGCAGAGTTGCATCTCGTTGAGCTGGTTGTTGCATTTTCTTTCCACACACTTGTTGAATGATTAGTTAATGGCTGTCTTGAGTTTGTTGAGCATTGTTGTGCATTTCAATTGAGAGTTTTGACCGGATCTTTCTTTGCATTGGTAATTGTTACAAAGGTGTGGCAGCCATTTGTCTATGAAACATACTTGTCCTAGCTGAGTGGAGTAGGCTCTAATGGTGTGTGACGATGTAGCGAGCTACAGTACAGTACCAGTACAGTAATTCATCGATAGCCTTGTGGTGTGGTGGTGTTGTGTTGTGTTATTACTTCACTACTTCACTCGCCACTGGAATTTAATGAAATGTATTTACACAATAAAAGAAATGCATTTAACATTAAACACACTCCTGAGCTCCTGCCGCTGAGCATAGCGCTAATAAATAAACACCTGTGTGTGTGTGTGTGTGTGTGTGTGTGTGTGTGTGTGTGTGTGTGTGTGTGTGTGTGTGTGTGTGTGTGTGTGTGTGTGTGTGTGTGTGTGTGTGTGTGTGTGTGTGTGTGTGTGTGTGTGTGTGTGTGTGTGTGAGAATATATATAGTGATATTGGCTCATAGCAGTACTTTCTGTAATCTATCGGTGTTTACATGTTGTTGTTGTTGTTTTTGTTTTTACTGAGCTAGCTTAAGATGGCTCGCTAATCGCTTCAAACTCAAACGTCTACCTGCCATCTTCCTGGATATAAATCTCCAAGCAAGGAAAGGTACCAGAAATATAAATGTAGATTGTGTGTGTGTGTGTGTGTGTGTGTGTGTGTGTGTGTGTGTGTGTGTGTGTGTTTGATGTAATATAAATGATCAATGCACGGTAGAAATGTGGCACACTCAAGAAATGCTTGAAACGCAATAAAAGACCAGCAAGAAGTGATTATGATGAAGAGTATATGCTCTAAATGGAACCACAGAGAGCTCAGAAGACCCCACGGTGAGTCATTCCCTCCGACACAAAATGACCAGCGAAAGAAAGACGGGCGAAGGAATTAAGACTAAAAGGACTTTTTCTGTTGTTCGTTTGTTAAACTATAAAACAAAGTTTTACTATACTAAATTCTTCACTAAAATCTTTAAAAAAAAACTTGCGTGTCGTGACATTTGGGCTGCTTTTTATTACATCATACAACATATTATGAACATAAAAGTAGATTTTTATGTATTGTTCATGGTATATGCAAGGTAAGAAAGCGTGATAAGCTACTAATGTACTACTACTACTACTGTAACCCAACTGCTCCAGGGTCCATATTTTCCTCGTATTCTTTTCCAACCTACATCAGCATATATAAATATATATATATGTATATATACTGCCAAAGGTTAAATACTAGGTTCCACTATCTGAAAGCTCTCATCTGTCTCATCGAGGCCCTCAGGAGGAGAAAAAGAACAAGGCCACTAAAACATCAAATCCCCAGGCACACACACACACACACACACACAATTACACACACACACACACGCACGTCCACACACACAGAAACGCGGACACACACATGTACACACGTGCGCAAACACACACACAATTACACACATACACACACACACACACATACACACACTCACACACGTACACACACACACACAGATACACACACACACACACGTGTGTACACACACACACACACACTTGCGTGCAAGCAAGACCAAAGACGGTCCTTTGTGCCGATCGACAAAGGAGAGCCACTTAATTGTTTCAAGATGGTGCCGTTGTGCAGAGCCGCCGCCATTGAAACAATGTTTTTTAGCGTGTCGAAAGTGTGACATAAAGTGTCACCAGTCACACTTGTGTGAGGGCTAGCCACGGGCTTGTAGATAGTCAGGCTACAAAGAGACACCACAAAGAGGAGTGGATGGGGAGAGAGAAAGCTGGTTGGAGATGTATTAGACGTGAGGCTCCGAGAGAGAGAGAGAGAGAGAGAGAGAGAGAGAGAGAGAGAGAGAGAGAGAGAGAGAGAGAGAGAGAGAGAGAGAGAGAGAGAGAGAGAGAGAGAGAGAGAGAGAGAGAGAGAGAGAGAGAGAGAGAGAGAGAGAGAGAGAGAGAGAGAGAGAGAGAGAGAGAGAGAGAGAGAGGATGTAACACAGTGGAGAAGGAGGGGAAGGAGGATGTCATGAAGGAGGGAAGGTTAGAAGGAAGAACAGAAGGGATGGAGGAAGGTAAAAGGGAAGGAAGGAAGGAAGGAAGAAAGGTAGGAAAAAAGGGAGGAAGGGAGGACGGTAAAGTAAGAAGGAAGGGAGAACGGTAAGGTCACAAGTAAAGTAACAGGGGAGGAAGGCATCAAGGAAGGATGGTAACAAGAAAGGGTGGACAGAGAGGTAAGAAGGAAGGTAACAAGGAAGGAAGTTTACAAGGAAGGGAGGACGGTAAGGCAAGAAGGACGTGAGCAAGGTAACGGGGAAGGAAGGTAACAAGGAAGGGAGCAAGGGAACAATGAAGTAAGACAGAGAACGGTTATTTAATCTTCCCACCGTCACAAGTTGATCAAAGAGCTGATTTAAGTCGGCTAGAGGGAAAAGCACCACAAAAAAATGGTAGGTGCACTAATTGGTTTGTTTGAGCAGCAGCGGCGGTGGTGGTGGTGGTGGTGATGGTGGTGGTGGTGGAGGGGGTGAGGGAGGGGGTATATGAGGGCGGTGATGAGGCGGTGGAGGAGGGTGTGCAGGTGACGGTGAAGCATCCATCCTGGTGGAGAGAGGCCACTAATTGCCGACATCGATGGTCCCCAAGGGGGAAAGAGAGAGAGAGAGAGAGAGAGAGAGAGGGCAGAGCGGGAGAGAAAGAAAGAGAAGAGCGAAAGAAAGAGTAGAGTGAAATAAAGAGAGAAATAGTAGAGAGAGAGGTAAAAGATCTCTGATGCACTTGGGCATTTTGAGCCGGTGGATAGACATGCTAATGCTAACGCTAATGGGATGCAGAGTGCGGAAACGCATTATGCTCCCTCCCTCTCACACACAAACACAAACACACACACACACACACACACACACACACGTGCGCACACACACAGCAGACATTTACATTTAGGGCATTTGGCAGACGCTTTTATCCAAAGCGACTTACAAGGTGACGTGCAGACGTGCACCAAACAGACACTCAACATGAATCCATGTGAGGAGGGTGCCGTTCATATCCTCTCTAAGCAAACACGGTTCAGAGTCAACGGCAGGCTTTACTGTTGGCCTTTGGCTGTCTCTCCCATGGGCTCCACTCCGCCTCTGGCAGTAGGCCATATTCCCACCGTCCTAGTGGTCCGGCCCAACACAGATCACATGGTGCATGTCATGTGACGATGAAACAAAACAACCACTGGCCAGACAGCCAGTGGCATCCCTGCACACCCACCCCCCAAAACACACACACACGTGTGTGTTTGTGACAAAATAGGTCACCCGAAACTCCGGGGACATTTCATATGGGGTAGAGTGAGAGGGGTAAAATGCTTGGAGCTTAGTGGTTAGAAAAGGGCCTAAAGGTCCCAAAACAAACTGGTCTGTCAACACAAATGATGCTGTCAGCACACTGGACAGTGCTACGTGCACGCATTCACACACACACACACACACACACACACACACACACACACACACACACACACACACACACACACACACACACACACACACACACACACACACACACACACACACACACCTCTCTCTCACAGTGGTTCCGAGCCGGGCCGTCATTTTCCCGGAGTCCTCAGAGGCTCTTCCCGACGTGAACCCGTACGTTCTCTACTAGCCGCTTAATGCAGCCACCGAAGCTGCTTCAAAACCAGGATAGCCTAAATAAACCCCCAAAAACTATTTCCGTTGATGTTTTCACCACGTGCGATTGGCCCCGGATGTCGCCGTTAATAGCCGCTGAAGCAGCTCAACTGTCCACTACCTTTTGGCTCATTGAGGCTTTAGTATACAAGCCATATGAGTATAGGGGTGTTAAGGGGATTAAGGGGGGCCTGGCTCTGTCCTAAGGGTACAAGGGAAGGACGCACGACCCTAGATCGGTGGTGACTCAAGGTTATATAACATCGGTGTTGGGGGGGGGGGGGTGGTCGGGTTATGTCTTATCTGTGGCACACTGCTAAACACAGCGATCTACCTCAAGGACCTATATATATATCTATATATATATATAGATATATATATATAGATATATATAGATATATGGCAAAGTATAGATTTTATATTTTGCCAGCAGCAAAACCCCTATAGAATATCTGCTGCTGTGGCATCTTCAACTCCAATGTGAAACAGGTGATGCTGTATGGATCAGAAACATGGCCAACAACACAACTAACAACAACCAGACTGCAAACAGTCATCAACAACTGCCTCAGGAGGATCCTGAACATCTGGTGGAGGGACAAAGTCAGGAATGTGGACCTGTGGGAGAGAACTAGACAGGATTCCATTGACCTACAGATCCTAAAAAGAGGACACACTCTCAGGAAATCAGCCAACAACATCACCTGACAAGCCCTAAAGTGGAACCCACAAGGGAAGAGAAAAAGAGTTCGCCCCAAGAACATTTGGAGGAGGGATGTCCAGGCAGAGATGTCTGTGAGTGGGCAAAACTGGGGAGACCTTGAAAAACTTGCCCCCAACCGTGTGAGATGGAAAACGTTCGTCAATGGCCTATGCTCCCTGGAGGAGCCAAGGGCTTAACTAACTAACTAACTAACTAACTGCTGCTGTGCCCAGGAGATAGGAGTTAGGTCTGAGTCACTAGCGCTTTTACTTTGTAAAATAACCATCCCCCCCCCCCCCCCTCTCCTTGCCAACCCTTGCCCGTTTCACCTGGTTCATGTAGGGCAGATGGAAGGTGAGAGTGGCGACTAAGCCTCCGTGCTGGTTGAGTCCAGATGGGGGGGGGGGGGAGGCTGTGGTAGGAGGGGGCGTTGGGATGCATCGTATTGACGAGCTGTCGGCGTCTCGCTGCGCTGCATGTCCGTGTTATGACAGACACACACAGTTGACACACACGCACACGCACACACACACACACACACACACACACACACACACACACACACACACACACACACACACACACCACCACCACACACTCACACCACACACCACCCACACACACTCACTTGCTGCACACACACATAAACACACACACACACACTTGGCTCTACTGGAAGCCTCCAAAGAGACTATCTCCTCTGACTTTGGTTTACAGATGGGCCCCCCCTAACCTCAGTTTGGGAACTGTACTTGTCATGATGCGGCAGGGGGGAGGGGGAGTGAGAGAGAGAGAGAGAGAGAGAGAGAGAGAGAGAGAGAGAGAGAGAGAGAGAGAGAGGAGAGAGAGAGAGAGAGAGAGAGAGAGAGAGAGAGAGAGAGAGAGAGAGAGAGAGAGAGAGAGAGAGAGAGAGAGAGAGAGAGAGAGAGAGAGAGAGAGAGAGAGAGATGTTTTTATTGAAGTGCAGAGCACGTCGCCTCGCATGCTGAGTCACCGCCCGTCTCGCTCCTCCCCTCTCCTCCTCCTCTCCTCCTCCTCCCCCACCACCTGGCTCTGACAAGAAGCGCTGACAAGAGCAGTCTAAGGAGCCTCCGCAGAACAACAACAAACAAACAGCTTTCATACGACCGCCAACCCTCGGTGACACATATCACTTTATACACACACACACTGGTGTGGTTGGCCGACCCAAAACAAAATAAACAAACAGTAAAATAAAAAATAAAAAGATATATATAAAAAAGATATAAGCCGGCAATCAGCGCTAACAGATATTACCCCGGCAGTCAATTTCCTGTGAGCTTCGGAGGCAGTTTTTTGTAAGTCACAGGGATGACGATATTGCGGGACGGTTACTTAGCGATTCAAACCGGGCCAGCGTCCGTTCTCTCCTTGGAGAGAACGGACGGGCGGGGAGCCAGCTGAAAATTCAACCGGCAGACGGGACGCCAAGATGAGGGCACAGGCTGACACACACACACACAGACACACACACAGACAAACTCACACTCTGAATGTCTCTGAATGATTCTCATACACGCAGTGGAGGACAGCCCTTCTGCAGAGTTCCGGTACCCTGGGTGCTCCACAGGATACATTTAATCTTTGTCTATTTATGTGTATGACACGGTACAGGGCCGTAAGTATAACAGTTGAGTTATCCTCTACTAAATGAGTGATACATGCATGCCTAAGTCAGGTCCTTGACTACTTTACTATGTAAATATGTAAAATATGTGTATCATTTCAGGGATGTGTGTGTGTGTGTGTGTGTGTGTGTGTGTGTGTGTGTGTGTGTGTGTGTGTGTGTGTGTGTGTGTGTGTGTGTGTGTGTGTGTGTGTGTGTGTGTGTGTGTGTGTGTGTGTGTGTGTGTGTGTGTGTGTGTGTGTGTGTGTGTGTGTGTGTGTGTGTGTGTGTGTCAGTCAGTGGCTGCCACATCTCTGTGTGTGAGTGGCAGCTGGCACAGAGGAAGCAAACCATCTGGACATATTCACTGTCCCTGCGCTGCCTCCTCCAGCGCTGCAGCGCTCAGAACACGTCAGAAAACGAAATCATTGATCGCCGATAGCATAACAAAACGTTATTGTTTCGTTTGTACGTGTTTTCTTGTGCTGTATCTGCTCTCGGCACCAGTACACAAAGTGCCAGGTTGTGGTTTCAGTTTCAATTTCCCAAAGAGTTATTTGTCACGGTCCAACCCAGCTCTTCCCGCTCCTAGTCCTGGTTTTCGCGGGCTTCCTGGATCCGCGATGTCACCGGACTCCGTTCCGAATGCAACTCTGTGTTTTCCCTGTCAGCCGTGTCATACTGGACTCACCTGTTCTCAATCACACCTCACCTCATTTACCAAGCTGTATTTAAGCCATGTCTTGTGTGTTACTCAATGCTGGATTATCACGCTGATTTTCGGAAAGCCTCACGTCTGTATCTAGCTAAGTTTCACGTACTGTGTTGTGTTTATTGATCCACTGTGATTTGACCATCGCCTGGATACTGACCTCGTTTTTGCCTAGCGTTTTTGTACCTCCGCCTCAACCCTCGATCACCTGTTCTGACAACTCTGCTTGCCTTGGCCACGTGTTTGGATGTTGCCCTGTCTGTACCTCTGCCTTTGTTCGCGTTAATCGGCTGTGTGGGCCGATCATTAAAACACCTGTTCTACCTGGCTTCTGTTCACTCTGCTTTTGGGTCCCACCTACACCCAGCCGTGATGTTATTGATTTATTTTGCAGTAGGAGCCATTGCTCAGCTGTAATGTAAGCACACATTCAACTTTCAATATTTGTGTGCCGCTTTTTCATTTTTCAAAGAGGGGTGAGATTATAATCTTCAAAGGTCCCAAGCAGGTCCGGTCCCAATCACTGTTCTCTAAAGATCTGGAGTTGTTTATCGGCGGTGTCGTTCGCTATTGCTATCACAACGCCTTGAAAACTAAAGAGAATGTCAAAGTAATTTTTTACCAGATCAAAAGGTCTTCAGATTGTCAGAGGTAATAATACATTGTTACCAGTTCTCTGTGTGTGTTTGTTTTTACAGCAGCAGAGGAATAAAAGCCTGACCTTTGACCCTCTTCTCCCTGAGAAAAGAACATCTGAAACCTTTTTTTTTGTTAACAGAGGGAAACTGTGTGGGCTCTGAAGCCTCTTGTGAAGCATCCTCACCTCCCGGTACGACCTCGCTGATGAAACACCAGACTTCACTGAGACTTAACGTTCACTCTCCTCCGACCCTCGAGACAGATTTACAAGCCACTTCAAAGTGTACCCTGTTGTGACATCATAAGTAGGAGCAGGTCC
>CM051014.1:8676411-8678911 GCA_027704905.1 Muraenolepis orangiensis | reverse complement strand
TTGGATCCAAATGAGTGGGCCAGAGATGTTGTAGATTGGCGGGCCGATCTATCTATCTATCTATCTATATATATATCTATCTATCTATCTATATATATATATATTATATATATATCTATATAGATATATATAGATATATATATAGAGGTGGACAGGGAGACGGAGAGACACCGGACCCACGGAAAGACGACGACGGACAGACGGACAGATAGACAGACTCAGAGATAGACAGGGGGGTGGAGAAGGAGATGGAGAGCGAGATTTGAGAAAGAAAGAGGCAGGCAGACAGGACAAGATGGGCGGCTAGATAGACGGCAGAGAAAGAGAGACACAGGGAGACAGAGAGAGATATATCGACGGAGACATGGGGTAGAGGAGAGAGACTGGGAGCAGAGGGATACCAATATCAGTGAATGCGTGTCCCGCCTGTTGCCTCAGCTCCACGTCAGAAGAGATGTGTAAGTAAACCGAAGTCTGTGGTGGCATCATCTGGCCGCCGCAGTCTCAGACAATAAGACTGTCAACCACAGGATCTGTTTATAGTCCTACAGCTCTGGATGGTTCTGCCCCCCCCCCACCCCCCCCACCCCTAACACGTCAAAAATCATCTATCATGTATATCACCTAGGAAATCATAAAGACAGCGGGAACTGGAAGCTTTTTCTTTTCACTCTAAATCAATCAATATTTGATTTCCCTTTCCTGCTTTAAAGCTACACTTTAATGATCCTTGATGTAATAATCATAGACCATATTGTTATACGCTTGGCATTTACAGACAACTTTGGCTCAAGGTCACCGTCCCTCCGTCCGTCCAAGGGTCATAATGAACGGCCATGACTGTGAGGTCCGACCTCTGTTTTGAGTCTGAGCCCACACTCAACCGGATGACAGCATGCCTCACTTCCTCTTCTGCGGTTATCGTCGCATCACGTTTGTAAATCTCATTACTCTTCCGTACGTACTAGATCCGTAAGACAGATATGAACGATTATCGTTATAAATAGAAGAAGGGGAGGAAGTGTTTTAAAAACTGATTTAATAGCGTTCGACGAATGCGACAAACTGATCCAATCCAAATCAAACGTCATGCCTCTGGCACACGCCATTAACGCACACATCTCCACCACACATGCACACACGCACACACACACACACACCACACACACACACACACACACACACACACACACACACACACACACACCACACACACACACACACACACACACACACACACACACCGACACACACACCAAACACAAACACACCACCCACCCGAACACACAAACAAATCACCCAGAAACTTTCTCCTATCAAATATCCACATACTTAACTGCTAAGATTGGTCCAAAAGAGGTTCAAAATAGGGTTTTTCTCTGGTATTTCAGTCCCCCTGGCTCTACCTCAACTCTAGTGCTTGAGAAACAAACTTTGTCCATTCTATACGTATCGCAGTCTTTCCATCGTAGCATACCTCCACCACATGTTTGCGGCGTATGGGTGTTGTTGATTTGGATGAAGCATCCATGATGCGTATACGTTCAGAGTGTTATTGCGGCGTTCTCTTGCAATTAACCACATTGAACTGCGCCTGCGCTCTGATGTCCTTCTCTAATTGAGACAAGTGTGTCAAGCTTAAGCTTCCAACAGGCCAACCCAGACTCTCCCAATCTGTGATGGAGCGTACTCCATCACAGATTTTTACTTTGATTTTGTTTTTCAAAACCAAACAAAATAAAACAAAACAAAATACGCCTAGACCTTTCCTCTTTTATTTGGATGACGCTTGTCTTCTTGTATTCTAATGATGCAAATCAGTTTCATTGTTTACTATAACCTGTTATCTATTTTTAATTAAATAAATGATAATATTTATACGGTGCCTCCGTACTACACGACTCCTTCGTGCTATATGGCCTGTCAGTATGTAAAACTGGCCAAGTTTTAAAACCTCTGTAATATTCTATTACCCTCGACAATATCAAATTGTCAAAACAGCAGCAGACAACAGCGTGGAGGTTTTGGAACGCACTTCATCTTGGGACGCTAGTTGTTAGCAGTGGGACAGCCAGCATGCTGCTTTGAACAGAGATCAGAGAGGAAGGGAGGAGAGGAGGAGGAGGAGGAGGAGGAGGTGGAGGAGGAGGAGGAGGAGGAGGAGGAGGAGAGGAGGAGGAGGAGGAGGAGATGGGGGAGGAGGAGGAAGATGAGGGGGAAGAGGCACAGGAGGAGGAGACGTCCTGTAGTCCTGGAGAGATTGGGGCTCATCCAGGAACAAAATGAGACGTTCTGTCCTTCCTGTGAACTCTGCTGGGATGCCGTTTCGAAAATAAATACTATTTTAGATTCCATTTCAGATTTTGTAGTCACAGTATATATATATATATATAAAATATATTTTTTGAATTCCCCATACCCTCAAGCCCAGTGATGCAGTGTATCCCAGTTGTCATAGGTGTATTACAGGTGACAGTGTGCAAACCCACCACCGTGTCCT
>CM051014.1:8578911-8668911 GCA_027704905.1 Muraenolepis orangiensis | reverse complement strand
CAGAGAGACAGACAGAGAGAGAGACAGAGAGAGACAGAGAGAGAGAGAGAGAGAGAGAGAGAGAGAGAGAGAGAGAGAGAGAGAGAGAGAGAGAGAGGAGAGAGAGAGAGAGAGAGAGAGAGAGAGAGAGAGAGAGAGAGAGGAGAAATGAGAGGATTAGATCAGGGATCAGTGTCATTTCAGCTATCGTACCAGACATATGAGCTATACACTGCAACAAAAACAAAAAGCCTGTACCAGATATATTTAACACAATAAGCTTTGGAGTAACGTCTCCTTGGCATGGAGATAACTTTTCCATCCCAGCAAATTCCAACTGCTATAAAAAAAGTGTGAACACATTTGGTTCAGGACTTTCGGTGAGGTTTTGGGTGGATATTCAGATGGATGTCATTGTGGAGCAGGTTAGAGGGAGATGTTGACATTTAATAACAGGAGTAATTAAATTCCATTGATCTAACTATAATGTTGGGGTACTCAGCATTTTGGGGGTCATTTGGCATGCTTATGGGGGATGCTTGCTTAGGGGAACTAAGGGCCCCCGTTAGGTTACCTGGAGTTCAGCCGCTCTGCTGAGTGCACACAATAAACCATTTAACACACCAAATATATTTTATGATATTATGGGAAAATCAAAAAATGATGAGTCATGTACTCATAATCACCCCACTTCTCCATCTCCACATGAAGATGTGTAGATGGTTATGAAATGCATTAACACACACTCACACACAGGCACGTACACACAGACACAGACACGTAGACATACACACACACACACACACACACACACACACACACAGACACATACACATACACACACACACACACACACACACACACACACACACACACGCCTAGTAACGGGTTCCGGACACAGTACAAAAGCCCCGGAGACTTCTCCTAATTAAGTTTTAATAGTTTGCTTTTGTCAGAGTCTTACGAGGTTAGCTTTGATAAAAAAAGATAATATTTTTTTCTTTAATTTTTGCCTAATTTCCTTCTCTATCTCCTTCCATTTTCAGCTTCTCCCCCCCGCTGTTAAATTTCCTCCAGCCCTCTCTCTTTCAACACCAGAAGTTCCACTATTCCTCTGGAACTGTGTCAGCAAATATCCTCTGAAAATCTTCTACCAGAAGAAGAGTATTTCACACCGGCGGCTTTTCAAACCCCTCGCCGGAGTTTTGTCAAGGAGTCTAGCCATATATTTATATGATATATGTATACAGTATATATCCCTCTGGAGGAACTAATGGTGTGTGTTCTGATAATGAGAGTGCCGGGGTCACTTCTGTTCAGACCCAAAATGGCTGACTTTCTTTCCATTAAAAACTAGCTCCTTTGAGCATTCATCTAACTATATTGTATCAGTGATAGCGGGGTTATCAGAGGCTCGAAAACTATGAGTTCAACTATAGTACAAAGTACAACTATAAGTACAAACTGTTCTCGACAAAATCGCTACTGTCTTTGTCTTCGGGAGTAGCCCACAAGTAGCCAGTTTGATGGCTGGTGGCAGCGTCGTCTGCTACAGTGGCGCCTGAACAGGGACCTCGTCGACCAGGACAAGGCACAGCCACCTCCCACCAACCCTTTTCCCCGCCGGAGGTGACGGCCACCATGGTGGGGCCCAGCAGAGGACAGGGTGGTGGTGGTGCAGCAACAGCTGGGGGCACCAGCCTTCGCCAAGCCACCCCTGGATGCAGCCCACAACAGCCTAGATCCTGCGGCAACTCCACCAGCCAGCGCAGCAGCCCAAGGCGCCATGCTCCAGGTAGGAGGGTGGGAAGAGGGGGGGAAGATGCCTCGTCGCTCTGGTGGAGGGTAGCCTTACCTGGGGCTGTTGGTGGGGCCCAGCAGAGGACAGGGTGGCGGCACAGGAACAGGCGACCTTCCGGTTCCCCAGCCAAGTCGCAACAGACAGCTATCCTGCCGCCCAGGATGGAGTCCTGTTTGTACCGGCTGGCTGGTACAAACAGGTATTATTTGGTTTGTTGTACTTAAGACTTGTGTTGTGACTCAGAGTTTTAGGGGCCCGAGGCAACGTGTGGGGGGTTTAGAACATTTTGTCTAAATCTATATGGCTACGATGGCACTACACCACGCCACTCATGCATCAGGATTAGGCCCTAATGATCGGCACGGTTGAATGTTACCTAATCAAATAATAATTAATCAATAATGGGATCGACGCGTCTCGGCAACACACACAGAGCTAAATAAATAGCGGCTAATTACGGGGGGCATGCCTTCATTCAATTGGGACAAGATTTTGTACCAGGAAATAATTCCAATAACACTTTCTCCTTTATTTGCGTATTACAAAGGGACAAATCCTATGGTCAATCAAAGCTAAGGAGGGTGGAGGACACATAGAACTGAAGGCAAGAGAATGAGCCAGTGTTGTCCACTCCATGCATGAAGCACGTCAACATGTCAATACCAGCAGGTTTTTTCAATGCGCAAAACAACGTAAAGTATTTACCCGGTAAATACATGGTAACTACATACTGAGAAACAACCAGGTATTTACCCAGTAAATACTTGGTAACTACATACAAAGAAACGACCAGGTATTTACCAGGTAAATACATTGTAACTACAGTATATTATGGGTAATTACCACGGGTAACAAGCTGGTAAATACAGATAAACTACATGTGAAATACTAAGAAAAACCTCCACTTTTACCCATCTACTCAACTAAGTACCATGTAGTTGTAACCAGTTTAGGTTGGGAATAATTCAGAAGTAATCGCGTAGGCTACTTCCTAGGTCCTAGGCAACCAATGCTTAGAAACACCTCCCCTAAAGTTACCATTTAAAACATGACAATGTACACAGTAAGTAAGCTGAAACTGTACTGTAGAAGAAAGCAATCTTTAATCCAATTGTTTTTTTTTTATGAAAATAAACCCTTAACAAAAACTGGGTTTAAATTGTGTGTGTGTGTGTGTGTGTGTGTGTGTGTGTGTGTGTGTGTGTGTGTGTGTGTGTGTGTGTGTGTGTGTGTGTGTGTGTGTGTTTCCACGCTGCCATCGTCTCCACCACAGGGTGCTGTCGGGCACCTGTTGTGCTCCCTGTGTCCTGTCTACTGATATGTGCAGTATCTCTATCTCTCTCTCTATCTCTCTCCCTCTACCTCGCTCTACCTCTATCCATCTCTTACTCCATCTCTCTCTCTCTGAAGCCTAGAATCCATGAAAAATTTATGATAGGGTAGGGTCTAATGAGAGAGAGAGAGAGAGAGAGAGAGAGAGAGAGAGAGAGAGAGAGAGAGAGAGAGAGAGAGAGAGAGAGAGAGAGAGAGAGAGAGAGAGAGAGATGGAAGAACTGGTTTTGGAGGAGAGGACAAGAAACGCTGTGGTAGTGTCTGCAAGTGAAGGGGCTGAAGAAGTGTATTTTCTCCCTGACACCAGGCAGGAGAGAACAGGCAGAAGTTATGCAGAAACCGTTTTTTTTGCGGGGTCTAGAATATATTTGCAGGCCAAGCAAAAGAATGCTGGCATGTCTGTCAGGGCTTCCCTCAAGTTAATGTTTGTGTGTGGTGTGTGTGTGTGTGTGTGTGTGGTTGGTGGCTGATTTAACCTGTGGCGCTTGATTGACCAATGACCCACAGGTGTGAGGCCAGCAGCCCTTTCCTTTATTCTTCTGTTCTTTTCTATAATATTTTAATACATTGAATCATAAGATCTAATTGGAATGGAAATGATATAATGTTCTCGTAATGTGTTGTCTTGTGTGCCGCCTGGTGTTCTCGACACTGCTGCAATTATTCGGCCAATTGCAACGCAAATTAAAGGCGTGGGTTCCACGGAGTTCCTTATGGGCAGATGTTCACACATAATTACACAACTAACCTCAGACAAAGATATATTTAACATCTTTAAAAAAACTAAAATATCAACCGCCGCCGCTTAATTGCCGTTTTTGCAAAGAACAGAATTAGCGAAGTAAGGCGCCAGTGCTGGGGGTTAATTTAGGGGAAAGGAGAAGTGTGAGTGTGTGCGCGCGTGTGTGTGTGTGTGTGTGTGTGTGTGTGTGTGTGTGGTGTGTGTGTGTGTGTGTGTGTGTGTGTGTGTGTGTGTGTGTGTGTGTGTGTGTGTGTGTGTGTGTGTGTGCGTATGTGTGTGTGTGTGTGTGTTTGTGCGACTGAGACAAAGAGAACGGATGTCGGCGCTGTAGTCTTAATCATGAAGGATGAGAGGGGAGAGCGACGGAGAGGGACAGGGGGGGAAGAGAGGGTGCAGACAGGGAGAGAGGGGGAGACAGAGGAGATCAGAAAGGGAGGAAAGAGAAAAGAAAGAAGATGAGGAGGAGGAGAGATAGTTAAGGGGAGGGGGTAGAAAGATGGGAAGACGATGGAGAAGATAAAGAGGAGAGAAGAGAGAGGGGGAAAAGGAGGGACAGAGGGTGCAGAAAGAGGAGAAAGAGAGAGAGGAGGGCGACTGAGAGGAGAAAGGGAGAGGGAGAAGAGCAAGATCTAAGACAGAATAAATTAGAAGTGCACTATTTAGAACACTTTTATAAGTATGAGTCAATGGAAATACAGGTGCTGAGAGAGACAGAGAGGGAGAGAGGGAGAGAGAGAGAGAGAGAGAGAGAGAGAGAGAGAGAGAGAGAGAGAGAGAGAGAGAGAGAGAGAGAGAGAGAGAGAGAGAGAGAGAGAGAGATGTGTGTTACGTGTGCATGGGTTTCCATGTGCTCCTAGCTGATATCCACAAATTGGAATCCACAGTACCATTGAGTATGGCGTTGATAAGGAGAAGGCCCAATCTTCCTTCCACCAGGGTCAATGGATGGAAATGGATAGCGGGGGCTTATTGATTGGATTTTCAGGCCCCCCCCCCCACCCCATATCCCCCTGCGCGTGTGATGCCTCACTCGAGGAGAGATGGAGCATGTTACCTCGTTATCCTATTAGGTTCCCCACTCGATTGGCCGCTCGTTCCTCCCATGGTCTGTCTCATGTCTCTCTGATTGGTTTGGACAGTGGGGAGAGGGTTGTTGTTTGCGCTTAGGAGTATAGGGTATGTTGTGGAATTGCGCGATTCACTTACAGAGAGTGTCATTAAGAAGCAAGTGTCGGGGCATAAATATATATATATGTAAATAAATATATATTATATATGTATAAAAAAAAAATTGATATATAATATACATGAACTCACTGTTGATATATATATACTGTATATTACAACAGTGGGTTTATATCATATATTATATTATATATACCTAATATATTATATATATTATATATATATAATATATGATATACATATATATATTACATATATATTATATATAAACTCACAAGGGAATCACACAAGTACACAACATACTCCATACTCATAAACATAAGCTGTCTAAACCAATCAGAGAGACACAAGACATTTTGGGATTAATAAATAAACAGCAATCGCTTTAGGGATTAATAACACTGTACACATACTGTCTCTGCATTTAGGGGCCATATGGAGAGCCGCTGTTTAGTTTTCACGTAAACACACCAAAAAATGGAAGTTATTCTTTTACATCGACATATTTTAGAAAATGTCTTTTTTTCTTATTCCGATTCGACACACATATTCTGAGTTTGGTGTGCTTCTTCAGTTGTGTCTGTTCCTATCTGTCCTCCTTCGCCCGGTGGACCAGGAATAAGAACAGAAATCTCCCAAGTGGTTCTGCCTCCTCCAGTCTAGTGTGTCAGGTTACTTGCCTAGTCCACCAACGTTATTTCAGTGTGTGTGTGTGTGTGTGTGTGTGTGTGTGTGTGTGTGTGTGTGTGTGTGTGTGTGTGTGTGTGTGTGTGTGTGTGTGTGTGTGTGTGTGTGTGTGTGTGTGTGTGTGTGTGTGTTTTAAACTAGCTGACTCCTGACTAGTTGAAGTTTTCTCTAGAAATATATCGGTGTTTTTTTCCGGAATCCAACTTTTTTGAGGCAGTTGGAGAAAAAAATCTGCCCCTCTGAGATTTCAAATGTTTAATTACCAACTGATGTCAGAGAGAGGGGTAGTTTCACATACACATGCATTTAAAAAAATCATACCTCTCTTTTTACAATTCAGGTTTTTTTTCATATATATATACGTATATATATGTTTACAATCAGACATCTTAGTCACAAGTTTAGTCTTTCCGGAGGATGCCTCACTGGACGAGTGTTCACTTCCACAACCTGCGGTGGTGGTGCTCTTGGTTGTTTCTCCACAATATTGAGCACAGACTCAGGTTCCAACTCATTGTCTGCGCTCAACTCATCAACATCCCAACATGTTTCTACACAAGAAGATTCCCCTCCCTGTGTCAACTGAGTTTGATTTCCCTTGGTACCCAGCATCTGATTAACATGCCTTTTCACACAATTCCCATTTACTTCAACGCTGTAAGTTACTGGACCCAACACTTCTCGTATAATTCCATTTATCCATTTATCCCCTCCCCTGTAAGACCTGACACAAGGTTTTGTTCTGTTTCATTTGGTTTGATAAGGGACAACCTTGTTTGCGACTGTCTTCTGAGAAATAACTCAGCAGAACATTGGCTACACCGTGTCATATCACCTATGGCTCGATTCTTGGCTAAAGATTTCTTAAGATTTTGCACTAATCTTTCAGCGAAACAATTACTTGAAGGAAGGTATGCAGGTGATTTGATGTGTTTCACTGCATTTTTGGTAAGAAAGGACTCAAATTCATGTGATGTGAACTGAGGTCCATTATCTGTTACTACTTATTTTGGGAAAACATAAGCAGCAAATCAATTTCTCAGTGCTTGTTTTAGCTGAGGTAGTAGTGTGCATGTGGATTATCTCTGGCCATCTAGCATAAGCATCCATCACCAACAAGAACATCTGCTTGTTGTCCTCAGCAAAATCAAGGTGTATTCTCTCCCAGGGACTTGCAGCCCATTAGGTTAAATTACTCCCTCGGCTTCCAATTTTGCTAGTTTTCTCTCAACTGCTTCTCTCAGTGCATCGGGTACATGTCTTGTCTTACAGAACTTTGGCACAGCGTCTGCAGCAACATGAAGCTTGGCATCAATTCCCTTTAGCTTCCCTAGCTCAGGTTTGAACAAGGATGCATGTCTAGTACAGACATCATTACATAACATTACATTACAGTCATTTAGCAGATGCTTTTATCCAAAGCGACTTACAATAGTGTGTTTCAACACACTATTCATTATCCACTGTTTATGGAGCCAATCTATTGACTCTTGACCAATTCAGTTTGAACTGGCTTATCCAGTCTCTACCATCAATGCAGGACCGGTTCCTTTCACTACTAGCAGATCTAGTTTTTTAGTGACTTTGTTGCATTTTACACTCGCTGTGAATTTGCCTTTCAATTGCAATGACTCCTGACTGTATGTTTTCAGCACACAATTTGCTAGGCTAAGTTTAATTGACTTAAACCTGCGTTTGTACAGACCCTCAGATATGACAGAGACTGCTGCGCCAGTGTCTAACTCCATTTTCACCCTGGCACCATTAATCCTGACATAGACAAAGTACGGTTTCACTACAACACCTGTACCCGCATCCATTGCAAACAGTTCAGCCCCGCCAGGTTCCACAGTCTGACCCGTGTTAATGTCCTGCACAGCCTCAGCCGTGCACATTGGTGGCACGCAGCGGTCTCCTCTCTTGAACTGGGGTTTGTTGAAACCTCCATCTGTCCGAACCTGGCGATCGATGCAATTGTCACTGTGCTGGGGAGCGTTGAAAACGTGGCTTGCCTCGTGCTTGAGAACGTTGAACCCTCTGCATGACTCGTGCTTCAGAGCGTTGCAACATCTACTCAGTGTCGCTTCCAAATGCCTCGCTGCTTTGGTTTGCTTCCCGCCACCGACTCCTTCCTTGCGCGAACGGCATGATCTTGCGATGTGTCCTTTCTCTTACGCTCGCGGCACTTAGCTTCTTTAAATCTACAGTCCTCTAGTCTGTGGCCCATTCCATTGCAGCGATAGCACGGCTTTACACTAGCTTCTTTGTGCTTTGCATTGGCTTTCTTGTCGACCACATTTCACATTTAACATTTAAACATATACATTTTCTATGAAAATTGACACTGCCTTTGGTTACTTCAAATGAAAGCCTCAACGCTCTTAACTCCACACACACACCTCTCACGCAGTGCCTCTTCTAAAAACATCCCAAACTTGCATGAAGCAGCCAACTTTATCAAACTTGCAATGTACTCACTTATCGATTCATTTTCCAGTTGATTTCTTCTGTGAAACTTGCATCTTTCGGCGAGAAAGAAACTGCTGTTTTTCACCTTCCGCTTCGTCATCAGCCATCTGCTGCCAACACTCTCACCTCCACAGCTCCATTAGGGACAGGCAAAGTGTGTGTGTGTGTGTGTGTGTGTGTGTGTGTGTGTGTGTGTGTGTGTGTGTGTGTGTGTGTGTGTGTGTGTGTGTGTGTGTGTGTGTGTGTGTGTGTGTGTGTGTGTGTGTGTGTGCAAGCGTGTGTGCTATGTAAGTGTACCTGGTGTATGTCCTGCTGCAGGGCCCACTGCTAATTAAATTGACTGGTGTGGATATTACAGAGAGAAGAGAGAGAGACAAAACGGGGCCAGCGCCTGACCTCAGGAAGCGTTGCCGTGGAGCTGGGGACTCACTTTGAAAAGTTGAATAAATTTTTTAACGGTTCAAACAGGGCCAGAATGTTTTAAGCTGTGGGCGATGTTGTGTGTGTGTGTGTGTCTTATAAACCCTGCAATGCTCGAGAACAATGTTGGAACCAACATTCCAGCTAGCGACAGGGCCTATAGAGCCTTAAATCAACGCACCTTTAGCGCCTGTTGTACCACACCTGGTGGCTCTGGGCTGGCAACAGGGAATCCTGGGAATGACACATGATGACAAAAACAACACATCTCAGCTGGATGCTAATCGGCTCTCTTGCCCCAGTTGCTACGGTGACCGCAGCAGGTTGATTTTTTTCACAACACAGCAACCAGAAAGAAGCAAGGTGGCGGGACATTCTATACAGGGTCATGTGTTTGACTTCCACTGGAATTTAACAAAAGGTAAAGTTAGAGAGACAAGGTAGAGTTAGAGAGACAAGTTAGAGTGAGAGAGACAAGGTAGAGTTAGAGAGACAAGGTCAATTTAGAGAGACAAGGTAGAGTTAGAAAGACAAGGTGTAGGTGCAGCGAGCGGTTAGAGTGATGTCAATGTAAATATGAACATGGGAATTATCCCCGAGGAGGGGAAAGTCTTTCTGGAGCAAGAAACACACAAACATAGCGTAAGTAAGGGAGGAGGGCACCATCTGAAACGCAAAATTAAGAGTGTGTTATCTTTTGCCGCCACACACAGAAAGATACGGATAATCGGGAGGGATATAGCTCCTCCCCTTTCAAAAGTAGAAATAGAAGGAATATAAAGTAGAAATATAAGGATAAGGTTTTTGCTATAAACTACAACAATCAGTGTCCACATGACCTCAGAGGGAGAGAATTATTACCAAAGACTCAGGCCTTGGTATCCACTGAATCTGGAAATAACAGAAAAAATTAAAATATTTTTTCTATCCTATCTTTCTTTCCTGGGACATGTACCGCACCGCCAGCATTCTAGAACCAAGTTCCTAATATCTGATTTACTGAGCCAGCAATAAAAAACACTGGTTCTGATTCTGGTTTCTAATATCTAATATAATATCTTTGTCGTTCATTGTGTATTCTGTCGGATCCTCCGTCGCTCGACGTCTCCGTAGGGCCCAGATTAACGCCTCATAAGTATTTAAGACTCGCAGGGCCCGAGGATTGGCTATTTTTAAGCTCCAACCCTCTAGGTTCCAATTTATTTAAAAGGTCTCCGGTACGCCACTGTGATTAGCAAAGTGCCGGGTTTTAGGGAACAGCTTCTGTTTGTTCAAACGGGGACTTAAGGGGGAATTAGAAATATGGGATATTGAAGTATGGCACATTGCGTGAGAGCTATGATGCGTGCTTTAATGGATGGCAAATAGAGGCATGTATTTGAGGGAACATTATGTTTTATATACACTTTGTATATATGTTATATTATGTTATATATCTTTTTTTGAAATGTGTGTACGTGTGTGTATATATGTATATATATGTAGAGGCTGCTGTGCCTCTCTGTATATATATTTATATTATGTTTTATATATATATATATATATATATATATATATGTAATGCATGTCTATATATACATATATATATATAGAAGCTGCTGTGCCTCTCTGTTTGTACATACATTTTTTGATTAAAATCAGAAAATCGTAAAAGAAGTTTCAATGCACAGTGGCTTGTGTTGTGTCTCGTCAGATGTTAGTCTAGTCATGTTTCATGTTTTGTTAAGACATTTTTGTCTTGTCTCCCACTTCCTGTTTTATTTTGGTACTCACCTTTTGTGTCTCATTCCAGGTCCCTTGACTCCCTATCCTTGTGTGTGTGTGTGTGTGTGTGTGTGTGTGTCTGCCCTTGTCAGCGTCAGCCCCGCCCCTGATTGTTTCCACCTGTTCCCTGTTACCTCATGTTCATATTCTCTCTCTTCCCCTTGTCTGGTGTCAGTTTGTCTTGTCCTGTCGTGATGTCAGTAGCCCGCATACCAGTGGTTTCCTTTCTTGTTTCAAGCCTGTTTCTGGCTCCCGAGTTTTTGTTCTAGCAAGTTTTGTTCCTCATTCTGTGAGTGATTTTCCGTTGATATGTTCTAAAAAAAAATTTGAACAGTATTTTCTGTTAAGTATTTTCCAGATTCATCTGTTAAATTGATTTTTTTCTCTGAAATATTCCTCAATGGACGAGCCTTCACTGATAGTATAGTTTATAGCATATAGTATATAGTGTTGTTCATACTTTAGTGTAGTATGGTGTGGTATTGTTGTAGGAAATTCATACTGCTGAGGGTGAATGGTGAGTAACCTTCCATTGTACTTTCCATTGTAACACCTGGTCATAAATAAAGATTCTTGAATAACATACATGCTTAAAATAATACAAGACGAAACATGGCATGCCTGCATTTCAGTCAGCACTTACAGGTGTGAGTTTTAATTTTAGGGTTACGGTTTATATTTACTGTATATCGTAACGTTGCGTTGCGTTTACGTTTTGAGCCAGAGTAAGACATGCAGTAACATCATTATATTATTAAAAACATACTCTGAGCTTTCTAGCAACGCAAAACTACAACAAACTAAACGGTAAGGCAGAGGGAGAAACAGACGGATCAACAGCAACAACGACGACGTGAATAAATACATAAAACTAGAATGTTCCTGGGAAAAAAAAAACCCAGAATCAAAGTCAGGTTAGGAGCTGTTTTATTTTAAAGGGGAGGGGGGGGGGGTCTGTTGTTTTTCCCTGGGAGAGGTGGTTAAAAGCCCCAGTGTTGTTTTGACAGTTTACTGGATGAGGTCTGTATTTAGACACACTTGGAGTGCCTCCTTATGAAACTCTGCGGGGGAGAATGTAAGCCCTCCCAAAAGGTTCAGTGTTCTTCTGACAACAAACGGCTAAAACGGAGCTGATAAAGAGAGCTTGCTTTGTCATGTTGTTTTCAAATTTCTAACTAGAAATATTCCAACTAGAAAGAGTTCAAATTGAATGTGAAAGTGAAAGTCTTTTTTTCTTTTGGCTTGGTGCCTTTTTTCTTTTTCTCTGTCAGCCTTGTAAATGCAATGATTAAGCCGTTCCTACGCCATGTCGAGTGAAGTTATTTTAATAACAAATGGTGAATGGTAAGTTATGGCTGTTTTATTTAAAAAATGTGTTAATTTTCAATTAGCTAACCCTGTCTGTAAGAGTACAACATAATGCTAAACACTGACGTCATTAAACACAATTTTCACATTTGTTGATTTAAAGTGAGGCTTGACAGAATTGCCAGCATTGCAATTTTAACCCGAACACCAAATATGTGTTTAGTTTAGTTATTTTTGTACACAAATTCAATAAGGCTTTCAAAATTGTAATGGCGCCTTTGTTCAGAGATTCATTGTGTCTCTTCTCTTGTGTGCTTTGGTTAAGGGCTGAAAGCAGTCGGGAGCAAAACCATTTGCGTGAGGTCATCTTTGTGTGCCTTTTATCCTGTGTTATGCTGTCCATAAAGAAAATCTATCACGAGGTTAGATCTCTATATATCTACTCTAAGGCTAATATGCTGTAGTTTTAGTGTAGTGTAGGCCCCCCAGTCTGCATGGGGGGGGGGGGGGGGGCCTGTATGACAAGTGCCCGTGACTTGTGTCACAGAGTGGCTTCCCGCAAAACATGACTTTTTCATGTTATTCATCTTTCATGCTCCATTTTCCTCCATTCTCTCGCTCTCGCTCTCGCTCTCGCTCTCGCTCTCTCTCTGCTCCATCCGTTGGAACCCACTATCTTAGCCACATTACTGCTGAGTGGGACCCACCACCCAGCCCAAGGTCAAGGTGTGTGTGCGTGCGTGCATTTGTGTGTGTTTAGGGGGCTGCGGGTTTGGGGTGGAGAGGAAGCGACATGGAGTGGGTGGTGATGAGAGAAGGCAATGATTGAGAGAGAGACACAGACACATAAAGAGAGACAGAGAGAGAGAGAGAGAACAGGGCTAGGTGTGGTTGTACATTTCCCTCCTCAGTTTATGGATGTGCTTATGTACATCCTCATTTGTTTTTGCGCCCGCAAAATGAAAATGGATTTTTGTTTTGTCTGAATATTTACCTATTTAACAATAATAAAAGCAACTACAGCCGTTTATTTTTTATTTTAACATCCCAATCGGATCGAAAGTTACTTAACACTTAAGAACGGCGTGATTACAAATCTGTGGGGGTTCAGGCAGCCCATAAAGTCTGAATAGTCAATAGTAATCATAACGTGCTCCCATTCCCACTTATTGTTGTAAAGCCTCAAACAAGAAATCATGTTTTGGGACTCTATCCGCACCATCCAATCACATTCTCAGCGAGTGAGAGTGTGACCCGTCACATGACCTGTAATCTGGTTCTAGTGAGCATGGGGGGGGGAACCAATCAGCAAACAGAAGGCAGAAAAATAACAGATAATAAAAGAGAAAATAACGTGGAGAAGCACCGACATGAACAACTGCAGGAAACATGAGGTAAATAAGAGGTCTCTGTGGGTATACTGAGCAGCCACTGGTGGGCATTTATAACCCACTCCTCGTCTGAACATAATGTAATTGCATGTAGCCGTCAGCTGCTGGCTTCATACTGCAGCAATAGAAGATAAGCTGTGTGTGTTTACAAGATACAAGATACAAGATATTTTTATTGTCCAATTGCAACAGATACATTGGAATGCTTACTCCCCGTTCCCTCTCACAGTATACATCTCCAAAACAATACCATAAAAATAATATATACAATAAAAATAAACAAAAAAGCAGCAAAGTGACTGTTAAATGATATCTAAATGTGTTGAATGTACCTGTTATTTTTGTCAGGACGGTCTATGGTGCCACGGTAGAAGTTCACTAGCCACCTCTGGCCTATTCCGCGTTTTCTGAGGCAGGCGCTGGTGTGCCTTCTTCAGCATGACCTCTGTGTTGCTGGTCCACGCCAGGTCATCGGAAATCTGTAGCCCAAGGAAACGGAAACAGCTGACTACTTCCACCGGTGTACCGTCCAGGCTGATGCTGGAGTGGGTGCCCCGGCGAGTACAGCCGGGGACTGAGGCAGCAGCCTTGGGGAGCGGGTTGAGGACCAGATGGATGAGATGTTGTTCCCAATCTTCACCACTTGAGGCCTGCCCGTCAGGAAGTCCATAATCCAGTTACGGGGGTTACGATATGGGGGTTACGATGGGGGCGCCCAGACCTAGGTCCCTCAGTTTCAGGACCAGCTTGGGGGAACGATGGTGTTGAATGCCGAGCTGTAGTCAATTAACAGCAGTCTGACGTAGGTGTCCCTCCTGCCTAGGTGCTGCAATATGCTGCCGTGTGTAGTGCCAGGGAAATGGCGTCGTCTACAGACCTGTTTTGTCTGTATGCAAACTGGAGTGGGTCTAAGGACTCACAAGTTTCATCACAACATCACAAGTTTCTCCAAGCACTTCATGGCTATGGGTGTTGAAGCCACTGGACGATAACGCATGTTACCATGTTTTCTTTGGGTAATGGCACAATATTTGTCTCTTTGAAGCACGCTGGGACGACAGACTGTTGCAGTGATGCATTGTAGATGTCGGTGAACACAGGAGCCAGTTGGTCGGAGCAGGTCTTAAAGACGCGAGATGCAACTCCGTCTGGGCCTGCTGCCTTCACCCTCCTGAAGATTCTGCGAACCTCGGACTCAGACAGTTGTAGAACGTGGGGTGTTCAATGTGGGTGGGTGTTCAATGTGTTGGTCAGCTCAGGGTCCATTTTAAAGCGAGCGAAAAACGTGTTCAGCTCATCTGGTAGGTTAGGGTCGTTGTTGGTGACTGCCCCTGAGCTCCCCTTGTCGTTGGAGAGGACTCTCACACCTTGCCACATACGTCTGGTGTCAGAGCCCCCGAACTGTAATTCCAATTTATTTTTGTAATCCAATTTCCCCTTCTTAATGGCTTTTCTGAGTTCATACATGGCCTTCTTGTCGTAATGTAGTCGTGTGTGTGTGTGTGTGTGTGTGTGTGTGTGTGTGTGTGTGTGTGTGTGTGTGTGTGTGTGTGTGTGTGTGTGTGTGTGTGTGTGTGTGTGTGTGTGTGTGTGTGTGTGTGTGTGTGTGTGTGTGTGTGTGTGTGTGTGTGTGTGTGTGTGTGTGTGTGTGTGTGTGGTACTGTCTACAGTCTGATGAACGCGGTGATGAGAGAGCAGAGGATGGAAATAGAACAGGAAAGAGTTTGATTGCTTTGCCTTTCAACATCCTGTCTACAGGTGCATAGAATTATTCCTCATTAAGAATGGTGCATGTGTGTTTTAAATATGCATGTGTGCCTGAGTAGAATAGTAGACGTGTTTACGTGTGTGTGTGTTGACCCAGGAACTGAGAACTGAATGTGGAAAGAATTTAAAGTGATGCTAAATAAGTGTGAATGGAGAGAGAGGGGGCAGAGAGAGAGAAGAGGAAAGAGAGAGGAGAGAGATAGAGAGGAGATACAGAGAGTAAGAGAGAGAGAGAGAGAGAGAGAGAGAGAGAGAGAGAGAGAGAGAGAGAGAGAGAGAGAGAGAGAGAGAGAGAGAGAGAGAGAGAGAGAGAGAGAGAGAGAGAGAGAGAGAGAGAGAGAGAGAGAGAGAGAGAGAGAGAGAGAGAGAGAGAGAGAGAGATGGGAGAGAGAAGGATGGGAGAGAGACGAGAGAGGTGACAGACCTGCAGGTTCAAAAGTATTACAGAACGCTTGGTCAGCAACTGTAGAGCCACCTACCCTTTTGGAAACAGGAGGTTGTGTGTGTGCATGTGTGTGTGTGGGGGGGTGTTCAAAATCCTATTGGTCACTTGATAAATTGCTAATTCTTAGCGCCGTGGCCCTCTGATGAGAAACTCCGATGGTCAAATGGTTTCAATCACACTCCAACAATCACACTCTCTCTCTCTCTCTGTTTCTCTTTCTCGGTCTCTGTCTCTGTCTCTCTCTCTCTGTCTCTCTCTCTGTCCCTTGCTTTTTACTTCGACTCACTTACCCACCTGTCTCGTCCATCTGTCTGTAGTAATAGTCGGACGCCAGTTCATCTGCGTGTGTTTGTGTGTGTGTGTGTGTTTCAATTTGTTTATGTGCATAGGTGTGTGTCTGCATGTTTTGTTTGTGTGTGTGTCTGTGTATATGTTTGTGTGTGTCTATATGTTTGTTTGTGTGTGTCTATATGCGTGTGTGTGTGTCTATGTATTTGTGTGTGTGTGTGTGACCACTGCTCTCAGGCCCTGGCTTTCCACCCACCGAGCAGGACTCCTGAACCCGTCTCCCTCCACCTATTGTCCTTTCGACTCCACCTGTCGATGCACAGCGTCTGGTGGACCACCCGCTTAACACCACACAATAACTCCTCCCACTTCCTCTTCTGCAGTTCTGCTTCAGAGCTTGTGATTGGCACGCGTGCGTGCGTGTGCGGGTGTGGGTGTGGGTGTGTGAAACACACAGCTAGTCTAACAACTCTCTCTTCCTACCTCTCTCTGTCTCTCTCGTCTCTCTCTCCACCCCTCTCTCTCTGTCTATTTTACTCCCTATTTCGTGCTCCTGCTCCAAGTTGTTTGACCGCTCTCGATCTTGTCTTCTACGTTCAGCCGAGTAAACGTAACTTTATTTGTGAAGTTCTTTATCACAGTTACACTCCCGGTTACACTCCCGGTGGGCTTTGCTTTGGCTCCGTATCTGATCACCCTCCGGCAAAACAGGGGGGAGAAAGGGAGGGAACACCGAGCAGGAAGCCATCGTCAGGGTATTCGTCGTGTCAACAGACGGCGATGAGTGCAATAAGTACAGGAAATAACACCGTAGGGTCCCACAATGCCAGTTAGGGGAGGAAATGGACTCTTACTATAGCTCTCTCTCGCTCTCTCGCTCTCTCGCTCTCTCTCTCTCTCATCCCCCTATCACTGCATTGTGGTCATGGATGAATGGTCTTGCCCATGCTTTGAAACCTTGTTTTAAAATGCTTTGAAAGTAGTTCTAGATTTGAACAGAACCACTTCTTATTTCTGAAACAAAGGGATGGGCTTTCCACAACCAAATAGTGTGTGCTCATATTTGCCCAGTGCCCTGATCACAGCTAATCATTTTTCCCTTTAATTATTCCTTTGAATTATGAGCCTTTTAAACTATCACAGTTATTGTCCCCTGTGCTTCATGACTAAAGGAATGTGGGTTTTGTTTTCGTCCAAAGCATATAGATAATTTCCGGACATGCCTCTGATATATATACGACCAAGATGGCGGCGCGTAGACATCGCGACGCCCAGCGTCTGACCAGCTTTTGCAAATGAGTCTGTTCACACAGAACAGTCTTGCTTTTATCACGCACACCCGACACAATATTTTTGGAATTGGATTACATCATTCTGGCAACTTAATCTGTGATCTTCAACTACACGCTGAAACTCGCACGGCCGGCTGACCGGACTCTCACCCGCAGAGAAAACGTAAACACAGGAGAGGAAGCCGTGGAGGGCTACGTGCTAAGCTAAGAGCTAACCCACATCGCTCGTCGCTACCAAGCGCTTTCCTCACCAACGTACGATCTCTGGCGAACAAAATGGATGAACTTGCGGCTGCGGATTATCAACCATAAATGGATTAAGGATTGCAACGTGATGATTTTCAAAGAATCATGGCTTAACAGCAGAATCGCCAACAGTGCTATTGAGCTAACAGTGCTCACGCTACACAGAGCAGACAGATCAGCTGAGGGCTGGGGTAGGGGGTAGAGGTTTGTGCATTTACATTAACAAGGCTTGGTGCACAGACACTACCACCATTGAGAGCCACTGCTCTGCTAGTGTGGAATACTTAATGGTTAAATGTAGACCCTTTTACCAACCCAGGGAAATTACAGCCACCCTTATAACTGCAGCTTACATACCTCCTGATGCTAACGCTAAGATAGCTATCAAGGAACTTTACTCTGCTATTAACAAACAGCAGAACTCCCACCAAGAGGCAGCCTTTATTATTGCAGGTGATTTCATGCCAACTTAAAGACTGTGCTCCCCAAATTTTACCAGCATGTCTTCTGCTCTACAAGAGGAGAGAGAACATTAGACCACTAATGTTTACACTAACAAGGCTTATGCTTACAAAGCCGTCCCCCTCCCCCACCTTGGACATAGTGATCATGTCTCTTTGTTCATGCCGCTACACAAGCCACTCATTAAGCGTGTGAGAGAGAGAGAGAGATCGACCTTCAGGTCTGTCCCGTGTGCCTCAGTTAATGGTTCTTATTGGTTAACACATTTTACAATAAGGGCATATTAATTAACCATGAATTGACATTAGTTAATGCAGTAGTAAACATTAGTATTAGCATAAAGGGTTAGGTAGAACCCTCAACATAACCCCTATTAAGTAATGTTTGAATGAATACCTTGGTTAACATGAACACCATTACCGAAGCTAACATTTTAACGCTATTTGTAAATGATAACTAAAACATTAGTTAACTGTTAATTAACATTAGTTTATGAAGTTATAATCAGTAATATATAGCATCGTCATTAGTCTAGTACAAACATAACCCTTTTAAATAATGTAAAAACTAACACCGTAGTTACCATAACCTTAGGTAACTGTGAAAGAACACCATGAGTTAACTGTTAATGAACGGATAGGGAATGCTTACTACTGCATTAACTTATGTTGATGAATGGTCAATGAATGTATCCATTCATCCAAGGGTATTATAATCCATATACTGACGATGCGTTGATCCTCTTAAATATATATGTGTATATATGTATATATATATACACTATCCTTTTTCTTTACACCACCGAGGCTGACGTCAATCGACCGCCCTGGTTGGAGGTTCTGGCGAGACGTGGAGTGAGGGAGGGGCGAGCGAGGGGCGATCGAGGGCCAGCCGAGCGTCCGGTCCATCCGTAAACCGGTCCTCTCGTGTCGCCGAGCAATTCTCCCACATAATGGACCCAAATTAGCTGCTTTTCATCTCCTTTTTTGACCTTTTCTCCCCTCTCTCTCCCTCTCTCTCTCTCTCTCTATCTCTCTCTTTTCCACTAATCGGGGAAGGAAAATTAGTGTTCCTGTGCAGAAACAGGAAGCGATTCACGTTGAGGGCTCATCTCAGTCCACGGTCTGTCACTCTCTGGTGCTGATGCTGATGATGATGATGATCGTGTGTGTGTGATGGAGGACAGGTTTTTGTTGCGTCTAATGGATACACAAGTTGCATGCAATGAATTAACACACACACACACACACACACACACTTACTACTTATTTTTTCTCTCACTCTCTTTCGGTCTTATTAGTTAGATGGAAGACCTTTGCACTTGGAATGTATTCAGCGCAACATTTAGCATCCTATATGCATATTCAAGTTTGGGGAATAGTGTGTTGTGTGTGTCTCTCTCTCTCTCGCTCATTCTGTGTCTCTCTGTGTTAATAGTTCACAGCCAAACTTCTAATAAAAATAACCTTACCCATGATGCTTTGCGCAGATCTCGGCAGATGCTGCAGGAGCTGCTATATGGTGATGGAAGACCTTTGCACTTGGAATGTATTCAGCGCCACATTTAGCATCCTATATGCATATTCAAGTTTGCAGCTTTCTTGCTCTCATCTCTGGCTCTGTCCTTTGAGAAGTGATCTCTCTCTCTCTCTCTCTCTCTCTCTCTCTCTCTCTCTCTCTCTCTCTCTCTCTCTCTCTCTCTCTCTCTCTCCATAGTCTCTGTTGTGTTTTATTCACTCTGATTATCTTGGTGTGATAAGTATTCTGTGAAGGGGACACAGCCATTAGCTAGCAAAAACACACACACTGGGCCACACACACACACACACACATATATATACACACACACACACACACACCTTCGTAGCCTATAGCCACGGTGGAAAAAATGTTTTTCTGGATGACTAGCCATTCATAATTAACAGCAGCCATCAACCGACCAAGTGTTGGTTCAAGAACTAAATTACTTTTGAGTGGGAAAATTATGATTCAAGTTTGAAATAATTATTGTCGAGAAGAACAGTTTTAATGGCGAATGTTCCCTTCCAAGTGTTGAATAAAATACTGCAGAGTGCCATATAAAAACGCTTAACTGACGCAGGTGTAATAATCTGAAAATATATTTAAATGAGGTTACTTCAGGTAATGTTGCCTCTAAGCACATTTAGCATCTTCTAGCGTAGCGGGGTGAAATGATCATCCGACTAGACGAGCGTCTAGTGTCGTATTAGCATGCGATGCACCTGTTTCCGATTAGCATTGACAACCAATTCTAATCCAATATGTACGAACATCTTCCATTGATGCTAATGAGCATGACATGCGTCAAAAAATGTTCTGTTTACCGTTAGCGCAATAAGCTAATGAAAGCTAAATAAGCCGTCATATCGAAACATATTTTATATAGCGGACGAAAAACACACCTGTGCAGGCACTTTATAGCTTGTTTTATTGCTTCTATTGTTTATATACTTATATAATTTGTCTCTTAAATGCCTCATATCTCTCCCTCTCCCTCATACAGCTGTACAGCTATACCCTGCCTAGAGAAGATACCTGAACATCCACTCCTGGTAGTAGATACAAGAATATGCCTCAAAGGTCAAAGTTCTCCATGTACAAAAATAAATAACTTAAACCTTTATTTGTAGGAGTTTTCCTCGATAATAATAAGGATACGATAGATTAAAATGTTACGTTTCTGTATTCAGTATTTAGTATTTTTTTTATTTTTAGAGGGATATCCTCAACAAAAAAGTTAAGAAAACTAATCTGCTTCATAATCTAACACATTTTCAGTTTTTACAAAAGAAAACAAATCCTTACTTATCAACAGCACACCAAACACTTATTCCCTCTGAAGAAGCGAAATGCTGGTGACTCACCACAAACAAACCCCAGAACCCTGACAAACCCCACGATTTACACCAACAAACAAAAATGTAATAACAGTAACCAATAACCCGACAAGAAATGTTGAGAGAACACTCACTCTGTACCATAGAGGCTGTAAATAATCGCTCCATGCACACCTCACTCATCCGCTCACTCCATGCTCGCTCAGAGAGAGAGAGAGAGAGAGAGATAAATGTATACAGATTTTCCGATGTGTGTGTGTGCAGCTGGTTTAGCGTTGTGTTAGTCCCTGATTGATTTTTAGTTGTGACGGGTGCAGTCAGAGCATTGTGTATTTGCTCTGACTGTTTATCTTCTCCATACGTCATTATACGTCATCCATCTCCTTTATGTCTCGCTTGGACGCTCAATCTCTCTCTCTCTCTCTCTCTCTCTATGCAGCCGTGCCTTAAATGTATGTTTATATAAAGTACTCTCTCTCTGTCTCTCTGTCTCTCTGTCTCTCTCTGTCTCTCTCTCTCTCTCTCATCCTCTTCTCTTTTCCACCTTACTTTCTCCCACTTTCTCTCCCTGTCACTTTCCCTGGTTCTCCCTCCATCTCTTTCCCTCCTTTCTCCACTCTCTTACTTAGTCTCTCTCCCCCCCTATTTCTCTCTCTCTCTCTCTCTCTCTCTCTCTCTCTCTCTCTCTCTCTCTCTCTCTCTCTCTCTCTCTCTCTCTCTCTCTCTCTCTCTCTCTCTCTCTCTCTCTCTCTCTCTCATCACTTTCTCTCTCATCACTTTCTCCCCATCTCAGTCTTTTACTCCCGCCCGCTGTCCCTGCCCGATGCGTAAGTCCCCAAGGCCCTCCAGCAACACCCCCCCCCCCCCCCGCTCTGTGCTCGGGCTGAGGGACCTCTGACCTCCTCCACCACCACCACGTCACCTCCTCCACCACTACCATCACCACGTCACCTCCTCCACCACCACCACGTCACCTCCTCCACCACTACCATCACCACGTCACCTCCACCACCACCACCGCCAGGCCTGTCTGTTCTGTGGGCTAACAGAAGCCACCAGGGGTGAGACTAGTGCTCCTGGGGGAGACCGGGGAAGAGAAGGGAAGAGAAGGGAGAGAGAGAGATCGTCTCTCTCTCTGCTGTTATTCACCCCTCTCTCACAGGCAGGGAGCGAGGAGTAGAACGATTTATATATATATATATATATAGAGAGAGAGAGAGAGAGAGAGAGAGAGAGAGAGAGCGCAAATGACAGAGAAAAAAAATATATTCACATGTGATCCATAGGTCACGTCCCCTGGGGAACACTGAATAAATATTTTCACCTCCCTCAGTATCTAACCATCTCTAGGGAGCGCTGTGCCTGCTATTTTTCCAAATTATTTTGGCACAGAGTTCTTTTCCTCAGTAGCCGTGCCACTGATTTACACTCATTTTCACTTCAGTGATTCGTGTTACATTTTTTGGCAACAGTAAAATTCAACCCCAGTTAATCCAAAAAGCTACCACTAATCAACACCGGATTTGAAGACACAGACTCTTCCCCCTACCACCCCCCCCCCCCCCCCCCCATCTTTAATTTAAAAGGAGGCATTCCCATATTCAAGTGCCCAATGGATGTAGCACTTGTGTAGCTCCCGGTTGCGTGCTGGCGGCAACTGGCAACAATTGCCAGCACCATAAGGGGGAAAACACTAAGTCCCATGATGCACTGCAGGACGCCATCCAGCCAACTCTCTTCAAGATAACAACACATTTGTAAGCCATCGCTCTTCTACGGCCCCGCGGCTGCCAGGGTCTTAAAGTACTGTCTTCCTTCCATCCATCTTCTGAGGGGGGGGGGGGGCTTTTATGAGCACCTCAGAGGGCTCAGGTAGCTGTAGTGTGTTGCTGCGCACACACACACACACACACACACACACACACACACACACACACACACACACACACACACACACACACACACACACACACACACACACACACACACACACACACACACACACCAAAGTTGAATCAAGAAATAATATACAGCGAACTGGAAGTCAATTTCATTCTGAGCCGATGTCGTTCAAGTTGGCCGGATGATTGTGAAGTGTTTCCGGTTTCCCCCGGTGTGTGAGTTGGCATCATGGTACTAGCATAATCTACAGAACAGATGGAACTCAAGGGCCATAACAAAATGAGAGCCTCCACATTGGCTGTAATCATCTTTTGGTGTTTTGCTGTGTAGACTCAGGCGGTGATTTAACATAACTGTGTGCTCTGTCAATTTCATTGTTTTAGTCTCACATTGTCTGGCAATTCAAATAACATGTGCTTGCTTTGGCCTAATTCTAACTTGCAGAGCCAGCGGTTTACCTAATTCTATCATCTGCAAAACAATGAACAATGCATTAACAGTTCATGTGTGGCATTAAGCCTTGTCTGTGCTGGATTACACACACACACACACACACATGAATCAGCACACATGAGCCAGTTTACACACACACACACACACACACACACACACACACACACACACACACACACGTCAAGTTTATTGTCACTTCACAGTTTACACAAGTATAAAGCAGTGAGTGAAAATATTATGTGCAATACCTGATGACAGACAGCAGTTATAAAAAAATTGATAAAATAGAATAAACAAACTGTATAAAGTTAAATATATAAAATAAAAATGCAATTTATAAAATGCAATATATCGGCACAGAAAAAGAGCAATATGTATATATAACTTGAACTGGAACTTGAAGCTGCTGACCCTCTCTACTGCAACACCGTCGATGGAGATAGGGCTGTGCTCTCCTCTCTGCTTCCTGTAGTCCACGATCAGCTCCTTGGTCTTCTTGACGTTGTGGGCGAGTCTGTTCTCCTGGCACCACTGCTCCAGCGATCCAACCTCCTCCCTGTAGGCTGTCTCGTCGTCGCCGAGCACACACACACACACACACACACACACACACACACACACACACACATAAGCCAGTTCTCACACACACCCACCCAAACACCCACACACACACGCGCATTCATACATGAATCACAAGCCATTTCTCACACACACAGACACACAGACGCACACACACATGAACCAGTACACACATGAGCCAGTTCACAGACACACACATACACACACACGACACACGCACACGCACACGCACACGCACAAACACACACACACATACACACACACATGAACCAGTACACACATGAGCCAGTTCACAGACACACACATACACACACACGACACACGCACACGCACACGCACACGCACAAACACACACACACATACACACACACATGAACCAGTACACACATGAGCCAGTTGACAGACTCACACACCCAAACACACCCATACACCACCAGCACACGTTGTTCACTTTCATTATTGGAAACACATATGTTTTAGCTGTAATCACAGCAGAAACCCCTTAGTCATGTTAAATATTGCACGTCAAACTTCCCAAAATGAACATAAGGCAGTGCACTGCACAATGAGTGCTGAGCATGTGTACGCAGTATAGCAGCAGTGAGTTGTAGTGTTTGTGAATCCCAGACAGATGGGCGCATATGTTTATTTAAATAATGTGTTTAGCATGATGTTGGCATTTGGTGCAGTTCTCTCACACACACACACACACACACTAATGGAGTCATCTGTTAAAAACGAGAATATTAGGGGAATATATACAGTACATGCAACCCAGATGCATGATGGATAGATCAGACATAAGAGTTCATTAATAAAAACATTTCTATATACTAATTAAGGCATTCTGATTCTGATTCTGATTCTGATTCTGAGCCCACGCCGGGGAGGACCGGTGGGCCCATCTGTCCGTCACACACCTCGGGGTGGACTCTCCCGCTTGTGATGTCAGAAATACCTGGCAGTAAACTAGGGGACCGATGAGCTAATCCTGGCGTTACGAGGATGTCATCGTTGGGTGGGCATTTTGATTATTTGGGTGGACAACGACAACAACAACAAGAGATGCAATTACAGCATCCAATTTGTGTAGGGGGGTCCGTGGCCATTTCCAGAGGAAAAAGTAGCTGTTAACAATCTTCTTTTCTTTGTCTTGTAATAAATAAATACATTTAGGGCTTACTTGAGAAATGTATAAGACAAATGTATAAGACACGTTTTCTTTTGGATCTTACTGTCAAGAGCTGATTCTGTCAGACAACATAAAGATTGAGAAAAATGTGATCTTAAATTGGGATTGGGACAAGAGAAATCTATTTCTTAGGAGCCAAATTTAGTATAAGAAAATGGTCAAAATCTCATATTGATCTTAAATTGGCCTTAGTTTTGTCTATGAGAAATTTGAATTTTCCTTTCCTCTGGGTTACCCCATGGAGAAGGGAAAAAAAACAATTGAAGTGTAAAATTTAGCTTTGTATGATGAACTAGAGAGGAAAACTTGCGAGCAAATTGTGGTTAATAGAATACACAGGGTCAGGCAGCAGTGCCTGTATGATGAACTTGATTCGTTCTGCCTAGGATAGAACAATGTCTAGGTCCAATGTGAATAGCAGATGAAATGGAACTTTATTTTGTTTCTATTTTTATGTTTGTAGAACGTAGAACTCCTAGAATGCCATTGATGGCTAGCTAGGGTAAACACCAATAAAGGTAAAGAAGACAAAGGTGAGTAAGCTAGAATGGAGACAGTATAAAGATGTTCTGTTTGCATACGGAGGACAATTAAACCACACAGGCTACTTGCTGAATGCTGCGTTCAGCTTTAAGATAGTGTAGTAAATGTAAGTAAGTAAGATCGGATCACCACATATAACATGTTGACAATGGGGAAGCTAGAACAGCAATATAGCTCAATGCAGTATCCTTTCTATGAGAAGCTAGGATGCCAGTTCCCAGGGTATAGAAACTAATGACAGGACCAGTCTGCGGTAGCCTTGGCAAATTCTGAAACTAATTGATTCATGTCTAGATTTTTTTTGATGGTATTCTCGTGTGCCAAAATGACAATCTATTTTCCTTGAATGCAGCATTGATCGGCAGAGAGGGGTGAGAATGTAGGACAAAGTAGAAAATGAGCTTTCACATGCAGCTGATGACACACCAATGACTAGTGCTGTGACATACAGCCTATGCAATATGGGGAAGGCCTCTTTGTACTCCTGAAGGCATTTGCCTACTGCAGAAAGGTCTGCATCAGTGGACAGCTTATTGAGTTTATTGATTACTTTTGCCACAGCAATTTCATTGTGCAAGCTCATACTATGTTGTTCTGTGCCTGCAAGCACCTGAAGTGGCTTCAGGAGAGAGTGGTCAGGAAAATATGCAAATTGTGGCTGAATAAATGATGTGGCCCTCATTAAATTAACATTTCTTTGAGAGAATCTTGTCTCCATCTCCACAATAGCTCTATTAAGAATGCTAAACATAGCTATTTAAAAATACTTATTTGGAGTGCTAGTTTGGCCATCAGAGTCACCATGCCCAATAGTTGACAAGACAACACTATTGTCAAGCTGTGTGTTCACTGTCCTTCTCCTCTTAGGAGGATTTCTCAATGCATTTCCACATTGAGAGAAATGCTCATCCCAGAACAAGTCACATCTCATCTCCTTCAATGTCCCCAGTGAAGCGGTCACCACCTCCCCTGCAGTGCACAAATCCACTGTTTGTGACTGCAGAATTTAATTGGCTTGCTTCAGCGCACCAAGCACATGGAGGATCAATTTGCCAAAGTCAAATAAGTTATGTTTGTTTAGCTGTGCCAAAAGACCACACGGATCTGTACTAAGATCAAAAGGAGAACTGTCATCCTCTGCTACCTCAGACAAAATACCTATGACACTTTCCTCATTGTCAACAATGGAGCAATGGAACAATGGTGACATCATGATGACTGGTCCAGTGAATATCTCGTAGCCTTTTGAGTGTGGGAGTATTGAACCTGTTTGCAACATAATGTCTGTGAGGGAAACAGGAAATCCTTCTTTATTATTATTATAATTTTTTTGGTGGCCACTTCTGTCCGGAGCAACATACAGTAATTCAGACATATGTTTGGAAACTAGACGTTGGGGGAATCAAATCCAGTTCAGTTTGGTTCAGGTTTCCCCCCCCACCCTCCTCAACACTCCCCCCTTCCTTCCTCCCAAACCAGTATCTTTCATGAGTATACATTCTGAGACAAAGAGATCTCTGCCTCTCTATGTCTATGTCTGTGACTGAGGTCATGTCTGTCCAATCCCCCTCGGATTCCTACCATTCATGTCTAGGGTTTATATAACTTACCCCTATCCTATTTATTGACGTCATTAACCTTATCAGCAGCTCCATTCCATAGGCTGCCATTGGCCACGTTGGCTCCTAGCCCATTGGAAACATTTACCGTTACTTTATTTAATTATCCATTGTCCAATTACTTTGGGTGTATCCAGGTTGGAACTCAGAGAGGGGCATCGGAACCTGTTTGAATGTTTTTATGTTGCAATCCAGGATATTCTTTCAAACTAAATGAACGGTAATGGGCTTCTTTCTTTGTGTGTGTGTGTGTGTGTGTGTGTGTGTGTGTGTGTGTGTGTGTGTGTGTGTGTGTGTGTGTGTGTGTGTGTGTGTGTGTGTGTGTGTGTGTGTGTGTGTGTGTGTGTGTGTTACCCAAAGAGAACACTTTCCCTATCCGCTTTTGTTCTCTCTTGTGGTGAGAGAAGCGGGGAGCCAGAGAAGGACGGCGAGCATTGAGGCATGGAGCCTCATAATCTAGTGCAGAGATTAGATCAGGGTTGGCTTTGGCCTGTATGGTTTACAGAAGGATAAGAGGGTATCATTATCAACAAACCGCATTGACCAAGAGCGAACTGGCCCCTTGTGGAGGAGGCCCTGGCTCAGTGTCTCGCAGTTGTGCCTTTTTTTTATTTTTTTATTGAATGCTGATTTGCGTATTTTATATAAAAAGGTTTGTATTAAAAGGACTACATTCATGTGTCTCTCCCTCCGCAATTCTGTTCCCTTTGACCACTGGAAGCACCTGAACCTTTTAAGTGCATCTTATTGTCTCACCACTGAAAGAGGACATGGCTGACCCGTATGACCCCCTCTCTGAGCAACACACACGGGGTCATGGGTATTGCGCAAGGAGAAGAGTGGATGCATTCAAGGCGATTCAATAACTATAAAGAATAATAAGAACGCCCCCCATTCTTCCTCATGGCCATCCTCATGTAGTTAACCCAGATTTATTTCTATGTCACTATGTCTACACATAGTGTACTTTGTAGCTATGAGTAAAGTGAATGGTATTTTATTGTTGAGTTCCAGCCTATCTTGGGAGGTCTTCAGGAGAAATGCTCTTTCTCTCTACTGCGGTGCGTTCCTTTAACTTTAACCACTAAACTAAAATAAACGCTGAACATGTGAAACACCTGTTCATATGTAGCACGTACCAAACAAACAGTTTGTGAAGACTATTATCAAGACTTTTAACCCAAAAACGTTTTGTTGTCTCTTTAGATAAATGACCGCATGACAGAAATGCAGCAATGCGATAGGCTATGAGATTTTTTTAATATGGCATTGTATGAATTGCATCTGTGTTTATCGCTGCCTGCTAAGTCACATTCTTTTTATCATTTTATAATTCAAAGGGTTTTATAGACCTGTGGAGTGTGTGTGGTTGGTGGCTGGTTTAAGCAGCCTCACCTGCTGTCCGACTGAGTTGGACTGATTGGCTGGTGAGGCTGCACACCTGTGGGTCGTTGTTAATCAAGGCTCACTGATTAAAACAGCCTCCACCACACACGCTCGAGGAGGAGCGCTTGCGTGTACCATCTGCTCTGTTCCCCATGATTCAAACTCTTGCAATAAACCAGATTATTCATTCACCCTGCTTCCTTGTCTTCGGGAGGAGCCTTCAAGCAGCTATTTTAATGGCTGCGTCGACTGCTTCAAGACCCCTTTCACAGAGGCGTCGTAGGACAATTTACATCGTACGACAAACACAGGTGCTCAACTAGAGGGCACTCAGTAGAGCACAACCCTCCGCCACACCAAAAACAACCTGGATCTAGATTTGGATCCGGATCTGCACCAAATTCTAGCTAACTGTTCCTTGGCCCATAACAATTCGAATCGCCAAGTTTATTGCAATTGCGTACATAACAGTTTGAGTTATCTTGGGGGAAATCTAGGGTGGCCATAATTAGGTTTTTAATGTAATGTAAAGCAATGCAACTGTAGGAAGCAAAAAGCCGAATCCCGGACATTTTTGGCGATTTACAAACACCCTATGAAAAACATAACCTCCGCGTCCATCAATCTTCGATGGAGGAAATAATACAAGGCATCTCGCTCTCCCCGCCCGCCTGTGAGCTGATGAACCAGGGCATCCTGGTGCTGGTGACATCGACGGGCTGCGCCAGCGCCCTCCAGTCGCTGACGGACGTCATGCACATCCCCACCTGTACGTGCAGCGCAACGGCGAGGGCTCGCCGCGCACCGCCTGCCACCTCAACCCCAGCCCCGGGGGCCAGCGCTACACGCTGTCCGCCTCAATGACAATCAATGACACGGAGTACGGTGAGTACCCCCGGGATGCGGTATGGTTGGTTTGTTTGGGTGGTGTTTTTTCTTCTTTCTTTCTTTCTTTCTTTCTTGCGTGAGTGTTTGCGTGATTTCTCTACTTTTTGTATCATATCATACGGTTGAGTGGCGGGCAGGGCTCCAGTGTTTTTTTTACTGGCTGTGTGTGTGTGTGTGGGTGTGTGCGTGTGTGCTAGGCCCTTGCAAGGCCCTTGAAAGAACATCTGGTCCATTTGCTTATTGTTTTTACTGTTTGGGTGAGTGTTGTTGGGCTACTGTTTCTAAGGATTGCGTGCGCTAACTATTGAGGGTTTTTGTTTGCTCATTTTGCCAATTGTGTTACTGTGAAACGCTCTACTTTGCTAGATTGCAGGCGTTGCGTGCGTGCGTGTGTGTGTGTGTGTGCTTAGTTATTGGCATATTTGCAGCTGCTCTGTTTTGGGCAGTCTTGGCCTGTTCTGTGGAAAAAGATATGACCAATTATACTATTTGAAGTAGTTGAGTGCCCCCATCTCTTGGAATAACTTACATTCTTATTTTCTTTTGAAATAGCAATATGGTTGTGCGTAGTTGAGAATGAATCATACGTCTTCATGGAGTCGCATGAAGCTAATAGCATTGTGGAGATTGGTGGACATTTTCAATTGACGGGTAAAGAAGGATGCAGACATACAGGCTCTCGTTGTTTCCTCTCCACTTCTTACTACCTTTACTAGCGTACTAGTTTGCTTGGTAGTTGGTTAGATATTGTTCTACTGGTTTGCCAACTTATTGTTCTTTTACCTGAGCACTGGTTCAGTTCATGGAGGCTTGTTAGGAATTAAATGCTCTTTTGACTTCTAGTGACAAGTTGTTCTCTTACCTTTGTTGAACGCACTATTGTAAGTCACGTTGGACAAAAGCGTCTGCTAAATGACTGTTATGTAATGTAATGTAATATACACGCACTGGAAATTTTTCCACTGAATGAGAGAAATCATAAGCGAAGCCCATGATGTTTTTTCCTAAAAACTTCGCAAAACCCATTCAATGGCCATGTTCACCAAATAATATGCACATACATTTTTTCCATCCATCCATCCATCTTCTCCCGCTTATCCGAAATCGGGTCGCGGAGGTAGCAGCTCCAGCAGGGGACTCCAAACTTCCCTCTCCCTGGCAACATCGACTAGCTCTGACTGGGGGATCCCGAGGCGTTCCCAGGCCAGTGTGGAGATGTAATCACCCCACCTGTACCTCGGTCTGCCCCGTGGTCTCCTCCCAGTTGGATGTGCCTGGAAAACCTCCCTCGGGAGGCGACCAGGAAGCATCCTTACTAGATGCCCGAACCACCTCAACTGGCTCCTTTCTACGCGAAGGAGCAGCGGCTCTACTCCGAGTCTCTCACGAGTGACTGAGCTTCTCACCCTATCCCTCAGGGAGATACCAGCCACCCTCCTGAGGAAACTCATTTCGGCCGCTTGTATTCGCGATCTCGTCCTTTCGGTCATTACCCATTGCTCATGGCCATAGGTGAGGGTAGGAACGAAGACTGATCGGTAGATCGAGAGCTTTGCCTTCTGGCTCAGCTCTCTTTTGGTTACAACGGTGCGCCAAAGTGCACCCAATACCGCTCCCGCTGCACCTATTCTCCTGTCAATCTCACGCTCCATCCTCCCCTCACTCGAGAACAAGACCCCGAGATACTTGAACTCCTTCACTTGGGATAAGGACTCCCTCCCTACTTGGAGTAGACAATCCACCGGTTTCCTGCTAAGAACCATGGCCTCAGATTTGGAGGTGCTGATCCTCATCCCAGCCGCTTCACATTCTGCTGCAAACCGATCCAGTGAGTGCTGAAGGTCACATACTGATGACGCAAACAGGACCACATCATCTGCAAACAGCAGTGATTCAATCCTGAGCCCACCATACTGAAACCCCTCCCCTCCATGACTACGCCTTGAAATCCTGTCCATGAAAATCACAAACAGGATGGGTGACAAAGCGCAGCCCTGGCGGAGGCCAACACCCACTGAGAACAGGCCTGACTTTGTACCGAGAATCCGGACACAGCTCTTGCTTTGGGAGTAGAGAGATTGGATGGCCCTCAACAATGACCCCCGCACCCCATACTCCCGCAGCACCCCCCACAGTATTTCCCGAGGGACCCGATCATATGCCTTCTCCAAATCTACAAAACACATGTAGACCGGATGGGCATACTCCCAAGCCCCCTCCAGGATCCTTGCAAGAGTGAAAAGCTGGTCCGTTGTTCCACGACCAGGGCGGAATCCGCATTGTTCCTCTTCAATCTGAGGTTCGACTATCGGCCGAACCCTCCTTTCCAGCACCTTGGAGTAGACTTTCCCAGGGAGGCTGAGTAATGTGATACCCCTGTAATTGGCACACACCCTCTGGTCACCCTTTTTGAACAGGGGTACCACCACCCCCGTTTGCCACTCCTCAGGCACTGTCCCAGACTTCCACGCAATGTTGAAAAGACGTGTCATCCATGACAGCCCCTCAACACCCAGAGCCTTTAGCATTTCTGGACGGATCTCATCAACCCCTGGGGCTTTGCCACTGCGGAGTTGTTTGACTACCGCAGTGACTTCCTCCAGGGAGATTGATGTTTGCCGTCCTTCATCCTCCAGCTCTGTCTCTACCATTGAGGGTGTAGTTGGGTTAAGAAGTTCCACAAAGTGTTCTTTCCACCGCCCGATCACCTCCTCAGTTGAGGTCAGCAATGTCCCACCCTTACTGTACACAGCTTGGATGGACCCACGCTTCCCCCTCCTGAGGCGCCGGATTGTTTGCCAGAAACGCTTTGGTGCCGACTGAAAGTCCTTCTCCATGGCTTCTCCGAATTCCTCCCACACCCGCTGCTTTGCCTCCGCTACAGCCGAGGCTGCCGTCCTCTTGGCCTGTCGATACCTCGCAACCGAGTCCGGAGTCTCACAGGCTAACATAGCCCGGAAGGCCTCCTTCTTCAGCCGGACGGCTTCCCTGACCACCTGTGTCCACCACGAAGTCCGAGGGTTGCCGCCCCTTGAGGCACCAATGACCTTGAGGCCACAACTCTCAACCGCAGCTTCGGCAATAGAAGCTTTGAACAAAGACCACTCTGGCTCAATGCCCCCAGCCTCCACAGAGATGCCCGAAAAATTCCGCCGGAGGTGTGAGTTGAAGGTCTCCCGGACAGGGGCATCCACCAGACGTTCCCAGTTCACCCGCACTACACGTTTGGGCTTACCAGGTCTGTCCAGAGGCTTCCCCCGCCATCTTACCCAACTCACCACCAGATGGTGATCGGTTGACAGCTCTGCCCCTCTCTTCACCCGAGTGTCCAAAACATGCGATAACAAAATCGATCATTGACCTTCGGCCTAAGGTGCTCTGGTACCATGTACACTTATGAGCATCCTTATGTTTGAACATGGTGTTTGTTATGGCCAATCCATGACTAGCACAGAAATCCAATAACAAAACCCCACTCCGGTTCAGATCAGGTAGGCCGTTCATCCCCAACACGCCCCTCCAAGTTTCCCCATCGTTACCCACGTGTGCGTTGAAGTCTCCCAGGAGGACTATAGAGTCCCCTTCAGGAGCCCCATGCAGGACTCCATCCAGGGTGTGCAAGAAGGCGGGATATTCCGAACTGTTGTTTGGTGCATAGGCACAAACAACAGTCAGAGTTTTCCCTCCCATGACCCTAAGGCGTAGGGAGGCGACCCTCTCGTCCACCGGGGTAAACTCCAACAAAGCGGCACTCAGCCGGGGACTTGTGAGTATCCCCACACCCGCCCGGCGCCTCACACCCTGAGCAACTCCAGAGAAAGAAAGAGTCCAACCCCTATCCAGGAGTTTAGTTCCAGAGCCAGTGCTGTGCGTAGAGGTAAGCCCCACCAAATCTAATTGGTAGCGCTCCACCTCCCGCACCAGCTCAGGCTCCTTCCCCCCCAGAGAAGTGACATTCCACGTCCCCAAAGCCAGTCTCTGTTGGCTGGGTTTGGTCCGTCGATGCCCCCTGCCTTCACTGCCGCCTAACTGGCAGTGCACCCGACCCCAGTGGTTCTTCCCGTAGGTGGTGGGTCCGCGGGAAGGAGAAATGGCCACGTTGCTTTTTCGGGCAATGCCCGACCGGGCTCCGTGGCTAACCCGGCCACCAGGCGCTCGCTTACGGGCCCTCTTTCCAGGCCTAGCTCCGGAAAGGGGCCCCGGGCTTCCTCCGGGCAGGGTATCCTCAATTCTCGTTTTTTTGTCCATTGAAGTCTTTGAACCATTCTTAGTCTGGCCCCTCCCCTGAGACCAATCTGCCATGGGAGACCCTACCAGGAGCACTAGGCTCCAGACAACACAGCTCTCAGGTTCACAGGGACACCCAAACCTCTCCACCACGATAAGGTGATGGTTCCCGGAGAGGCATACATTTTTTATTTATTTATAATAATAATTATTTATTTACATCCCAAAAATGATTTGTGCCGGTGAACAGGGTACAAATTCCGCTGCAAGATGTTGAGAATAAAAGCGACTTAAACAAGATAGTGCAATATGTCAAACATACACTAGTGTATGTATTGTACAGCAGAGTTTGTATCTTTGATACAGATTGTCACTTTAAAATGTTTTGCAACATATATATATATATATATATATATATATATATATATATATATATATATATATATTTACCATATACTGTATCATCCATCAGACACTTTATTGTTATCTTTTATAGTGTATAGTGTGTTATAGTATATTGCTATTTATACTAAGAGTAAGCATTCCATTTTTGTTCTGGAGAAAGACTCAAAATTCAAGATACATATTTATATGTGGCGTGAAAATAATAAATCTCTTGGACCAAGTGAAAGGGGGGGGGGAGGAAAGTTGAGCTGAATCTCACACTTCATACTTGGCATCACGGAGGCTGGAGGTTGCCTCCCCCCCTTACTTCCCCCCGGGAGACACGCCTCTATTCACACCCTCCTTAATGGCTCTCTCTCAGACAAGGTGTCTTGAAGGCTGCTCTTGAACTCTGTCCTCCCCCCAGCTGCCCTTAAAGCATGAGCCATTAAGAGGAGAAATCACAGGGCCTTGAACCTTCAAATCCACCAGTCTGCCTGTGCTCAGCATGTGGAGGCCACATCAATAATGACTACTTGTGGAAACAATGAAGGATGTTGAATAGAATGTTGTACCAGTGTTCAGCGTTTAGCATGCGTGTTAGTGACCATCAATCCTACAATTCACAGGTGTAATGCATACTGCAATATGTATCTACTGCGATACGTGTACATATAAATCTGACTCACATTTGGCTATTTTAAATCTTGCTTATTCTGTTTATTTTGTTGAATCTAGTTTTCAGATCATTTATATTTCTAAATTATGTGTGTAAAGAGTGAGGATTGCTACGCAATTGTGTACTTGTGCAATGGCAATAAAGGCATTGTGATTCTGTACCAAGCCCTTTTAATAGAATAAGGCCTGTATAGTAATACAAATATAGTGTTCCATTGCACACCACATGGCCCATAGGCGTAGACATGAGTAGAACAAGACGGAGCAAACCATTTGGTTGGGACCATGGGGATGTTCACATGTTTTATGTCCTCTATTTGGAGCAAGGTGAGATAACTCTTTTTAAAATTGTATTTCCTACTTTCCTTCTTCTTGGTGGATTGCTGAATGGACTTCATTTTGGAGGCAGTTAAATGACCCAGTTTGAGGGCGCAAGCTAATATTGTCAGAGAAATGGAAGTCATCTGTTGGTGTCTGGAAACCATTTTGTTGTTACCGTGGGGACACGGAGAGATGGGATTGGCTCAGAGAAGGGAAATGACCTCATTTGGGGCTTCCAGTCTATTGGGGTGTTTGAGGTTGGTTTTGAAGTTTACCGCACACCAGTGCATCTGAAATAAGTAAATGCCCTGTGTTTTATTGATGTCAAATTGACGGCTGTTCATATTCTGTTCTCTTTGAGGTTTTGAGTTAACATTTTCTGAAGTCTAAATCTGGAGGATTCAATCTTTTATATTTGTCACATGTAAACACAGTATTTAACTCATCTTAGTATTAGGAGAAGTGGGAAGCAATTGTATATCCAGCTGCCCGGGGAGCAGTGTAGGGGTCTGGTGCCTTGCCTATGGGCCTCGGCATTGCCCAGGTGTTTTCGGGGAATTGAACCCGCGACATTCCGGTTCCCAAGCCAAGTCCTAAGCCAAGTCCTAACAGATTGAGTTACTGCCGACTGTGGCACCTGATGTGGTGTTTGAGGGTATTTAATATGGCAATTTTCATGACAATTGAAAGACTTCTGTGTTTTCTGTTTGCTAAAACTTAAAGGTAGACTAAATAAACAAACAATATGATATGTCGAATACCTTCTACCGAAGTCACATCTCTCAAAATGTCTCTTTTATGTTTTAATTGGTCCTATTGGTGAGCAAACGTTAATTGAGAATGTACACTACAATAAACTTTCTGGTCCCCTTGCGGACATTTTGACTTGGACTCGCATGTTTCAAACATTAATACGGTTATTTTAGCGAGTTTTGCCGTCTGCAATTTTCTGGTGATTATTATTATTTTTTTAAACTTCTTGCTTCTGGCAAAAAAAACCCTTATTTTTTATGAATGTAATGGAGATTAATCTATAGGGTATTTTAAGTGGGACAAATTGACGCTGTTATTGTCTCAGGTGGGAGAACCCAGTCCCCACTGAAGTTCCTTTATCCCAATTAGTCACAGCAACCAAGAGCTCCTCGGTACACTTATAGCAGCGCTGGAGCTACAGTTAATAGATTTTATTGGACAGATTTCCTTCCCGTGCTTTGAATAATGTGGTTTTACCTAGTGCAGTTTTTCATCTTCGTTCTCTTGTTCAAGTAAGTCTATGTATTATTACATTATTACATTATTACATTATTACAAGTACGTCTGATTATCACCCCGATTTTCAGAAAGCATCACATACGTTTCACGTTTATTGTTGTTCTGCCTATTGATCCGCTGTGTTTTGACCCTCGCCTGGATAACAATCTAGTTTTTGCCAACTAGATTGTTGAGACTGCCTCAACCCTCGTCTACCTGTTACCCTGCTTGCCTTGACCTCGTGTTGGATTGTCCCTGTCTGTACCTCTGCCTTCGATCGCGCTATCGGCGTGCGCGGCGACATTAAAGCACCTGTTCCATCTGGCGTCTGTTCCGTCTGCTTTTGGGTCCCACCACTACTCTGCTGATACAGACGACCTATGCTAACGGGCCCCCTTTCCTCCATCTGCGGAGGCTGAAATTTTGAATTAGTCTGTGCGGTTCTGTGGCCAGTGTCCCCCGGCCGACCAAGCCCCACTCCCCCTCCCTTACAGAGATAACAATGAAAACCAACTTTCCTTCCTTTCCTCCCCTTTGCAGTGTGTGATGGGTGAAGCCATCACACAAGTGAAGGAAGTTAGGGGGGGGTCCCATTTATTCAGATTAGTGGCCCTATTGTGGGGGACGATATGAGGACCAGATGGGCTCTCTGGTTAGGCTGTCTGGCTTGCGACCGCGTTGGGCCAACCAACTGTCACTTTGCTGTGATTAGGATTAAGGACAGAACCCTGGATGTTCCTTCCTCCTTCCTTCCTCCCCTCCCCCCAAATCCTCTCCTCCCACTCACTCACACACACACACGCACACGCACACGCACACACAGGTACACGCAAACACACGCACAGGTACATTATATATACATTACATTCTATACATTATTTCACTATTATATTTTATGTCACTGTGTGGTGAAGGATATGTCGAGCAGCAACATTCTCAAGTCACCCTGAGGCAGGAAAGTCTGACACACACACACAAACACTTTTTGGTTGCAGTACACACACACTTTTTATTTGCAGTATCATTATGGGGGCCGATGTCCCCAGCACCAGCACGCACAATCTCATCATGTATTAATATTGTCTTTATTTTTGTTGCTAGTTCGTTGGTTCCAGTGATGTCGACTAGCCGTTATTGCTATTCTCAATTTCATACATAACGTACCATAAACATACCCCCGAACCAAACGGAGTGAACTTATTCAACTCTGGGGAGCAGAGGATCTGAACAAGTCGTGCGTCCAATATATTCTACTGTCATGTCTTGTTTCCCTTCTGTCCTCTCTCTCTCCCAAGTGTGCTCTTCTGCTTTCCATCCTCTCCCTCCCTCCCTCCCTCCTCTCCCTCCCTCCATCCTCTCCCTCCCTCCCTCCATCCTCTCCCTCCCTCCCTCCATCCTCTCCCTCCCTCCATCCTCTCCCTCCCTCCCTCCTCACACTCTGCAGCAGCTCCATCCAATCAACAGAAGAAAATAAACAACATTTTTGAAGACTTCAGTTTAAGACTACCCAGAGCGGTATTTTATGGCTGTAGTTTAGAAAATGAATGCAAAACATTTTGGACTTCATGTTCTTCATCATGGTTACTTCTTACACACTTTCCTTTTTTTGGGGAATTCATTTTATTTGCAGTAGCAAAGGGGCTTTCAAGTTTTCTTTCCACTATTGTTGATGTCATCTGTGATGATGCTGGGCATCAACCATTGCTTCTATTTGTATCTATTTTCCCTCAAAGCTTGTCTCCTTCCCAGTTAAACTGCATGGAAACAACATCAAAATGGAAATATTCAAAAGCTTAACAAAACACGTTAAGCTCAAAAGTACAAAGAAGCAAAAACGCTTGAACAAAATAGGCAAGAGGAAAGTTGACTTTACCAAAGTGGGAAAGAAGGAAAAAACACACACACACTCCAGCACACACACTCCAACCCACACAGATGCCCCACAACAACAACAAAAACACATCCTGAGACACAAACACGGGTCGATTCACTGCCGGCTCCATCACCCGCCGCCCTGGTAGTCATGTGTGGCTCCATGGAGCGTGACACGGGGCGGTGGCTCTTACCTCTTCAGAAGAGCCCGGACTTCTCCAAATCACACGCTGCATCGCGTACAGCCCGGGTACAGCCAGCCCGCATGGCCAAATGGGCAGGCAGGCAGGCAGGCCGGCAGGCTCCAGTGCGCTCTGGGAAAGTTTTTTTTTCTTTCCCCATTTTCATCAACACCCAATCAGAGTCACCTGTCATGCGGAACAGAAGGACGGCCCTGAGAGAGAGGGAGAGAGGGTGATACGGGGGGGGGGAGAGAGAGAGGAAGATACAGGGAGTGAGCAGTGATAGAGACGTTGATGGGAAGGTTGGTGGAAGGGGGGGATTTGTTGTTTCTACGCACACACCGGAACACACAGGGGACACACACACACACACACACACACACACACACACACACACACACACACACACACACACACACACACACACACACACACACACACACACACACACACACACACACACACACACACACGGCTTAGGACAGCTGCTATCCTAACCCTTACGCTGTTACACAGAAGAGAGATTTTTGCTAGCCGACAAAACCGTTTTTCACCGGTGTAAAAATACAGCAGAAGAGCGGATGGGTTAATATCTGAGAGCAGAAAAGAAGTGGATTGACCGATTAAATACTTTATCCATTTGGACGTTATGGCTAAAAGTATCCTCGTACGGGTGATCTCCATCGGTGCTGTCTCTCTCTCTCTCTCGTTTTATTTTCTCGGTGCTGGTGTGAAAAGTGTTTCTACTGCAGATATTAGAGTACAACTTGACCGACTCGACGAAGCGGCTTCCCAGGCTAATGTCCCTCTTGTGAGCACTGCAGAGTAAGCGCTAATATTCAGCCGCTACAACCCGCCGGCTCCCCTCATTTTTTGTGTACCCAACTTTAACTATTGTAACCCCGCGCCCCTTAATCACTTGCTATTCATCACCACACACACTATTTAGAACTGGACACCAACACACAAGTCCATTTAGTGTGTGTCGCTGCCTGTATGTGTGCCCATGCACACACACACACACACACACACGATGGAGGATACTCAAAGATGTAAAGAAACAAATGCTCATGACATCATTCATAAACAAGGAAGCAATTTTGTTAATAAATTGATGTGACTTTTCGGCTGGGGATTGGTGTGACGATTGGTCAAAGTCATGGGAAAGTAAGTGATAGTAAGTGATGAAGTGAAACATTATGTAAATTGTTGCGAATTACTGAAGGGACAATATAAAGTTCAATAATATAATTATAGTTTATCGCTGCCCATGGGGGTCGTTTGTCCTCTGCTTTATTTAAGTCGACCTCTTACTGGGACCAACCCCCAGGTCTTCTGTGTGTGAACTCGATCAAGGGTACAGGCACAGTAGTATTACTCTCACATGTACACCTGTCTTTTGGGTGTGGGTAAACTCCCACGTGCAAAAACTCCACACACGGGAAGGTCTGGCAGGGTTTGGACCCCCCGGCCAGACCTTCTTGCTGTGAGGCAGCATGTTTCACCTCGGAGTCCTCCGGTTTGACAGTCCCAGTCCGAGCAGTCGGTAAAAGTGAGTGAAGTGCAGTCAGTCATGAATCACGAGTCATGAATAATCGGGCTTGAATCGCCACCACAACACTGCCTTCGAGGCTCACACTAAATAAAGAAATGCATTTTATAGCATTTATAAAAAAAATCTCAGTGCTACAAAGTTAAAAACTAACTAAAATTACTAACTAGCCTCTGTGGCTAACACTAGTGCTAGTACAGAGGGGGGGGGGTGCTGCTCAGTTTGATCTGCTGGTGATGATGATGGTGATGGTGATAGTGGTGGTGGTGGTGATGATGAAAATGATCAGAATATTAGAATAGAACAGACATTGATGGAGGTGAGAAAGAGATCAGATCACTGAAGGGGTGTGTGTGTGTGTGTGTGTGTGTGTGTGTGTGTGTGTGTGTGTGTGTGTGTGTGTGTGTGTGTGTGTGTGTGTGTGTGTGTGTGTGTGTGTGTGTGTGTGTGTGTGTGTGTGTGTGTGTGTGTGTGTGTGTGTGTGTGTGTGTGTGTGTGTGTGGAAATTGCGGGATGTTGAAACAGTTTGAAACTGTCCATCTCGTGTATGTGTAACAGTGAGTGTCCCGCACGGGGCTCGAACTCCCGACCTCTGGGAATGAGAGGCGGAGCTAAAACTCACAGGCTCTAAGCTTCATCGCTAGAACGTCTTTTAGGTGTCATGTAGTGAGGTTAAAAAAATAAGTTACAATTTTTTTTTTTTAAAGACATTGACTAGAGAGAGCCCTCAGTAGAGCACATGGCCTGCCAGCCACATCGAAAAAGTCCCCTGGACCCGATGGATCCGAATCCATCAGAACGTTTTGAGTTGCAAACAGACAAACGAGTATAAACATAGCCTCCGTTCCGTCCTGGATAGTGGAGGTAAACATGTGTGTAAAAAGACCACAATATAATAATAACAATAACCTGATTAGCCTTTCTCGAGCGCTGCTGTGTTCTCAAAGTATGTTCCGTGCTTCTGGGGGATGGTCCATAGATCCTTGTTCTTTCTCCTTTTCTTCATCCACCCCCCCGCTCCCCCCACTCCCCCCACCCATCCGCTCCCCCGCTCCCCACCCATCCACCCCCCCGCTCCCCCCACCCATCCTTCAGTCAGCCAGTGTTCTCGCCAGGCTAAGGAAAACAATGTGTAATTGGCTTTAAATGGATTTTAACTAAATGTCAATTAGTTTGACAAAACAGGAGGGGGGGGGGGGATTAAAGTTGTAATTGTGTGTGTTTTTCGGTGTCTGTGGAGTTCTGGGAGCCTGCAAGTCTAACAGACTTGCAGGCTCCCCCCCAGGGGGCTGTTTTTAAATTAAAATTAAAACTAGGATGAGAAAAGTAAGGGAAACATTTTGGAACAAATGTAAAGAAATTATAAAAGTTGAAATAATAATCTCTACAAAATCATCATCATCATCGAGAGCGAGAGAGAGACAAGCAGCGTCCACCGAAGAACATCTGACAGTCAATTATGAGACCGCAATGATGTCATTAACGGAGACTCCAGTCGTCAAGTTTATTGTCACTTCACAGTTTACACAAGTATAAGAAATGAGTGAAAATTGTATGTGCAATACCCGATGACAGACAGCAGTTAGTAGTATAAAAATAAGTAAAAAAACTGTATAAGTTAAATATATAAAAATGCAATATGTCAGAAAAAGAGCTGTAATAAAATATACATTGTTATATGCTATACACCCTTGTTCAGCAGCCTGATGGCCTGACTGTGGAAGCTATCTCTAAGTCTATTTGTGCCTGACGGTAACCGTGAATACAGTTCGTGGCTGGGGTGGGCAATGTCTTTTATGACGTGTTTGGCCTTGGCCACGCACCGCTTGTTGTATATATCCAGGAGGGAGGGGAGCTCACCTCCAACGATATACTGGGCCGTCTGCAGGACCCTTTGAAGCGCTCTGCGCTTGAGTGCAGTGCAGTTCCCGTTCCAGGCGGTGATACACCCTGTAAGAACACTCTCCATGGTGCCGGTATAGAATGTTCTCAGGATGCGGGGGCCCATGCTGAATTTCCTCAAATGCCTGAGGAAATACAGGCATTGTTGGGCCCTTTTCACCACGTGTGTGGTGTGCGTGGACCATGTGAGGTCCTCGGAGATGTGTACGCCGAGGAACTTGCCGGCTTTAATGCCGGCTTTTTATATAGCGCTTTTATCCAAAGCGCTTTACAAGTCATGTAAAGTCCTCACATTACCCATTCATACACCGACGGCAGAGTCAGCCATGCAAGGAGACAGCCAGCACGTCAGGAGCAGTTAGGGTTAGGGTGTCTTGCTCAAGGACACCTCGACAGTTTTTGCTAGGAGGAGCCCGGGGGATCGAACCAGCGACCAGCTATACTGCCGCCCTTGAAGCTGAAGCTTGAAGCTGAAACTTGAAGCTGCTGACCCTCTCTACCGTCGATGGAGATAGGGGCGTGCTCTCCTCTCTTCCTCCTGTAGTCCACGATCAGCTCCTTGGTCTTCTTGACGTTGAGGGCGAGGCTGTTCTCCTGGCACCACTGCTCCAGTGATCCAACCTCCTCCCTGTAAGCTATCTCGTGGTCGCCGGTGATCAGGCCCATCACTGTCGTGTCGTCAGCAAATTGATGATGACGTTGGAGCTGTGCAGTAGTGTCTCTAAGTGTTTTTTCATGTTGCTGATGACCTCACTATATTGTCCTCTACATTGAAGTGTAGTGAGTAGTGAACGAGTGAAGGATTTCACTACATAGTCCTCAACATTGAACTCCCTAGAGATATACATGCACAAATGGATGGGAAACTAAATATCTGGCATTAAAAGCCCTGCTTTTCCTTTATGTGCTAATATTGCTTTGGCTCGCCCAACCCATTTGTCAAAAAAAAGACCCAAGGTCGGATCGAGCCTTGAATTACAAGCTCCTTCAAACACAAGTGCCTGTGACATTTGCTTTTATATTGCGCTGTTAACAATGTGAACAATGTACAATATAAAATAACTTGACCGATATAGAAAGAAAATAATAGAATAAAACAGATTTACAATCAACCATTTGTTTTTCAATTTAATTTTAAATACATGCATACAATACAATGTGTGGTGGTTTTCGCATCAGCACTCGGGTTTGTGAATACAATGTGCACTTAAATATGATACATAAACAAGCAATTGCTTTTTTCGCTCTCGCTCTCGCTCTCTCGTCTTTTATTCATCTATAACCATATCCTCCCAATTTTCTCTTCTTCTCTCTCTCCAAGCCCTCTTCTCGTGTGTGTGTGTGGGGGGGGCTTTTCCAATTGACTGGACAACCCCCCCCCCCCCCCCCCCCCAAGAGGACACAAACCAGTTTCATCTTGTCTGTAAGGAGCCTTGCCTTCGGGCCACATCTCCCCGTCTATCCACTCTCCTCAGAGTGCCAAAAGTTCTGACATCAATTTCCTGAAGTAGCGCCCCCCTCCCCCCACGTCTCCTCCACCCACACACCTTTTGAATCACCTTCCCGCTCGTCGTCCAATCAGACCGCCGGCAGTCCCTCTCTATTCAGCTACTTCCTGTTGCCCGTCACGTCGGATGACTGTGACACACTGTCACAGTCACCACACACACACACGCACACACACACACAGCTCATCGGTGCATTGGGAGCAGGGGTTCTGTGAAGATTCTGTGACGCTACAGGGAATTGGATCCGAACACTATCTGTACACACACACACACACACACACGCACGCGCAGAGTGGGACTTCCAATGTGATGCTGAATATAGAAAGGCTTTCTCGTATTCAAATAGGACGCATAAGAGATGGCTGGGACTGTAGCAGATAGAAAGTCCTTTGTGACGACTCTCATTCCTCTATGTTCTGGAGGAGGGAGCTGCACTAATGAACACGATGAACCACGTCTAGACGGACGATAGAAAGGGAAAGTGAAACCACAATCTATGGATTTCAATCTATGGAGCTTAATCAACCACATTAACCTAACTGGTAGTGGGTTTCATCTTATCCAAAATTAGAACATACCTCCGTAAGGCCTTTTGTACATGTCATCTATCAGTCACTTCCATGTTCTTTTTTTTTGCTCATTTTTATTGTATATATATTTTTTTATGGTATCGTTTTGGAGTTCCATACTGCGGGAGGGAATGGGGAGTAAGCATTCCAATGTAGTTCTTGCAAATGGCCAATAAATATCTTGTATCTTGTAATTAATTATATAACAGACCTATTTAATGTAACATAATCATATATCATTTTTGCATAATTTATACATCATATGTATTATAAATAAGGTATCATTTGTTCATTTAGTTTACACAACGTGTGTGAAGTACCATATATGAATGCCATTCAACATAAAAATCTAAATAGCAACGCCTGTGCGTGTGAGAAATGAGGGCCACCTGTGTGGTAATGATACACTAACGTTCTCACTCTAGTGGCGTTCAGGAGAATTCCAATCAGGTACAGGTGCTACTTGAGGAGGCCGGTAGATTGGGATACTTACCCTGCGTGTGGCGTGTTGTTCTATTGAGGGGGGCGAGGACACAGCGGGGGATGGGTTCACCTTTTGGCATAAAAAACGTTTTTTTTTTCGCCGTAAAATGGTTCTATAGTCATAGCGACCGTATTGGCTTGTTGTCGTTGTCTCTACGTTTTCGGCTATTTAGTTTATGCTGTAACAAAGTATAGGCTGTAACACATTTGAAAAATAGCTTGCTTACTAACTGGGTTGTTCAATTAAATTATAACAAAGTAGTGCATCAATGAAAGATAATTGCATTGTTGTTTCTACATTTTCAGCTTTTTTGTTGAGGCTTTAATAAAGTATACGCCGTAACTAACTCATTAACATAACAAAGTGGAACTAACTTACTTATAACTAGGTTGTTTAACTTAACTATAACTGAGTACTGGAGCAATGAATGATGTTGGCTTGATTTACAACTTTAGCTCATCCATGCTTTAATGTGTGAGTTTAAATAAGTGATCTTTTTGTACATTGGCCAGTCTACTGGGTTGTTGATTTTGGAGGTTTTACTGTTTGTTACAGTTTAACACTGCTGGCCAAGTCTGTGGCCCACCAATTACACGCTTACAGATTCCCGCCTCCAGCAACACCATTCTAAATTTCTAGTAGACATGGCAATGCACATGCTAATAGTTTATATGCTAATACATGCGCGTGTACCAAAATCAGAGCATGGCCTCAAGAAGCATAGTAATGAGGGTGAGAAGTGGCAGCCTGAATTACCTTGCTCCCCGAGACCTTGTGGTTTCCGGTAGTAGGACAGTATTAGCATGTGTATTGACATGTCTACCATTCGCCGACAACACGCTCCTATTTATTAAACTCCTTTATTACTTTCACCAGTTCAGTCATTGCCAACTCTGTACACGGTGCACATATTGTTGTTGGGAATTGTAACATCCATAATATGAGCTGATGAGGCCACATGGATGATCAATCGATAGCTATACTCTAGCTGGCTATTATAATAACAATAACAACATGATTTGAGGTTACAAAAAGAGCCATACAAAATGCCTCGAGGCACTGACTGACTGACTGACTGACTGTGTGTGTGTGTGTGTGTGTGTGTGTGTGTGTGTGTGTGTGTGTGTGTGTGTGTGTGTGTGTGTGTGTGTGTGTGTGTGTGTGTGTGTGTGTGTGTGTGTGTGTGTGTGTGTGTGTGTGTGTGTGTGTGTGTGTGTGTGTGTGATATTAGCTCATAGCAGTAGTTTCTAAACAGTCGGACTGGTTAAAAAATGTCGGTTGATTTCCATGGCAACAGAGGAACGGTTTCAAAGTCAATAGCATTGAAACTGAATCAACTGAAACATACATTTTGTGTTTTTTATTTTATTTTTATAAATGTTGTCAACTGTCGTTTCCAATGGCACACTCATGTGACGCATCCCGGGACAACTTCCAAGTCTGACTTTTGGACAGCTGAGGCAGAGGGATGAGGAGAGGAGAAGGAAGAGGACGAGGAGGAGGAGGAGGAGGAAGAGGAGGATGAAGACGAGGATGAAGAAGAAGAAAAAGAAGAAGAAATTGAAATGGGACGTGTGGTGCTGCTGATGTGTGAGGGGAATCTCGGTGTCCAACCTGCTGAGCACGCGTCAGGGTTTTTGGGTTTTTCTTCGAAGACTGAAGAGAAATGTCTACGGACTTCTATTTTATTTTTCTGGTGAGAAACCGCTGAGTCGCCTGTACGACCAGTGCCTTTTCTTCCACATTTCAACATTTGTTGCACAATTTTTAGCACCCCTGCTCCCCGTGACGAGAAGTTCAGCGACAAACCAAGACAATTTTTCAACCAATTGTTTATTGTATATAATTAATATATAATTTAATTTAAGGGACAAGCTGTACTCAGAAAATGCCTTCAGGTATGTGCCTTCTAGCTTAACATATGGCTTATACATGCGCCATACCAATAAATACTTACATAGTGCTAGCGTTAAATCCGTTGTTCATCCATACCCCTGACATTTTATTGACATTTGAATGTTTGTTGTTGTTTATCTAGTACTTTGAGTTTGCCGTGTTTGCCCATTCTTTTCCATAGCAAAGCGGATGTACAGTATATACTGTATGCCCTAATTGCAGAGGCTGTGGAATTCTGCAAACGCTCAGACATTCTCCCCGATCGTGAGTTGCGTTCACTGTTAAGTGGATACCACCTATTGGTGAAAAGGGTTCCTGGTATACAGTATATTCTATACTGCGCGCATCGCAACCTGCTAACTATAAAAACTGGTTGGTCGACGACACGTCCTGGCAGCCAAACACGCAGTTTTTCCGCCTGTGCTGTCACAATACTGTACACAATTAAAATAACAATAAAAATAACGATAAAGTGACTGATGGATGATATGTACATGTGTTGAATTGTGCAAAAAACATTTAAAAAGCATTTTAAAGTGCCAGTAGTGCAGCTATGAATACAGTGCAGTACAGTGCATAACAGTGCAGTGGCTGTAATGAGTCCAGAAAGTCCAGGAAATGTGTTGCAACCCGCGATGTCTAAGGGTGTTCGACAAAGGGTGTCCTGTGTGCGCCGAAGCAAGAACAGAGTCAACACAGAGGTCAAAGTGCAATAACAGCGTGTATTTGTGGAAAACAACAAAGGATACAGACACAGGATACACTCAAATACCAAATATCAGGAACCAGGCCTAGGGACCTGGTGGAAGTATGCCAAATCTAAAAGAACTTCACAAAGCTAGGGGAAAAAGGAAAGCTAAGTTTCCCTCTCCCAAATACCATATACTAGCGGTTGCAACAAGCGGTTGACCAAACACACTACTCTATCAAAACGTACATGGGTGGCATACCCGCTCTAACCTAGGGTATTTAACAATGAGTTATCTACGTGGTTAAAATGTAAGGCCTCCGTCTAACCTGTCCCGAAGACCTGGACCTTACCTATCCCAACCAACGTAGGGACGTGCATGCCGTGAGGGTGACAAACAAAAGAGGGTGGGCTGCATAAAACAGGGAGCCTTTATCCACAACAAAACTAGCAGGTGGCGGTGATTGGTGATTGGTGGGGCGGAGTCCAGATCCTGGTGCTGGAGCAGGGCGGGGCTCTGACCTGTAGCAGGGAACAAGGCCCACAGTGCCACCAGGAGGCACCACATGCCGTTACAAAATATATGATGAAGATTTAAATGGATAGCAATGTTATGATAGTGGCAGCACTCCTAGCAGTTCAGTGGGTGCACTGTCCGTGGATAAAAACAGTCCTTGAACCTGCTAGTCCTTTTGTTACGCTGGCAGGTTAACATGTTTCCCGAGATACCGATGGCCTTCGTAGGAAATTGTACACTGGATGAACGCGGTTTGTAACACGCTGTAGAAATGTTGGGAGCTGTAAGTGTGTGTGTGTGTTAATCACCTGTTCTTGTGTGCTGCTACCACATGGCCAATTTTTTGGTATTTTTTGTAATATTCATCTTTCTCAAACAGTTGCCTTCCCAGTCTTGAAGTGTTACGGTTAACGTTAGAATCGTTATAAGCGTCCGTTTTTGTCTGTACCCTGTGGGTACCCTGTACGGACAATGGGGATCAAGCCAACCAAATCAAATCAAAACGAATAATACAATAACACAATCAAAGTTTATATTTTGCCACAGGATGCATCAACAAAGATGCAGGCCCGGTCCGTGTCCGTTGTCTGATAGCCCGTCTGCTGCGGTTGCGGTTGGTCTTTAGCATCCAAAACGGCAATGGTTGTTGTTGTGGGACTACGGCACTCATTTCCTGAACACGTCGGACAATCAATCAAGTGATATCTTATCTTAAATGCAGAGCGTAGAAATCCGAGAGAAGGACAAACAAAGCTTGGCCCCCTGGTGATCCAACACAGTGGATTGAATAGATGTAACAGTGAGTGTCCCACACTGGGCTCGATCTGACGACCTCCGGCATGAGAGGCGACGTTCTAATGTGAGATGCTAAACCCATGGGCTCTAGCTTCATCGCTAGATGATGTCTATTTAGACATCACCTGCTGGCGTCTGTTACATGGATACAATCCTCACTGTAAAAGAGTTTAGAATATCCTCTTCTCTTTCTCTCTCTCTCTCTTCCGGGTCGGCATCAGACATCCGGGGGCTGCAGGGCTTCCTGGACCAGACGTCGTGGCAGGACGTAACATCAGCCAGATGTTCACCAACCTCTTCACCACCATGCGAACAGAGGAGCTCAATAAGTACCCAGACACGCTGTGCCGAGCCATCCTGCTGCTCAGCCCCCACGGGACACACTCCTTCATCCAGCAGGTGGGTGCTGATGCTGATGCTGCTGCTGCTGGGTGGTGATGGGTGGTGATTCATGTGAATGTAATGGTGGTGATGGTGAGTATGGAGATAATAGTGATGATGATGGTGGTTATGGTTTGTGTGGATGTAATGGTGATGATGATGATAATGATGATGACGGTGAGTGTAGTTGTGTGTGTGTGTGTTTATGCGTGTGTGCACATAAATGATAACTAAGCGTGTTATCAAATGTGCAAATGTGCAACAAATGTGTTGATGTTATGGTTATGATGATGATGATGATGGTGAGTGTAGTGATGGGGAGTGTGGATGTTATTGTGATGATGATGGTGGTGATGGTGAGTGCGGATGTTATGGTGATGATGATGATGGTGAGTGTAGTGATGGGATGATGATGATGGTGGTGATGGCGAGTGTGGATGTGATGATGATGATGATGGTGGTGATGGTGAGTGTGGATGTTATTGTGGTGATGATGGTGGTGATGGCGAGTGTGGATGTGATGATGGTGGTGATGGTGAGTGTGGATGTTATTGTGGTGATGATGGTGGTGATGGTGAGTGTGGATGTGATGATGATGATGGTGGTGATGGCGAGTGTGGCTGTGATGATGATGATGGTGGTGATGGTGAGTGTGGATGTGATGATGATGATGGTGGTGATGGCGAGTGTGGATGTTATTGTGATGATGGTGGTGATGGCGAGTGTGGATGTTATTGTGATGATGATGGTGGTGATGGCGAGTGTGGATGTTATGGTGGTGATGGTGGTGATGGCGAGTGTGGATGTGATGATGATGATGATGATGATGGTGGTGAGTGTGGATGTGATGATGATGATGATGGTGGTGATGGCAAGTGTGGATGTGATGATGATGATGATGGTGGTGATGGCGAGTGTGGATGTGATGATGATGATGATGGTGGTGATGGCGAGCGTGGATGTGATGATGATGATGGTGGTGATGGCGAGTGTGGATGTTATGGTGGTGATGGTGGTGATGGCGAGTGTGGATGTGATGATGATGATGATGATGATGGTGGTGAGTGTGGATGTGATGATGATGATGATGGTGGTGATGGCAAGTGTGGATGTGATGATGATGATGGTGGTGATGGCGAGTGTGGATGTGATGATGATGATGATGGTGGTGATGGCGAGTGTGGATGTGATGATGATGATGATGGTGGTGATGGCGAGTGTGGATGTGATGATGATGATGGTGGTGATGGTGAGTGTGGATGTAATGGTAATATTATGGCGTGATGTGAAGGTAGATGTAATGGGGACACATGATGAGGTTGTGATGAAGCAGAAGTGTGTCACACAAACTAAGAAGTTAGCTTGTTTTTTTCCTTGTGGGTTGTGTGTGTTTATGTGATGCTCTTGTGCTCATGTGTGAGTGTGTGTGTGTGTGTATATGTGTGTGTATGTGATTGTGTATTTGTGTGTTTATGCATCCATGTGACAAATTCATTTTTGCGTTTAAGCACATAAACTAAGCGTGTGAGGAAAACAAATGTGTTGCAGCATCTGCATTCACGCACACACACACACACACACACACACACACATACACATACATATACACATACATACACACACACACACAGTAGTGTGTTCACGGTGTCAGCTGGCCAGGTGTTAGCGGCTAGCTAGAATGACAGATGGCTCCAGTTTGTGGACACTAGAAGGACACACTAAGACACTGGCATATGTATCTCTCGCTCTCGCTCTCGCTCTCTCTCCCGCTCTCTCTCTCACACACACACACACACACACACACACACACACACACACACACACACACACACACACACACACACACACACACACACACACACACACACACACACACACACACACACACAAACACAGTTGAACACCTGTGTCCCTGTACTTACTAAAGTGTCTTCCACGTCCAAAGTCATTTGATGAGACTGAGGTGGATTCATATCGATGCAGGATTTTGTTCCTTCATACTATCCAAACATTGTATTTGAAGTCCCTGATACCTGGGGTACTGCGAGATGCTTTGGGTATGAGCCGTTTACACACACCCACACACACACAATACATTCCAGCAGTGACAGTGATTGATTAAAATTATTAAAATGTTCGGATGGTCTGTGCTACCTTCCTCCTCGGTTATGTCTGGCGCTGCTTCTGTAAGCACTCTGACACTTGGTAGACATATTGTTTTTTATTAATAAGTTCACAGCACTCAAGTGATGTTTGTGTTTTCATTCTGTTGGCTTCTCTTTTTGATTTGAGTCATCGTCAAAATTGTTCACAAAACAGCGTGACTCATCTGTGCACGGCTGTTGACGAGAGATCTGATTGTTTTGTGGCTGATTAGATAATTTGTTTACAATGTGACGGGTTGTAAATATTAACAAACATAAGTGAACAGCAGGTGAGTTTGTCGAAGGAGTTAACAGATGAATGGACAGAGTGATGACTAGGCATTACCGCAGCTGAGTGACAATTCTGTTTAGATTTGGCGTAGTTGGGGTAATCTGTCTATCACTGTCTTTCTCTCTTTGTCTCTCTCTCTCACAATATTCCACTCTTCTCTCCATCCTCCTCACACTCAAGCAGCATCCCTCCCTCATTCCTTCTCTCCCTTTGCCCCACCTTTTAATGCCCTCTCCCTCCTCATCTCCCTCATCCTTCTTCTTCCTCCTTCTCCTTTCCTTCCTCATCCATCTTCGTCCACTACCTCTCATTCGTCCTCCTCCTCCCCTACCTCCTCTTCCTTCTCCTCCTCTTCCTCCTCCTCCCCCTCTTCCTCCTACCTCTCTTCCCTCCCCCCTCTTCCTCCTCCCCATCTTCCTCCCCTACCTCCTCTACCGCTTCTCCTCCTCCTCCCCCACCCTCTTCCTTCTCCTCTTCCTCCTCCTCCTCTTCCTCCTACCTCTCTTCCCTCCCCCCCCTCTTCCTCCTACCTCTCTTCCCCCCTCCCCATCTTCCTCCTCTACCTCCTCTTCCTCCCCCGGTTTTTGTGCTCCTGCTCTTTAATCACATCTACCTGTAGTCACTCAATTTGGATAATGACTAGAATAATAAGTAATATTACAAATCCTTTAAAATGTGTGTATGAGAGACAGAGTGAGAGAGAGAGAGGGGGAGAGCGAGCTATGGAGAGTATAAATACTATTCATCTTTAACTAAATGCCACACATTTTTACAATTGCAACGACTCCAGATGGGACCGCTGGGGTGAGGCTATATCTCAAGCTGAGTGCTGGGGACAAAGGACAGTAACTGTTCACAGTCAGCGATATGGCCTTGGTATTTTTCTTTGACACCCAGGAGAAGAGCAGCTTCTTGTGACGTGGTCGATTTATCAAGCGTGCTGGAAAAAGTCTGTGAAGAATAACAAAAATGATTAAAGCAGCAGCAAAGGCGGCGTGAATGCAACGTCTGCAACGAATCCTGCACTCTTAACAATAAATCCACCTAGGTATAATTGTATTATACGTATTGTACATTAATATGCAATTAACGCCATTGGTGTTTTTTATTTTCCCTCGAGTCTTGTAAAGCGGCACTTTTCATTCAAAGCTAATGAGATTATATGTTCATTAATAATAAACAAAAATGTTATGTGTTGACCTCACTGCGACACGGTAGGTTGTCCCGTGGTTTACGATCGACAGTTGAGTTTTTTCCATCGCAGGGAGAAAGACATGGCATCGCAGACATGCTTTGGATGCAAATGGAAAAAGCCATCAGTGGGGCGGCTTGTAAATCCTAAGACCCCCTTAGATTCACACAGTGTTAGAGACACAATCTCATCCTCCCCCCGCCTCTCCTCCCCTTCCCGGTGCCTAAGTCAGTGTTAATCACCCATATGTGTCTCCTATTGAGTTAGTCCTTGTGAAGAGCAAAAAGGGACAGCTTGGCTAATGGTCTGAGAGAGAGAGAAAAACAAAAAGAGAGAGAGAGAGAGCAAAAGAGGGCGAGAGAGAATAAGAGAGCGAGAGAGAGAGGGAGGGAAAGGGAAAGCAAGAGAGAGAGGGGGGGAATGAGGGAGAGAGAGAGATGAGAGAGATGGAGATGGAGAGGGAGATAGAGATAGAGACGGAGCGGGAGGGAGAGATGGAGACGGAGAGGGAGGGAGAGAGGGGGGAAGAGAGACGGAAATGGAGAGAGAGGAAGACACAGAAGGAGATGGAGAGAGGAGGGGGTCGAAGACAGTGGTGAGTGATTGGCGTCAACAATTAACAGCAAGGTGAGGTGTCCACACCGAGTGGAGTCCTCACCGAGTCACAAATAAAAAAAACTTGGACACAAACAGGAAGTGACATAGAGGAGCAATGGACACGCAGAGGGGACACCTCAAAGGACACGCAGACTGCCAAAGGGAATTAAAAAAGAAATTCCCATGGAAGGAAAGTGTTATGCCACACAGATGATTGCTTGCGGAACCCCGGGGTAGTACAGACCGAGTCGGTGATATTGCTCCAATGAATAAACTGATATGAGATGTGAACTATCAAATGTGTGTGTGTGTGTAAATTACGGAAGTAATAATACAACGTGTAAAGCGACTTGCTTGAGTGCGAAATGGAAATCCACACAGGGGGTGTTGTGATAACGTGCTGCGGGGGGGGAATAGGCTGAAGTCCGAAACGAAAACAGAGAAAAATATCCAGGGTAGAGGACTAAAAATCCAACAAAAGAAACTAACAAGCAAAATAGTCCAACCGTGAAAAACCAGGGAGGTTCACGGGAGATTGCAAAAGAGTCTTCACGGGGCATCACGGAAGAATCGGTTAGGGAGTCTCAGGTATATATATATATATATATATATATATATATATATATATATATATATATATATATATATATATATATATATATATATATATCCATAATAGACAAAGGTGCACTTTAACATTACGTTACGTTAAACCCTAGAATGGATAGGAACAGGCGTCTTGTATTTACAAGGTGAGGAGATGGATGGCACTCATATCTGAGGGTCACACATACCCACACACTCTCCCTCCCTCTCACACACACACACACACACACACACACACACACACACACACACCCACACACCACACACACCACACCACACATACACATACACATACACATACACACACACACATTATACAATTACACAATATAATAACATAGGTCGTGTTATTATATAACATAGATCAGTTCCTCTTCCATATCTTCCTATTGGTTGTTGGGAAGGCCACAAGGATCAGTCCAGGAGGATCCTATTGGCTGCTGCCTGATCTGTATTTAAACAAGAGACTGTGAATCTATGATTGGTGCACGATGAACAAACTACACATGACTGGAATTTTGATGAGCGCTAAACTGTCCGTCTCATGTCGTTATGACCTATTACAGTCACACCACAGGTAATGGTGTGAGGGTTGTCGACACTTTGCAGGTCATTGTATGTTGTTGTTTTGCTAAAAGACACCGCTGATTGTCTAAAGTTGCAAAAAAATGTTGAACTTAATGTATCATGATAAGGTTAAGCAATGGGTGGCGAAGAGTCGCGAGGAAAGAGTGTGAGAGAGAGCGAGAGAGAGAGAGAGAGAGAGAGGAAATAGAGAGAGAGATAGAGAGTTCTGTGCCTCCATCTCTGAACTTCCTCACCTCCCTTTCTGCTGCTGTCATCGTGTTCTCATATCCTGCGTGTGTCCTGGATGGGGCCTTCGATCTAAATCTATATTCCCTGCAGCAAGTGTGTTTGTCTCTCTCGTTCTGAAGCAAAACGATTTGTAGCCATGGTAGGTGGTCTTTGATTGCACGGTTACTCCCGCCTCCCTGCGTGAGCTTGAAGCGCTGAAGCGACGGCAAACGCCTGTGAAGGCTATCCGGTGGGGTCCCCGGCTGTGACGGGGGTAGCTTGTCCGGTGCATGTTTGTGTTCTTTTCCCCCCTGTCTCTCTCTCACTTTAAATCTCCCAGGTCCCGCCCTCCCTACTGTGCTGCCTTTGGTCTACGATTGGTCCCTCTGCATGTCACTCAATGTTTACCTGTGCAGCTTCTGCTCCAATCAATAGGGCGTCAGTCCCTTTAGAAAGCCAGCTGATTTTGTTGTTCTCTTTTTCTCCTGTTTGACCACACGCTGGGTATGGTTGGCCTTTGTTTACTGTTGCCGTGTTAATTCTGTGTTACCTTCTCATCTTCCATCCATCCATCTTCTTATCGGGTCGCGGAGGTAGCAGCTTCAGCAGGGGACTCCAAACTTCCCTCTCCCTGGCAACATCGACTAGCTCTGACTGGGGGATCCCGAGGCGTTCCCAGGCCAGTGTGGAGATGTAATCACCCCACCTGTACCTCGGTCTGCCCCGTGGTCTCTTCCCAGTTGGATGTGCCTGGAAAACCTCCCTCGGGAGGCGACCAGGAAGCATCCTTACTAGATGCCCGAACCACCTCAACTGGCTCCTTTCTACGCGAAGGAGCAGCGGCTCTACTCCGAGTCTCTCACGAGTGACTGAGCTTCTCACCCTATCCCTCAGGGAGATACCAGCCACCCTCCTGAGGAAACTCATTTTGGCCGCTTGTATTCGCGATCTCGTCCTTTCGGTCATTACCCATTGCTCATGGCCATAGGTGAGGGTAGGAACGAAGACTGATCGGTAGATCGAGAGCTTTGCCTTCTGGCTCAGCTCTCTTTTGGTTACAACGGTGCGCCAAAGTGCACCCAATACCGCTCCCGCTGCACCTATTCTCCTGTCAATCTCACGCTCCATCCTCCCCTCACTCGAGAACAAGACCCTGAGATACTTGAACTCCTTCACTTGGGATAAGGACTCCCTCCCTACTTGGAGTAGACAATCCACCGGTTTCCTGCTAAGAACCATGGCCTCAGATTTGGAGGTGCTGATCCTCATCCCAGCCGCTTCACATTCTGCTGCAAACCGATCCAGTGAGTGCTGAAGGTCACATACTGATGACGCAAACAGGACCACATCATCTGCAAACAGCAGCGATTCAATCCTGAGCCCACCATACTGAAACTCCTCCCCTCCATGACTACGCCTTGAAATCCTGTCCATGAAAATCACAAACAGGATGGGTGACAAAGCGCAGCCCTGGCGGAGGCCAACACCCACTGAGAACAGGCCTGACTTTGTACCGAGAATCCGGACACAGCTCTTGCTTTGGGAGTAGAGAGATTGGATGGCCCTCAACAGTGACCCCCGCACCCCATACTCCCGCAGCACCCCCCACAGTATTTCCCGAGGGACCCGATCATATGCCTTCTCCAAATCTACAAAACACATGTAGACCGGATGGGCATACTCCCAAGCCCCCTCCAGGATCCTTGCAAGAGTGAAAAGCTGGTCCGTTGTTCCACGACCAGGGCGGAATCCGCATTGTTCCTCTTCAATCTGAGGTTCGACTATCGGCCGAACCCTCCTTTCCAGCACCTTGGAGTAGACTTTCCCAGGGAGGCTGAGTAATGTGATACCCCTGTAATTGGCACACACCCTCTGGTCACCCTTTTTGTGTTACCTTACTGATCATTATATCTCTGGAGGTAAGAGTTTATAGAGTTAGAGCTGCCCATGGGTATACATATGTGTAGTCTACTTTTTGTCAATACACACTAGTCAGACCGGAGACGTACCCGCACTTGTAGTTTTTAGTTAGTTTAGTTGATAGTCGGTTCCAAACGACTATACTGCTAGTTTAAATTAGGGGGAACTTCAGTTGTTCTCTTTGCGTTGGTCGTCTCTCCCCTTTGTCTCCTTGGTCACAATAATAAATTGTATCATCATCTATCTTTATTCATTGTCTTGATCTATGGTAACCCGTTTCATCACCACTCAGTTGGCATAGTTTATTACGTTGCAAAATACCTAGACAATGGGACGTAATACCGGCACACTCGGCTATAGGGCGTCACCAACGGTGATATTCATTCCTCTGTTGCTTCTTCCTCGTCAGTGCGTCCCTTATCGCTGTGTGCAGTCTTTTCATCGGCTGCCAACACCCGCCTGTGGGCTAAAATGTGAAGAAGAAGAAGAAAAATAATATGGAAAAACAATGTCTTGAATTAGCGAGCTGCAGAAAGTGGCTGTAAGCTGTCACTCACGTTGCTTTTTTCGTTTTTGTCATCCCTCAAACTCTTGTGCTGTGTCAGGGGGGAAACACCTGTGTTAGTTATTCCTGGCGTTGTTCAACACGGGCGTTCCGTGTGGATTTTGTAATGTGCTAAGATGATGGTAAAGCTAACGGACGGCTTACGGTACAGGTCTCGTTGCCGTGGCTTTAGCAGTTAAAACTAAAACCCCCTCCACTGCCACAGCTAACTGCGGAGCGTGGAGCTACCGCTAACATACCGCCCTGGCTGGACCCCCCCCCCCCCCTCTGCGACCTAGCTAAACGGCTGTCAACCTCTGTCACAGTTAGCGTTTAATTGTTAAGGCCCCTCTGCTACCTAGCTTAACGAACCAAGCATGGCACTACTGTCGCCAGGAGTTAGCTTTTAGCAGTCAAAGCCAAACCCCCACCCCCCTTCCCCCCTCCCCTCTCTGCATACGTGGCTAAATGGTTCGAGTTTTAGCCATTAACTCCCAGCTCCCGCTACCTAGCTAAAAGGAGGTCAGCTAATGGACGGGTTGGCCGAGGCTTTAGTCCTGCTAGACGCCAATCTGAATATGTGTAATAGGTGTAATACCACCAGGGCCAGCTATGAAGAGTACAAAGTGGGCAGGGGCTGAGAGAGAGAGAGAGAGAGAGAGAGAGAGAGAGAGAGAGAGAGAGAGAGAGAGAGAGAGAGAGAGAGAGAGGAGAGAGAGAGAGAGAGAGAGAGAGAGAGAGAGAGAGAGAGAGAGAGAGAGAGAGAGAGAGAGAGAGAGAGAGAGAGAGAGAGAGAGAGAGAGAGAGAGAGAGAGAGAGAGAGAGAGAGAGAGGTGGAGGGCAGTGATGGGAGGTGGTGGAGTCAGCCAACGGATGTAAATAAAAAAAAGCATAAAGTGAGAGTTAATTAAAAGGCCCACATGCACCAACATTTGTTATCTTCCCAAAACATTGTAGTGGACATGCGGCCGCTACAGATGGCTGCTTCAGCACCGGTATTAGTCACAGTCAGGCTCTTTACTGATACCAGTGGGAAGAGACTCATCCAAAGGTCTCGCTCTCGCTCTCTGATGATGATGATGATGATGATTAATCCTAATACAACCAAACAGTATCTTTATGCATTCATAAACACATGTATACAAAATCATGTACATCAACACACATAAGACGCCTTTACACACAGACACGTACATACACGTTTCACACGTATGTTCTGTTGTGCTTTGTTCTACATACTTACCCCAGGCTAATGACCAGGCAGACCAGACACATGTGTCTGCACACACAGACCACACCAAACACACACACATCACAGCCAAGCAGCGCCACACCATGTGACGGCTAACCGCAGACCTGTGGTGTCTCTTGTGTCTGCTCGTCAGGATATGGCCGGGAGTGTGTGTGTGTGTGTGTGTGACAGGAGAAACATGACCTCCTCACACACACACACGCCCTTTTGTTATTATTTATAGTCATCAGATGAGATAACACATGCTTTATTCATCCCTCAAACCGGTGCATACACACACACACACACACATACACACACACACCCTCCCTTTATGAATAAAGGGAAAGTAGAGGACAAACAACAACAACAATGTGTGAGTTGGTGTGAGGAGTCGGTCATGCCGCACACAACCACACACACACACGTGCACACACACACACGTGCACACACACACACACACGTACACACACACACACACACACACATACACACACGCCTCTCTCGCTCACACGTGTTATGCGATCGCCCGATGACTAGTTAATGACTAATAAAATATGTAAGGCGTTGCGTGGTTAACAGAGTGGAAAGGGGGTCGGGGCTGGGAGCTGCCTCAACATCTGTGGAAAACCTTCATGCTATTAGATGACCTTTTTACTAGTTCTACTGTGCAAGCTTTATACTATTAATAGACCTTTATACTACAAGATACAATACTTTTATTGGCCATTTGCAACAAGAACAATTGAATGCTTACTCCCCATTCCCTCACGCAGTATGAATTTCTAAAACAATACTATGAACATAAAAAGAACACTAAAGTGACTGATGGATGATGTGTACATGAATTGTGCAAAAAAATGTACAAGCATTTAAAGTGCCATTAGTGCAGCAGCATCATGAATACAGTGCAGTACAGTGCATAATGGTGCAGTAACTGTAATGAGTCCAGAAAGTCCAGCAAAGTATGACAGTGTAATGTTAATGACATGTTATGATAGTGTAATGTTAATGACAATATTATGATAGAAGCAGCACACATAGCAGTTCAGTAGGCACTGCCTGTGGTAAAACTTATAAAGTCACTTTATTTCTACTGTACAAGCTTTATACTATTAAAATACCTTTATAATAGTTTTACTGTACAAGCTGTATGCTGTTAAAATACCTTTATACTAGTTATACTGTGCAAGCTTTATACTATTAAAATAACCGTTATACTAGTTCTACTGTTCAAGCTTTATGCTATTATGTGTGTGTGTGTGTGTGTGTGTGCACTTGTGTGTGTGTGTGGTTCTCCACTTAAGCAGCCTACATGTCCCCAGGGTGTCACTACCTAACGTGTGTCGATGGTCCAAGTCAGCAGAACAGCGCGCCAGACTCTATAGAATGTTATTAGGATTGCAATTGGAGACCTGATCAATGAGAGCCAAACATTACACACTACACAACAGGTTTAAAACAATGGTATCAAATATAATTATACGTTTGTACTAGTGTCCCAGCACCCCCTGTGACACACAACAACAGCATGGCTGCTGTGTTTGAGCCTACATTGCTTCATTAGGCTACCCTACTCCAGTCTGTGGTAATAACACAAAGCCAACTATGGCAACATTGTTTTGAAATTATAATGCCATTATGTAATTATAAAGAACGAACCATGGCGAATCACGCAGTTCAGAACTACTCCAAACGCAAAATACAATAAGTGTGTCCACCAGAACACACACACACACTTATTGTATTTTGTTGTATTATTATTATTATTATTAAACTTGATTGATTCCTTGAAGAGACAATTAATATCCTGTTGTGTTTCAGAGACACAGAACACACAAGTTCCTCATCTGCGATGATGAACTTGGTTTCAATATTCACCCTTTTTTCTGCTTCCTATATATAAGAATGGAGCCCGTTTATTTCAGATTAGTCTTGTTTTAAAGAGTAGCACAATGTCTCAGACACACACACTGACTTTCCTTCAGTGTTAGTCACGACGGCCTTGATTTTAGCCTCCAGCGACTTCTGGGATCAATAGGTTTCTCCCAAGAACGCTAAAGCCATGAAAACTACTGAATAAGGAACCGCAGAAGAAGAAAACATAAGCATCTCCCCCCCTCCCCCCCCCCCCCACACACACACACCTCACATTCGGTCTTTACAGCATTCTCTACTACTTATTTACCGTCTTTCCTGACCTTTAGCCAGCATATGCCCGACCTATCAAAATTTCTCTAAAACGCTGGCATACGTCGAATAAGTTATGGGTAAGTTTTGTATAAGTTAAGAGCACGCTGAAGCACGGTAGTATACGCCGTAGTACGGGTTGGAACTGTCGTGTTCATATCTTCTTCTGCTTGCAAGTGCGCCAGGTTTTAGCTTAGCGTGTGCCGGGGGCTGTTGGCTATTAAGTGATTTTGCCATTTTTCTTTTCTCCATGAGCTGCCATTTGTTTTTCAGCATGTCGGTGATAGTCCTGGAAAATGGCTCACAAATAAAAAAGTATCTACATATCGTGTTTGTCTCTGCTTAACGTGTGTGTGTGTGTGTGTGTGTGTGTGTGGGGGGGGGGGGGGGGGGGGGGTGTGGGTGTGTGGAAGCACAAGGTGAGATGGGAAAGGGCCAGCGGGTTTATTGAGTATTATGACGTCTTTAGCACAACTCAGTCTGGATACTTTTTACTTCTCTCTCTCTCTCTCTCTCTCTCTCTCTCTCTCTCCCCCACTGAGTAAAAATTTTGTTGAAATGTGTACTCCTTCTCCTCTTTTTTGATATCATGTGTTGCTCTTCTTCTCATCGTCTTCCTTTAGTTTTTGCTCTCTCTGTTTCTGTCACCATACCCTCTGGTACCTTCCTCTGCTGTCCATCACACTCTCTCTCTCTCTCTCTTGCTCTCTCGCTCACGCTCTCACTTTCGGCAAAGCGGACAACGATATACATCAACAACAGATCATATCTGACAGCCTAACCACTAGGCAGACAGAGAGACAGACGGAGAGAGAGAAAGCAAGACAAACAGGCAGAGAGACAGACAGAGAGGCATACAGAGAGACAGACAGAACAAGACAGACTGAGAGACAGGCAGAGAGGCATACAGAGAGACAGACAGAGAGACAGAGAGGCATACTTAGAGACAGACAGACAGAGACAGACAGAGACCAGTATAAGCTAAATGGGACTGGGAGCCAGGCGGGATCTGCTCCATCCTCCCTATCTCTCCAATCAGAGCAGAGCTCACATCTGGACGGCTCAATTGTAACCCAGCGCACAGTTCCCAATAATCCCTCTCCCCCCCCTCCCTCCCCCTCCCCCCCCCCTCTCTCTCTCGCTCCCTCTCCCTCACCTTTTCTTTCTCCCCAATGTCACACACTTGTGTGCCGGAGGGGTCTGTATCCGGGCCTTCCACCGTGGAGTAATTGGACACGTAGGTCCGGGTTGTTCCTCCAGAGAAGGCGGGACGGATGAGGCAGCATGACACACACACACACACACACACACACACACACACACACACACACACACACACACACACACACACAACTCTCCGCACGCACGCACACGCACGCACACACACAACCCCCTACACAAACAACCCTCCACACACACACCCCTGCACACACATACACATAACCCCCTCGTGCACGCACACACACACAGACTCACACAGAAAAACCTTACACACACACACACACACAACCCTCAACATACACAAACATACACTGTCACAATGAATATTCACCCTCCACCAGAGGGCAGCATCAACCCTCATTACATCTCCACCACACCTGCAGCACATTTATAATCAACCTGCCTATTTAAGCCTACCCCCGCACACTCATACTTTGCCAGATTGTTCCTGATGACACAGACTCTCCAGCATTTACCCGGACTGATTCCCATTGTCGACCCTGCCTAAGGACGAGTTGGTCCCCTTCGAGTTGGCGTCGTGGGTGGACCATAGCGCTCTGGCGCGGAGAAGGTAGCAACGACAGTCTGGTGCCGATCATCGTCTAGCTACCCGTCAGAGAGCATCGTCGGAGATTTCCCGGACACCTGTCGGACTACATCTGGAGAAATCGGAGCCTATGCAGGTGGGCCTTACCAGCCTCACCTCAGAGGAGCGGGAACACCACCGCCACTGCATGTACTGCGGTTGGTCGGGTCATTTCATCTCGCGATGCCCGTTAAAAGGCAGGGCTCATCAGTAATGGGGAATATACGGGTGAGCTAATCCTCCAGACTGTTCCCCCAGCAGAGACCTGTGCCCGACTGCTGTTAGCTGATTGTTCTCATGCCATCGCGACTCTGCTGCCGATGTCAACATCATCGATGAGAACCTCGCTCTGCAGTTGGGCATCCGTCACGTTCCCTTGCCATGCCCTGCATGGCATGACAAGGGAAATCATGCAATCGCCCTAGATGTCCATCTTCTGGGGACCGTCTCCCATCAGACCACGCCGGTCCGCATGCTCATATCCGGTAACCACCATGAGACCATCCAGTTTCACATCCTGCGGTCCTCGCTCCCCTGATCCTGGGCTACCCCTGGCTCCGCCGCCACAACCCTAACATCGACTGGGCCACGGGAGCCATGGTCGGGTGGAGTCCATCCTGCCATCAGGTCTGCCTGAAGCAGGCCGCCACACCCCAGCGCTCTGTTTGTTCCTCCCCTGCTCCAGACCTGGCCGGGGTACCGATTGAATACTACAACTTCCACGAGGTGTTCAGCAAGGCCAAGGTAACATCCTTACCCAACCCACCGCCCTTACAATTGTGCCATTGTCCTCCAGCCTGGTACCTCGCCCCCGAAGGGCCGCCTGTATTCCCTGTCCGCACCAGAGAGGAAGGTCATGGAGGCTTATATCAGCGACTCTCTGGCGGCCAGAATTATTCATCCTTCGTCATCACCGGCTGGAGCGGTCACTAAGTCACTAAGGCCCTGCATCGACTACAGGGGCCTTAATGACATCATGGTAAAGAACCGTTACCTGCTCCCACTGATATCATCCGCCTTTGAGTTGCTACAGGGAGCAATGGTGTACACAAAGCTGGATCTGCGTAACGCCTACCACTTGGTCCGGATCCGGGAAGGGGATGAGTGGAAGACGGCCTTCAATACGTCCACCGGCCATTATGAGTATTTGGTGATGCCGTTTAGTCTAACCAACGCCTCAGCAGTGTTCCAGGTGTTGGCTAACGACGTGTTGAGGGACATGTTGAACAAGCACGTGTTTGTGTACCTGGACGACATCCTTATCTTCTCGAAGAACAGGAGGGAGCATGTACACCACGTCCAGGCAGTCCTCCAGTGCCTCCCCGGGAACTCCCTTTTCGTCAAGACAAAGAAGTGCGAGTTCCATACCTCCTCAGTCTCTTTCCTGGGGTATATTGTGGGACAGGGGAGCATGCAGATGGACCCCACCAAAGTTTCCGTGGGTACATCCTGGCCTGCTCCTGAGTCCCGCAAGCAGCTGCAACGTTTCCTTGGTTTCTCCAACTTTTATCGGAGGATCATCCGCGGCTACAGCACGGTAGCTGCTCCGCTCTCGGCCCTCACCTCCACCAAGGTTTCGTTCCGGTGGTCATCCTTGGCTGAGGAGGCCTTCCAAGGACTCAAGGCCCAGTTTACCTCCAAGTCCCGGACCCAAACATAATCTGTGACATATACACACACACACACACACCTAGAAGAACATCCACACACACACGCACATGTGTGGCGGGTGCTGTGTCTCTCTGTGTCATTACTGCTGTGAGCAGGCCTCTAATCATCGTCTTTGTTTACCCATCAGCCATCTGGCTGCATTACTGCTGACTGGCTTGAACACAGGACGGCAAACCTGCTCTCTCGCACCCTCTCTCTCTCGCACCGTCTCCCTCTCTGCTAGTTGTTTAACTGATGCCTTTTTGCCTTACTGTCGCTGTCTTTGGCATTTAATTCCCCTGGTTTATTTCCACTCTCCAACTCTACGCCCCTTTATGTCTCCCTATATTTAACCCCTCCTTCCCTGTTTCAGCTACAGTAGTTATTTTCTGCATTGAGCATGAGAACCCCCTCCCATACCCATACACACAAACACACACACTGACCGGCATGCCCTCTCCATCCATCTACATCAGCGCATCAGTCATTTTGGGGGATTTTGTGTGGTCAAGGTCAGGTCCTCCAGTGGGTGAGACAAAAACGAGATCAAGAGGTTTTGAATCACACCTTAACCATATCCATTTCCTTCCCATCACCTTTTCCTCTCTTCTCTTCTCTTCTCTTCTCTTCTCTTCTCTTCTCTTCTCTCTCTCTCTCTCTCTTCTCTTCTCTCTCTCTCTCTCTCTCCCCCCCCTCCCTGTCTCCTCTCCCTCACACAACCCCCAACATCCCACCACCATCAAGACAGACTAATGCCTGCTGTAAGGCAGATATTCAAGTCATAAATACACAATAAAAAGCATTTCCGTATAGATGAGGAAGACCGCTGACCCATCGTCTCGAGAAGGACGAACTTGCCTTAAAACCAGGTTGGTGGGGATCCAAGAGGCAGTTATGTTGGAGATAGGACAACTGGTTAAAGACAGCACGTTCAAGAGCATATATATATATATATATATACACACAGTATATAGATATTTATATTTGTGTATATATTAAATACAGAAGAAATATGATATATACGCATGTAAATATATATACATGTATAGATATATAGTATTATTATTAACTATTGTATCTATTAACAAAACGTCTTTTGTATCCTCACACTTTTTTGTCAGGTTGTGGTTTTGTTGAGGTCCGAGGTTGGGTTGGCTTCTACAAGCTGCTCGACTCTGTCGCCGAGATGCTTCTTCATCCCCCCTGGGTTCCGTCAGACAGACAGACAGACAGCTAGACAGACAGACTGCACACCTCACGTCTGTGTCGACAAGGTCTGCCTTGATGTAGTGTGTCTTGTGTGGTGTTCCGACTCTCCCAGCAGCAGGTATCCAGTAGATAACCTCCCTTTTCTCCCCCCCACCCCCCCATGTCCGTCCCTCCCTCCATGAAAAGAGGTCTGAGGAGGAGAGAGAGGCGGCAGTCAGAAGCTAAGTCGAGACACAGCAGAGGCTTAAAGAACAATGAAGTAAATTACTGTGGCCGTCAAAATTCTTGGCTGATCTCTTATCGCTCGGTCCTTATCGTGGCAATAAAAGAATGACAGGTACAGGTTGAGAAAAACAGTGAATGCTTTCTAAAATGCATTAAAGTTACCTCCACCACTAACCTTCAGGTAAGCAAAAAAAATGAAAGAGGCTCTGCATGTCACAGTTTTGCATTCCTGTCTCCACATCACTCGCCCAGATTGCCACGCCCTCTAATCACGTTCCGCATTCCCGTCTCCTCGCTCCCACTAACCGGATAGCCACGCTCCCCCTTGTTAATTCTCACCCGCAGCTGCAGCGCATCACAATTCACGTTGCTATTTAAGCCTACCCCCCGCACACTCACACAGCGCTAGAAGCCTCACGTCAAGTTTATGTATTACTTATTTAGTCTTATGTTCTGTTTCTGGATCCACCGTGTTTTTGACCATCGCCTGAATTACGACCTTGTTTTTGCCTTGCGCTTTTGTACCTCTGCCTCAACCCTCGACTACCTGTTACCGACCCCTGCTTGCCTTGACCACGTTTAGGATGTGCCCTGTCTGTACCTCTGCCTTCGATCGCGCTATCGGCGTGCGCGGCGACATTAAAGCGCCTGTTCCTTCTGACGTCTGTTCCGTCCCACCTACACCCGGCCGTGACACTGCAAGCCGAATCTCCTCCCTCTTTTCCTTCCTCCCTCCCTCTCTCTATTTCCTCTTTCCTCGCTTCTTTCATTCCATCTTTCCTTCCCTCCCTCCGCACTTTTCTATCTTGTTTTCCTCTTTCCTCTTTCCTTCCCTCCTTTCTTCCGTCCTTCATCCCTCCTCGCCTTCATTTCCTCCTTCCTCCTTAATTTATTCTCTCCTTCCTTCCTAACCTCCTTGCTCCCTTCATCCCTACCTCTTTCTGTCCTCGCTTCCTTCTTTCATTATTTCCTTCCCTCCTCCCTTCCCTCCTTCGTCCCTCTCCGCCTTCCTTTCCTCTTTCCTCGCTTCCTTCATTCCTTCTTTCCTTCCTTCCCTCCTGCTCACTTCCTCCTTAGCTGTCCTAATTCTTTCTTTTCATAAACAAATAGTATGCACACGCATCGATTAGGAATGAATGGAGAGCTAAGTGTGTGTGCGTATCACAAACAGACACACACACATACACACACATAATCACAAATTCAAACACACACACACATAATCACACACTCACACAGACATAATCACACTGATTCACATAATCACATAACACACACACACATACAGATGATCACATACACAAACAAACATTGACATTGACATACATACTCTTTTCTCTTTCTCTCTCTATTATAGACCGATACACACATTATCTCTCTCACACACACACACACACATAACCCTCTCACACACACATAGACATATACACACATACTCTACACTCTCTCTTTGCGTCTCTCTCTCTCTCTCTCTCTCTCTCTCTCTCTCTTCTCTCTCTCTCTCTCTCTCTCTCTCTCTCTCTTCTCTCCTCTCTCTCTCTCTCTCTCTCTCTCTCTCTCTCTCTCTCTCTCTCTCTCTCACAAATACACACACATTTTTATGTCTCAGACAAACACTCACACACGCACTCTCATGCCCACACACACACACACAGATGGGTGGATGTTTGGCGCTGCTTCAAGATGCCCCTCATCTGATCCCAAAACGGGTAACGACATCATTCCTCACAGCCCCCCGTCTCTGGCCCCTTCTGAGGTCCCCATTAATCTCTCCAGAAACAGGAGTAGGACATAAAGTGTTCCGAAGTGTGAGCCTTGATCACGTTTTCACGCAGCACGCCGTCCTCAAAGTGATAAACCGACATAACAGCTGGCTTACTGGCTTACTCTTTGTTTTGATTTGTTCTCTTCTTCTGTTTTTGCACGTTCCGTTTTTTTGGAAGCACCCTTGATGTTACTGTGGTAACGCGGCAGGCAGCCGTGTGTGTGTGTGTGTGTGTGTGTGTGTGTGTGTGTGTGTGTGTGTGTGTGTGTGTGTGTGTGTGTGTGGTGTGTGTGTGTGTGTGTGTGTGTGTGTGTGTGTGTGTGTGTGTGTGTGTGGGGGGGGGTAGTGTGTGTGTGTTGGGGGGGGCGGGTGCCGTTGTCTCCTGAGTACCACTGGGAGAGAGGTGTCAGTGCCGGATGGTAATAGTTTACCCGCCGGGCTGTGGGCTCCCATCAGCGGGACTTTATGCAAATGAGAATGAGTTCACCCTCAAATGGAAAAACACACTCTCTGCATGGTGGAGGGTGGGGGGGGGTGGGCTTGAGAGATCCCCCACAATGCAAAGTGTGTTTTTACCAAATTCATCAAAAGCACCACATATGAGGAGTGTGAAGCGTGTGTCTTGACTGTGTTATCTTGTACTCGCCTCTCCTGGGGAACGATGGGCTTCAGGTAACTCTGATCTCTAAAACTACCTGAGGGGAAGAATATTGGTTGTACTGGTTAGGGGGTATTTGACTCCACAGCTGAGATGTATAGTGTCTAGTGCTGACTAAATACTAAGAGTCGTTAACCCAACAGAAGTTCAATGTCTCCATCAGTGTCTTAAATTGAAATCTAAAAAACACTTTATTGGTCACATGCGTACAGTAAAAAACCCCATCCTAGTATTAGGGCGGCTATTGTATATACAGCACCCGGGGAGCAGTGTCGGGGTCTGGTGCCTTGCGCAAGGGCACCTCGGCAGTGCCCAGGTGTTTCGGGTGGGACTTGAACCGGCGACTTTCCGGTTCCCAAGCCAAGTTCCAACAGACTGAGCTATCCTGCCTCCTGTATCTTCCATGTTGTATGAACGCCGTCTACCTACCGAGGAACGACAGGCAGTTGAAGCTCCCGAACATGACTCAGAACATGAGTCAGATCGGTTACAGGTGTTTTGGACACACTGGGGTAGCGTCTATAGACACATAACTTTTGCTTTAGCTTTTGATGTTTTGTTTTGTATTAGTCTTTATGTATTGTATTTCCTGTAAAGCGTCTTTGAGCACCTGGAAAAGCGCTATATAAGTCCGATATATTATTATTATTATTATTATTATTATTATAACAGACTTGAACACTGTCAAACACTTAACGCTGATGGTTCGGTGTAACTACAATACTGTATTGCAGCAATACTACATTACTTGCATTACAATGTTTACACCCCACCTCACCTTTGTATATATATATGTGTTCTAATGTGCACTACTGTAAATAGGGCCACTGCAATATGTTGAATATGATGACTCCTATTCGCCAATCTTAAATCAGTTTATACTGTTTATTTAGTTTAGTTAAGTTTCAAAATATTTTTTTACTTTTCAATTGCTGTTGGTGTGTAAAGAGTGACCGTAAGGATTGCTACACAATTAAGGCTTTCTGACTCTGACTCTGGGACCACAGGGCCTTCACCAGAGGCCTTCACCGGAGCTGCGTCAGAAAGGGGGGGGATAGAAAGGGGGAGGGGGGCTGTGTCAGCTCCCCCTGGGCTAGCTAACGCACTGCGTCAGCTTCCCCTGTGCTAGCTAACGCACTGCGACACATCTCATCTACCACCACATCCTAATTAGCATCCGTTTTGCAGCCCCCCCCCATCCCCCAACCCCCTTAGAAACCCACTGCCAAAATTTGGGGGCGCTCACCGTAACTTAAATGTACATTTAAGGCATATAGCTGACACCGCCATATGGGGGGGGGGGGGGGATGTGGCAGCCTCTACTGGAAGCCACTAACTCACACATTAGCACAATTTAATGCAATGGCCAAGCTGCAGATACGCTGCAGTGGATGGGTTTGGCTCCGCGTCCGTCAGTCCCTCCCTCAAAGGAGCAAGTTAACAGACAGACAGCCGCTGTACACGTACAGAAAAATACAAAAATAAAGTCTGTCGGTACTCAACTGTTTGCCGTCTGTTACTATTCCTCTTCACATTGCCATAACTATGTAGTAATAATATAACTATGACTTCAACTGTGTAAGATTTATAATATTCTCCTTCAAATTGTGAGGACTATAACTGTTTTTCCTATCTAAAGTAGATGGTAGTAGTAGAAGTCTTCATACCCTTCATCCTATACTGTATGTTGGGACATCCTGAGTGACTGCATGAAGAGCAATATACTGTATGTAATGTGAGCACTAATACAATAATGAATCAGCAGCTAAGTACACACACAAGTAGCCCGAAGGCATCAGCATAGCACACTGCAGCTCATCCTTAGAGCGACGATGCTCTCATCACACACACACACACACACACACACACACACACACACACACACACACACACACACACACACCACACACACACTGATACACACCCTTGTCAGAGTCCCTGTCTGGCAATTGGAACAGACACAGGTGGTGATTTATTAAGTTTGGTGACGGGTTACTGGTACTGGTGCTCTGTGAGTGAGTCTTCATTACAAGTGTTGTGTATACTAGACTTTCTGTTAGTCTCCCTTTAGCCATAGAGTGAAATAAAAATGTGTTTGTTTTTAATCGATTTTTTGGCCTTTATTTGTGCTATATTTGTTATATTTTTGTGTTCGGCTTAGTTCGGGGGTTAATGCAATAATAAGAAAATATCTCCCCAAAAATTCAGTTTGTACAACATTAACGTTTGCAGTGGCAACTTTGCTGGGAAAAGATAGAGGAAAAAGGTAGACAACTGTATGGAAAGAAGATGCATTTGATAACGATCAGATTATGTTATATTTTTTGATATTTTTACTATTTGGAATACATATTGATGGCTCAAGTCAGGGGGAAGATGGCTGCCACGAACGGCCCGCCACGGTGTGTCGGTCTGTTTCGCATCACACTTTGTGTTGACTTTAGTATCTGTTCATTGTGATTCCTACACGGATGCTTCTCCGAGTGGGACGAGATGCTCATCATCAGGGAGGGAACAATGTCAACAACCTCTTATTCACGTCACAGTTTTCTCGCCTCATCCGTGGATCTGCTGTACATATTCGGTCAAAGATTATTGTTCAAAGCTTTGCCTCTCAGTCTCCCTGCTTGACCGAGAGCCAGAACGACCCTCGTTCAAGCAGGGAGACTGAGAGGCAAAGCTCCCTGGCTCTGGTGCAGTTCAGGGAGAGGAGTACCCACGCCTCCACCAAGGAATACCTAACCTTAACCCTGATCTGGACAAACACTGAGACTTTTCTCTCTCTTATGTTCTGGGCTTTTACAGAACGGTGACCATGTGAGTCTGCAATGGACACTAGTGTGTTGTTATTTTAGCTTGTATCAATTTGCGTCATGTCTTTTATGAACCAAGGCACTTGGTACACTTTATGCGCAGCAATTCTTAAAATAATTGTGATTCTGATTCATAAATCCCCACTGCGTAGCTTCCAATAAGGTAGCTTATCTTCTTTCCTCTGTGGAAGACGTCAGGTGAGGTTAAATGTGGCGTGAACCCAATTATCCTTTTTTCTTTTTAGAGAGATCCACATCCAAACTCATAACCGTTTCTCTCTTCATCTCATTGGTGGTCATTGTGCTTCCTGAAGCAGCTGAGTTATTTTTTCCCTTAGTTAACAGCGTGTGTTGACCCGACACTTATAGACACCTATCGTAGTTAGGAGTCTAACTCTAACCAAGCATATATATCGTTGAAGTAACGTAACTAGTGTGTGTGTGTGTGTGTATGTGTGAGAGTGAGAGAGAGAGAGAGAGAGAGAGAATAGGTCAAGGGTGTGTGAGAGGCGGTGACACATAAAGAACATGTCTCTATGTGCTTGGCCCTGTTGTAAAGGAGCCATGTTTCATTGTAATTCCCCGGCAATTACCGTAAACATACAGCGGCCCTCATCTGGCTATTTGCGTTGGTAATGGCCACCGTGACATTTGGAGGAGGAATGTCAGCCCTCATTAGAGGAAGATGGAGCTTACGCCAATACAGCACGAGATCTGTGGGTTTGATAATAGGTTGAAGTGGATGGAGAGAGAGAGAGAGAGAGAGAGAGAGAGTGAGGAGGGGGGATGGAGAGAGAATGAGAGGGGGAGAGAGAGAGAGAGCGAGAGAGAGAGAGAGAGAGAGAGAGAGATGAAAGGGGAAAGTAAGAAGTAAGAGACACAAAGGACAGGAAGTGAAGTCAAGGTATGAAACGATTTTCTTTGACGGAGGAGAGAAAGTAGAAAAGATGTGGAAATGAGCATGTGCCTGGCATGAATGCTTTTCGGTGTGTCTGTGCGTGTGTGTGTATGTGTGTGCATGTGTGTGATTGTGTGTGTGTGACACGTGTGTAGGTGGCAGGTGACAGTTGTGTTTACATTAAATGTTTGTATGTCTGTCCAGGTTAAGAGTACCACTCCTTACATTCTGGAGGCACGTTGCGATGTCTGTTTGCTGGTTATTGATTGCACTCCCTGCTTTTCCTTGTTATCCTCAAACCCTGGACGAAATATAATGGGGTTCAACCACGTACACTCACAAACAAGCTGTCTCCTTAAAGATCTGTACACACACACACACACACACACACACACACACACACACACACACACACACACACACACACACACACCACACACACACACACACACACACACACTACCCGGCCGCTGTCTCATACAGAGCTCGAACACACACACACACACACACACACACACACACATCTTGTCACACCTTTCAGTGTCACACCTTATAATGAGCCACCATGTGTCCAGATCATACTATCTATCTCCGTGTCTCCTTACATAGTTACCTCTGTGTCCCTCTCCATGAATCCTCATCCCCTTACCTAGATAGCTCTGGGTCTCCTAGTCCCCCTTACCCAGATACCTCTCTATGGCTCCTAGTCCCCTTACCTAGATACCTCTCTGTGTCTCCTAGTCTCCTTACCGAGACACCTCACTTAGTGCCTCAATTGAAACATGTTTGCCTCATCCCAGCACCATCATACAGTAGCTCTGCCTCCATCTCCCTCCCTTTCTATCACTCTCTTTCTTCAGCTCCTCTCTATCATTCTTTTTTGCACCATCGTAGTATGTATATATCATCCATAAGTCACTTTATTGTTATAGTATATAGTAAGGTAGCATATAGAGGTGTTATTGTATAGTATTGTTTAGTATGGCATTGTAAAGTTTAGTATAGGATAGTATTGTTGTTACATTCATACTGCGGGAGTAAGCGTTCCATTGTACACATGGCAAATAAAAACATCTTGAATCTTAAATCTCGAATCTGTATGGCTCTCTTACTATTTATCATTATCTGCCGCAGTCTTTCATCATGCTCTCTCTCTCTCTCTCTCTCTCTCTCTCTCTCTCTCTCTCTCTCTCTCTCTCTCTCTCTCTCTCTCTCTCTCTCTCTCTCTCTCTCTCTCTCTCTCTCTCTCTCTCTCTCTCTCTCTCTCTCTCTCTCTCTCTCTCTCTCTCTCTCTCTCCCCTTTTGAAGAGTGATGATAATAGGAGAGAGTGCTGGTCTCTATGGAGGGGGAGGGCTGGAGGGGGTGAGACGTTGTTGGGGGGGGGGGGGGGTTAGATGTAGGGTCGCTAGGGGCAACCTCAGGGTGGACCTCATTTGTCAAAGAAAAGGATGTGATATTCTCTCTCTTACGACCGCCCCTATCTCTCTCACCATACTTGGGAGGGGATGAAGTGTCCCTCTGGGAAGCGTTGAAAGGTCATGGGTGACGGATGCTCAGAGCGGGCGGTACATACAATCTATGGCGTATTGTAGCATATAGGAAAGCGTAGCCCATCGTGTTCGTCACATACCGTAGAGTAATACAGCGTCTGACCTCATACATAGAGCATGGCCAAAACGAATGATCTAGAATCTATCTAGGTGAAGGGACAAGGAGACACAGGGGTATCTTGGGACTAGGAGACACAGAGAGATGTCTAGTTAAAGGGACTAGGAGACACAGAGAGATATCTAGTTTCGGGGACTAGGAGACACAGAGAGGTTTCTGGGAACCAGGAGACACAGAGAGGTATCTGGGGACTAGGAGACACAGAGGGGTATCTAGGGACTAGGAGACACACTAGACAGATGTCTAGTTTTGGGTACTAGGAGACACAGAGAGGTATCTTGTTTCGGGTACTAGGAGACACAGAGAGGTATCTAGTTTCGGGGACTAGGAGACACAGAGATATCTAGTTAAAGGGACTAGGAGACACAGAGAGATATCTAGTTTAGGGGACTAGAAGACACAGAGAGATATCAAGTTAAGGGAGAGACAGAGAGGTATCTAGGTAAGGGGACTAGGAGACACAGAGGTATCTAGGTAAGTGGACTAGGAGACAGTATCCGTTAGTAGCACGGTGAGGTGTGTCTTAGTGTAGTGTAGGGATGGGTATTGTTAGTTCCAGGAGGAGTCACTGAGCTCCAGAGTGAGCCGCTTGTTTTAACTTTATCACAATGCTTCTGTGTGTTGCCAGGACATAGTGCATACAAATACTGTGTGTGGATTCATGCTTTATTCGTCCTTATATTTTCTAAATTGGAGACGGATATGTTGTTGACATTCTTCGAACGTGTTTGTTCCTCAGCTTTAAAACGCTGGTGGTGTTGATTCAACAGAGAGCGCAAAATGAACTTCACTTTGCATTTGATGATTTAAAATGATTGCAAAGAGATGTGGATTACATTTCCTGCCCAAACTAACGTCGGAGAGTGGAAAATGAACCGGCTAATGTTTTTTTTTTTTTATTGCCACCTGGATTTTTTTTTTAGTGTTTTGTCGTGAAGACGAATGGTAGTATTCTCAGTAAAGGTTCAATATTAATTAGCAATTTTTTGAATAACTAATAATGGAACTGGAACTGTACACGGTACGTATAGAGTAATCAACCAATGCCCATTTGTATAGGAGATACTGTTGTTAACCAACACAAGGTTTTCATTCCTTCATCTGCTCCCTCCGACACTGGAGCTGCATCCCACATCCCCTCCTCGTCATCTTCATCCTCAGTCGATCGTCTCTCTCTCTCTCTCTCTCTCTCTCCTCTCTCTCTCTCTCTCTCCCCTCCTCTCTCCCTCTCTCCTCTCTCTCTCTCCTCTCTCCTCTCTCTCTCTCCTCCTCTCCTCTCTCTCTCTGCTCTCTCCCTGTCTCTCTCCCTACTGCATTGTGTTTACCGCTATTGTCTTGAAAAATACACAAAGCATTGATCAACACACACACACCTGCACACGCACACACACCGGCACACACACACACAATTCTGCCGTATTATATGATCTATTCCATTAATTGTTATCAAACAGGGATGAAACGAGCATCAAGCATCTCATCCTGGTGAATATACTCACACCCTTACACAAACACACACACACACACACACACACACACACACACACACACACACACACACACACACACACACACACACACACACACACACACACACACACACACACACACACACACACACACACACACACACACACCTCATCCCCACCCCAAACCCAGCGAGGAATAACAGAATGTTGCTCAGAAGTTGTGCTCTCCCGCCGTGCTCCTAAAAGCCTCCCCAGGTCTCCATCTTTCCCTGGGATCCTCCCGGGTGATGGGGCCATTCCTCTCGAGGGACCACCTCAGGGCTAGAGTAAATACCCACGGTATGAGTTTCGCCGGTGGGGATTCAAACCCCCAACCCTAGTTGTGTTAATGTTACGCGTTAATGTTCCGTTGATCTACAGGATCCACAGGACCGGAAGGCTCGCCAATCAAAGCACTGAGGCGGAGCAAAATATTCATCCTTCCTTTTGACATGCAGGCACTTGTACGAATGCAATGGTGTTACGAAGAAAAGAAAAACAAACCTGCCATTTCCCAAGTGTGTGTGTGTGTGTGTGTGTGTGTGTGTGTGTGTGTGTGTGTGTGTGTGTGTGTGTGTGTGTGTGTGGTGTGTGTGTGTGTGTGTGTGTGTGTGTGTGTGTGTGTGTGTGTGTGTGTGTGTGTGTGTGTGTGTGTGTGTGTGTGTGTGTGTGTGGGCAGAAATGTACACTTCAATATAGTATGTGTCCACATACATAACCATAAATATTATGTATGAAACGTTTTTTAGAAAGTTTCTTCTCCTATCCATGTTTTACAATGCCTGTGTGTGTGTGTTTACAGGAGTCCATGCCTGTTACCCAGAGGCTGAGGTCAGAGGGGAGGTCTGTGATATGGAATAAGTTAGAATACCAGCTCTAAGCTCCATACCTCCATACCCACCATCTCCATACCCAGTAAACAGAGACCCGACCCGATTTTAAATTTGTATTAGTAGGGGCAGGATAAGGGTGTCTGTTCTAATCCCAATATCCGCAGTCTACCCATAGACCATCCCTGATGTATCACGCCAATCTGCTCATGAATCTTTAAAGGATCTTGAAAGGAATCTTGAAAGGAAACCTGTCTCTGAGATGTATCGAGCGAGCACAATTCGCTGGAGGTTGCTTCGGATGAAAACATATTTTATTTAGTTTCTGTTTTTGAAGATATCCTTCTCTTAACCTCTCATAATAACGGTTAATTATAATAGGTTCCGAATGCTTGGCTAGCATGATTCACCATAATTAGACCTAAAGTCTTAATTAAAAAAATGTTCTTCTCTCCTCCTTGGTGAGATCTAGTTCTGATATAACAGCCGCTCGCAAACACCACCAATGACCACCAGCCATTAAAATGGCTACTTCAGGGCTCCTCCCGAAGACAAGGACACAGGGTGATGAGGAATCTGGTTTATTGCAAGCGTTTGAATTATGGTGAACAGCAGATGGAACACGCTAGAGCTCTCTTGTGTGTGTGTGGTGGTGGCTGTTTTACCTGTGGGCCTTGATTGACAATGACCCACAGGTGTGCAGCCTCACCAGCCATAAAGCAACCAGTCTAACTGAGGCCAGATGAGGCTGCTTAAACCATCCACCGACCACACACACCCCACAGTAAGATAATGGAACCAGGTACGAGGAGTCAAATACAAAACATACACCCCAGCGCACACTGCGGTGTTCAACTCGCGGTGTTTGAGGCAGAACAAAACAAAAGTTTTCGATCATCACAATGACGCTAATTCAAACCCATTGGCAGAGGCGGACGACATCTGGCTCTGTCTCGTGGTTCAGTGCTGCTGGCGTGTGTTTCACAGCCAGGAGGACAACACGGGACGACTCTCCCATGCGGGATGACTCTCCCATAAGGGTTTGCGTGTGTATTAAGGCTGCTCTGACGGCGGCGTTGCCGTATTTATGAAGGATCGGCTGGGTGCCCGAATGTGTTTGTGTGGTTGTGTTATCACGGCACTAAAAGCCCCCCCCCCCCCCCCTTGCTCATCGTTGGTGCTCGTCTTGTCCTGGAAGCGTCTTTGCCTCATGCAGCGGATGAATAGGAGCTTTTGACCCCCGCTTCAGGCACACTGTGAGTGCATGAACAGTTATTTCTCCTTCGTCGTTTAGGTAGTCTGACTGTATGTCACGTTTGTCATTATATGTTGTTGGTCTATGACAAAAAAAAACACCTCTAGCGTCCACGACAGACCTCTGGCTTTTAATAATTATTCAAATTTGTCAGTGAAAAAGCTTTAGTATTTAACCCATCCTAGTATTCGGAGCAGCGGTTAGCTAGTTATACAGCACCCAGGGAGCACCTAGCGAAGTCGGGGATTGAACCAGCAACCTCCGGTTGTGAGGTGACCGCTCTACCTCCTGAGCTATACTGCCGCCTATTTGGGAGCAATACTAAAGCAACACCCTACTGCAGGGGGTTGCTGTAGTATTTCTCCCAAAAGGCTCTTGGGTACAGGGAAACAAAACGCGGTGCTCTGCTGTAATATGTCTTGTGCCGCGGGGGCCCATGTCTGAGCCGTGTGTCTGGCACCACCTGACGTGTTTCCTTTTTCATTTGTTTGGACCAAAAGGGGCCGGAGATGGGCTGAACCGAACACCTCGTGGACCTTTAGCGCTCATGTCTGTCATCCGAGTCCAGCCCTGTCCAGCCCTCCTCACTCCCCAGGCTGACTGATGGAGCCCAGAGACACTGTGTGTGTGTGTGTGTGTGTGTGTGTGTGTGTGTGTGTGTGTGTGTGTGTGTGTGTGTGTGTGTGTGTGTGTGTGTGTGTGTGTGTGTGTGTGTGTGTGTGTGTGTGTGTGTGTGTGTGTGTGTGTGTGTGTGTGTGTGTGTCTGTTTTCATGTGTTCAAGGTCGTGGATGTGCATTTGAGTGTGCTTGTTGACGATAAATGGAGTGGGATAGTCATACCATTGTTTTTGCAAAGTCAGAGACTGAGTGTGTGTGTGTACATGAATGTGTTTGTCTCCATGCAATGTGATCCTATCCCTCCTCGTCATATACTGATGCTTGCTCAGATTCCCCCAGCGTCATGCTCAAAATACAAGAGGGTGTCTCTTTTTATTTGAACGTATGTTCGGGTTCTGCTTGGGTTTTTGTACGACCAGCATCTGGAAAACTCTCTTGGTCTTGCATGGCACGTACATTTACACACACAAATTAGTTTCTCTGCATTTAACCCATCCTAGTATTAGGAGCAGTGGGCAGCTATTGCTGCCATAGCTCAGCAGTGCCCAGGTGTTTTCGGGACATGAACCGGTGACCTTCTGGTTCGCAAGCCCAGGTCCTAACAAACTGAGCTACTGCCGCCCTTACTGCACCCCGGGGAATCTGACCAAGCGTCAATATATGATTCTATTTGAACCCTGCTGCCTTCTGTTTCTGCCGCCTGCTCCCTGGCATGCCTTCCCTGGCAAGCATTTTAGATTTTTTTTTAAATGAGATGGCCTCCTTCCTTCCCAGAAAGGCTGTTTTGTCAACCAACATTAAACTACGTTCATTTTGCACTGCTGTAAGGCTTTTACCTCCTGACCTGGAGTGAGTCAGGTACAGCAAGGTAGGCTGTACCTCCCAGGGCTCATACAGTATTCATAGTGGGACTTAACCTGGCCCTAATACCCACTTCTCTATGCACTACTATGTGTCTAACCGCTACGTGAAATAATTTGATTTTACAGACTTGCTGTAGTAATTCCAGTTCGGCTAAGCCCCTTATTCCAGTTGTCTTTGCTCTTTTAAACTCTCGGTCCGTGTCTAATAAATCATTAATTTCTCTAATTATGTCCCATAACCGTGTTTCCTGTTCCTCTCCCTACCCTGGCTGAAGCCTGTGGGCAGTGCTCCCCTCTAGTGGAGCTCTCTGCCCACCCTGTTAGAATCCCTAGTTACCTGGCCATGGTGGTTTAAAAGCTGCCTTTAAGCATCATCTCAACTTGGATTCCATTCAGTTTTGGATTATTCTTTTTTACAGTTTTGAACCCTTCACTCTCGTGTGTGATAGCTGCAGTTGCTGTGTAATCGTTCAGAATTCTCCGATTATAATTGGTGACAACATAATTGTATGTTGTAACATAATTGGTATATGATCGGTGACAACATAATTACTCATAACTCATATGCCACTATTTTTTATTTTTGTTTGTTTAAAAAATGTGTGTGTGTGTGTGTGTGTGCTTGTGTCAGCGTTCAGGTGCCCAACACACACACCTAGGAAAGGTGAGCGTGGGCAGGATGTTTAACTTGCGGGGGGAGGTGTGGTTGTATGTATCAGCTTGGGAACATTGATCTTTCCTTTTGCGCACCTGAACGTTGACACACGTCATACACACAGAGACACATTGCACACACACACACATACACACACTCACACACTCTCTCTCGCTCTCGCTCTCTCGCTCTCTCTCTCTCTCTCGCGCGCGCTCTCTCGCTCTCTCGCTCTCTCTCTCTCACACACACACACACTGGCAGCATTAAATGTGGCCTTCAGCCAGCTGGTTGGCTATCTGACTGATAATAACTATCCAGTGAGTGTGAGAGCTAGATACAGAGGTTTTGTGTGTGTGTGTGTGTGTGTGTGTGTGTACACGCTTGTGTGTGTGTACATGTGGGATCTGTGTGTATGTGTATGGTTCTATATATCTTATGGGCCTATATGGGCCCTATACAAGTTGTTTATTATACAGTATACCAGTAGGTCATTAATGTGCATGCTTTTTTAGTTTTACTGTTGTGTGTATAAGGTTGTGTGTGTCTCTTTATTGCGGGCATTTGCACTTTGTAGTGCAACATCTTCTGATGCTATGTGAGCAGGGCACATTATCAGTGATGTAACCTCACTTGTAAACTTACATCATCAGACTCCCTCTCTCTCGGGCGACCGGGCCTCGGTTTGATAAAGCCTCAGCTCGTGCCCCGCTAGCGGTGCTGCTCTCCCTCGGATCCCTTGCTCTGTTGCTCCTGAGCTACCTGGAGGCTTTCCCCCGCCCTCCTCCTCCTCCTCCTCCTCCTCTCTAGCCAAGCCTCTTCACTCTCCCTCTGCGGGATGAGAGCCTCGCCTTCCAGCCTCGTCTGAGGGCAGTCGCCGACTGTGCTCTCTCGTACTTCTCCCTCGTCCCGCTCAAAGGCCACCCTCCATGCCTCCGGCGGGTTGTCTGGTTGAGTGACCCTGAGTCCATCCCGGGTCTGCAGCACCTCCCTTTCACGCAGGACCCTGAACTCCTCCTCGGTTGGTTTTTAGGGCAGAGCCTGAGTTTGCAGGCGTTTACACAGCCTCCTCGGTAGACCCATCTCCTTAGGTAGCGGCTCATTTCCAGCTCTAAGACGGTTAAGATCGGAAACTCATAGAGGAGCAAGTGGTCCACAGGATCCTTGGCAGAATGCTGTGCTGGTAAATCCAACACCTTGAATGTTTTTTTGTTGTTGTCCTGTTGACATCCTCCAGCCAACCCTATCCACCCTATCTCTGAGGCGGCTGTTGATGGTCTTCACCCGGGCTTTTCACAGGCATCTTAGAATGGTGGAATCACCGTGTGTGGAGTGTGTGCAGTGCACGTACACGTCTGCCCTGCATTGTTCATCTCACACGTATTATTAACTCCACAAAGCCTCCCTCCTGTACACCAGGGAGAACCCACAGTGTCACGGCGTCAGTATGTTTACTCATTAGTGACATGATGGGATAGAACCGATGGGCTGACATGTTTGGTCACTTTACTGGTTAAGCATTTCAACCGATAGCACCATAATAACGTTGTACTCCCACTCCCACATAAACTGCTGGCAAGGTCGGTGACTTTGACTTTTCCCATCATGACCCTATCAAATCCAAAAAGGTGGAATTACATTCCACCCGTGTGTGTCAACGTGTGTTAATTACATGTAAAAAAAATTCAAGTCATATTTAATCAGTCCTAGAACAGAATATATATGCTCTGCTGATTTGCATTCACATTCACATAAATGGCTAGCTAGCCTATAACTAGGCTTTGATTGGTTTTATTTCACCAATGTCACCAATGAAGAGGTTTCCACCCTCCAGATTTTGTTGTTTCATCTGCCAGCAGAAATATTTGGGGAAAACCTTGGTGTTTCTCTATCTCTCTCTGAACAACCTATTTAAATAAATGCAGCTTAGCGGTGATTGTGTGCAAGCATAACACAACATGATTCTCACTCTATTCTTACCATGGCCAGAATGTCATTGTCCAAGATTGCCGTGTTACGGCACACACTTGTGCACAACATGAGACACAAATTAGCTGGAAAATGTCTGTTAGACAAATCTGGCATCCAAAGACAGTCACTGGGGGTTTGTCAACGAGGTAAGCCCTCTTTTTCTTTGAGTTTCACTGTTGTAGAACGTGTCTCACTTAGACCATCCCCCTCTTTGCGTTCTGGATTTTTTTCCCCAGACTGATTCATAGTGAACAAGCCCCTGGGCAACACACACACACACACACACACACACACGCACACATTCCTCATTTCAGCTCCCTCTTCCATCTTCCGATCTCCCACTCTCTAACTCTCACTCTCCCACTCACTTACACAGAAACACAGACTCACACAGACAGAGAATCATGGGGTGAATGAAGGGTTTGGGTGCTCATTCTAGTTTCCTTTTCCAAACAACCTCTGACTCTCTCAGTCTCTCTCTCACACGCACACGCACACAGACACACACACACACACACACACACACACACACACACACACACACACACACACACACACACACTCCTACTCACAGACACTCAGAAACGGCCACAGTCAAACTATGCATACTGTAGATCAAAATAAAGGTAATCCCCTTTGGGTTTTGGGCCCCTGAGCTCGAGCCCCAGGCATGGGCCCCTGGGCATGGGAACATGGCCGCTTCTATCTTCTATCTTTCATTAAGTGCAGCCATGACGTTTCTCCATGTCAGACGTCTCGTGTCACTTTGAAGCTCACAACAATAGAAACCGCTTCCGACAGAAATCATCGTCATAGTTGGCACTTTGAGGGTACGTTCCCCCCCTGCCAGAGCAGCAGATGAAAACACCCCCGGGTAGAGTATCTTTCTCTCTCGTTTTCCTTTGCCCTCGAGCAGAGATGAGAAAGCAATTAATTACACGGCCATTGAGAGAGCGAGAGAGAGCGCGCCGGTGCCGAACAACGTGCAACTCACACACCCCCAGCCCCCCCCCTCCTTTTGTACGCCACGGGAGAATAAATGATCTACAAGGCTTCTGTTGCTCACGCCTGACCTTTTGTGTCCAGCGACAGCCGGCGCACATTTCTTACACTCCGTCACCGCGCGTATTGCCATAGCAATGAAGACGTACGAAACGCGTTACTCTGTCCTCTTTTCCCGCTGTGACATTCAACTTCCTATAGGAGAAAGAAATAGGAGGAAGAAGAGGAAGAGGAGGAGAAAGGAAAACGAAAAGTAATTTGTCCCCCATGAGTCGCTCGCCGGCTCTCTGATAGAGTTGCTGGTTCTGTTCGTTTTTTTTTTAGAAAGAGTGAACATTGTAACCACAGCCACTGTGTCGTCAAGTGGGTTACCTTGCACTGTGTTGGTGTTAATATGCCGGGCATATGAGACTGCTGTATTTATCTCTTCTCTTGTGTGCTTTGGTGTACGTGAACATGGAAACCAAAAAAAAAAAGGCTTTTTCCAAGCGACCTTCCAAAAAACTGCTCATTTTACGACGACTCGGTTTGCGAATACCGACCCGGTCCAGAGACTATATAACCTGACTCTAAAAACAGGGTTACCATACCTAACTGAAACAAGCAGACTCTTTATAGGGTTAACATACCTGAAATAAATTGACTGCGCAGTGTGACCCAGTGTGACACGCCAACCCACTCCCCTCCCCCCCTCCTCCTCCTCCTCCATCCCGTCATGTGACCATGTAGCCTTCAAATCAAATCAATCAAATCAATCATCAAATCAAATGATAAGGAAAGACACAGGACACAGGACATTATTTTTGGACTATTTGCCTATGCTATCTCGATGAATGTAGGTCTCCATGGTTTCTTGACGTGTCATGTTGGGGAAATGCTTGTTTGAGCCTATATGAATTATCTTCAATCATTTAAGAGTTGTTAATTAGTTGCTGTAGTAGTCGACGCTGCCACCAAATATTCAATTCAAAACGAATTCAATGGCTACTTGAGGCTCCTCCCGAAGACATGGACAAAGGGTGATGAGGAATCCGGTCTATTGCAGTTTGAATCATGGGGAACAGCGCCAATGGTACACGCTAGAGCTCTCTTCCTTAAGTGTGTGTGGTGGTGGCTGTTTTAACCTGTGGGCCTTGATTAACAATGACCCACAGCTGTGCAGCCTGGCTGGCTGCTTCAACCAGCCACCAACCACACACACTCCACAGTTGTTATCCAATATGACATCAAATCCTGAGCAGGCCTTAATCAATCTTTTTGGCTGAGGTTTAAAGACGAAAAAGTGCGTTACGTCTTTGAGATAAATCAAAGACGTAACGCACTTTTTCGTCGTATCATATATTCATGCCTTATCGAATGGGGGAGCATGGAGCACTGCCAACCGGTCAATAAATTAGTATTATATTTCCTTTTGAGGTTTTATCCTTTGGTCTATCGTCATCATAAAAGTGTGATGATGACAATCGCCCTCGCCAAATATTTCAGCCACATTGCAATTTAATAATTCATACGCCATTCTCTCCTGCTGTTCAAACAAAACCTATACTTAAGCCTTCAGAGCCAGAGCAACAATCTTGATCCAATGCTGTTGTCGGAGGCATTAGAGGGTTTTTTGGAAGAACGAAAATGGATTGTTGTTTTGAAACTCTGCAGACTTATTTTGCTCTGTTAAATCGATCTAGATTCCCGTGGGGTGATGCTCACAATCCTTCTTCCCCACTCGCCTGTCCTTCTCCGAGGGGCCAAAGTGTCTTTCTTTCTCTCTCTTGCTTTTACAGCTAAATCTATTTTGTCATCTTGCTTCAGCTTGCTTCGTCAACCAACCACAGAAGAGGCCCGTAGTTTGATCCACCGCGATGCTCACACACCTCGAGTCTCATCATGGCCACGTTGTGATGGGTTACCGAACACACTCTGATCTGAACTGCTTCATGATGCTAACCTTGGGACTAAAGACTTGCATGAGCCCTGTGTTGCTTCACTATGATCATTTTATATATAAAACATTTTTAATGCACCCGCACCCTTAAAAGAAACTGCCCGGTTTGTATCCAATATGTATTATTGTATTCAATAATTTCATTAATCCATCCTTATGGAGCTCTTCCCAGGAGGGGATGAGCTCACACACACAAACACACACACACACATAGCAAAAGCACAAAAACATCGACACACATTGGAGGCAATCGGAGAGCTCCCATCCGTGTGACTTAAAGTGAAGCAAGGCGACAGCCACTGGGGAGACAGAAACTCACCTGAACATGAGAAGGACAGGAGGGGAAACTTCATCTAAAATCAATCCTGTGAATGGAAGTGGACTGTGGCCCGCTGCGCTGGGGGCCCCTCAGTGTCTGGACTGGGCCTCTGTGCTGCCGGCCCTCCAGGCTGTGATATATTGTAGCTCTTTCTTTCTTTGTTACCTTAGACTACTGGGACCTCATTCTTCAGTGTGGCTTTGCGTACACCTAGCCCTCACTTATGTCTCCAGTCCCTCATCCTTACTTATTACGTATTCATAAAGTATCTGTGGATACCTATTGTTTGTGTATGGTTTATTTTTCTTCTTCTTCATCTCATTTGTCCTCTTCCTCTAACGCCCATATCTCAGCGTTTCAGTGGTAAAAAAGTTTTGCATTTTGGCACACATATTTGCATCAACATTCTTTAGGTGTCCAAAAAGTCTGGTACCACTTTGCCCATAGGGGGCCCTATCATTTTCGGTAAAACTCAATGGATCAGCCCCCCCCTGCTGGATAAAAATGTCTGACAGTCGGTATATAGGCCTTATTTTGCATGCTGAACATTTTAAGCCTCTTGGAACCATGAGGTCCGTCTGAAATGATTTCACTGTACTGTGACAATTTCCGGCAAACTTCAGCAATCCAATCCTAAACAATCATAAACCCAAATGACATGAGCATGGGTGTCGATGCTCTATTGATCTGGCTCATCTAAGAACCAAAATGGATTGGAAATCAAATGTAGCATTGGCAGAGTTACGATGAATTTAAAATATTGTCCCTCTCTCAGTCCTTCCCTTCCTTGCAGTCTGTATCCCCCCTTATCTCTACCCATCGATCCTCTCTCTCTTGGTCTCTCTCCCCCTCTTTACCAGCCCTGATATATCCACCTCTCTTTCCTGGGCCTGGCTATGCCGTGTGTCTGTCTGTGTGTCTGTCTGTCTGTCTGTCTGTCTGTCTGTCTGTCTGTCTGTGTTTGTGTGTGTGTGCGCCGAGTCTAGTGTGACCCCAATGTATTAAACTCTCTCCTGGGTGAGTTAAACCGATCGTCAGAGCAGAAGGGGGGCTGTGAGAGATACAGAGAGATGGGGAAATGGGGGTGATTCAGCAGAGAGAGAGAGAGAGAGAGAGAGAGAGAGAGAGAGAGAGAGAGAGAGAGAGAGAGAGAGAGAGAGAGAGAGAGAGAGAGAGAGAGAGAGAGAGAGAGAGAGAGAGAGAGAGAGAGAGAGAGAGAGAGAGAGAGAGAGAGAGAGAGAGAGAGAGAGAGAGAGAGAGAGAGAGAGAGAGAGAGAGAGAGAGAGAGAGAGAGAGAGAGAGAGAGACCGACCATCAACATGTCATTAACATATAATGAAGTGGGCCTCTGCCAAAGACAAATAAACACTAACCAGATGTGGAGACTGGGTACACAAGGACAATAAATGATTATTCTCACAGTTATGGGATCTTAAGAGTTTCACCAAATCACATCATTGGGGGGGGACCCCCAATGCCAAATCAAGTTAGCCTTTGCTAAATTGCCTCATAGTCTATGATTCCCTCGTCCCCCAGGACTGAACTGACCTCTTCCACCCCTAAACCCCTTCCCGGAGTCCGTGGTCCTCGGACATGGGCCGGTACCCCATTCCTGCCTCTGAACTGTTGGAGACAGAGCGTCCTGTGTCAGGGCCCCCACCCTCTGGAACTTTCTTCCTGGAGAGAACCGTAACGCAGCCTCCCTGGACATTTTCAAAATAACCTTTAAAACTCATCTGTTCACCATGGCCTTTGACCTTTAACCCATCCCTTTCCCCTCCTTTTTCTGCTACTTTTTTTTATGTGCTGTATTTGCCTTAGCTGTTTGCTTGTTTCCCTTGAAAGGCGCTATATAAATTAAATTGATTATTATTATTAATTGTTAATTACTGCTTCCTGTTGTTGTTGTATTCATTTCCTTCCTTCCCCCTTTCGCAGGAGATCAGCGACACAGAGATCCTGGAGCTCATCCACAGTGCACTGGGGCGCATGACGGTGGACCGGCAGATCTTCCCCGTGTGGAAGGACAGCCAGATGGGCTGCGTCCGCCACAACGACCACCGCATCTCCTCCCTGCTGTGTGACCCACAGGACGGATTTGTGCAGAACCTGGAGGTAGACCTCCACCACCACCATCACCATCATCACCACTACTACCACCATCACCATCATCACCATTACTACCACCTCCACCACTACTACCATCATCACCACTACTACCACCACCACCTTTACCACCACCATCACCACCACTACTACCACCACCCCCTTTACCACCACCATCACCACCACTACTACCACCACCACCTTTACCACCACCATCACCACCCCCTTTACCACCACCATCACCACCACTACTACCACCTCCACCTTCACCACCACTATCTGCATGGCCTCCCCCCCCCCCCCCCCCAGCCCTCATACACCCACACATACAGACCAATATTTATATTTATATTCAGATTTATATGTATACTTATATTCATATTTAGACTTATATTTAAAAATGCTAAATTTGCACTGGACTTATTGTTTTGCCTTGTCTGTACTGTTTTGTTTTACACGTTACTGTGTTGCTCCAGACCCGTGTCAAATTCCTATGCTTGTTTCCACCACTGTATATGGCAATAAACCACTTTCTGATTCTGAGTGTATAGCAGAGACATATAAAATGTCCAGCACTACAATAACAACTATAATAAATGATGTATAGTGTCATTAACATATAATGAAGTGGGCCTCTGCCAAAGACAAATAAACCCTAACCAGATGTGGAGACTGGGTACACAAGGACAATAAATGATTATTCTCACAGTTATGGGATCTTAAGAGTTTCACCAAATCACATCATTGGGGGGGACCCCCAATGCCAAATCAAGTTGGCCTTTGCTAAATTGCCTCATAGTCTACGATGCCCTCGCCCCCAGTACTGAACCAACCTCTTCCACCCCTATACCCCTTCCCGGAGTCCGTGGTCCTCGGACATGGGCCGGTACCCCATTCCTGCCTCTGAACTGTTGGAGACAGAGCGTCCTTGTGTCAGGCCCCCCACCCTCTGGAACTTTCATCCTGGAGAGAACCGTAACGCAGCCTCCCTGGACATTTTCAAAATAACCCTTAAAACTCATCTGTTCACCATGGCCTTTGACCTTTAACCCATCCCTTTCCCCTCCTTTTACTGCTACTTTTTTTTATTTGCTGTATTTGCCTTAGCTGTTTGCTTGTTTCCCTTGAAAGGCGCTATATAAATAAAATTGATTATTATTATAAATTATTAATTACTGCTTCCTGTTGTTGTTGTATTCATTTCCTTCCTTCCCCCTTTCGCAGGAGATCAGCGACACAGAGATCCTGGAGCTCATCCACAGTGCACTGGGGCGCATGACGGTGGACCGGCAGATCTTCCCCGTGTGGAAGGACAGCCAGATGGGCTGCGTCCGCCACAACGACCACCGCATCTCCTCTCTGCTGTGTGACCCACAGGACTGATTTGTGCAGAACCTGGAGGTAGACCTCCACCACCACCATCACCATCATCACCACTACTACCACCACCACTCACCATCATCACCACTACTACCACCACCCCCTTTACCACCACCATCACCACCACTACTACCACCACCACCTTTACCACCACCATCACCACCCCCTTTACCACCACCATCACCACCACTACTACCACCTCCACCTCACCACCACCATCACCACCACTACTACCACCACCACCTTTACCACCACCATCACCACCACTACTACCACCACCACCTTTACCACCACCATCACCACCCCCTTTACCACCACCATCACCACCACTACTACCACCTCCACCTTCACCACCACTATCTGCATGGCCTCCCCCCCCCCCCAGCCCTCATACACCCACACATACAGACCAATATTTATATTTATATTCAGATTTATATGTATACTTATATTCATATTTAGACTTATATTTAAAAATGCTAAATTTGCACTGGACTTATTGTTTTGCCTTGTCTGTACTGTTTTGTTTTACACGTTACTGTGTTGCTCCAGACCCGTGTCAAATTCCTATGCGTGTTTCTACCACTGTATATGGCAATAAACCACTTTCTGATTCTGAGTGTATAGCAGAGAAATATAAAATGTCCAGCACTACAATAACAATAATAATAAATGATGTCCTATTAAGTCCTTATGGAGCCTTAAGGATCCAAGGACAGAGAACGTGCTGTGACTGTGCTTGTGTTGAAGTGGTTGTACATGTGACCACATAACACCTTAAAATAAGTATTTTAGGACCTCTAAGAATAAAACTGGGGTGTCTATGCAGTAGAAAGGCGCGAAAACATTTACATTGGGACTGCATAACCAGAGAACAACAGCACAGAACAACAGCCTTAGACTAGGACTTTTGCTTAGCGAACAAATTTGCAAAACAGAATCTTGGTAAAATGGAGGGCAATTGATCATTGTTTACTTTCATATACCACCCACATTCTAATGGTAAACAGCTGGTTGGAAATCTGCTGAAAAACACACTAAAAGGTTAATGTGTGTTTGTGTGCCTGCCTGTCTGTCTGTCTGTCTGTCTGTCTGTCTGTCTGTCTGTCTGTCTGTCTGTCTGTCTGTCTGTCTGTGTCTGTCTGTCTGTCTGTCTGTACGTACGTGCATGACACTTCATGCTCATCGGAGTTTCCTCTGTGGGCCAACTGTCGCTGTCCAAGGTGCTGATGTCAAGTCAAGTCAAGTTTATTGTCACTTCACAGTTTAAGTATAAAGCAGTGGTGTGAAAATCTTATGTGCAATACCCGACGACAGACAGCAGTTATAAAATTAAGATAAAAATAGATAAAATAGAATAAAAATTGAATAGAATAAAGTAAAAAAATAAAAATGCAAAAAATTACATTTTATAAAATGTAATATATCGGCACAGAAAATACACCCTTGTTCAGCAGCCTGATGGCCTGACTGTGGAAGCTATCTCTGAGTCTATTTGTACGGCAGTCTCTCTCTATGTGGTTGCAACACACATTTGATCCCAAATATGTGGTTACATCACTAGTTACATTTCCAGTATTTTACATGTTCACTTTCCCTTCCAGTTAGTTACAGTTTCAGTTACATTGCAAGTTAGTTACGTTTCCAGTTAGTTCTGGCTACATTTTCAGTTACATTACTAGTTAGATTTCCAGTTAGTTAAATTTTCAGTTGAATTTTCAGTTACTTCCAGCTACATTTTCAGTAACATTACGAGTTACATTTCCAGTTAGTTATATTTTCTGTTTAAGTTCCAGTAACCTCCTGCTACATTGTCAGTTACATTACGAGTTACATTATCAGTAAGTTACATTTTCGTTTAATTTCCAGTTACTTCCAGCTACATTTTCAGTTGGATTGCTAGTTACATTTTCAGTTAGCTACATTTCTGGTCACAGTCACATTCCACAGCATTATACATTTGGTTTAGTTTCATCGCCGTCTTGACCTCTAGGTGATGGATGCATCACCCTCTGTGACATTGTGTGTCACACACAATGTCTGTCATGTGTAAAGTTACATTTTAAATATAGTGGCAGAGAAATGTATTTGTTCTGGAGGATAAAAAACCTGCCATCTGGCTTCCCTTCCTCACCTTCACCTTCTCACTCATGATTCATGACCTTTGAAAGTTTTAGCCTTGCATCCTCTCATTATCTCTCTCTCTCTCTCTCTCCTCTCTCTCTCTCTCTCTCTCTCTCACTCTCACTCTCTCTCTCTCCCCCTCACTCGCTACACCTCTCTCTCTCTCTCTCTCTCTCTCTCTCTCTCTCTCTCTCTCTTGCCTCCCTCTTTCCATCTCAATAATGCATGGGGAGCAGTGTGAATCAACACCCTGTGATGTCAGACTCCCATATGCCAGCTGACAGTTACTGTCAGTTTAATAAAGTTGTATTGTTCAAAAGACTGGCAGACTGCTGGGGAATGTAAGCTGGCAGGCTGTCGAGGTCCACTTCAGGTTACTCATGTTTGGGGACCTTTGTTGGTGTGTGTGTGTGTGTGTGTGTGTGGGGGTGGGGGGTGGGGGTATAAACTGTGCGGTGTAATTGTATGCAATTGTTGACGCCCAAATCTCACAGAATCGCACCCTTTACCCCTAATAATGCGTACCTTTAAACAAAAAAATAGAAAGAAAACTGCTGTAACTTTATTGCTACTGTGCCACACGGACAACAGGGCTGGCTTTAATGTCTCTGCCCTCGCCCCCGCTACAGTCCTGATGTCTATCTCCTCTGTTCTCCTCTTCTCTCCACCCTCCCCTTTTTCTCCTCTGCCAGTCCTCCTCCTCCTCTCCTTCCCCTCTCTCCCTCTCTCCCCTCTCTCTCTCTCTCTCTCTCCCTGCCTTCATTTGGGTGATGACGAGGTAGCCACTTGGCCGTCGACATCCAGGGGGAAGGGGTAGAGTGAGTGAGTGTGTGTGTGTGTGTGTGTGTGTGTGTGTGTGTGTGTGTGTGTGTGTGTGTGTGTGTGTGTGTGTGTGTGTGTGTGTGTGTGTGTGTGTGTGTGTGTGTGTGTGTGTGTGTGTGTGTGTGTGTGTGTTGTTTATGCTGTATCTTTTATCCCCGGGTTAGAACTGACACTGAATCCCATCTGGTCACATTGACTCCC
>CM051014.1:8381411-8571411 GCA_027704905.1 Muraenolepis orangiensis | reverse complement strand
CTCTCTCTCTCAGCTCTCTCTCAGCTCCATCTATCTATTTATGTGAGAGGTACTCTCACCTTACGTTATACCTTTCCTTTACAGTGTTAGTAACTCATCTAGCACTCTCTCGCTCCCTCTCTCCCTCTCGCTCTCTCTGTCTCTCTCCCTCGCACACCCGATCTTACTCACTGACTCTCTCTCTCTCTCACTCACTCTTGCTCTCACTATTTGTCCTTTGATTGTCCTTTCCTCGTTAGTCCCTTGGGATGAAAGTCTCTGATGAGTTTTAAGTGAGCGTTGGTATATCTTTACCTCTGTTACTGACCTTCCCTATACCTCCCATTCTCTCCTCACATTGTACGATATGCAAGACCGGCGATTTCAAGGTAGTTCCAGTGTATTTTGACAAAAACCCGTCCCTCCCCTCTCCCCACTCTGTCAGAACCCCGCCAACCCTCCTAAAACAAGGCTGGCTTTTAAAAAAATGTTATTTAACATGAGATTTCTCTACCCCTGCGCTGCTGCAGAGTCGGCGCAATTAGCCTTGATCCCTGTAGCCTTAAAGTTACCGTCTCCCTGACAGAATGTGTTTTGGGACCACAAGTTGGCATATTGCACCTTTTAAAGGGAGTATCCAGCGGATGTCTGTCTAAATGTCTGTCAATGTCGTGATTTTGAAGTAATTAAAACAATAGGTAACCCAATTTGGCCCTCAGAGAGCTATTTTTTCATTTTGTGGGACCCTTACTGTGTAGTACATCACTGGTTTTTGGAGCTTGACTGTGTAGTTCATGACTGGTTGTCCTGATCCTCTCCCCTGTCTCCCCTGTCTCCCCTGTCTCCCCTGTCTCCCCTGTCTCCCCTGACTTCCCTGTCTCCCCTGTCTCCCCTGTTGTCTACAAAATAGAAAAGATGTATTTATATTTCAGATTGAAGTCATCATTTTGGATTGTGCTCTGGGGTCGGGAAGTTGCAGCTCTTTGTTTCAGTTTTTTGTTGTTCGATTTTTTTTGACAGAAAACGTTAAGTAAACCAAATATTGCTGGAGTTTGTATGTGTTTTTGTTTCATCCTTCGTGGGGTACCTGAGGGGGTGGAGTTAGTGGAACCTGCTGACTGGAACAGGCTTCTCCATTGACATTCAAGACGCCCTGGCCAAGATCCTGGGCTTCAAATATAGATTTATCAGGTGAATGAAACGTGAATGGAATAGTTTTTTCTCAGGTCTAGAGTGTTCATACTGTACAGCTTTGTATGTAGATCAGTATCCAAACCTGGATCTGGGGGACTTTTTGGTGTGGCGGAGGAATGCACTCTACTGAGGGCCCTCTAGTAATTGTTGCGTGATCTTAGCTGTCTCTTTGTGTTTATAATTGATCTGGGATCATAAAATATAAATGCATACCAATTGACCCATTCATGTGTGTCAGTGCTATTTGTAGTGGCAATATATCACTCCTGCTTTCAATTCAAAGTTGAGAAGAGGGTCAACTTTTATTTCCGTAGCATAACTGCATAACCCAACCCAACAAATTGTTGAACGAAGATGTGATTACAATTCTCTGGTGTGAAAGTGTTTCTTTCATATTCCTTTGCGGTACCAGAGGGGTGAAATATGCGTCTGTTCACCTGATACGAAAACAAAGTACAAGGCACGATGACCTACATTAAACTGTGAGGAAAGTCCCCAGAGCACAGGACATTTGGGTCTACTAAAATGTGAACATTCGTAAGGAAATAAAGGATGAAGGTTCCCTTCCCTAAGCGACCCTGTTGACTTACCCCCTCAGGTGGCCGACAGCAAGTATGGGTCCCAGCTGCTCAACGGCTCCTGGAACGGAATGATCGGAGAGCTCATCAACAAGGTACCAACTGTGTGTTCAGATTCAGATTCAGAGGTAGTTTATTTGTCACATGTATGTAGTGTACAGTGTACAGTGCACAATGCACCTTATACATGTAATAAATAAACCACATCTGTATCTGAATCATTCAGATTGTGTTAAAGTGTATAAAGTGTACAGTGTACAATGTACAGTGAAATGTTATCACCAGCTCTGAAGATGTGCAAAATTACAAATTATGAAATTTACAGAACTGCAGAAATACAAAAATATGAGAATAACACGCACTGTTTAGTCTGTTTACTTTACCTGTTGAATTAAATCCCATAATTGCATTTTTCGTTATGTTTATCCAATATTTGGCTATATCACGGTTGTCACTGATAAAGAAGCTCAGCTCAGCTCTTTATTTGTTTAATTACCGTATTGACCCGAATATAAGACGGGGTTTTTTTCCTAGAAAAATATCAGAAAATGAGGGGTCGTCTTATAATCGGGGTTTAGACTTTTCGATGTACCGTAATTGCACATGTAATTGCGCAACAACAGATCGCGCCAAACGAGTGTTCCGAGACATCGCGCGACACTTAAAGTAACAGTACATAGCAACAGTTGCCTGGAGAGATAGAAATGGAGAGACACAGCGACCAACTAGGGCAATTTAATAAACAGGAGAGACGAAGTTACGATGCCAATTTTAAGATAATGGTGATAAACGAAGCAGAGACATCAAACACCTGTCATTGCGACGCAGGACAAGCCCAGCGCCTGCCCTCAGACTCCAGAGAGAAGCTACTGTCTTATCAGCGATATGTGATCAAGTTAAGGAAGAAGCACTCATACCCCCTTGATCAGATGGGCAATGTGGATCAAACGCCTGTGTATTTTGACATGCCAACATCTGTCACTGGGCATAAGAAAGGCGACAAATCAGTGATTGTGAAGACTACTGGAAACGAGAAGAGCCGAGTAACGCTCATGTTAACGCGCCTCGCAGATGGGACACAACTCCCCCCGTACGTGGTTTTAAAACGCAAGACTGTACCTAAAGAGGCAGTGACTGTACCTAAAGAGGCAGTGACTGTACCTAAAGAGGCAGTGACTGTACCTAAAGAGGCAGTGACTGTACCTAAAGAGGCAGTGCCAGCTGGCATTACGTAGGTGCCCAGGCAAAGGGCTGGATGGAGACGGAGCTGGTGGTGGACTGGCTCAAGGTTGGGGCAGACGGCGCCAGTCAAAAAGCAAGTGAAAGAGTTGAATGGTGACCTAGTGATCATACCGGGCGGAATGACAAGCCAGCTGCAGATGTTGGATGTGGTCGTTAACAAACCATTCAAGGTTCATCTGCGCAAGAGATCCACAGAGTGGCTCATGGCTGCTAATCACGCACTGACACCGTCTGGAAAAAGCCTGCAGTACGTTTGCTCTGTGAATGGATCTTGCAAGCATGGGCTGACGTTTCCCCAGAAAGCATCATTAATGGGTTATGAAATGCTGCGTATCAAATGCCATGGATGGCAGCGAGGATGACGTGATGTGGGAGGATGACGGGGAACAGACACCGTGAGTGACGATAGCGGGAGTGAGAGGAACAACCAGCGATGTAGAAGACGAGCTGAATGAGAAGACTTGATGTGACCGATAGACTGATGTTCCGTTTTATTGCACTACTGTTTTATTGCACTACTGTTTCATTGCAATCTATCTAGCCTGTTTTGTTTTTGTTTGCCAAGTTAGGCAAATTAGAACACAATGTGTGATGTGTGTTATCATTATTTTCAAATAAAATGATTTTCTTTATAAAAAAAAAGATTTGGTCTTCAAAAAAATGTATTTATTTATTTTTCCAAAAATGAGTCTTGAAAAAGAGGGGTCGTCTTATAATCGGGGTCGTCTTATATTCGGGTCAATACGGTAGATACAAGATACAAGATTCAAGATATTTATTTGCCATTTGTAACAAGTACATTTCTTGCTCCTCATTCCCTCCCGCAGTAAACATCTCAAAAAACAATACCATAAAAATAATATATACAATAAAAATAAAAATGAACAAAAAAAGGACAGCAAAGTGACTGACAGATGGTATGAACATCTGTTGAAAGTGTAAAAAGATTTAAAAGCATTTAAAGTGCAGTAGTGCAGCAGCATCATGAATACAGTGCAGTAGCTTTAATGAGTCCAGAAAGTCCAGTAAAGTATGATAGTGTAATGTTAATGACAATGTTATGAAAGTGAAAGTGGCAGCACTCCTAGCAGTTCAGTAGGCGCACTGCATGTGGATAAAAACTATCCTTAAACCTGGTAGTACTTGCTGCGCATCCGGCGACCAGACGGTAGGGGGGAGAAGAGATGGAGCCCAGGGTGGTTGCAGTCCTTTTTGATGGACATGGGCTTCTTCCGGCATCTGGTCTGACAGTCTAAGAAGCGTTCGCGTTCGCTTTAATAGACGCTGTTTGGCTCATAAGGGTATTCGGTTAAGGACTCTTGGTAATAGTCTTGGGGTGTTTGGGTTGTTTCACAGAGTCAGCCTGCTATCTGAGTCTCACGGCACATCTGTCAGCACGGAGCCAGGGGCCGGCTGGTCTGAGCTCATCAGACTTTCAGATGACTGCTCTGAATTTTCAGTTCACCCTATATGTACGCTTAAGGGATGTTTCAACATCAGCATCATTAGATGTTAGACCCGCGAAGCAGGTCTGAAGGTTGGGAATTGGCCCAGTTCTTCAGCACCGTTGCCAGTGCCTCTAATGGCACCGAGGCTTCTTAGCCGTCTCATCATTGGCCTGCTCGACCGCTCACTGCTACCGCTCGTCTGGGCGGCAGCGCGGTGAACGATCGCTGGAGGACCTGGGGAAATAGTTTTGGAAAGGCAGCCACACACGGCATTTACATTCAAACTGCAGCGCTGGCTCAGACGACTGACCTCCGACAACAAAGTCAACAGAGCTACATCTGGGATGGAGATGGCTCTTGTAATTAATCTTAACGAGGTGCGCCGGAAGATTGACACACTCTGATTGGGCCGTGTTCATTATTAGGAATGGGTAAGTGTGGAAGCCAACCGTAAGAGTGGTGGTATGAGGTGGAAGAAGCATTTGTTTTCGCATCGTGGTACCAAACACACACACGAGCGTACACACACTTAACCACACACACAACCACAAACACGCATCCATGACAGAAATAGCTATATTAATATTCATTGCCACAGGTGCAACATAACACAGTGATAATGTGTCTTTATTCATAACCCTCACACACAGGCTGGTAATCCGGGTGAGTGTTGCGCACACACACACACACACACACACACACACACACACACACACACACACACACACACACACTTCCCTGTCTGTATTGCTTTAGCGCTATCGCTTCTCTCACCTTGCATCTCTCTTCCCGCTCTCTCGCTATCCCACATTCTCTCTCTCTCTCTCTCTCTCTCTCGCTCTCTCGCTCTCTCTCTCTCTCTCTCTCGCCCTCTTTCGGTTTCCCACATACACACACTCACCTTTTTTAAATCTCTCTCTCCCGTCCCTATCTTTCCCAGATAAAAACACTCGCATGTGTATCTTTATGTCTCTCTGCCTTCCCTCTCTCTCTCGCTCTTTCCCCACATACTCTCTCTCTCTCTAATAATAATTGCATATTTCGGGTCTCTGGAAATAGCTGTTAAGTGGAATTGACGCACATGCTGCGTATAATTGCGTCACACCTGCGTATAATTGCCTCCGCCATCCAAGATCGACGGAGGTCATGTGTTCACCCCTGTGTCTGTTAGCAAGAGAACTTGAACTCTGAACCCGGGTCCGGGGCACTTGTTGGCGCGGCGGAGGTATGCTCTCTACTGAGGGTCCTCTAGTCCTGCAGAGTCATCTAGTCTGCATCTGTTTCTTCACTTGAACAACATCACTGCATGTGTGGGTTAATATTAAAATAGCACAGTCATGGGGCACAGATACACAAAACCACACAGTGGTTTCTGGTACAGAGTCAATTGGGCTCGTTTTGGTTGTACAAACAATACTTACACTTACCACTTATTCTTTCACAACTTACACCACTTATTCATTATTCTTGGAAAAGGGTCATCCTTTGGTTAGGAATGGAACATTAACTTTGCTGAGCCTCAAAGGCCATATTAAAATAAACGATATGTCTCGATTATATTGGTGTTATTATTAGGTGTAGTATTATTAGTATATTACATAGAGGCACTGATAATGGCTTGGGATGTTCATCATTGATGAGATCATTTATTTTTAAGGTCATACAGTTAATTATATTATAGGCTTCTTTCCGATATCATTATACATTCTTCCACACAGCGCTTAAACCCACACTTTTCTACTGCAGCTATTTCCTCCATTAAATAACAGCTGAACTAAAACACAGCCATTCCGCGAGTGAAAATAATCTAGCTTTGACTGTCTCTACAACTCATGCCACTAGAGGGCCGCTAATGGGAAAAACGTATATAATGCAGGTTTAACTTAACTAGTGAGGAATGGCATGACGCAAAGCATGACTAGTTCATAACTTCTTCATAACTTTCTTCTGTAAGACTCGTTTGTGTATTTGTGATACAACATTATTTACACCTTGAGTTCAGCCTGCTCATTGCTGTCGAAAACCAATTGAAGAGTAGGTGGAGGAAGTGAAGGAATACTAATGTTTGAATCAAAAGTACACATTACCAAAAGTATGAATTGCAAACGTATTCCCCTATCCATTCCAATTAAGATAATGTGACGCAATGTCGTTTTGTAGTTTTTTTTAACGATATTCTCGTTGGTTCTAATTGACAAAGTCATTATATGATGATATATGGTGTATAGGAAGGCATCGTTATTTTATGTAACCTCAAAAAAAAAATTGGCTAACATTTTGATCGGTTGCTGAAGTATGGCGACAACCACAACGATGCAGTAAGGTATCTTCTGCCTCCGTGGGGTCCATGAAGACCATCTCTACCAGCTGTATGCTCCTCGGCACTTTGGGGCTCTGATTGGATGGATGAAATGCATCACAAATGTTGTGGTGTGAAGAGGCATCCACAATGTAGGATGTCACACACACACACACACACACACACACACACACACACACACACACCACACACACGCACACACTGCATCAAAGTCACATCTGCAACCTTGAAATCTGTATTTGTATATTTGTAATTGTGCCTTTTAGTCGTTTGCTTACACACACACACACACACACACACCACACACACACACAAAACACTTATATTCACAGCCTAAAGCGATATATTGGGAAGGGAAAGGGCTGTCGTACGTAAACTTTTTAAGGTCCTGTACCTGTACCTCCTCAAACACTAAAGCTCCTGCTGTGTACCTCCTCTACCTCTCATATGATGTTACATATGAAGACAAGGCAGTATTATTAAGTATTTAAGGTCCGGTACCCCATTTAACATTGAACTTCTGATGTGTACCCCCTCTACCTCTCATCTGATGTTACATATGAAGACAAGACAAAACAGAAGACAAGTCAGGGAGGCTGTTATCGATTTTTGTTTTGTTTTTGTTTACTGTACGTACTCCACTTGGGGAATCGCCGCTCTAGAATATCTAAGCTAGAATATTGACGGAAACTGTGTTGTTGTGAAGGACCTGCTCATCGTCGGTCATGCAAGGTTCTTCCTGTACTTCCTTTGCTCCCTTATGAAAAATGTTATGATTACATTTTTGTAACCTTCTTCTGTCTATGCTTGGGTTTTTCCGGGGGGGGGGGGGGGAAAACAACACACTTTTATCAACACTGAAACAGCGAGAATAATACTCACACTTCTTTAGCCAGGCAGGGGAGAGTCGGGATTACGTGACAATTGTATGCCAAGGTTTTCCGAAATATACGCTTCGTGGAATCATACACTTTGGAGGCTCCTGTGGATGTGGATGCACTACAGCGACGACCGGGCAGGCGTTACCATGGTTTCCATTCTCAAACGAGGGACGAGATGGACACTTCTCACTTCTGCACTTTGACATGTGTTTACATAAAAAACATATTTCTATAGTGTGTTGATATATATATGAAGGATGTCGGAAGGATGTAGGGGCTGCAGTAGCTCAGTCTGTTGGGACTTGGCTTGGGAACCGGAAGGTCGCCGGTTCAAGTCTCCGAAACACCTGGGCACTGCCAAGGTGCCCTTGAGCAAGGCACCAGAGCCCCTACACTGCTCCCCGGGCAGCTGTATATACAATGGCTGCCCACTGCTCCTAATACTAGGATGGGTTAAATGCAGAGAAACTCATTTCACTGTGTGTATGTGACAAATAATGAGGATTCAATCCCCCAGATTTAGAGGATGAGAAACACGATAGCAATCTTGTGCAGACATAGCTATGGGATAACTATCACAACCCCTCCCAGAACAATCTGAAAACTCTCACATTGAGCATGAGATGTCAATCCATCAGGTCTGCCTGGTAAATGTGGAAACCCCCCCTGTCTGTAAACGGGCAGTTATCCCACATGGGGGGCGGGGGGAGACGAGACGAGGAGGATGTGGGGTTGGAGTTGGGTGGGTCCAACGTTTATTTCAACTCTTTAACCAGATTCCCTCCGGGTAACCACGGCGCTGCCCAGCATCACCAGACAGGAAAGTGGGCAGCAGCTGCTTCCACTAATGTATGGTATCTGGACCCGTGCTGTAATCGCTGGATGTGAAGGAATTTCCATTCCTAAGCACCGCTGGGCCCTCCCACCGCCATATGTTTGCATCTGAGGGGCCGCAGTGGGTTGAGACCGTATCTCCTGCACATTTGGGTCTCCAAAGTGTGAAATCTGTCATATTAAGAAGGGAGCGTAGCTCGGTTTATGAACCATGATAGTTATTAGCATAGTAGGAAAAGTGATTATAGAAAGCCTGTTTCATTAAGCATTGAGTCTCGTGAATGCACCCATACAATGTCGGAATTGATTTAGATCAAATAGCATTTGACAGAGCATGACCAGATTTGACAGAATGTATTTGATATTACATCCTGTATAGTACCCATAAATCATATTATATACAATTCATGTGTCACAGAGCCTGCCCTGGCTATCCTGTGTTGTCCTACTGGGGAATATCTACTACTACTACTACTACTACTACTACTACTACCTGTGTGTAGCATTCAAGACTCTAGAATCGATTGAACAAAAAGCACAGTTGGAACACAGGGGTCGTTCTGACCGATGAGTCTTAAGAAGAGGCAATGTTCATTTTTTATTGTGTATCATATTTTTATAGTATTGTTCTACAATTTCATACTGCGAGAGGGAATGGGGAGTAAGCATTCCATTGTACTTCCATTGTTTCAAATGGCAAATACAATTCTTGAATCTTGAATCTTGGATCTTCACCGGCAGGCCAAGAAGACGCCGTTCGCCTTCCTGTGGGACATGGCGGTGATGGAGCAAGCGGCATGAGCAGCAAGGGCTACGGCATCGCCATGCAGCACGGCAGCCCCTACAGAGACCTCTTCTCCTAGAAGTAAGATCGCCAAAATAAAAGCCCCCACCTCCCTTCTTCGAGACATGTCTTCCCCTCATCTTCATCTTTCATTTCGAGTATATATATATTTTCGAATACGAATCACAGGCGACAAGACCAACTTATTGGTCAAATTACAAAATATATAAAATTATTATCCTGAGTAGCGCTTGTTTTAAATTATCTTTAAATTCAAGACAACACCATGACTTGAAACTCGTAGTTTATGCATCTCTTATACATCATGTATGTAATGTATTTCCATATGTTGCATCGAAAACATCGTTATGATACATTAGGGTGTTTTTTTCGCCACTAAGTGGCTAAATCAGAGCGCCTCTTTTACTCTAATCACTCGTCTCTCTGCCGTCACCTTGGGGAGTCTTCATCATCTTCATCATCATCAGTTAATGCACACTTCCCCACTCTCGCTACTAAGTACTGCTCCCGAAACAGAAGTTGAAGCCCCGTGGGTGTTGGCTTGGCTGTATCAAGCTGAAGCGTGGGAATAATGCTTTCATAATTCTCTTTTACGTGAAAGCTCCCCTTCTCATCTCATTCCCAAATATTATTATCACTTATTTTTTATTGCACAATCAAACTGTAATTGTTTCACTCATTTCAGATGTCATGCTAGCAGGCACCTCCAGCCAATTTTACAGTGCACACCGAGTGAGCTCTAATCACATTGCGGAGGAGAACGTTTTGAAAAATTATTCACGTTGCAAAGTAGGCTACGAACAACACATGGTGGATGCCATTATCCCCCGGAGAACGTTTTGTTTCCGCCCTTGATGATCCAAGAGAGAGAGAGAGAGAGACTGTATCATTTGTCTCTATTCAAGCTTACAGATGACTGAGCATTAAAGCCTTTTCAACCCAAGCCCAAATGAGTCCCGTTAGCAAATTCAAGATGATGTTGATAACCGATCCGCTCCGTTGTTAGATAATGGGTTACCACCGAACAAATGTCCAATTATTTTTTTACACAATGGAGATTTCACAAACACTTCTTGTTTGCGATAAAGGCATCATCGTCATATTGACTACTAGTTCATAAATATGATGTTGTATGTTTTTTGTTGCCAAAACGGCAGGAACTAAATGTGTACTCTGTATTTAAACCCACATTGAGATTGAGGGACGACGCTGCTCTGGGTAAACATTCTTCAAACTGAAATGTTGACAAACGCTTGAGAGAGAGAGAGAGAGAGAGAGAGAGAGAGAGAGAGAGAGAGAGAGAGAGAGAGAGAGAGAGAGAGAGAGAGAGAGAGAGAGAGAGAGAGAGAGAGAGAGAGAGGAGAGAGAGAGAGAGAGAGAGAGAGAGAGAGAGAGAGAGAGAGAGAGAGAGAGAGAGAGAGAGAGAGAGAGAGAGACGAAAATAAATAAATAATTGAGGCTTTTATCGGGAACTATAATAACCCTTTGCACTGTGTTCTGCGCAAACACTGTAACACGATAGCCGACATAACCAAAAAAACACTAACGAAAAAAAATGAAAAAATAAAAACACGCTACATGTTTACATACACGGCCCCCGGGGTACAGTTGATCTGACCACGGAAGGAAAAAGTTGACATCAATCGGCATCCGCAACGTTTTGCGGAAAAACAAACAATCTGACTGAACAAACGGCAAATGTATCTTCCGTGGCGCCTCGGGTCCTGTTTTGTGTACCCCAGTTAGAGACAGAAAATAAGTGTTTTGCTTGATCTATGGATATGTGAGTGGTGGGAAGGGGGGGAGGGGGGGGGTGTATGGGGGGGGGGGAGGTGGATGGATGGATGGATGGGGGGTGTGAATGGGGGTGGGCAACGCAGCAACACAGCAATAAGCCATCCACACCTCCTCTGGGAACACATTGCATATAGCCATCGCATAACACCTCACTTCTGCCAAACTTTGTGTCTCACTTCACCGTGATTATGTTGTTCTAAACCCCGCCACCCCCCACCTCCCACGTTCTTGGCTTCACACCATCATCATAACACCGCTCCTAATGTGTCACCCGTCTTCCTCACCCGCTTATAGGAAAGTCTCTCTCTCTGGGGCCTGTGTCCTCTCCCCATCTCTCTCTACCCTCTTGTGCCGCCTTGCCTTGTTAATTACCCACGTGTGTTTGGAATCTGCTTGTTAGCGTGGATGCTTTCATCAAGAAGGGGGGGGGGGGGGGGTACCCTTTTAATCCCTATTCCCATTACCCCTGTGGTACATCGTCCCCCCTCCCCGCTCCTCTGTATAATAATATAATTATAATTATGTGAGGAGAAATTTGTTGGGTTTCCCTTAGTGTGTTTTTAATCAGGGGACGTGATATTGCGATGGAACGACCGCCTAATGACTTCCAGCCTTTTTTTTCTTCTAAATGTTTCATAGGTCAAACCGTCCATTCCCCTGGCTGGGATCTACCGTGTTTTTTAATAACTCATCAAAACCAAATTTGCGACCACTCACAGTACAGCTAGTCATATTCATTTAATATAAGCATTGAGATGGAGATCGGTGGCTCCCGTTTAGTTTCTCATCTGCTTCTAATTCTGAATGGTGTAAATCCCTCGTCGTTCCCTCTAACGTTCCCTTTATTCGCTTTTAAAAATCTATAAATGGTCTCTCAAGTCTCGGGCATGATGTTTGACTCCCAGACCAAATGTCCACATTTGGTCTACTTATAAAAAGTCTCTCTGGATAACAGCAATGTTATCTATCTGCCACTATCATAACATATTACATTCCATATTACATTGCACTATTTTACACTATCATACTTTTGCTGGACTTTCTGGACCCATTAGTTACTGCAATGTTCTGTACTGTATTTATGATGCAGCTGCATTACTGGCACTTTAAAATGCTTACTTTTATGCTTTTCGCACAATTGAACATATGTATACCGTTTATCATCCATCAGTCACTTTTGTTCTTTTTATTGTATATAGTATTGTTATAGTATAGTGTTGTATAGTATATAGTGTTAAATTGTAGGAAAGTCATATTGCTGTTTCTACTGCTAATCAAAAATTTATGAATTTTGAATCTACCGCTTGCTTTAAGGTTACTCCACCGTCGATACTTTCAATGTTCTCCGCCTGAGCCTCACTTATTTAGGATAAAAGCGTCCACAAAACAAATGTGTGGTAATAGCGTCCATCCCTCTGACCCTCTCTCTCTCTCTCTGTCTGTCTGTCTGTCTGTCTGTCTGTCTGTCTGTCTGTCTGTCTGTCTGTGTCTCTCTCTCTCTCTCTCTGCTCCAGGATCCTGGAGCTCCAGGAGAAGGGCGACCTGGACATCCTGAAGCAGCAGTGGTGGCCGCTGCGACTTCCACCGGCACGCCAGCGTGCGGCCGGTAAATAAAGGAAAAAGGAAATAATTCAGTTTGAATCATATTTATCTTAGAATTAGAAGGTATGAATCCCCTTTGTGTTTGCTTATCTGTCTGTGACCACATTGCATTCCAAGCTAATATGACTGCAACTGTAACACTTTAATCAATTCAAAACGGACAAACCGGTAGCATACAACTACCTCGCTGGCAATTTCATTAAGATGCAATAAGACTGGCTTTCTTTAAGTCCATCACATTATCAAGTGAATATCTCTATTTGAAACGTGCTACACAGTTCAAGCCTCATTTAAGGTCATGAATAAGTAATAACAGCTTCCAGAAATATGGCGCACTGGTGGATCCCAGCAAGAGAACATGTCAATATATGTAGCTAGATTGCATGGCGTCTCCTCATTGCACTTGTCTTGTTGAGCTAAATGGCTTTCATTACCAAACAAAACAATACTTCAATAGCAAACTTGTTGAGAGCGAGTTTAGCATTTGCTAGCCGTCTGCAACACAGATTACATTGTTGATGTGTTCGTATATGGTCTACATGTAGCTATTGATGTGCCATCTGCATTTGTGTGAATCTAAATGTTGACAGAGTCACATGTGCAGCAAGAAACCAGTCATGACGACGAGGTCTTATTTAGCCTTAACTGGCGTGGTTTATTTCCATATATGCATTGCACCACTTGACCCGCTCTCCGTGAGAGCTAGAGAGAGAGAGATAGAAAGGGGGGGAACAATCCCTTATATCTGACACCTGACGTCAGCTACAATAGCTGCGCCTCCTTACGCCTATAGCGCCCTCTTACTGCGGAACAGTTATAGTGCAGTTACATACAGACATATTAACACTTACACTTAACACTCCCACTTATGAATGACGTGTATACTGTACAACTTTTCCAAGAAAAAATAACAATTCAAAACATCAAAAGAACATGGCGGTCAATATTACATAACAGGCAATATTTTACACACCGAACATGACCCCTGCAAATTTTTTCAATTTCAGTTTGGAGACCGGCTTGGTCATAGCGTCTGCCACCATGTCATCTGTAGGACAGTAAACCAGTGTCATCCTTTCTTCTCTGATGACAGATCTGATGAAGTGATATTTTATATCCACATGTTTACACCTCTGTCGGCACACAGGGTTTCTGGCAAGTGCAATGGTTCCCTGGTTGTCCTCATAAACAACAGTTTTCCTATATCCATAGGTATCCATTCCTTCGAGCAGTTGTTCCAGATAAATACATTCCTGTATTGTCAAGGCTAGAGCCATATATTCGGCTTCACAGGTTGATAGTGCCACTGTGGGCTGTTTCTTTGTTTTCCATGAAACCAGTGAGCTGTCTGTAGCCATACTCACACAATACCCCGTGGTACTTCTCCTGTCTGTGGCGTCCGCCGCCCAATCTGCGTCACTATAGGCTTGAAGCCCTAAGCCCTCGCTGCTTTTTCTGAAACATAACTCTTTATCTGCTGTACCTTTGAGATAACGGAAAACATGTTTTGCTGTAATCCAGTGCTCTTCTGTGGGATCAGCAAAATGCTGTGATAGCTTACTCACTACAAAACATAGGTCAGGGCGAGTACATGTTGTCAAATAAATGAGGCTGCCTACAGCTTCTCTATACATTTTTACATCCGTAAATTTTTGTGCATCCTCATTGTAGTCTAGCTTTTGATCACATGGTGTTTCCCTAGTTCTACACTCCTGCATGTCAAAACGATTCAGGATCTTTTCCACATATCTCTTCTGGGATATTTTTACACAACTGGCAGACTGTTCGAAGTCCATGCCTAGGAAATGTTTTAACCTGCCCAGGTCCTTCATCTTGAATCTGGTGGAGAGCATACCTTTCACCTGCTCTAGGTTTCTAGTGTTGTCTGCTGCGATGATCAAATCATCCACCCAAATCACAATTATCACTTTCCCTGCCTCTTTTGACTCCTTTGTGTAAACACAGGGGTCTACTGGGTTCTGTATGAAGTGGTCTTCGATTAGACATGTATGAAGCATCTCGTTCCAATTTCGCCCAGACTGTTTCAGGCCGTAAATGGATTTTTGTAGCTTACATACTAGCTTCCCTCCTTTCTTCTCGTAACCTTCAGGTTGTTCCATATATATGTCCCTGTCAATGGGTGCGTGCAGGTAGGCTGTCTTCACATCCATCTGGTGTAAAATCAAGTCGTCTTCGGCTGCCTTCTGCATAACTACCCGTACACTGGTCAGATTAGCTGTAGGGGAGAATGTCTCACCGTAGTCTATTCCTTCCCTCTGACTGTAGCCTTTAGCTACAAACCTGGCCTTGTACCTGTCGTGCCCTTCAATACCCTCCTTGATTGAGTACACCCACTTGCCTCCCACTGCTTGTCTACCCTCGGGTAACTTTGTTAGAGTAAAAGTATGATTGTCCTCCAGGGACCTCATCTCCTCATCCATCGCTCTCTCCCATTTTCCTGACTCAGGGGATATCATGGCCTCTTTAAAGGTCTGAGGTACACCACTCACTACTCTGTAGCAGTAATCTATACTGGTAAGTGTACTGTCATCCTCGTCACTTTCTCTCTGGGCATAGTCTTTCAGATACTTTGGGGGTTTATGTTCCCGGGGGGGATATCTCCCACTGCATGAGGCACGTGGCGTCACCCTAGGGTGCTTCTCGCCATCATCCTCCGGTGGCTGTTGACCGTCTGTCTCCATGTCTGTGCTCAGTACACTAGGCTGTGGCGTCTCTCTTTTCTCACACCCTATTCTGGAGTCCAGCTCTGGCTCCTGTGTCTGTGTCTCGTTCTCACATGTTGTCTTTGTGACAAACTTTACTAATCTGTGCTTTTGCACTTTCCCCTTACCGGGATAATAGACTAGAAAAGCGGGGCTGCCCTTGTCATGCCCTACAAAAAGTCCTTTCTCACACCTGGACTCGAGTTTTCCTCTGTCCTGTTGGTAAGCATAACATACTGACCCAAACTTGTGCATCCTGGCTAGATCACACCTTTTTCCTGTCAGTGCTGTATATGGGGTGGTGCCCGTGTGCTTGTTAAAACACCGATTTCTAGTGTAAGCTGCTTCTTGGACCGCATAATGCCATAGACTCTTAGGTAAGTTACCGTCTATTAGCTTACACCTAGCCATTTCGAAGAGAGTGCGCCCTTCCCTCTCAGCTATCCCGTTTTGGTGCGGGGAGTAAGGACAGGACGTCTCGTGTCTGATCTTGTTCCTTCTCAGCAGTGACTGAAACTCTCTATTTGTGAACTCTGTTCCGTTGTCGGACCTCAGGCACTTTACGCTGCCATACGGAGCCACATCTGCAAGGAATTTCTCTGTGGCCTGAAGTGCGTCACTCTTTGCTTTGAGAAAGTAGACAAACACTGCCCCTGTACACACATCTGTGAAAGACTGCATATATTTAAAGCCGCCTATGGACTCATTATTCACTGGGCCGGCTAGATCTGTGTTAACTAGCTCAAGTGGTGTCTTTACTTTTTCTGTGGGACCTCTGTTCCTTGTTTGAGTGAACTTTCCCTTTATACACACATCACATTCTTTGTTAGGTCTATGCTTTTCACCGTTAATGTGCATGCCTACTGTTACCGCCTGCAGCTTCAGTATGTCCTCGTAATTACAATGACCCATGATCTCATGCCATGTCTGAATATCATGACTGACATTACACACATCATTTTCATTACATTCTGTTTGTAGATAATACATTCTCTTGTACACCTCAATGTTAAATCTCGTACCGTCAGGCTTCACAAGAACATCGTTACCTTCATTGAAGAACACCTTGGCACCATTTGCAGTAGCAGATTTTACAGAGAATAGTTCTTGGGGGAACGAGGGTATGTAGAGGGCGTTCTTCAACGTCACTGTACACCGGCGCCCCTCACTGTCTATGAGGCATACCTGTGCGTCTCCTCTCCCGTGCGCCAACCCGAAAGTGCGCTTCCCGTCTGCCAGCTCCATGCTGTGTCTCTCCGGCTCGAAGGTGCTGTCAAAGTTCTTGAATCGGCTCCTGTCGTTGATAATGTGGGACGACGCACCTGTGTCCACGATCAGTCCCTTCCTTTGGGCCTGCTGCTGCTGCGCTGACCGGCTGGCGTATGCTGTCTGCGCCCCGAAGGTGAAGTCCTCTTTCCCCGCTCCTCTCCGGGCGTCGTCTCGACTCGCCTCACGTCCACCGCTGCCGCCATCTTGTCCACAGCCGCCATCTTGCACGTGCGCGTACCGAGCGCTCTGTTCGCGCTTCTTTCTACACACTCTGTCTGCGTGTCCCGAAGTTTTGCAGAAACTACACCAAACAGTTTTTGTGCAGTTATCCTTTCGGTGACCCTTTTCTCCACAACGCCAACACGCCATCTCCGTCGGGGGTCCGGTCTTTTTCTTTGGCGCTGCCCGGGCCTTCATTACCCTTTCTCCCGCCTCCTCGGCGACCGGGTCTGAGTCTTCTGAGGCCTCGAAGTTCCGCAACTTGGCCTTGAACTCCCCCAGCGACATGTCCGCTGAACCGTGCGTCACCAACAGTGTGAACGGTTTATACATCTCCGGTAGTCCCCTCATAACCATCGCCATCATTAGTCCATCACTCGGTGCTTCTCCTGCACTTTTGAGCGCAGTGATGATCTGCTCCGCCCTGATGACGTATTCAGTCACGGTCTCTGTGCTAGCTTTCTTCAGCGCGGTCAATGTTATATACAGGGATACAATCCGGGGCCTACCTTTGCCGATGTAGTGTTCTCTTAACACTTTTAGACTCTCTCGGCCTTTGTCCTTTGTGTCCCGGAATATCAGCCCCAAGCTTGTGTTGTCTAGGAGTGGTGCTAGCTCGCAGTATGCGTCGGCGTTCAGCTTAGTATCCAGGGCTTGCGCGGCCTCCGTTATGTCTCCCGTGAGGCCCGTCAAAATTGTCTTTTTCAGCCCCAATCCGTGCATACAGCACAACATCCGCTCTTCCCAGAGCTCGTATTCTTCTGCCCTTCCGTCAAACGTGGGCCACTTGCTTCTGCCTCTGGTCGCCATCTTTTGGTTGTAGCTTAGCTTTAGTGTCACGCGGTTCTCCCGCCGCTAAACTGGCCTACACTTTTCAGCTAACTACCTATCGTTCTTTTGCTCTTACGTGATCTGGGCCCATAACCTGTTGACAGAGTCACATGTGCAGCAAGAAACCAGTCATGACGACGAGGTCTTATTTAGCCTTAACTGGCGTGGTTTATTTCCATATATGCATTGCACCACTTGACCCGCTCTCCGTGAGAGCTAGAGAGAGAGAGATAGAAAGGGGGGGAACAATCCCTTATATCTGACACCTGACGTCAGCTACAATAGCTGCGCCTCCTTACGCCTATAGCGCCCTCTTACTGCGGAACAGTTATAGTGCAGTTACATACAGACATATTAACACTTACACTTAACACTAAATCTAATCCCAACATAATTACGATCGTGCCTACAATCGTTTTTTCAAACTTGAATCGATGTCCAAGCCAAACCAGACCATGCACCATGTTTGGTTGTAAACACTTCACAAATTTGATGTAAATGGGTACATAATTGACTTGTCTATTATCCATCGCCATCAAAAAAAGAAAACTCAAATTGCACACTGCATTGTGGCGCCATTACAAACTGTCGGCTCCTGTGCACTGAGCTTCCACTATTGTACAGTCCTTGTACACCATCTTGCTATGCAAGTCATGTGCAGTCCCAGGATGGGAAGTAGTCTGAAAAAAATCTCCTGGAGTTTTGCCAAGAACTAAATCTCATCGGTTTGGTCACTGACCAAGTTTGATTTCAACGCTTATATAAAGCTGTCTTTCTAATGTCCCCTCTCAAATCATTGTGCCATGTGCTTATCCGCGACCCGACCAATATGAAACAATGCCATTTATCACCCAGCATGCTGATAGCGGTAAAACAACAACCGTGAACACGAAAGGCTTTCGTTGATACATAAACAACCTTAGAGAGATAAAGGGTGGGGGGAAAAACAAACACAGTAAGAATTGCATGGAGACCCCAAAAGACCTGAGAAGCCGGCCTCTCGCCAATCTCAGCTTCTTTTGTCCCTCCTTCTCTCCTTCCACACTCCTCCGTCCTCCTTCTCCCTACCATCCCTCTCTCTCTCTCTCACTTTCTGTACTACCACCACTCCTCCCTCCCTCCCCTCTCCCATCTCCCTCCTCCTCTTGTAGGACAAGGAGGTGAATCTGGAACAGGTGCACCCGGCCTCCTCCTCGCTGAGGGTGGCAGGTTGGGGGGGGGGGGAAATCCCACCCCACTCCACATCACGTTCCATCTCTTCGGATGGGGTTTGGGCAGAGGAAGAGTGGAAGTGGAAGCAGGAAGTGTGCTTCGGGGTGGGGCTGAATGTATGGCTTCGTGGACAGTGGTTAGGATGGGGGATGGTAAGGCAATGTGTTTGTGAGCCTCTGTGAATGTGTGTGTGTGTGTGTGTGGGTGGGTGTACAATATTCTAAGATTTTTAGTGTGCATGTGACAGGCTTTTGGCTCCCCCTTCATGATGTGTTGTCTTAGGCCCTTCAGGGGAACGATTGACTCAAGGAGAACTATTATTATTAATATCCTTTTTACTGAAAAATAAAATATTACTGAATGAGCCACGATAGCGTCTGTAACAACCTAGGAACATTTCTAAGTTTATAATCGGGCAGTATTTTTTATACTATTGTAATACTATCGAGGCAATACAACCCTGAAACTGATTTGGTTGGATTTCCTCATTCAGAAGGAACAAATTCAGTTTTCTTCAGTATATTTTTTATAGAATTTGTGGGAATGACGGAACGGAAAGTATTTCACAATTCCATTTAACATATGAGGACCCCGATTTTGCTATTGTTTATATTATTATATTTCACAATATATGTATTTTTTCTTCATTCTACTTTCTTGTGTGTGTTTTCCATTTGTGACAAAATAAATGTGAAATGTATTTTTTCCCCCCTGTTCAAATGCAGTGTTAAACAAACAGCCGGTAAACAATCAAATGACCAGTAGCCGACTGATCATTTTGTATCTGTATTCGTCCTATGCCATGTTGACGGTCACTCATACAGCTAAAGGTTAGCTTATGTACGTAACCTTGGCTTCTCTTTTGGCGATGGGTTAAAATTTTGTCGTAAACAACAATTGTGTTTGTGTTGTGGCAGAAATGACCGGAACTAATACACACACTTTCTCTCAGTCACGCTGTATGAAAGACAAACTGTGTCCACTTTGAAGCAGGACCCCTCCCACCTTGATTCTTAGAAATCTATCATCCAACACTTGTGAAATATTACATCATTTATTTATTTTTTGATCATTCTTAACTAATTTTGTAACGCTTCAGGTATTTTAACTGATGCAAATCTTGAAGTGCAGCAGTTTGGGTTCACCTCAACCTGCAAGCGCTGGTTGGCTGAGACTGCGAACAATGTTTGTTTGTTTTGTTGGGTTGCTTTGTTTTGCTTTGGATATTTCTCGTTATTTTTGCTTTCAAACTCTATTCACTTTTACCACTTTTAGGCAGGCGATATCGCAGTATCAAGTGCGGCACAAACAGACTTCGAGACAGCTTCCACAGTCAGGCTATCAGGCTGCTGAACAAGGGTGTATAGCATATAACAATGTATATTTTATTACATTGATTTATATGTATTGATCTTTTTCTGTGCTAATATATTGCATTTTATATATTGCATTTTTACATATTTAACTTTATACAGTTTGTACTTTGTAACTTATTTTTTATTCTATTCTGTTTTTTTAACTGCTGTCTGTCGTCGGGTACTGCACATAAGATATACTTGTATAAACTGTGAAGTGACAATCAATTTAACTTGAACTTGGGAACTTTTTTAACAGTTTTGGGTTCAGCGCCCTGCTGAGTTGGAGTCATCCATCCAGTGGACCCCCTTCCTCCCTAATACCCTCTTCTCCCCGTACAGAAAAAAAGATCCAGAGAAATGAATCTGCCATAGCATAAAGTCTGTACCAAGTACATCACAAGGGAGACTCATATTTTATTTATGAATATGCTGCTTGGAGTTTCTTAAACTTTAATGAAGAAATATGGTTTGCAACCAGGTTTGACGTGCTGCTTGGTGGTTCACAGCCATTGCCGCTGAACTGCTACTGCTACACGCTAAAAGCTCCAGGATGCCCAGATGTCGTACAACGGGGAAGACGTAGGATTCAGCTTTTAACATTGAGTAGTCAACATTTTGTTAACCTCAGCTCTCCCTCTCTTTCTCTGCACCTCTCTTTCTCTGCACCTCTCTTCTCTGCACTCTCTCTCTCTCTCTCTCTCTCTCTCTCTCTCTCTCTCTCTCTCTCTCTCTCTCTCTCTCTCTCTCTCTCTCTCTCTCTCTCTCTCTCTCTCTCTCTCTCTCTCACTCATTGAAGTCTTTTCTTTCAGTAGCCCTGAACAGTGCACTGACAGTAAGCTGTGTGGCCTGTTCAGCCTAGTTATGCTGTCTGGGTCATTGAAGGACTTTGCGACACCAGAGCAGCTGTATTCTCTGTAATGAGTCTCTGGCCCGCCTGTTTATTGACTGATAGCCGGCCCGTAAACTTTAATGTCTGTCAGGCTAAATTAATGACTGGAGTGGCTGGTTTTCCTATTTGACTGATGGACTCAATAAAGTCCCAAGACTATAAAAACGGTGAAATGAAATTAGACGGAAAATGTAGTGTAACCCCCCCCCCCCCCACCATCTTGTAAAGGGTTTATAACCCCTCCCCCTGTGTTTAAAAGGTGTTATAACACCCCCCCCCCCCCTCAGTCTTTTAAAGGCGTTATAACCCCCCCCCCCTGTCTTGTAAAAGCGTTATAACCCCCCCTGTCTTGTGGCGTTAAAAGCCCCCTCCCCCAACTGTCTTGTAATGCGTTATAACCCCCGCCCCTGTCTTGTAAGGCGTTACAACCCCTCCCCCTGTGTTTTAAAGGTGTTATAACACCCCGCCCCCCTCCATCTGGTAAAGGCTTTAGAACCTCTCCCCCTGTCTTGTAAAGGCGTTATAACCCCCCCCCCCTGTCTTGTAAAAGCGTTATAACCCCCCCTGTCTTGTAAAAGCGTTATAACCCCCCCTGTCTTGTAAAGGCGTTAAAAGCCCCCTCCCCCTCCCTTGTCTTGTAATGCTTTATTACCCCCGCCCCTGTCTTGTAAGGTGTTATAACCCCCCCCCCCCGTCTTGTAATGCGTTATAACCCCCCCCTGTCTTGTGAGGGCGTTAACCCCCCCCCCCTCTCTTGTAAAGGCGTTATAACCCCCCCCCCCTGTCTTGTGAAGGCGTTATAACCCCACCTGTCTTGTAAAGGTGTTATATCCCCCATGTCTTGTAAAGGCGTTATAACCCCCCCTCCTGTCTTGTAATGGCTTTATAACCCCCCCCCCCCCTCTGTCTTGTTAAGGCATTCAAACCCCCCCATGTCTTTTACAGGCGTAAAATACTTCTACCCTAAACATAAATAACTTATACACTAAAATACCCCCCCCTCCATACTTGTCTTGTCTTGTAAAGGCTTTTTAACGCCCTCACTGTCTTGGTCGTTATAAGTCCCCCAAAACACCTGGGCACTGCCCATGTGAATCATGCAGGAGGTGCAGTGAAATGAAAGTGGCAGTGCCTTACAGAAATTGTGCAAAATTAACAATAGAAAATAGGAAAGAAATTCAATAAACTATGCACTAATAATACTATATACTATATACTAATAACTTAGTATATACAAATGTGTAAAATATATAAATGTCAATGCAACATAATGTACAGCGTGTGGTCTGTTAAGTTTGCCCTGGAAAAGTGGCGAACGACATGTTCAGTTTCTTCACGGCTCTGCGCTAACCTGCTTCAGCAACACACCACTTCAAAGGATGGTTGGTGAGGAGAGAGAGGGAGAGAGATACAGAGAGAGATAGAGAAAGAGAGAGGAGGGATTAGTGTTACTGCTGGTCGCCGTGGAGATGTGTGCTTCAGATCTCTTGATCTCTGAGGCGGGGGGTCTTGCCTTGAGATGCTTGGGACCCCCTGCTGAGAGAAAAATGCTAGATTAACACACACAAACACACACATACACACACACACACACACACACACACAACATGAGAGAAACACTCACACACACACACACAACTCTAGAGAAATACTCACACACACGTCCACACACACACACACACACACACACACACACACAACACTAGTGAAACATACCCACACACAAAACTAGAGAAACACACTCACACATATACAACACAAGAGAAACACACTCACACATACACAACACTAGAGAAACACTTTTTAACTCAAGTAAAAGTACAATTACTTCCACAAACAAATACTGAAGTAAAAGTAACTGTACAATTACCATTTGAGAAAATTACTCTTGGTTAGGAAATAACTCAAAGACACTCACACACTCACACACACACACACACAAACAGCTAAATTGTATAGGCAAACAAACAAGCAACCGACTAGACATCATGCACAAAGATGTACACACTCACAATCAGACTCAGAACTCACACACACGTTTTCTCCCTGGATGATCAGTCTGATGCTGCTGGACAAAGACCTCCTACTTTGAAGTCTGTCTCTCTTCCGCTTTTTCCGTCCTCTCTCTCTCGCTCTCTCTGACTCTCTGAAAATCTAATAATAATTGAACGTCCGATAGCAGACAAGAGGGGGGGGGGTGTAGGGGGGAGGAACTGCTTATCGGTGACAAGGTGGCAAACGCCATGGAGATGACAGCTGACCTTGAGAAGTAATTTGGGTCGATCAATATTTACCGGAAGGGGAAGAAGGGAGAATGATTGAAGAGATATCCGAGAAAGACAAAGACATGCATGCTAAAGGATTAGCATGCATGGTGGCGGATGGTTAGTGTGTGTGTGTGTGTGTGTGTGTGTGTGTGTGTGTGTGTGTGTGTGTGTGTGTGTGTGTGTGTGTGTGTGTGTGTGTGTGTGTGTGTGTGTGTGTGTGTGTGTGTGTGTGTGTGTGTGTGTGTGTGTGTGTGTGTGTGTGTGTGTGTGTGTGTGTTTCTCCCCCATTTCACCAGATCATTTTAAAAGATTTCTTCAACCGGCTCCCAGATTAAAAATTCAAGAATTGTATTGTAAGTACAATGGAATGCTTACTCCCCATTCCTTTCCACAGTATGACATTCTAGAAAAGTACTATAAAAACACTTTACACAAAATAAATAAAATAAATAAAATAAATAAAATAAATAAAATAAATAAAATAAATAAAATAAATAAAATAAATAAAATAAATAAAATAAATAAAATAAATAAAATAATTAATGCTCCATGCTCATGAATCTGATTGTTCACACAGAGCTGGAAACCTACCCTCACCGGAAGGCAGGGGGCGGGCTTACCATCGAGAGTACCGAGAGTTTTTCCGAGGAAAAAGCACATACTCAAGTTACATAAATACACACACAGACTTGACATGTTGAAGTTGAATTTGCCCGAACATCCTCTCTCTCCCTTAGAAACAAACAGCACAGGAGGGTTAAATGTTCACTCCAAAGACGTGTGTACTTTGTGATGGTTTTCCCGTAACAGCACAAATCAATAATCTTCTAGTGATCTGTTTACTGTTTAAGTCACAGATGCAGATAGCCACTGGGCTTGTATGTTACATAAATACTATAATAATTTTGTTGTAGGCTAATTGGTGTTATACATACTCAAAAAATTATAATATCAGTGTTTTTATGGGAATTATGGTCCAATAAGACGTTAAAATGCCTATCAAATAAACAGACATTTTTCAGGCAGCCGCTGCCTCCCCATCCCCGCCCCCTGGAGAGTGGGCCGGTCAGGTACAAATTCCCGGGACTTCCCGGGAAAAGCAGGTCAAAGACCTGGTGTGGCCAGTGGAGCTCCGGTGTGAGTGTACCGTACACGAGTATGTGAGTTTTGGACCTTGTTTTCGATTAGAGGTTTTTGGGGTATTCTGTGCCCTAATAGCCACTAGCGTTAGCCATTAGCGCATCCCCAGCACATTGTCCAAAGGGTTGTATTGAATTGAATAAAAGTTATGTGTATTCGCTTTATGTATTATTATTATTATTATTTATATTTTGCTCACTCTTGATGCTGAGCTAATATTCCGAATGGAAAAGAAAATCATGATCACCTAATTCATGGATGCCACTTAGGCCCCACACACAGGGAATGACCCCATTGAAATATCGCTGCTACTGACGTGTTGTAATAGGCCTTTTCAGTGCGGCTCTACAAGAAAATTGCTTTGCCACACAGGTAAGGGCCCACTGCAACCTTCCCATATTGAGATAATGGATCATTGCAAGGGGGGCACCTTAATGAGTAGACGTAACAGGCCGATGTTAAATCAGGAAAGGATGGATAATATGTAAATTGATCCTGTGTGTGTACCCATATTATCGTATGTTCATGGACCAACATGATGATGATGATGTTGATATTTTCTTCCACATCACTTATTTTCAAATTTTGGATGTTATTTGTAGTACTACAGGTAAAGGATGTGTATGTTATATGTAGAATATTAATATAATAAAAAATTTAAAAACAATTTAAACACAACAAAATGTCATGTTCTTGAGGAAATGGAAGGAAAACTTTATTAAACTTGTCTGTCTTGGGCCTGTCTGTCTCTCAGAGTAGTCCTCAGCTTGATTAAATGGTTTAAGCAGGCCCATTAGTGCCTGCGGTAACTCTGTCCATATTGGTGATGCTTAATAATTGATCACTGAACATACGTCAGACGTGTGTGTGTGTGTGTGGTGTGTGTGTGTGTTTGTGTGTGCCTGTACGCGTGTATCTTGACTGTATGATGTATTTAGGGATGTGCATGTGTGTATGCATGTGTGTGTGTTTGCATGTGTGCTGTGTGTGTTTGTCACATTCATTCAGAACTCCCTGACTTTATCTATGCAGAGTGAATTCAGACCACTAAAAAAAACAGCCACTAGGGGTGCAAATATGTACTTGAGTAAACAACTACTGGTACTGATTACAAAATTATTGTAATCTGATGTAATCTCTTATGAATACATTTCATATGATGTTGGTATTTATATTTTGGGCACGTTTTGAAGCATGTGGTGGTGGTGGTGGTATATTATAATAATCAAATCTCCATTGCAGTTTATGTAGTTTGATTACCACTCCGAAATTCAGCAGTATGAGGTATGAGTCCTGTGTGTCTAGCGGTGTAGACCTGCCCAGGAGACGGTATGAGCCCTGTGTGTCTAGAGGTGTAGACCTGCCCAGGAGACGGTATGAGTCCTGTGTGTCTAGTGGTGTAGACCTGCCCAGGAGACGGTATGAGTCCTGTGTATCTAGTGGTGTAGACCTGCCCAGGAGACGGTATGAGTCCTGTGTGTCTAGTGGTGTAGACCTGCCCAGGAGACGGTATGAGTCCTGTGTGTCTAGCGGTGTAGACCTGCCCAGGAGACGGTATGAGTCCCTGTGTGTCTAGTGGTGTATTCCTGCCCAGGAGACGGTATGAGTCCTGTGTGTCTAGCAGTGTATACCTGCCCAGGAGATGCTAAGAGCCCCCTTTGTCTAGTGCTGTATACCTGCCCAGGAGACGGTATGAATGTATGAGTGTATGAATTGTAGGTCTACCAGCGATCCAAGGGCCTGTCTGTCTCTCAGAGTAGTCACTCAAATTCAGAGTCACTCATTCAGAGAACTGTATTAACCCCAACTTTCCGATGAGGTTAATACGGTTCTCTGAATAAATCAGTTTGTCACAGTTGTTTACTTGTTTATGGCAGTTCAGTCATGCCTGTTGAGGCTGTGTGTTCATTTTGGCACATATGGATATAGCAGGCAGGCCTGGTTTCTGTCCATTTGTAAAGAATAATGAATAATGTTAACAACCTTTAACGCCTTCAGATCCTTACCCTCCCCTCCCCTCCATTGGTGTAAAATAACAGCATAACCCAGAGAGAGAGAGAGAGAGAGAGAGAGAGAGAGAGAGAGAGAGAGAGAGAGAGAGAGAGAGAGAGAGAGAGAGAGAGAGAGAGAGGAGAGAGAGAGAGAGAGAGAGAGAGAGAGAGAGAGAGAGAGAGAGAGAGAGAGAGAGAGAGAGAGAGAGAGAGAGAGAGAGAGAGAGAGAGAGAGAGAGAGAGAGAGAGAGAGAGAGAGAGAGAGAGAGAGGATCTCTCTTCGACCAGATGTCGGAAGAGGGCCATGTCTATCATAAAGGACCTCAACCCCCTGGGCACCATCTCTTCTCCCCCTACCATCTGGTCACCGGTTGTGCAGCATCCGTACAAGGACTACCAGGTTTAAGGATAGTTTTTTATCCACAGGCAGAGTGCGCCTACTGAACTGCTAGGAGTGCTGCCACTTTCATAACATGTCATTAACATCACACTTACATACTTTGCTGGACTTTCTGGACTCATCACAGTTACTGCACTGTATTCATGATGCTGCTGCAATATTGGCACTTTAATGCTTTTTAAATATTTTTGTAAAAAAAAAACATGTACATTCAACACACATTTAACAGTCACTTTGCTGTTATTTTTAGTTGATTTTTTTGGTTTATTATTATTTAAAATTGTATTAATTTTATTGTCTATATTATTTGTATGGTATTGTTTTGGAGATGTATACTGCGGGAGGGAATGGGGAGTAAGCATTCCAATGTACCTGTTGCAATTGGCCAATAAAAAAATCTTGTGGGGTGTTATTTTGCCATCTTTTCAATGTGTACGGGTCTGGAAGTGAAGCCAAACCTTTATCATACATTAGTTTAGAAGAATATCTTGAACAAGCGGCTTGATTGAGTTTCTTTACGTATTCAGAGACTAGAAAATCGTGCTAAGCAGTCGAGCACGGCATACTTTCAATGTAAAAGATACCAATAACATGGACCTTTTGCCAACCACAAAGCTTGGAAATGACATCATTGTTGGTAAACAAGAAACATTGCTATAACATATAGTGTTCAATTGTAGGGAATTCATAATGCAGTAGGGAATTGGGAGTAAGCATTCCATTGTACTTCTAGTACATATGGCAGTGTCCATTTAATGAATTACATTAAATGGACACTTTCAAATCTCAATAATATTTCGCTAAAACATTTGAGTTTTAGTACGAGAATTTAAATCAACCTTTCCAACCGTCAAATAGTAGGGTGGAGAGAGGGGTAAGTGGCCTTGATGAGGTCATTTAGACTCTGATACTCTGATGATGTCCTGAACAATTAAAAAATCCTCTCTGTCTAATCAACCAATCACAGGTCAGGACTCATATTTCTCTCATGCCTATAGGCCGTGGTTCTAGAAATACAGCCAGAAATCTTTTTTATTGGTTCCTCTGTCACTCATACGCACACACAAGCGCACGCATACACACATGTTGTCCAGCTCCACGTGTCAACCAATCAGAACAGCAAGATACAGATAGGCCCGCACAGTACACCATAGAATAACAATATACAAATCTTTGATTCAATATATGAATTTGTGTTAGTAAGACTAACATGACCTCTCTCTCTCTCTCTCTCTCTCTCTCTCTCTCTCTCTCTCTCTCTCTCTCTCTCTCTCTCTCTCTCTCTCTCTCTCTCTCTCTCTCTCTCCTGCTGTGTGTTTGGTCCCTTGCATAAAAGGCACCTCTCTCCCGCCTCATTAAGACATTAGAGAGTCAGGCTGTAAACACACCAGGGGGAGACTGGCTGCGTTTGATCACACCTTAATCAGCCATTAGGGTGTCGAGGAGCTCGGGGAAAGACGCGATGCGAGACATCCTCAGCACTCTCTTCTCACTCTCACTCTCTAAATATGTTTAGTGTGGAGGATGTGAAATTGAAATAACGGCGTGAAATTAAATATTGCACAAAAGAGTAAATCTATTAAACAGCACAACATTTTCTTAGTGAACCAACTGCCAAATAGTGGAAATTTCCTGAGATCCTGAGTGACTTGAACACAACATTACAAGGTGACTTAACCCACACAGGTGTTCAGTACTCGGTTTGATTGGCCGACGTGTGCAGTCTCCACAAGAAGAAACAAGAAGCTACAGGTGGACTCTAATGCAAGTTTGCCATATACTACACTCCTCACGGGAAAACCAAGAAAGTAACCGCTAAATGAAACGGTTAGCTCACAAACACAATGTTTTACTATACAATTGACCCCACCAAATGTGCATAAAATATGTTGCAAACAAAGACAACTCAGAGAACGAACATGGTAAGTGCTTTCTAGCATTTTCCATATACATAAAGAGTGGATGATTTTATCCAAGCGTTGTTACAAGACGTGACTGTCTGCGTTGCATGCATTTCTTAGCCTGCTGGCCCCAGCAGGAATCAAACTCCTAACCCTTGCGGTTCGTGTTAATGCCGCGCTCGAAGAGTTAAACATTCATTTCCCCGGTACGTTGACTCCTGTGCATTTGAATGTGACGGTTTCTTCCCCGGTTTCTCCTCTCTCTGAGGCAGCGTGGATGTTGTCTGAAGGCATGTTACTATGAACGTACTGCTAAATCTTTATCTAAATCTTGAGGTTTAAATCCTCTTTCTTGTTCACATACATGTACACACACACGGTGACATTTGTTTCTCTGCATTTTACCCATCCTAGTATTAGGAGCAGTGGGCAGCTATTGTATATAAAGCGCCCGGGGAGCAGTGTAGGGGTCTGGTGCCTTGCTCAAGGGCACCTCGGCAATGCCCAGGTTCCTTGTTTCAACCCCTGGTGAGGGGAAATAAAACCGAATGGGGCTGTTTAACATGCTCAGGTACGATAATGTGTGAACAATCAATGTGTTAGCAATATGATGGCAATTTGTCAGCACTGTGAAACGTAGAACCTGTTGAGGAAAGCTGGCGACTGGCTGTATGCACTGAATGCTGTGGATTACATTTTTTTTTTTTCTCTCTCTCTCTCTCCTACATATATTTCCCCTCAACAATCTTACCATCATCCTCCCCTTCATACTGTGTGTGTGTGTAAGTGTGTGTGTGTGTACACCGTTGCTAGGCAACAAGCATCCACCGGCCCCCATTTTGGGGGTTTTCTCGGTACAGTCCCAACTGTGCGGCAGACTCACACTTCACACTAGGTGTTGAAACCTGAAGCTCTTGGTTGGAGGAAGAGAATGTTTTTATTTTTGTTGGGCTGGGAGGAGGGGGAGATGAGTCGATGGTGGGTAGTGAGTAGTGTATAGTGAGAGAGGAGTAGATGGCTGGAGGAGTTGGTGGGAGAGAAGATGGTGAGAGAGGTGGAGATGGAGGAGGAGATGGTAAGAGAGGTGGAGATGGAGAAGGAGATGGTGAGAGAGGTAGAGATGGAGGAGGAGGAGAAGGTGTTTGGAAGATATGGTGAGAAAGGAAGAGATGGTTTGGGAGAGGAGATGGTGGGAGAGGAGGAGATGGTGAGACAGGAGGAGATGGTGAGACAGGTGGAGATGGTGAGACAGGAGGAGATGGTGAGACTGGACGATGAGATGTTAGAGGAGCAGGACGAGGAGATGGTTAGAGGAGGAGGAGGAGGAGGAGGAGGAGGAGGAGATGGCTAGAGAGTAGATGGTTAAGGCCCTCACACATGAAACCAACATTAAAGAACTACCAGCGATGAAGGCCCTGCATGAGAGGAATACCCTCCATACCAGCGCTATTATGTATTTGTCATTCAAAAAGGGAAACCGGAAAGGCCTTGGACTGCAGATATGCTGATCATGCATACATGCATACTTGTCTTAAGTGGACAATCAGCCACATCCAACATTACAGAACTGTCCATTAGTGGAGGTTTTCATTGCCCGGACTCTGGTCCACTGAATATTTGAAGAGGCAAAGGGGGGCAACTTGCACCTCATGTGCTCAATGTTTTTGCACTAGTAGTTTCCCTGAGAAGCTTTCCAGGGTTTTACCAATGTTTGCGCAACGTCAATGTTCATTGACTCCTCACTGGCCGACTCGTCCAGCATTTTCCTGCTGCGCTTTACCCGAGCCCTCGGGAGTGCTTTAACTGGCTGGACCAGTCCATTACAAGCCATATATCTGGAGTTGTGGAGGTATATTCTACTTGCAGTGCAGGGCCAAGCTACTAGCTGCTAGTTAGCTTTGATCTCGGTGATGGAGAGGAGGGCTACAGGGAAGGTGAGAGAAAGGTTCTTCAGATTACAGGGTCTTGTACTGCCTTGATTGCTGTGCTGTTGTTGGTGGAAGTCCTACCGCTCAAGGGCAGAGCGAGCGGTGAGGTTAGGGGTGTGACATGGAATCATTAAAACTCCCAAAAGTCGTTTATTTATTCAGCGGATGATTTGAAAACAAGAAGATGTGTTTTGCAACACGGTGCGGGGGTTGTGTTGTCTTTAAAAATCCATCCCATTATATCTGGGAGAGAGGGGCTTGTTCCAGAAGATGGTCTTTGGAAACATAAATAGCTAGGTCATGTGGTGAGTAATCTCAGGGCTGTCTGGAGCAGGAAGTATACAATAATAATAAAATAATACAAAAAAAAAAGCTTTTCTAAAGAGGGAATCACAGCGGCGTATGGTGTCCTCTTCTATCAACAAAGCTAATGTTGCCCTTAGTAAAATGTACAAAATGTATATTGAAATATTTATTGAACATATTGATGTTTTGTTTTCCACATAATGGGCCCTTATTTTACCACCCAGGTTGTGGTGTTAATTTTCCATTTCAATATCTTCCCCAGAGTGACGTCACAACCCACACTGACGACCCTGCCGACCAGCCTTCTGACCAGTGTGATCAGCCTACCAGGTTGTACAGTCTTACGGTTGGAGGCGAGTTGGTTGATAACAGAGGCCCTTTAAAAGCTGTTTGTTTTGCTACACACGCTTTTATACAATCAGTGCAGCCAGTGGTGTTACTGAGAGGCCATCGATGTTAAGAGTCAAACCAAGAATGATCAGTTTTTTTCTTTTACGGCGAACCCTGTTTTTTTTATTCCATCAGAGTTCCGCCTCTGATGCTCCGCGGTGATGGCTTTCGAAAGCACACACACACACACACACACACACACACACACACACACACACACACACACACACACACACACACACACACACACACACACACACACACACACACACACACACACACACACACACACACACACACACACACACACACACACAGGCAGCTGTGGCCAATCATACCCGCCGTATCTGTGCCTGGCCTGCCTCATCTAATTAAAACCAAGCTTGTAAAGCTGTGAAAAATATTTAAAAAATGACACTTTTAAGGGGCTTGCGAGGGCACCGGTTCTGTCGTCGTAGACTGTTGTTTCTGATGTACACACTCACTCACACACACTAACACACACACACACAGTAACACACACACACTCACAAACACACTATACTAACGCACACAGACTCTACAATCTAACACACGCACACACTCTACACTAACACACACACACACACACACACTCTAGCACACTAACACAAACAGTCAACTAGGAAGTCAAAAAGTTTATAGTCAAAAGTATATTTAGTTCAGCGTAAACGACAACAACAGGGTCATTGATGTATCCAGTTTGCCACAAAGCCTACAAAAAACACATGCTTTGTATAGCAAAAAAAAACTAAACTTTGAGTTCGTCAGACATTTTCAGCTCATGTCAGATAACTGAAGTGTGTGTGTGTGTGTGTGTGTGTGTGTGTGTGTGTGTGTGTGTGTGTGTGTGTGTGTGTGTGTGTGTGTGTGTGTGTGTGTGTGTGTGTGTGTGTGTGTGTGTGTGTGTGTGGTGTGTGTGTGTGTGTGTGTGTGTGTGTGTGTGTGTGTGTGTGTGTGTGTGTGTGTGTGTGTGTGTGTGTGTGTGTGTGTGAACCCTTATCTATGTTTTCGTAGCACTTCTGTCAATGGGAATCGAGGTGTAAATCGGATTATGCGCTTAGCGCTTCGATAAGGCGCGAGTGAGACGGGCACTTTTTAGTTCAGGGAACACGGGGTCGCGTGTTTAGCGCCCTGTATCACCGGGCCGCATTGTTACCCTGTCGTCGTCGGGCCGGGTTTCCTCGCATTTCTTTCTCCCGACTGCGGGAGATAACGCTGCCGTTGACTCGGATTACGTTGCTTCAATTCTGCTGTCACTTTAGTAGTTTCAACACGTCCCCGAAAATCTAAGCCTGGTAAATGAACCGGGACTTTAGAAACTGAGCCTCGCTAGATACCAGGGGCCTGTTCCACTTGTCTCTTGCCTTCCTAATTCTCTTTCCCTCTCTCTCTCTCTGTTCCGTGTCTCTTTATTTGCGTTTCTGTTTCTCTTTCTCCATGTGTCTGTACTCTTGTAAATGTATCTGTTCTCTCTCGCTCTCGCTCTCGCTCTCGCTCGCTCGCTCTCACGCTCGCTCTCTCTCTCCCCGGTCTCCCTTTCTCTCTCTGCCACTTGCCTGACCTCCCTGAGCATCCCCGTCGAGTGTAGCAGCCACCTCTGACAGTCTTATCCTGCAGCCTAAAACCCCTTTTTGTTTTGATTACTCAATCCGTCCGGTCCAGCCTGGCCCCGGACGATTGGCTGATCACAACGAACGCTTAGCTGGTGAGACACCAGGGGGAACAGTGCAGGCGAACACGCTGCTAGCAAGCAAGCTTTCTTCATTTAGTTTGTCTTGCTCTAACGTCCCACGAGGAGGAGGGGGGGGGGGGGGTTGTTTTGGCCGTGAAGCCATGAGCTGGTTGCGTCACTGCCTGAGCCAGTTCTCGTGGTTTGAACTGCCAATTAAAGTTGATATTGGCTAAGCCACATTACTGCCTCGAGTAAACCCCTGCTGCTAATTAGCTAGCTTTTGGAGAAAAGATGACGACGCACACACACGCCAAGACTCACTAGGGGTTTCCCCATTACATTTTCTAGGAGGAGTAAGTAGTACGCTTAAAGGTACTGTAAAATGAGTTTGTCAGTCATTTTATGTTGCGTTATATGGTGATCCTTTCTCATTAGTGTGCACCACAAGTGTAAACATATAGGCCAGAAGTGTGTGTGTGTGTGTGTGTGTGTGTGTGTGTGTGTGTGTGTGTGTGTGTGTGTGTGTGTGTGTGTGTGTGTGTGTGTGTGTGTGTGTGTGTGTGTGTGTGTGTGTGTGTGTGTGTGTGTGTGTGTGTGTGTGTGTGTGTGTGTGTGTGTGTGTGTGTGTGTGTGTGTGTGTGTGTGTGTGTGTGTGTGTGTGGTATATGGCCTGTGGTTTTGCCCGATGATAACTCCGGGAAACGTCATTACTTGAGTAACTTTGTTTCAAGTTCGCTACACAATCACATGACTCATTTGACCATCTCTGCAAATGAGACAAAGCACCATAGTATTTATTTATTTAGGTATTAGTATATTTTGTGTGCATTTATTCCCCCTGTTTCAACTGTTGCACCTTAATTTCCCTCGGGATAAATAAAGTTATCTTGAATCTTGAATCTTGAGCTTCAACCCAATACGCCAACAACACCGAACCAAGTAGTTATGTTTTTTCCATCACCTTGCGTTAAATGTACATTCATCACAGCTGTCCCAATTGTAAGGTGGCTGGATTTTCTTATCTTATATCTTTAACATGCGGTCGTCCGTCCCCAAACCACAAGGTGTTATGAAAAGATAAGATGAGGCTTCTCCGCCAAAGCACATGAGTCCGCCCACCCTCGGGGGACAGAGTCGAGAAGAAGAGAGAAAGAGACTAAAATGAAAGCGAATCGGTGGCTGTTTCCGAAATAACTCACTACTCACTACATAGTGCCCTGTATAGTGTAGTTGTATAGTTTGAAACGCTGTCCGAATGCATAGTGAGAATTATTATACCTTAATAAAGTGCAACCATCGTATCACACAATACATCAAGAAAATATGTGTACAACAGATGGTCATTAAACAAACATTTATACCATCATGCATTCTGCTGAAAGAGAAACAGCAGACGGACAAGACGGGGCGTCCACCGAGGTAGATCTGGCACCTTTAATTATGGGCAACTATAGCGACGACTTCATTAACGGAGACTCCAGTAGTGTCCTCACTATATAGTGCTCTACATTAAACTACATAGAGTGGGAGTAGGGAATGAGGGAAGGATTTCACGATATAGTCCTCTACATTGAACTCCCTAGAGAGGGAGTAGGGAATGAGGCAAGCATTTCGGACACAGCCATTATTTCATTTGATTTCATTCACTGCAGACGGGGGAGCTGCATAATCCCCATACAGAGCTGGTCCTTACCAAAGCTTGGGACCATCTTCCTGAATGGGTGCCACCCCTTTCCTTCCCACTTGGCGATTCCAGAGCGCCGCCTGGAGAAATCAGTGCTCGGAATGGGAAATTTAGGCTGCGATTATGACAGCGGGAGTCTTTCTCTAGAAGATACGCATTCTTCAATATGACATCCCTCCTGGATAGTAGACGTCACTACCGGAAGCGGAAGCCACGAGTGAGAGGGACCGCTGGCAAGTTGCTGCCGCGACTCCTCCGTTGTTTGTGCTGTTTTGTGTTTGCTGAATGTCTTGTACAACTGGACTCTAAACCCGTCTGTTACAAACCCTTTTGTCCCATCTAATCACTGTGACGATGACTTTAGCCGTTTAACAGTCTGTACACGCGCTAGTGCTACTGTGCTGTCGCCTCGCCGGTTTACGGCTCACCTGTACTGGACTACTTGGGCTCCTCTGTGCTGTGCTCTCCTGACCGGAGAGCGATAGCCTGCTCTGGTGCGCCCTCCAAAGCACACCTGTTCAGATGTGTCCGCTGCCATTCTGCCAGCTCTCCAGCACGGAGGCTGCCTCGTACAAATTAGCCCCTACCGGCTAACCTGTCACTCGTCCCCAGCGCCGTATGTCTGGTTTCTCTGCCTCGCACGAAAACCCGCGCCTACAACCAACACGACTACTCCTCCGCCTCGACAACGCAGGTGTGGTAGCTTCATTTATTTATTTTTTCCACTTGGATAATCAACGCTGATACTTGTTTTAGTTTTTTAACTCTTACGTGGATTTTTAAACTGCTCATATGGAGCGCTCTGTGTGTCTCACGGTCATGAGCTCATCTCTGCCGCTGCGTTACTCTGCAGCGGAGCTGCTACGTCTCCGGTCTTACTCCAGGACCCCGCCAGCTCTGCTTACCCAACACCCTAGTATTCTCAAACCACCAAGATACACTCACCGTGGATCTGGACGAAACTTTGAGTACGCAAACCACAACAATAACAAAACAATCCGCTCTTTCTGGTCCACTGAGCCACGCCCCCCTCGCACCGCCCGTGCTGTCAATCACAGTGTGTTATCCCCTCTGCTTAAAGCATCCACATATGAACAACTTACCTGTCTGAAACTATGTATCTTTAACATAAGGTCCCTCACCAATAAGGCCCTGCTGGTTTCTGAGCTTGATTTTGTTTATGCCTCACGGAGACCTGGCAACAGTCTGATGACTTCTCCCAGCTTAATGCAGCTGTCCCCCCGGGGTATGCTTTTTTTAGTAAACCCCGTGCCACTGAGAGGGGGGGTAGGGCTTGCTGTGTTGTACCGTGAAATCATTAAAGTCACTGCAGTCACTGTCCCCCATCACCCATGGCTCCAAACCCACCATCATTATTTCCATCTACAGACCACCAAAGCCCTCTGCTGTTTTTCTCACTGAATTTTCATCACTACTAACATCTGTATGTGCAATGTCCCCTGCTGTTATCCTCTTGGGTGACTTTAACATCCACATCGACGACCCATCGAATGGTTTTGCAAATGATTTCATCTCACTCCTGGACTGCCTCGGTATCACACAGCATGTCAACCTCCCAACTCATAACAAAGGTCACATACTGGACTTACTCTGCTGCACTGGCATCACTCCCACTAACCTTGCTGTCACAGAGTTCCCCATTTCTGACCATAAAGCTGTATTTTTTAAAATCCATGCCCCCCTTTCTAAAGCCAAAGAACAACGGTCCATCACCTTCAGAAACATTAAACATATTAACCCCACATATCTCACCACCCTGATTAACTCCTACCCCAATCCTCCCCCAGCTCCCCACACTGCTGACCTGGTGAATCACTATAATAACTGTCTCTCCTCTTCCCTCACTGCCCTGGCTCCCTTGAAAACTCGCAAAGTTTCATTCACCCACTCCGCCCCCTGGTTTACCTCTGAGCTCCGTCAGCTCAAAACAACAGGCCGCCGACTGGAGCGGCTGTGCAAAAACACCGGACTCTCAGTTCACACCCAAATATACTCGGATCACCTTCATCACTATAAAAACGCGCTTTCCAATGCCAAATCCTCCTATTACTCCAACCTCATCATCACACAAACAGAGTTCTCTTCTCCACAGTCAGACACCTACTTCAGCCTCCTCAAGCCCTCCCCCCCCAGACATCTCCACAGATCGATTTCTGCAATTTTTTCATTCTAAAATGAACACCATTCACCTACAGCTGGCCTCATCATGCACCTCCTCAAGTGATCCACCCTGGATGGTTACCACTGGCCAACCACTCATCAGCTCCCTCTCCAACTTCACCCCAGCATCGGAATACACTATCTCAGAGCTCATCCGTAAAGCCAAAACCACCACCTGTCAGCTTGATCCTCTTCCCACCACCCTGGTCAAGGCTTGTCTACCAGCCATATCACCCATGGTCACTGACATAATTAACTCCTCCCTCACCTCTCGAATTGTACCCCCCACCCTCAAACTGGCTGCAATCACTCCCATCCTCAAAAACCCCGGTACTGACCCAGCCGATCTGAACCACTACAGGCCCATCTCCAACCTACCCTTCATCTCCAAGACCCTTGAGAGGGTGGTTGCCGCACAGCTTCAGTCCCATCTGGAAATAAATAACCTCCATGATCCCTTTCAATCCGGTTTCCGCCAAAAACACAGCACTGAAACGGCCCTGGTTAAAATCACTAACGACCTCCTCCGTGCAGCTGATTCTGGACTTCTCATCCTCCTCGACCTCAGCGCTGCATTCGACACCATTTCCCACCCACTACTCCTGGACCGCCTGGCTGGCATTGGGATCACTGGTGTTGTACTCTCCTGGTTCACATCATACCTCACTGACAGACTGTTCTGTTGCACTGGGTGTCCCCCAGGGGTCAGTACTGGGTCCACTCCTATTCATCACATATCTCCTCCCCCTGGGAAAAATACTCACTTTCACTGCTACGCCGACGACACACAGGTCTACATTTCCTCCAAACCCTCCACTGCCCTGCCCCCCACCTCCCTCACCACCTGCCTAGAGGACATCAGGAGCTGGATGAGCAGGAATTTCCTCAAGCTCAACGCTAGCAAAACTGAGGCCCTGCTCATTGGCTCCAAATCCACCCTCACCAAGTCACAAAACAACCCAGATCCAAACATCATCATCGACGACTTCCCCATACCATTTTCTTCCCAAGTAAAAAGCCTCGGTTGTCACGAGAAGGACCCCGAACGCAGACGCCGACAAGTGGAGTGATACGAACGGCTTTATTTACTGGAAACACACACAAAGTCACAAGGGTGCACTGGGGAGACGATCCGCGGAGTACCGGCAGGTAGTTGACCGGCGAGTAGTCCGGGACGGGGAAGGAGTCTGTGTACCGGGATCTCGGGTGCGAAGTACCGGCCGGGTAGTAGGCAGGCGATGGGTATCAGGCGGGAGAACTACGTGCATTTTAGAGTAACGACCTCACGCTGGGGTAAAGGAAAGACAACGTATATATACCCCAGGTGAGGTGATAAACAATTAGACGAGGAGATTGTGTCCAGGTGTGTGTGTGTGCGCCACCAGCGCACGTGGCTTGGCCACGCCCCCTGCCAACCACCGTAACCGTGACATCGGTGTCATTCTGGACGGCTCCCTCTCATTTGTACCACACATTAAAAACATCACTCGCACTGCCTTCTTCCAACTTTGGAACATTTCCAGAGTCCACTAATCTCTGTCCCAATCCAGCACTGAAATCCTGGTCCACTCATTTGTCACGTCCCGGATTGATTACTGCAATGCACTTCTGACTGGCCAGACTGCAAATAATTCAGAACTCTGCTGCCCGGATCATCACCCGCACTAACTCATCTGACCACATCACCCCCATTCTCATTCAACTACACTGGCTTTCTGTGCGCTACCGGATTGACTATAAAAACCTCTTACTCACCTACAAAGCTCTCCACAATCTAACCCCCATCTACATCACTGACCTCCTTCAGGAGTACCCCCTCCCGCACCCTCCGCTCTTCCTCCGTTGGACTTCTCACCGTCCCCAGCTCACGCCTCAGCACCATGGGTGCTCGAGCTTTCAGTTGCTCGGCTCCCAGACTCTGGAACTCCCTGCCACTACACATCCGACAGTCAGATTCTAGAACAACTTACAAAACCCAACTAAAAACCCATCTGTTTAAACTGGCATATCCCTTATAAACTGTACCATCTTTCTTCCTTTCTTCATTTTACTTCCTGTTGTTTGTCTTGTTTTAAACCCTGCGGACACTTTGTGAAGTCCACTGTTTTTACTTTTTTATATTTTTATAATTGTAATTTTACTGTAGCATATATGCTCTGTAAGGTGTCCTTGGGTGTCTTGAAAGGCGCCCCACAAATAAAATGTATTATTATTATCATGGGCATGCTCTGAATCGGAACATGTCTATTCCCGTATGGGTGGTGCGGTGTGGGTGTGAGTGTGCGCGCTGTAGGTGGACCGTAAAGAGGTTTAGAAAACCAAAGTTCCTCTAGGTTGTGCTAATTGGCACAGAACAGATGTCAATATTCCAGGTAGGAGAGGATTTTTTTTTGTTGTTGCTTATGAATTCTTGGCGGCGTGTGCCTTTGCGCCTACAGGCACACTAATGAGCAATTCATGCATTCTTCAGCAGGTCGGTCTCCGCGCCGTTGAATCGTTAACAAGCGTGTGTGTGTGCATGTGTGTGTGTGTGTGTATTATCCAGAAATTGAGAATTATAGGTCTACAAAACAAAAGTATCCTTGGGTTGTGGTGATTTGGAAAATCCAGATGGTTGATTTGAAAATGTGGATGATAAATTATTTAATAAAAACAATAATTGTGAGTACCAAAAAGTGGGAATTTGTATACATGTCTGACTGTGTATAATTGATCAATTGAGCCCATTTGAAATTGGGACACATCCTCCTGAATGACTTGATTATTAACGGGAGGTGTGCTTTTCATCTCTTCAGGATTTTGGCAATTATATTCATACATGTTGGTGTGTGCTCATAATAATTGCCTTGTTTGTGTGTCTGTAAACAAACAAGGAGCGGGTTTGCAGAATATTAAAATATCCATCCGTCATCGTACCAGAAACGGGTACACATCTCGGATAAATATAAATCTCTGCCTCAGTTCTCTGAAAATCTGTGTATCCATCTTTTGCCTCCTCTAGTGCCTTGTTTCCACCAAGCTGTTTTGAGAGCTGGTTCGGAGCTTGCGCGTCATCTCGAACCAGTTCTTTGGGTTTCCACCGCAATGGAGCCACTTTCTGGCTCCGTTAAGTGGTTTGTTTGCGGCTCCACTTCGATGCTGGGCTAGCCAGCAGGCTCCACTACGTCAGGGGCGGGGCTTATCGGGGCTGGGGGCGGGGCTTATCGGACAAACTCAAAACAAACAAAGTTTTTTAAAATCAGTAAAATTCGCCGTGGACGTGAAGGTGACAGTGGTCCGTGGACGAGACAAACTGCGTTTGTTTGCGTTGTTGTCCTCGGCAGAAGGTCACAATAAACTAGAGGAGCTTCTAGAACAAACTGGACGATACGAGGGGCTAATCGATAACAAACTGGACGATACGAGGAGCTAATCGATAACAAACTGATGATCCGCTGCTGTCACACTGGTCCTGGTAAGTTTTACTTTATAAATCTTTCCCGTGTTGCCAACCAGTTTGTATTTATAATCTGTTTAGCGAGCTGCTCATTATCACATCAATGTTATGTTCCTATCATCAGAAATGAGGAGCTATGATTGCTAGGCTTCTGTTAGCCGATATTAACCTTGATAACGTCAGGATGCTACTTTCTAAAAACAGTAAAGTGTAATGGAGTCATGTTTTAATGCACTTTTCTCTTGTTTTAGTTGTTTATGGAGTCGTCTTCCCTGGACGATGCAATGCGGAGCTACCGCCCCACTGGGCTGCAGCTCACAGGAGCCCCTCAGCCCCTCGGAGCTTTATTAACATGGACTTATTACACTGCACTCTACACTTTTACATTTTGTGATTACTGTATTGTGTATATTGTGATTGTTATTTATGTTTTGTTTTTTTAATAAAACATTTATATTTTTCATACAATGTCCGCTTCATTATGCTTTATCAACCGAGAAACATAATACAAGATGACAGTTTTGAAGAAGAAAAGGCAAATGGTCCCTTCTGTTTAAGTACTTATTATGCAGCTCTAACGTCAGTCATTTATTAGTATAGTCCTTTATCACAGTTAGGGGCTTCAACGTAATCGCGTCCATAGCACTAAAGACGAGCAGCTGTTTGTAGCCTGAAAGCCAGGAGCAACACTTTTACATCCATCATGTAATCCACTGTTGTGGAAGTTGGCGCGAGCTGCTGGGAAAGCAGAGAACACTTGTCAATAACACACTTGGTTACATTTTTTCAGTTACACACACTTGGGTACATGTGTCAGTTACACACTTAGTTGCACACATGCACACAGAAACACTTTGTTACACACTGTTGTTATGTGTTACACACACACAGTGTAGGAGTCACAGAAGAGGACGCACACACACACACACACACACACACACACACCACACACACACACACACACACACACACACACACACACACACGTTGAGCCAGAGGTCGTGCGCTCGTCCCTCAGCTGGCTCTTTGTGTTCCCGCTTTATTTCCATTTCTGGTTCCAGTTGTCGCCTCGTGGAACGAACTCCGTCTGGAGTTGAGTACTTTCAGGGTTTTTTTTGTGATCCATCCAAGGTCTTTGTTCTGGAATGAGTCACAGTTCTTTGACCACAAAAGTAACTCCAGAAAATAAGACATTTCCTTTCGTCTTTGACCATGCAGAACTCCCTATGGATAAAGAAACTGAATCTGTGAAATTACATTTCTTTATCATATCGTATTTACCTTTTGAAGCGATCCAGAAAAAAATTGGATTGTAACCGTCTCTTAAGCCCAAAGCACACGGAGCAGGAATTTCAAATATTTGCGGCGCGACCCCCAAAGTGAAACTGAATCGTGACATAGCAAAGTAGCGGAGCTATCCGAAGCTCGCTCTAGTCTATTAGGGACACACAGAATTTCAAACAATTTATTTAGCATCAGGTTCAGACACTGCCATGTGCTTCGGGCCCTTACTCTCAACCTTTCTTTTATTTCTTACCATTTCATATTGGGGCTGAACTTTTTGCGCAAGTACTTACCTTGCAAGGCAGCTGGATTTGTGAGAATAAATTGATGCAAATCTTGCCAAGGCTTCGAGTTATCCGCTTGTGGCCGAACCACTGATTGGTTCGGACCAATCAGCGTCCTAACGAGGAACTACTGGCAGCTGGGGGGCGTGGTTTAGGTGTGACGACTGCGAGAAGAGAACTGTTTGGTTCAAAAACAATGTCGGCTTCTAAAGAGGCAAGCGAAAAGACCGCTGCTATAGCATCTGTTTTATCTGGAACGTATTTCTTCTTTGATAGAAGAGCAAAGAACGGACTGTAAAGGCTTTTCCCGATGGAAAATATATTTTCGCTGTACCACGTCTATGGTTTGTTGATCTGATTGATTGAGTAGCCCGTGATGGATGGCGATAGACAGACGGTTCATTCAATCACCTGCCAAGTATTATTTGAAACTGCTTGCCCAGATGGTTCTGTGTAACAAACCATCTGGCACGTCAGGTTAGGCAAATGTGCCCTAGTCATGCATTTATTCAAGTGTTAATTTGTTTCTTTTCAGAATAATATTGGATACAATAAAGTATTTCAAAGATATGCATAACAAAGTTATGTTCTTCGTGTGTGTGGATGTGTTGCCATCCGAACAGCGATTAATGACAACGGCCATGTCCACACCTGTGACCCACTTTTGGCTCGCCTTTGCCCTGACTGTTTGGACTTGAACAAGCTTCAGGGTTGACTTAGTCTCTCTCTCTCTCTCTCTCTCTAATGTGTACTCTATAACGTGTACTCTAGCCTACTTTCTCACCCAGATATGCTCTCAGGTACCGAAAATTGGCACAGATTGATTTAACAGAAATTAGTGCTGGGCAGTACCCAGTTTGGTACCCACCAAATCCATTTACCAGGTGATCTTTACCGCACACACAGGATCAGGTGTGTAGTCACTATTAGAAAGTGCATATTACACACACACACACACACCACACACACACATCACATGGAGCAGTAGATCACAGACCCTTCACAGCACACTGTGTTCAGGCGGGGGAGGGGCCTCTCATGGGACCCCAAGATCTCTCCTTGTTATCGATACCATTCGCTGAGTTCGCTGTTGTGGAAGAGTGTGTGTGTGTGTGATAAATGTATTACACATTTGCCGTGCAACATATTTGTTCTCAGATGGGATTAATTTGTTTTGGGCCCCCGAATCCCAACCCCTGCCTGTACACACAGTGGGCTGGAGCCCACTCGATCCTGTCAATCAAGCTTAATGGATGAATGTTGAAAACAAGCAGAGCCTCTGGTGTATGGCCAACATGCTGTTTGAGAGATTTGAATACATTAAATTTGTTGTTGAAACTGTTTAGTCTTGTAATATGTCTCTCACCAAAAACAATGGTGTGTTTGTTTGTGTTAATCCTGAAACGCAACAAAGCCCTTATCTCTGATGAACATCAGTCATCCTAGATTTGTGTAAATCCTGAGGTAAAATAATGTGTATCCTTTAGGTCATCACACATATAATCCAATGGATGTCAATTTGACGGCAACAAGACGGCTACTATTCTACAAGCCAGATTTAAGGGGATCCGGCCCCCCATCTACTGTGTGGTCTAATGTACTCCATTATGCTAGACTGAAGCAGCACAATGGGTTCCCTGACGCTGTATTTTACTATTCACTATTTAGTCCAATTTAGCTTTTATCCAAAAGCCACTTGCAGCCAATTCAGACATGTGGTAAAGGGTGGTTAGGACATTTTGCTTAAGGATTGTAGACGGTGGATGTTGGGGAAAGTGATCCCAGCAGATTTTAGCTGGGCCTGTTACAAATACTAGTTGGACCCAAGGAGCGCACGACCCAATAAGACCGGTACAACGGGATGATTAGTGAAGGGCTTTAATATGAATAAATAAACAGTCAAAATACTGTGGTGGAGGCTCAGAAGTGGAGGGATCGGGGATAGACAGGCGAGGGTCGTAGAAGGAGGGGGGGGTTCGGGGATAGACAGGCGAGGGTCGTAGAAGGAGGGGGGGGTTCGGGGATAGACAGACGGGGGGGGTCGTAGAAGGAGGGGGGGGTTCGGGGATAGACAGACGAGGGGGGGTAGAAGGAGGGGGGGGTTCGGGGATAGACCGCCGGGGGGGGTCGTAGAAGGAGGGGGGGGTTCGGGGATAGACAGCCGGGGGGGTCGTAGAAGGAGGGGGGGGTTCGGGGATAGACAGCCGGGGGGGTCGTAGAAGGAGGGGGGGGTTCGGGGATAGACAGCCGGGGGGGTCGTAGAAGTGAAAACATAACTGGATTTGTTGAAACACACTATTGTAAGTCGCTTTGGATAAAAGCGACTGTGATGAATTAATGACTAATGGATACTGGAATGCAGGAAACATGCAGGAAATCAGGGACAAGCATCTGGCAGTGTGTGGTTGAAGGGTGTAGTAGGTTAAGCAGGTAAGTTGAATGAACCAATTAAAAGTAAAGGGAGCAGAGGGATTGGCTGAAGCTAAAAAGAGGGCGAGGCCGACCTAACCAGCGGGAGATCACTAGTGGGCGGGATTGGAACGGCTTAACCGCTAACACCATCTTGCCGCTTTCAAGTGAAGGAAATGATAGGTTTGTGTCACATTTTCGACACGGGTGATGAAAGTGGACAGTGTGATCAATACCCAATGATTAAATAATATCACATCTCCTGTTCTCTAGTTGCTCATTTTTAAGTTCTTCATTAGGAATTATTGGGAAAGTAATTGACGATTCATAAATGATGCTCCTGATTCGTTCAGCACTTGTTCTCTTAATTAACTAATCGTTAGCTACAATAAAATGTGATTATGAGTTACTCATTAACTAATGATTTCACTAGCAGTTCGTTCCTCATTGGCTCCTGATTGGTTCCCTAGTAACGACTCAACATTTTGTCTATTCATTGTAGTGTAAGTGTTGCCAACATTCATTTTTACCAATCCCTCCACACAATAACACATGATTTTGTTTCCTGTTGTCTTCTAAAGTTGTTTTTTTAAAGCCACGCTGCGTAGCCAGGTTGGGCCAGATTGGCCTCATATCGGAGAGCCTGAAGAATATTTCTCAAGCAGTCTCTCTCTCCCTGGTCTCTCAACATATAATCTTTATCATACTCCTAATCTCAAATCACGCAAATCATTCGGTAAATTTCCCCTTCTGTAATTTGCAACCGCCCGGGGTTTCCACCTACGAAGGCTATATTCCTTTAGCCTTCGTTATTGATTCGGTTATGGATAAATTGGCGTTAAGAACAAGGCGTAGGGGGCGGATCTCCAGCGCTAATGCCTTGATTCTAATGCCGGCGGGCTTCTGCTCTTTGTCGTTGTCACGACGATGGGGGGGTGGTGGTAGAAGTATGCGCATACTAAGTGTATGCGTGCGTGCACACAGGAGCTCGGCAGAATAAAAGCATGTGGTTTTATTTCAAACCACACGCCCCCTTAAAGCATTCTGAATGAATTCTAATGATGTACTGCACATCAGGGAAGATAGGATAGTCATTTCCCCAGCAAGTACACAACAACACAAGTAACAGCGGTGTGTTATTGTTTTGACTGAAAATGAAATAAATAATTGCTTCAGGATGTCAGGATGTCAAATTACTGTGAGAATGATTTTAAATAAGCAGGTTGTACTTAACTAATTTTTTGCTGATAAGCCTGTGATTACTGACTGAATGAATGACATGTCATTTATTCAGTCGGTCATTGGTGTGACTGTGGTCACACCGAAATATTATTGAGTGATTCGTAAGACGGCTTGCTTGTTGATCACACGTTTGTTTAATGAAGTAGCAGGTAGGCTAATTAAACACAAAGCGTCTCCCACTCACATTTCTTCCTGACCTGCCCTTCTCTCGCTCACAATCGTGTTCTCTCTACCTCACCCACCCTTCTCTCTCTTCGTCTCTTCCTCTCTCCCCCTCTCTTACTCACCTAACCTTCTCTCTCTGCATCTATTACTCTACGTTAACTCTGTATAGAACTAACAAGTCACTCGATGCTGTCTGTGGTCACAAATGTGAGATACCATGTCAGAACCTCAGTTTTCCGTCTTGAAATCCTTCACAGCCAAAGACGATCTTAGGCATTTCTTCCAACCAAACACATAATGTATGAATACACACATGTATGAAGTCTGATAATGTTAGCCATGAATATTTTGGTGTGACTGTATGGCAAGGCTTCATAAGCAGCAGATTGCTTTCTTAGTGAGTGAGAACAACTAAGATGGGGCTTCACCAACGCTGAAACTCCATGAGTTTTCTAATAGCTGCTGCTCATCTGAACACGCAAACCCGTTAAATCGGGGTTCTCAAAACAATAGAACAAATACTAAATTGAATAAATGTGTTTAAAGTTTGGCAGGGTACATCGCCATGGATAGCTTAAGAGCTGTGGAGCAAGCTGTGTTTGTGGATATTGCGTTGTAATGTGATGTTTAGACATGAGCATGCCGGTTCATCACAGCTCCCCGTCTCACTAATTAAACCCAACCAGTTCATTACACACACTTATTGATCACAATGTGACAAACAAATGATATCCGTATCTGTAACAGCTGACTGCAGACTGTGGTTCTGATTCAAATAGTTTGCTGTATGTTGAGTAGATGAGAACATATGACTGGAAATATCTTTGACAATTATGTCAAAGATATTTATGGCTTCAGGGTTTCTTTTTCATGCCATTAGTAATTGACACAGTAAAAATTCCCCTGGAAATATTGAATAGCATTATGTATTTTTTTGTAATGCCATTTTACATTCTATATATATATATATATATTACTAAATATATGTGTTTGGTTTATTAAGATTGATTTGGCCACCTTGTCGAGGGTTGAAGTCGTTTGAAAGGATAGATTCCTTTCCAAGTTTCTAATGTTATTTTTTTGGTTCAAATAAGCTTGCTTATGTTGATTGTTAAAATAAAGATATATATATATATATATATATATATATATATATATATATGCTCTTTTGTTTGTCACTTGTTCCAATAAACATGCACCACCTACCAATCCTCTCTGTACCTAGTTATTTAACCACAGACACCAATTACACTCACCTGTGCAGCACTGTGCGAGCCCCCAATTGTTACAACCCGGAATGTCTAAGGGTGTTCGACAAACAGGTAAAGTGGTAACAGCTAAATCCCGTGTGCGCCGGAGCAAGAACGTAGCCAAGCCGCGTGCTTTGGCGGCGCACACACACACACCTGCCGGCAATTGCCGATGGTAATTAGGTCAATCACGTCACCTGTGGGGGTACATATACCCTGCCGTCCCGTCACTTCAGTGCTAGGTCGTACTTTATGCTTGCTACTTTGTACTTTGGTACATTCTGGACGGAATCGTTCCCGGAATCCAGATTCATTGCCTGTCCCGCGTCACTCGCCGGTCTATACCTGTCGCTACTTCGACCTCCCGGTATCCAGACTTCTCGCTCGTCCCTGACCATCCGCCTGTCTAGTACCTGTCGCTACTCCGACCTCCCGGTATCCAGACTCCTCCCCCGTCCCGGACTACTCGCCGGTCTGCTACCTGCCGGTACTCCGCAGATCGACCTCCCGGTATCCAGACCCCACGCCTGTCCCGGACCACGCACCTGTCTACTCCCTGCCGGTACTACGCTGATCTGACTTCCCAGACCCCTGGTCTGTCCTCGATCACTCTTGTGTTTTGTTTGCTTTAAATATAGCTTCACGTTAAAGCTCCACTGTGTCTTGGTCTGTGTTCTGGGTCCCACCAAATTACCAGGTTGTGACACAAAGTGCAATAACAGTGTGTATTTGTGGAAAACAACAAAGGATACAGACACAAGATACACTCAAATATCAGGAACCAGGCCTAGGGACCTGGTGGAAGTATGCCAAATCAAAAAGAACTTCCGGTAAATGCTCGCATCAAGTTCAAGACTCTGGTACTGACCTTCAGGGCAGTCAATGGAACTGCCCCAACCTACCTCCAAACGTTGGTCAAGCCCTACATCCCAACGTTGGTCAAGCCCTACATCCCAGCCAGAGCGCTCCGCTCAACTTCTGCCAGGCGACTTGTTCGACCTTCACTGAAAACAACCAAGCATCGCTCTTCCAAGACCCAGCTCTTCACGGCTCTGGCTCCACAGTGGTGGAATGAACTCCCGTCTCATGTCAGGACGGCAGAGTTCAGCTACAAGGTAGGGGCTCATAATCGAGTTTGGAATTGTTTTTAATCACACCTACAATAAAGCTTCACCAACCAAAAAGTAGACTTTTAGAATTATCGCATGATAATTAATTTGCATCATTCCTCTTTTGGCCACAAAAAACATGAACCGTGATGTTCCATCCAGCTATTTGAATATAGCTGTGGGGCTAATTTCCCTCTCTTATGACTACAGGGTCATGACGATTTCCTGACTTTGGCAAAGTTTTATGAGTCATGAAATTGCTTGCTCTCCTTTGCCAAGGCCTTACTTGTCCCTTAAAGTGTTTGTGTCCGACTCTCGGATGTCAAGAGGTTTATGGCGAGATTGTCTGTCCGCACTTATCTCTGATTGCCAATGGCTTTAGTTCCTGCACTTGAAAGTTCATCGAGAATGCCCAAACTTGCAGGGTTAAGTGTGTCCTATGTTTAGAGCCAGTTGACTAGTCTTAATCATACTCTTTGTACCTACCGCCAGACACGGCACATTATTTTTTGAGCAAGTGATTTTAAGTTGCATCTCTGTCTTTTGTTTTCAATGTGGTATTTTCTGAAATAAATAAAATACGAAATCACTGCCATCATGTCATGTTCATTTTGTGAGGATCATTCTGTGATCAATTTAAGTGTGTGTGTATTGTGTTGTACCCTGATGCCTGAAGGACATTTCATATGCATGTCTCGGAAAAAAATAAATACAATCTTGAATCTTGTCCGTCTTCTGTGGGGAGAGTCCCAAGTCCCCCCCGCCCCCCCCCCCCCCCCCCCCCTGGGGTTATGCTTTTATGGACATGAAAAGGAAGACAGGCCAATGGAGAAGAGGGAGGGAATGACATGTACTATATACATCACGTTTGACTGTAGGTCATGATTAGGTCACAGCAGTAGCCCGGTGGCAGAATATATAGTGTAGGGAGAGAGACGGAGAGAGTTGGAGTAGTCACAACAAAAAGATTTCTCCAAAATAACTAAAAATAATGATAATAGTATAATAAATAAAATAACAGACTTGACGTTTTTTTCCCCTCCATTCTAGTCTCTGTAGTGCCAATTTTAAAGGAAAAAGTTTTCCTCAAGTAGCAGACACACACACACACACACACACGCAAGAGGCAGAAATTAGTATATAAATAAAGTAACGACTTAATCGCTGTGAACTAAAGTTACCATTACAGGGCTTATTCACAACGGGACCCGTAGAATTGAACCATTTTACCATTTGATACACTCATTTGTGTTTTTGTTTTGCAATATTCAGTGTGTGTGGTGTGTGGTTCTCATTATTTATTCCAATGTTCCTGTAGCTGAACCTTACTGGTCTAACTTGAATAAATACAGGGAATCTTGAATCTTACCGTAGTGGTTGCAAGTCTGTCATACGTAGTAGGTGCTACATGACACGTTGGTCTCCGGACCAAACTAAACTTTTCCCGGCTACGAGGAAAAGTTTAGTTTATCAATGCTGAGCCGAGTTTGTGTACGCTGGGTTTCTATCATTTTAGTCTTCAGTCCTTTGTTACCAACTATGGAAGAACGGTACAATTCTTCAATAGCAAGGGTATATGAGCTGTTATTTAATATGGATGACAATGTTATGATAGTGGCAGCACTTCTAGCAGTTCAGTAGGCTCACTGCCTAAAACTGAAATCATCACATATCACGTTTATTGTCGTTCCGCCGGTCAGGTTTTTTTCCAGTCAAAACAATGTTGGAACATCATCGGTCCAAAACAAGTTGAAGTGACACAGATTTCAGCTTGTCTGCCATCAGACTTGCAAAAGTCTAATTTGTGAGACCCATCCCAAAGTACTCGGTGACAAAAAGCAGAAGCAAGACAGCGGGATGAACTTGGTTCAGCTTTTTCACAAAAGACTAATAACTTGTCACTCCACTCCGCCATGAAATATGCAGGTTATGCAAAAAACTGGCAACCACTGGAATGGAATAGAAGAGGGGGGGGGGGGGCAATGGGACATCTGGTGGTTGAATGTTATCAATGCTACCAATAGCACCTTTTACCTCCTATCTTGTCGGGAAGTTGGGAGTTGGGGAAGTAATTGAGATTGTAATCGACAAAATACCTAAATCTAGCCTTCCCGCCTTTGTACATGAATAAAACAATGAATACATTGTTTGATTTGCCATTTCGTTATCCTACAAAAGTTTCAATTTCTGCCGTGTTTAAACGTTTCAAAAAAGTTAAGACCACATTAAATGACTGAAACATTAAAGGAACCAATATATTGGCCAAACATACAAATACTACTCCCAAATCACATATTATTGTTTTATTTGATTTGATTTCAGGTAGTAACGGCAAGAATATTATGTTAAAAAACCTTTTTAATTAAATGTTATCTTGTGGAAAATGGTGAATCTATGTAGGCTTTAAATATACATGTATATGTAGTTTTCTTATCCTCTCCAGCCTTTCATTCTGGAGAATAAAGGGGGTTGTTGGATTGCTATTTCCTTCACCCTCATTAAACTATCCTTTGTGGCCCTGTCTCCTACTCCTCATCCACCACTGACCCTGCTCTACCCTTAGGGGGGGGGGGGGGGGGGTCTCATTTACGGGTCATCGGCTCTCTCTCTCTCCCTTGCTGTTCAATGGCTCTCTCCCTCACCCCCCCACACACTCCCTCACCTTTTGTTTTTCACAATTTAGTTAATCTCCCTTCCCTCTTCTCTCGCTCTCGCTCTCGCTCTCTGAGAGAGAGAGAGTGCTAATAGTGTGTGAGCTCCGTCCCTGTAGGGCCGCCTTGACAGTATAAACACACGCTCCTCCTGCCAGACAGCGACACACAGGACTCATCAAGACGGCTCACTTTGCGTGTTTATCCCCTGCTCGCTTTTAGTTTAATCTGTACTTTGGCCGGCTTCTTAATGACTACCAAAGTGCATGGCACAAGTGTGTACTTGAGGCGCACACATATAGGCGTGGCGTGTTATAGTCGCCGTCTCCGTGGAAAATGTTACGGTCGCCTTGACATCGATCAGCTGTCAGGATGGCCGGCTTATCTCGAGTAGCAATTTCAAAAGTTTTTCTTTGTTTTATTTTTTTTCCCATCATTGCAAACAAGTTGCAATCTCAATTCATTGACTTTTGGTAAATACAGTGAAAAAACCCACTGCAGGATCACACTGAAACAATAGCATAATATATTTATTTATTTATTTTAACGGCAAAAATAACAATTACAGAAATGGCAGCAAACATTTCACGTTATTGCACAATTTCATGAAAAAAATTCGAAATGTGGGGGGGAGGGGAGATGCGGACAGACGGTCGAATATGGATCAAGGTAGGTAAAACGCGGTGGATTGACACAGCCGTGCGGGACGTGTGTGGTGATGGATGGATTAACTCGGTGACAGAAGCGGGGCGGCGGGACACGGTACACGTGACCGTGTCCCGCCGGTGTAGAAGTGACGGCGGACCGACAGGTGTGTGATCTGTGGCGGTCTGGCTGGCTGGTGTGGAATATTGGACTCCGATATATGGACTCGAACAACGATGACATCTGACAAGCTGTGTGGAAATGACAAACTAGGGCACTTGGTCGTGACTCTTTTGACTGTAGAAGAACATCTACTGGGTGTCATGAATAATATGCAGTGACATTGAGTCCAGCAAAAGTATGATAGTGTGATGTAGTTTAATATGGATGACAATGTTATGATATATTTAGGTACTAGATGGAGTCTTGTTAGCTTGTGTTTTCTTGTTTGCCTTGCCTGCACTTGATTATTAGTCTATTGGCTTCACTATTCGTCATTGTGGTCCCTGTTTGATGTACTTATTGTGTTAAATCGGGAGCCAACTTATTGTACTTTTACCTGGTTCTGCTCTTGGAGGCTTGTTAGGAAGGAAATGCACTTATGTTCTCTTGCCTGCCTATGTAGAATGCATGTTATTGTAAGTCGCTTTGGACAAAATTGTCTAAATGATTGTAATACCGCTGCTCACATGTATGGTCCACCAAAAGCTGCCAACAGTTCGGAGAACACGGTAGTATCACAAATCAAACATTTTAGATTAGTAATCTGTCTGATGGCAGACAAGCTCAAATCTTGGTGATGGAGGCGTTATACTTTCTTTTGACCAATTATGTTGCTGGAGGCAGGGTGCTGTAAGCACGTAATTGGCTAACAGCAAACACAAACTTAGCCTGCACCAGTAAAGAAGTAATTTAAAGAATTAAAAAAAGTGTGTCAAAGCAACACGGTATAGACTGGCCACTGCATAAATACACAGATTAAAATCAAAACCCTTCTGAAAGCTTCACCCACTCACCCGAATGAGTTTCTCCCTCGGTAGAATATCTCGAAACAACGAAACAAGGCGTAACTCTGCCCCATGTCGTTTTTGGTTTCCGACCCTGACTCTGTGACATCTGGTCATCTCACTCGGGCCCACCCACAGCTACGCATCTGCCTTACCGGGCAATCCGCCTCGGGCAAAAACTCTGGCTACATAAAACCCAACGATATGGCACTTGGCTAATCAACCAGTAACCGCACGTTGGACAGACAGAGAGAGAGAGACAGAGAGAGAGAGAGAGGGAAAGAGATTGTTTACAGCTGGGTCTCCTAGGAGCTGTGATATAGAGCAGGTTTTTGCACTTTGGACTCACAGCCACATTTAGTTCACTCAGCCGTCGAAGCACTCAGGCCTTGTAAAAACGCACGGCGTCTCCTCGTGAACCTTTAGGGTCTCGGGAAGGTTGAACGTGGTCTCTTCTTTCTCTCCTTTCACTGTATGGTGAGATGCTGTTACTTTATTATATGTATTTGGGTTTAAGAAGCTCTCTTTCTTTGCTACCTGCCGGAAAAACATACTGACACCTTAGGCCTCACTTTTTGCTATTTTTCTTTGTCTCAGTTTCTCTTGCACACACACGACATACACACACACACACAATGACATTTAGTTGTGGCACACTCAAGCTAAAATACACCCACACACACACTTGCATCCTGATGCAACACTCACTCTCTACTGATTTTGGGGGGTTTGAACATCTCTGACTAACGTTTAGCATTAGTGAAACGGCAGCGAGGAGTCCGGTCAGTCGCTAGAGATGGATGTAAATCAGATGATTGGCATGTGCTGGCAGCGCTGCGTCTCTGTTCATAAGAGCGAGGAAAAGAGCTTTCTTGGCTCCTTCACAACAAGACCCATGTGACGACGTGTTGAGCTGAGTGCTCCATTCATTCCCATCCTCGTGATTTAGCGCCTTTTTAAAAACCTGACATCAGGCCATCAAAGCCCTTGAAAAAAGAAAAAACGGGCTGGAGCTTTACACAAAACTAGCACACATATATATATATATATATATATATATATATATATATATATATAGCAGTAGAGAGGGTCAGCAGCTTCAAGTTCTTATGGAGAGTGTTCTTACAGGGTGTATCACCGCCTGGTACGGGAACTGCACCGCACTCGAGCGCAGAGCGCTTCAAAGGGTGGTGCGGACGGCCCAGTATATCGTTGGAGGTGAGCTCCCCTCCCTCCTGGATATATACAACCAGCGGTGTGTGGCCAAGGCCAAACGCATCATAAAGACATTGCCCACCCAGCCACGAACTGTACTCACTGTTACCGTCAGGCAGGCGATACCGCAGTATCAAGTGTCGCACAAATAGGCTTAGAGATAGCTTCCACAGTCAGGCCATCAGGCTGCTGAACAAGGGCGTATAGCATATAACAATGTATATTTTATTACATTGATTTATATATACATATTGCTCTTTTTCTGTGTCCATATATTGCATTTTATAAATTGCATTTTTATTTTTATTTTTTAACTTATTTTATTCTATTCTGTTTTTATCTAACTGCTGTCTGTCGTCGGGTATTGCACATAATATTTTCACTCACTGCTTTATACTTGTGTAAACTGAAGTGACAATAAACTTGACTTATATATATATATATATATATATATATATATGATGTCTGGGAATTGTATTATGATGTTTTGTTCACGGAAAATATATGGTGTACCATGTTAGAGGTCTGTACTCATTGTGGATGTGACACATCTTGCGTATAGTTCGTATAGTTCGTATAGTTCCACATCGTTTCCTCTCTTTTTCATTCCACTCTTCTGTCGGTCTTCACTGTTCCATGAAGCCAAGACGACCACGAGCATAGAGTCAGATTGACTCCTATAATACAGACATATCCCTTTGTGTAATTTCTCTTGTCAAGCAAATGTTGACAGATATATATAGATATAGATATATATCTATTATATATAGATATATATAGATAGATATATAGATAGATATAGATATATTATATATAGATGATATAGCTATAGATAGATATAGATATAGATATATTATATAGATATATATATTATAGATATATAGATATATATATTATAGATATATATATATTCAAGTTTTGGGTGTCAACCTATTTTATTATCATTCTCTCCAACTACTGGTATGGGTATATAGTCCATATACACAAACACACCTAGCTCTTTATCAATGCGTCTTCTCACTGTGTGTGTGTGTGTGTGTGTGTGTGTGTGTGTGTGTGTGTGTGTGTGTGTGTGTGTGTGTGTGTGTGTGTGTGTGTGTGTGTGTGTGTGTGTGTGTGTGTGTGTGTGTGTGTGTGTGTGTGTGTGTGTGTGTGTGTGTGTGAGAGACAACTAGACTGCATGATCAATGAGATTATTCAGTCTCACCCCCTCGGCTGTAGCATGTAGCCACAGGCAATATGACCGCCCCTTACGCACTGACCTTGACAGAAATATATATTTAACGTGTGGAAAGAAAACATGCAATATCTCTCACAGATTTATTTATTTTATTTTTTAAATGTCACGGTGGAACAAAATGTTGACAACAATTCTGTCATCCAAGCGTGAATAAAGGCATTTTTATTGGCATATGTCACTGTGGACGATGCATGTGTATGACATATTATTTATTAGCAATGTCTGCCCTTTGTTGGCTGACCTAAGGTGTAATCACCTCACAGCCCAACTCTCTCTACTTGGTTTTACACACCAATATACATACCAGGAGACAGCAGCTTTATAGCTAGCATACATTACAGCAGCGGTTCCTAAACTGGGGGGCGTGCCCCCTAGGGGGGGGGGGGGGACTGGAGTTATTACAGGGAGGGCGAGGCTAAATATAATTGATACTCAAAAGTCACTTTTACGATTTAGATTTGCCTTTGCAGTTCTGTATTTCTAAATTCTATAGGAGTGTGCAAGCAAAGGATGTGTCTGAGAGTGTCTTTATGCGGGTGGATGTAGGTGGGGGGGGTGGGGTCTGACATTTTATTTTTCATAAATCAGGGATGCTCCAAATTCCCAAACCACTGCATCTTCCCCCCCCCCCCCCCCCCCCCCCACCCATTACTGGGTGCCTGTATAGACTGTTACGATCACATAAACATCACTTAACCTCATGTTTCACACCACATGCCTTTTTGTTATATTGATATAAAGATAGATATGATAGAAGATACATAGCCACTGGTTGTTTAGGTCTTCAACATGCAGATTCTCATGAGCAACACATTCTTGCTGCGAAAAGTTGTTTGAATAATGTCCAAGACTTAATTCAAAGTTTAAAGACTAATGAAACCAAACACTTTCTGAGCATATTTTTTACAAATTGAATGATTTTATTTTTCAGTAAAACAAAGCTAAATTTATTCTTTGTAAATGTACTCTCATACTTTGTTAGAACTGTCTGGTTAACTGTAAATATTGTTTCACTAAAGTTTAGATTTGAACTCACGGAGCTGCAGCGCAGCACTACAGATAAATAAAAAAATCTCCTAGTGATTATCCATCCATCGGTACTTTTCACAAACAAAGGCGCGCTCTGCGCTATTGGCGCTACGTGTCTACGCTCCAGGTCTTTTCTCTCTTCTATAATTTATGCAAGGTCAGCACTAGGGAGACGTGAACTCGGGATGGTCGCCGCGCATTTTCACACAAGCATAGCGGAAGTAACGAGACAACTACAATAACAAACGAATTAGCATAAAAACTGAAAGGGAAAATAGCAAAATAATGAATATAAATGAGGGTCTTGTTAAAAATGAATGACATACTACATACTACAACAAGCTACATACTTTAGAATAGATTGAGCTTCTCCCGATCCTTATGTTGTGAGCTCTGCATTTAACCCATCCTAGTATTAGGAGCAGTGGGCAGCTTGTGTATACAGTGCCAAGGGAGCAGTGTAGGGGGTCCGGGGCAGGGTAGGGGGCTCAAGGGCACCTCGGCAGTGCCAAGGTGGGGGACTCGGCAGGGACAAGGAGGGGGACTTGAACTGGCGACCTTCCGGTTCCCAAGCAAAGTCCTAACAGACTGAGCAATCCTGCCGCTCAGATATGTGTGTGTGTCATTTGTGTGCGTGTCATGTGTGTGCGTGTGTCATGTTTGTGTCATGTTTGTGTCATGTATGTGTGTATCATATTCGGATTCCCCCCCCCCCCCCTTCCCCCTCCTTCATTCCTTCAAACAAACTGTGTTCGAGCCCCACGCTTACGTGGCTCTCACCCCGATAGCCGCGATTGGGTGCGCTCCGCTCGGGCGCCTGGCATTTCCATTACCGCTGTAACGTATAGCTCCTGCCGTGGTCCTTAGCTAGCCTGCTCCACGGAGAGCTTTCATCATTAGACCAGCGTGGGGTTAGCATTAGGGGGGTTCCTCCTGCCGCGGGAGAGGGAGAGAGGGTGGAGGAGATAAGTTTGATTATTCTCTGGGTTTGCTTGGAACTGACGTCTTCTATTCGGGGTGTGTCATTCGTGGAGAAATTATCTGCTGCTTGGACTGCGCTTGCTTTCCACCTTACTTTCAAGTCAAGTCAAGTTTATTGTCACTTCACAGTTGTTTACACAAGTATAAAGCAGTGGGTGAAAATCTTATGTGCAATACCCGACGACAGACAGCAGTTATAAAAATAAGATAAAAATAGAATAAAAATAGAATAAAACAGAATAGAATAAAGTAATAAAATGAAAATCATGGCATCATCACGGCGGTAAAACAACATTGGGATTGGGTTATATATCTTGACCTCGATGAACATGTCATAACCTCTACACTCTGGGGGGGGTCAGATGGAAATCAGAGGGGGGGGGGGGGGGGTGCCATGTGTATTGATCTTTTGAGCACTGATCAATATCTGTGGTACAGTGTAATGTTCGGTTAACATGTCACCAGACAAATTACGCTTGTCAGTTTCAGCCCAAAGTCGATGGTTGGACGGGGTAAAGAGCGGTGGTGCCGATGATGTGATTCCCATGGGCAGCAGGGCCTGTATGAAGGCGTATAAAGTGAGCCCGCAGCTGACCTTGATATGAGCTTCATAGTCCGAATTATGCGAGCAATGCGATCATGACCAGACATAACATTTTTATTAAATGAGTGGCCAGCCGTACATTTTGGCACATCGAGGCGTTTCTTGTTGTTCTTTGTACAAAGGTCTTCTACAAAGTTCTTTATACAAAGATATGCCGCTTAACCATTTTTAACACGTTCGAACCACACATTATTAAAATAAAACTCTAAGGGTTATGCAAACAGGGGACCTTTTTATCGGTCACCTGTTCAACAAAGTCGGCTCTGCCAAAAAAAATTTGTTCATTTGTTCAGCATCCAAATCTGATCAACACTTTCCTCTCAAGATAAAAGCAGTTTGTTGCAATGATCGCACTGGCAGGTTTACAATTCAATGCGGTAATATCGTAACATTCCCATCCTGCTTCTCCTCATTAAGAAGGCTGGCTTGCCCAGCCAGAAACTACCTTTTTTAAACTTGGAAATGTACCATATTTCAGAAGTATGAAGTGCTCTGATTTCACGTGGAATTTTGGCTTAGCATGTGATCATTTGTAGCGACTATGAACAAATACACAAGCTACAAATGTCGATTTCCCTCAGACATACATCTTTGTCATTGATAGAGAGCAGAATTGTCTGTTGTTTCATCCTCTGATGCTGCACTTGTCGCACATCAGTTGAGAGGAATCCTTAGGAGTCTTACTTGAAAGTGGCACTGTCCCATTTCATCAAAGTACACACACACAAAATCCTCTCGTTATCTGTGTACAGAAACTTGGACTTTCAGATAGTCCTCTAGGGCAGTGGTTCCCAACCTGGGGGGCGCGCCCCCCTTGGGGGGGCGCCAAAGATCGCAGGGGGGGCGCCAGGCCTCAGATGATTTGAGGCCTAATATCATATTTCGATTTATTTATTTATTTATTTTTTTTTTTAATATTTTTTTTTTTACATATAATTGTAACGCAATACATGATTGTCGCTAAAAGCCTTGTCTCTACATTACAATAAAATATAGAAATTTATTGATTAATTAATTTTAATAAAAATTCTACAAATTAATCTGATACTCCTCCGATTCGCGCCAACATTGACGTTACTGTGTCAGCTTCCGTGGTAGTAACAGTTTGCTGTGCTTGCTAGCTAGCGACCAAAAAAATGTCTAAAAATGTCTGAAAAACGTAAAGGAGATGACAGCTCATCTGCAATCAAAAAGAAAATGAGGACCTACCTAGAGAGCTATCTTAACTTAGGTTTCATGGAGGGAACGGACAAAACCCGCCCAGAGTGTGTGATATGCAGAGAGAAGCTAGCCAACGACAGCATGAAACCCTGCAAAATGAAGAGACACCAACAGACCATGCACCCAGAAACGGCCGGGCGTGATCGGGACTTTTTCATAAAGAAACAACAGTTTGTTAGGGCTGGCAGCGATGTACAGAAGGCCACCGAGGCCTCTTTTGAATGTGCACTTTTAAAAGCAAAGGCAAAGTCCGGGGGGGGGGCGCAAATTCCAACAGGAGTCATTTGGGGGGGCTCTGGGTGAAAAAGGTTGGGAACCCCTGCTCTAGGGGTTGTAGAGGCAGAGGGGGTTGATATGGCAGAGGAGGGTGTGTGTGTGTGTGTGTGTGTGTGTGTGTGTGTGTGTGTGTGTGTGTGTGTGTGTGTGTGTGTGTGTGTGTGTGTGTGTGTGTGTGTGTGTGTGTGTGTGTGTGTGTGTGTGTGTGTGTGGCTCAATGATTGGAATCTGGGTTCAAATCCCCCCCCCCCCCCCACATGTCCACAGTCCACCTGTAGGGATCCTTGAGCAAGCTCTGCTCATTAATGACGTGATGATGATGTGTCCGGATAATCTTCGTTTATCACCGAGATACGCTGTGTTGCAAAACTTCCGTCCTCTGAAGACTGACAAAACCCTGTCCTTTAATGGTACATGTGGACAATAAATTGAATAACATTGAATTAATGTCAGAAAGGATGTCAGAAAACAGCTTCGCCGTGGACAGTATCCAACATGGCCATGTTCCAAATGTGCTAACGTTCCCAGTTGACGATCCACACGGTTAGGTGAGCTTGAGCACCCTCCACTGGCCACTGTGGTAAATACATGTTCACTCAATACAGACCAGAAAAGGGAAAAGGGATAGGACAGCACATGGAAGAGATGGAGATGGAAGATCCTCGAACAAAAATATTTGTAATTTGTAATTGTAAATAGTTAAATGATGAAAAGGAGGTGGATAAACGGAACCTCTCAAATCAAAAATAAAAGCCTTTTGAAATGTCTTGTGTGCTTAGGTTTCCCCGGCTTCAACCTTTTTCTTAGCAGTTCTCTTACCAGCAGGCACGGACACCCGCGGCCCTCACTCGGCCTGGCCATGAATAGTGCATGACGGCCGTATGTGTCCGTAACCTTTTGGGGAAAACGTGTTCAAGCGAATGCAAAGCACATCGGCCCAAAGGATGGGAGCCAGGGATTGTGTTTTCTGTTCATTACCGTCTGGCGGTTTTCTTATTTGAATTCTTTTTTCAGTGGACGACGAAAAGAAGAGGAATTCTTAGAGGACTGGCGGGCAGTTTTTCAATTACTTGCCCAACCCAAGTTATTATTTTTTTGCATCAAAGCATATCAACCTTAGTTGTGAAATTCCGGTTTCCCCGGAAAACAGAATAAACCTTTTTACAAAAAGTACAAATACTCCTAAGGGACGACTCACTGCAATCTATATATTAAAGTAGACCAAATTCACTTCAGCTTTCAGTTCAGAAGTTTTACCATAAAAAATCCCATTTCCTCTTTAGGTTATCTTAAAACAAAAAAGGCAAACCTAGAGAAAATAATCTCTAATGGCGTTCATTTCTTCAATAGATATAAAGGATGGTGTCCTTATTCCCCGGCCAATACCATCGGGCAGAGATGCTGGGATGATTAGATGTTTGCGGTGGAATCCCCTTCCTCCCGAGGTGGAGAGGTCCCCTGATACTGGGACTTAGACGTGAAAACCAATGATTCAATTATCTGATAGATGTGACCGGCTAGGAAAAGCCTATATCTGGGCTTTTTTTTTTAAAACCTCTGCTACGCATTGCACACTGGCTAATGACTATATTAGTGTGTGTGTGTGTGTGTGTGTGTGTGTGTGTGTGTGTGTGTCTTCTCCTTTTTCATCCACATGAGCCCCTGTTGGCTTCGCTTGGGTGTTTGAAGCACAATCTTTGAACTAGTGCTCCTGCTGACAAATTGTGGAATGTTGGAACTGTGCAGTCTATCTATGTGGGTCTATGGGTTTAATGAAAGATGGACGGGCGGGGGATGGACGTGACGGTGGTGAAAGGCCAGCGTGAGCGGGGAAAGGCTTGTTTTGCGAAGCAAGGGGTTTGCCAGGGTGAGGGTGGTTGTAGAGGCAGAGGAGGGTGTCGAGGCAGAGGAGGGTGTCGAGGCAGAGGAGGGTTGTAGAGGCAGAGGAGGGTGTCGAGGCAGAGGAGGGTGTCGAGGCAGAGGAGGGTGTCGAGGCAGAGGAGGGTGTCGAGGCAGAGGAGGTTGTGGAGGCAGAGGAGGTTGTAGAGGCAGAGGAGGGTGTACACAACCTAAGCAACCTAAAAAACTGGTCTGTGGTGCACACAAACGCCTGGGTACAGGTGTGAATATGACTCTAGTGCTGTAAAGCCAAGTTTCCCCCTTTGATCAAGCCCAAGGAGAGAGCAGTGGGCTCAACATGTGAAACAACACTCGCCATGTGTAAATCGAGGTCATGATGTCATCGTCTTGCAAAACCTCAGGTCCACAGGAAAAAACATTTCTTCTGTGGGGGTTTGAGGAGTTTTGACAAATCTCCGCCTTCACGGAAGGATTTGATTGAAGCGTTGTTTTCAGTGACCTGAAACGCCGTGTCGGTGTGGACGGGAGGGCAAAATACTATGTTTTTAGAAAAACATATCATATACGTTTACCTTTAAATCTTTATGGGGTGCTATTGGACGCTTCACTATCATTCCGCAATGGTGTGGAAGTGCTCACTATTATCTAATCGTCATGCTAATTGTATGCGAACCCCTGAAAAAATATATATCTTAATCTTAAGGATTGAATAGTCTTAATTGGTCTCATACATGCACAAACACAGTGAATTTAGTTTTCTCTTCATTTAACTCATCCTAGCATTAGGTGCCGTGGGCAGTGTAAAAAGGGGTCTGGTGCCTTGCTCAAGGGCACCTCGGCAGTGCCTAGGTGTTTCGGGGACTTGAACCGGCGACCTTCCGGTTTCCCAAGTCCCAACAGACTGAGCTACTGCCGCCCCTGAGGTTTGTTGGCGCCCCTCGCATTATTTTCTGAAACCATCTGATCTAAAGTACTTGTGTCAAATAATCCTAATAAACACCAAGGACGTTTCCTTTGAGAAGAATGAATTTAATTAACATTTAATTTCCATCTTTTTTTTGTGGTTACCGGCTCCGCTAAACACGGCACCGCACGCCATACCGCCTCATGCTTGCAGAGCACGTAGGGTGTCTCCGAAAAGTGTGTGTCCGTCAAGGTCTGCCACGGAGAGCCGCGGCATTTCAGACCTCGGGAGAAGGTCTTTAGTATGGACCTGCCACGCTGACCTATGTCCACCGTTGCTATGGTCACAGCCTGGTTCTCTCCACAACTTCCTCCATCACGTACCGGGGTACCAGCCGACCGGAAACCCCTGTCTCTACATCTTTAATTTCATCCACCTCTCTCTCTCTCTCTCTCTCTCTCTCTCTCTCTCTCTCTCTCTCTCTCTCTCTCTCTCTCTCTCTCTCTCTCTCTCTCTCTCTCTCTCTCTCTCTCTCTCAGAGCGAGATAGAGCTAATAGAGTAGTGTGTGTGAGCTCCGTCCCTGTAGGGCCGCCTTGACAGTATAAACACACGCTCCTCCTGCCAGACAGCGACACACAGGACTCATCAAGACGGCTCACTTTGCGTGTTTATCCCCTGCTTGCTTTTTGTTTTATCTGTGCTTTGGCCGGCTTCTTAATGACTACCAAAGTGCATGTCTTTTCCCCCCTCGTTGTGGTTTGCACTCCCAAATAGTTAATAAATGTTAATTCTTTCTTTTTTGTACTTTTGTGTTTGTGCTGCGTGCGAAGCGGAAGAACAGACCTACTCTTTTGAAATATTTGAATTGAATTTATTTGGCCTTCATTCAGTACCTGGTATACTTTTTTTTTATTTTATTTTTTTTCCACAGTATTCATTCATTCATATTATGCAAATTAGCGTAATTTGAAATTATTCTGGTTACCTTGCTTGAATTTTGTGTTCAGGTTAGAGTTCTGTCCTCCCATGTTTCATTATCATTACAAATGGTTGCTTTCTTAAAATATAATCAGAATTCAATTTTCATGAGGAAAGTTAAAACTAACTAAAAGTGAATGAAATGTTTGAGGGAGACTTTTTTATTTTTGAATAAATATATTAGTAAAAAAACTCTAAGAACTAATGTCATTGTAATTTGTCAAAAGGGGCAGCACTGTGACTCCCGATCCCTTAATGTGTTCCGTCTCGTGTTCCGTGTCAACGTGTCTCCCGTCCTGTCAGAGGGTTTGCAGTTATGATGGAGTATCATGCGGGAACCTGTGAAGCGCCTCGAGACTGTCACCGCGGGGGGTCCCCCGTGTTCATCATCCGCCCCACATGGCGCCGTAATGTTTAACAACCGCCCCCCAACCCCCTCAACCCCACTGCACCCTACTGGCCTACCCCGTGGAGGCTTTTAAATCCACAGAGAGCTTGGGGTTGTTCACACCTCAGTGACTACGTCTCCTCCTTGTGGAAAATGACCCTAGCAAATAATGAGTTGAATGTGTTTTATTAATGTTTTTCCGCGGAGGGGCTTCCGGGACCCTTGGCCCTCAGAAGACACTCCGCCGGGGATGGGGGCCGGCTAGCAAATTAAAAGAGGCAAGTTGAGGAAGAAAGAAAGGAAAAGAGCAAAGAAAAGTACAAAGAAAACCAAATTGGCCTGTCACAGGAGGCGCTTATTAAAATAAGCTGTAATTACTTTCGTCAGATTTAGAAATTATGCAACTTTCGATCTGGCCAATGGATTCAAGCGTGGTTCATTTTATCTGGCAACCGCTTATACACACACACACACCACACCACACACACACCACACACACACACACACACACACCACACACACTTGGAACTTGGAAAAGGCTTAATGTGATAGTGACTAGTAAGTACCGTAAGTAAGTGATGTTTATTTGTATAGCACCTTTCACAGAGTCATAAAGTGCTTCACATGAGTAAAAAGTTAGAAATAGGACAATCTAATGGTATAAAACAAAACATCAAAACACCTGGACATCATACACAGAAACAGACACACACACACACACACACACACACACACACACACAGGCTAGACGAAGGCCAGTGTTAACAGAAGGTGTCAACAGAGACCACAGACCTAGAGTCTGTCCAGTGGAAGCCCTGGTCAGGAGACCTAAGAGACCTGCCAGTCATGTAGGGATGGAGCAGCTCACTCATGTACACAGGTGCCTGGCCGTGATCAACAGAACCTCCCAGTGCCATACCAGATTCTAATTCAAACACTAACACTGACTGCGGTGTAACACTGACTGCAGTGAAACTACAATACTGTGTAACATTACATTACAGTAATTTAGCAGGCGCTTTTATCCAAAGCGACTTACAATTGTGTGTTTCAACAAAGGTGGTAAGAGAACAACTCACCTCACCAGAGGTCAAAAATGGATTTAATTCCTAACAAGTCTCCAATAACTAAACCAGTGCACAGGTAAAAGACAAAAAGGTAATAATAAGGTAAAAGTGCAATAAGTTGGCAAACAATAAAACTAATTGCATCGTATGGCATCGATACTACATTAGGTCCATGTTTACATCCCACCGCACCTTTACACTACTGTACATAGGGCCACTGCAATATGTATATATACATCTGACTCGTATTTGGCAATAGTTAAAATAGTTTATTTTCGTTTTTAAATAATCCATCTTTTTTTAATGGCTGTTGTGTGTAAAGAGGGTTACCCTGAGGATTGCTACACAACTTTGTTGAACTTGTGCAATGACAATTAATGCATGCCGATTCTGATTCAACAGAATCCTAAGTTTGATGGCAAGCCAATGTGAGGAAGCCAAGGTGATGAGGGTGTGTGCGTGATGTCCTGCTGGACCTAGTCAACAGCCTTGGAGCCGTGTTTTTTTAATCATCTTCAGACGACAGAGGGATGACTTGCCGAGGCATGTGAACATTGGAATTACAATTATCCAGGAGAGATGATGCAAAGGCATGAATAATCATCATTCCCAGCTCGGCTTGTGAAACAACAGACCCGAGTCAGGCAATGTTGTTCTAAGATGGAAGGAACAAAATTACACCAAGATTTCCTGAGGTTTCACCATTTGAGGAATGGGACCCCAATACACTGAGCACCCATAGAAACAATACTGTCTGAACCAATAATGAGAGCCTCAGTCTTGCCTGCGTGGAGATGGTGAGAGTTATTGGCCTTCCAGTCAATGATAGCAGTCAAACAGTTCAGTTAAAGGAGATGTGCAGCCGAATGTCAGCGTATAATTGATCCTCAGTCATAAGGGAAGCATATATATACGCAAACAAAATGGGGCCTAAAACAGAACCCTGGGGTACACCGCAGCATAGGGCAACAGTTGCAGAAATGTAAGGACCAACCGAGACGGATATACTCCTATCCGAGAGATAGGAGTAGAACCCGTCCAGAGACACCAACACACTGCCTCAGCCTTTCGATCTAGTAGCACCAAAACAAAGCCTTCACCCACATCAGAGGACATAGTGATGTCATTTGAGACTAAGTAGGGTTGTTTCTGTAGAATGCTTAGAATGCCTCCAACTATTAAACCAGACTGGAACTTATCAAGGATGTTGTGTGCATTTTAGGAATGTAGCAGTAAGCTGTTTGGCAACCACTGGGATCTAGGGCTGGATAAAGGTCCATTTTTTTAAAAGGGGAGGCTGAACGACAGCATGTTTAAAATAAGATGGGACACCATGCCGGATTGTAGGTGGCTATTTATAGTAGACTCCAGGCACGGACCCATCGACCCAAGTACATTCTGATATCATATCATATAGGTGTTGAGGAGACTGCGCTTGATGAAGCTTTTGTAGTGCCCACCAGGTCAGTGAGGGCTTGCAGGGAAATGGTAAAGAGAAACAATTGATCAAAATGGCCAGCCGAGTTGGGCTGACGGGAGTGGGAGAGGGGATGACGCAATAATATGGGTGAATATTGATCAGACGACGGTGCACATGAATGACCAAACATTGGGATTTCCTGTTTCCGTTTAACAACTCGAGATAGAAAGATTTATACTATAATTTTCACCCTACCAAAAAAAAAACCTTTTACTCTCGGAAACAAATGCGAAATGTCATTGACAAATGCGAAATGTCATTGAGAGTGGATCAGATTGTGCCTAATGCGATTTTCTTTCCATGTAGATCAGGATATTAACGCAGAACCCAAACGTGGGATGCATGTGCTGTAATACTTGAGGAGTTTATTGGATTATGCAAAAAATGACGAACGCTGCGAAAAAAAACCCCTGATGTGTTTCAAATGCTAATATGGTGACTGAACAGAGAACACACACGGTACACATCGTCTACCCGGATACAAGAACGCAGTACCAGATCCCGGCTCAATGCTACTACTGCTATTACAATTGTCTCTAACTTAACCCAGTGTATCATTCATAAGTTCCCCTCAGCCGTTCCAACGATCGTTGCCTCCCAGCCAATCAGGAGCAAGGACACTCCGTCGCCTGCAGGCCGTCTCTCTGGGGTTCACTCTTCACTTTTATTTTGTATTATTCTCGTCTCCCTCCTGTGGCTACCTTTTTACTTCCCTCTCATCCACTTCACCCAACACCCCACTTTCCTCCCTTCAATTTCCTCATCCTCTCTCTTTCTCTCTTTCTCTCTCACTCTCTCCTGCGCTGCCCCTATCTCCTAATTGTCGGTGGGTCTTTGAGACGTGCACACCATGCACAGCATGGGATGGAACAAAACTAATGTTTTTCTTAATTTGGTGAGCTGCTGAATAAAAGAGGAAAGGGAGCGTGGATAGAGAGTAGAGGTTTAATAAACAGGGAGAGAGGGAGGGAAGGGGAGAGAGAGAGGTTAAAAAGGGAGAGAACAAGACCATAAACTTAACCCACCACTCATGAGAATAGGGGGTGAAGACAAAGACAGCATTATCTAGTCTGAAGGGACAAACTTATTACAACAATGGGCAGCGTTTTGAAAAGGAAAACGATTAAGGACCAACACGGGGCTTTCTAAGGTCTGGTTGGATGGGTAGAGTGAAGGACCAACACGGGGCTTTCTAAGGTCTGGTTGGATGGGTAGAGTGAAGGACCAACACGGGGCTTTCTAAGGTCTGGTTGGATGGGTAGAGTGAAGGACCAACACGGGGCTTTCTAAGGTCTGGTTGGATGGGTAGAGTGAAGGACCAACACAGGGCTTTCTAAGGTCTGGTTGGATGGGTAGAGTGAAGGACCAACACGGGGCTTTCTAAGGTCTGGTTGGATGGGTAGAGTGAAGGACCAACACGGGGCTTTCTAAGGTCTGGTTGGATGGGTAGAGTGAAGGACCAACACGGGGCTTTCTAAGGTCTGGTTGGATGGGTAGAGTGAAGGACCAACACGGGGCTTTCTAAGGTCTGGTTGGATGGGTAGAGTGAAGGACCAACACGGGGCTTTCTAAGGTCTGGTTGGATGGGTAGAGTGAAGGACCAACACGGGGCTTTCTAAGGTCTGGTTGGATGGGTAGAGTGAAGGACCAACACGGGGCTTTCTAAGGTCTGGTTGGATGGGTAGAGTGAAGGACCAACACGGGGCTTTCTAAGGTCTGGTTGGATGGGTAGAGTGAAGGACCAACACGGGGCTTTCTAAGGTCTGGTTGGATGGGTAGAGTGAAGGACCAACACAGGGCTTTCTAAGGTCTGGTTGGATAGATCTTCGATACAATCTCACAGGGTCGGCGAGGGTCCAAGTTCCACCCCCTAACTCCGAGCTGCTGTGATATGCAGTGATATGCTTGAAGCTGCACTATGCATGGTTTCCCAATAGCTACCTCGAGTGCCTTGAGCTGTAGCTACAGCTATAGCTTTCCCAAGTGAGCGAATAACAGACTTATAGAGAAAAAAAATCCCTGGATGGATATGCACGTTTCATTGTGGATTTCAGACTTTAATGAATTGAGTAAAGTTTAATCTCTAAGAGAGACATGTTGTTTTAACAAGACAAACGGCCTCTGGGGGCCCCTGTAACAAAATCAATACAAGAAAATACCAAAATACCTGAATGCACCTTGTGTGCTCACTGTTGATCTTATCCCTTATCTTGTGTTTGATAGTCTCATCATGTTTGCTATCTTGTTTTGCAAAATAAATGTGGGAAGACTAATATTTAACATTCAAATCCTCAAAACCCACCTATTCCAATGGTAATAAATTATAATAAATCGAGTTTGTATAGCGCTTCTCCTATGCAGAGACAAATCTCTAAATCTCTAAATAAAATAAGAATATAATTAATGAAGCAAATAAGGAATCAAAACAACGGGGGCACCATAAAAGTCTTAAAATAAGACCTGCCGATAAACAAAAGGGTTTTAAAGACCTCGATGGAGGCAGCAGTTCTGAGATGGTCCACGAGGGACTGAGGAGTGATTGTGTTTCAGCCTTATGGTCGGAGACTCTAAAATGAACTATGCGGTTGTGGGTGGATCCTAATGAGTCCAGTTGAGATCAGGAGGGCAGCAGCCTTTGAACACTGGGTATATATACATGTATATTACAATTGCCCAATATCACAATATTGGCGAGAGTGGGACAATGATGGGATGAAGGATGACTTGGCTTTTGGAGGGCGGAAAATGGGGGGATTTTGGTCAATAGCATTCAAAAGCGAGGCGCTCAAAGGACTTGGTTTCAGAAACAAGTCAGTGGTCAGAGGGGAGTATAGAGTCCCTTTCAAAGTAATTAAATGCCTCGTTTAGGGAGAAGGAATCACCCCTTTTATGCCAGCTCTCGGTTAAAAAAAGATCACCCATCGTGGGTGACACAATCATGCATCAGAGTGGATCTATTGGTCAGAGTCCAGAGTGTTAAAGAGTACAACGTGAACAGGGTTTGTGAGAGGCGGAGGCAGCTACACATTTTTTGCCAAAGCTGAGACTGTAAGTCAGTAAGGGCAGATGAGGCACACGTCAAATGCGAAAGGTATAGAGTTGATGTTGTTATTGCACAACAGGGTTAAAAATGCAGCCTTGGCCAGAGCCCCTGTGCATATCCTACCATTAATGAAACATCAGCACTTTATGCACTGGGAGGCAGAAGGCTTGAAGAAGCTAAGCGTGGTTTAAATTCCGGCCGACCGTGGTTGAATGAGTCCTACTGGTTCCAAAAGGTGGTGAAGATCTGTCGGGGGGGGGGGGGGCCCCCAAGGATGATTGAGAATCCAGCAACCGTAGGGTGACGGCTGTTGGGGATGCTCCATCGGGCAGGGGAGGGGGGGCTTGGTTACTTTGAATACTTTATCTTGTTTTGTAAAGGGTCTAATCCAATGCCAACGTCTGAGTCCCAGTAGGGGTCTCACCATGCTAAGAATCGTAGGTGCCAGGGCTTGCGTCAGGCCTTGCGATTTGAGTATAGAAACTGTTATATAATAGTTTTACAAAAGGAGATTATTTCTAGTTATTCTGAAGAAAAATTTGTTCTAATGAACTAATTAACAAATCTTAATTTGTTGTGAAAACATTACACACACAGTCTCGCACACCAAATGCACACTTGTTGTTTAAAATGTTAATATTTTTCCTTTATTTTGAAATCGTTTTTAGTCCAGCATATAATACTGTGCTGTTATTAGGCAATATCGTTAAGTCTAAAACAATTCTAATAAAATTTCCCATAAACTATCGCCATTTTGGCCAGCAGTTTCGAATCGTAACCGCTCTGGTATGTGTTCTTGCACAACGCTTTGGCTGAAACCAATTGAATGTCCGTGTGCCCCAACCCAAGCCAATCAGATCCCATGAATATATTGTCATCATCTTAGCTCAAAGTGACAGGTTTTTCTCAACACACACTAAAACACACACACACACACACACACACAGACAGATCACATTGATGGCATGAAGGGGTCTAATTTGGCAAGGGGACCTCAGCCACCACCGCCTGTCTATATGCTAATGAAGTACCAACAGGATGAATAGCGTAACATATGTAGAGAGGACGTGGGGATGAGAGGAAAGTGAGCGGGAGAGAGAGAACGTGGGACGTGTGAGTGTACTGCAAAAGTTGCCCACTTCAGCGGCAACAGGTGTGGTGATGGTGATGGAGGAAATTTACTTCCAAACACCATGATTAAGGGACTGTGACTGTGAGAATTTACGGGCAAAGGCTGTTAGCGGTTATTATGAATTTCCAAAAACGAATGCGATTTGTCAAGGGAGTTGGGAATGTAACTGTAGCAGGAACACTGGGTTCAGGTAACTGTCCCACACTAATCTCTAGGCCCTGAACACACCACCTAAAGTAGGTCAACTCCTCCCCCAGAGCCAACCCCTAATTAACTCAGTATTTAAGGCACCTGTGGCATCATGGCAGCCTTTGGTTTGTTTGCTGCCTGCCTGTTGCCACATGGCCACCTTAAGGGTAGGTACATTGTCAGATACTGGATGTCATGTTTGATCAACTTAATATTACTCATGTGCATCTTATGTTATCACTGAATTAGATCCATTTGTATTAGCCTACTGTCAGCTTGTATCCTGGTCCACCTGGTGTTCCTTTGGCCAAGTGTGATGCCTGAAGTTCCTGTTAACCTGGAGGGATGTATGTTGTTCCCCCCTGGCCCTGCTTAGTACTTTAATATTAATCATGCTGAGTAGTGGTAAGTTTATAATTACCTAAGTTAAATTATTGAAATGTCTACTTTGGTATTGTAATCTAATGTACAATGTGTTTTTCCTACTATGTGGTATCAGCTGCTGTTTTGTTAGTTAGGTTTTGCATAAGTTAGGTTTTGCTTGAGTTAGGTTTGTGTTTCAATTTAGTTTCGCTGTCTTATATTTAGGATTTTAGTGTATTTTACAGTTTGCTCGTTTGGACCAACTGGATAATTGTTTCTTCTGCTTTATACTCATTTGTTGTTTCTTTGCCTCTTGTCGTGGAGTTGGAGCCAGCTAGTGGTGGAGGCACACAGTCTGATTCCCTCCACGGCTTGTAGTGGTAGGAGCACAGGGACACAGTTTGTAGTGAGTGTTGGATTGCAGTGAGCACCGGTGGTGGGTAAGGGGGACACAGCCCTGTTAGACTGCCTCCCCCTGGCCGGTGGTGGGTAAGGGGGACACAGCCCTGTTAGACTGCCTCCCCCTGGCCGGTGGTGGGTAAGGGGGACACAGCCCTGTTAGACTGCCTCCCCCTGGCCGGTGGTGGGTAAGGGGGACACAGCCCTGTTAGACTGCCTCCCCCTGGCTGGCATCTGCCCACTCCCCTTTTCCCCTCATTGATTTTAGTCATTTCCTATATAAAGTGTTCTTACCAAGAATAAGCAAATAAATGTGATTGACATGTTGAAATAAACTGTTTATTATTTATTCAACTTTTTCATTATAATTTAACCACGTCTTGTGTCAGTCACAAACTTGTAGAGCCTTCTTATTTTCTGAGGTGTCAATTAAATATCTCCTGGGGCGAAATTCCCCAGGTGGCGTTGTCAGGCATTTTGGTATTTGGGTGGCTCTGTCTTTGAAAACGACCACCCGCCACATAACTATTTAGCTTTTAACAGCAAATAGAGGTATATGTGGACATTGGGTTTCAAATCAAGAACATTTCGATTCATAAATTGTTTCCAGGTCGAATACTGAATTGTGCTAACGGCGAGATTTGGGGGAGGGAAAAAAATTATCATAAATATATGCAATTCTTTGGTTGCAATCATGTGTCTAAAATTAATTACGTACACATTTGAACAAAACAATGGCTGTCTCGGCTATGTCTGCTTTATTGAATATCCTTTTTTCAGAGTAGAACTCTTATTTAGATGGTGATCGATCGGCCGCTGATTAGTCATTATTGGCCGACGTATTGGCCGATCATTAGAGCCGATCAGATGACGCAAAATACACTTTTCCTTGGTGTGCGAATAAAAAAACATGCAATGTGTGTGAAGCAGAAATGCCGGCAGCACTGCCGAGAGCTACCCGTTTTTTGCATCACAAATGTGCGACGTTTAATCTATTTATAATATACATTATTTATGAATACAGACATCGTAATTGTGTGTACGGTGTGCTCTGTGTGTGTGTGTGGAGTGAGAGAGGGAGGGACCACACATTCACGCATACACACAAACGAGAAATTGACGAGAAAGTCATGGAGCAAAGTAGTGTGTGTGTGTGTGGGGGGGGGGGGAGAAACACACAGACCGCACACACACACCGAAGAGAGATGTCAAGGAGCAAAGTGGAGAAGGATGGTGTGTGAGCATGGATCTTTTGTACAAACTCAAAGGTGCTGGTGCATACAAGCAATGAATTCAATGTTTTATAAATAAACCAGCCGGTTGGGCAGCATTTACACTGTCATACACTGTCATACTTTTGCTGGACTTTCTGGAGTCATTACAGTCACTGCACTGTATTCATGATGCTGCTGCACTACTGGCACTTTTAAATGCTTTTAAAATGCTTTCTGCATAATTCACATGTTCATCGATCACTTCAATCTGTCACTTTCTTCTTTTTTTTATTGTTCATTTGTATTGTACAGTATTCTTATTTTATTATATAGTATAGTGTTTTACAAAATGTATACTGTGGGAGGGAATGGGGAGTAAGCATTCCATTGTAAAAACATCTTGAGTCTGTCTTGAATCTTCTTGATACCTTCTTACTTGTTACCTTGTTACCTTGTTACCTTCTTTCTCTTCTCTCTGGACTTTAGCTCATGTGTTTAAATGACTTGAGAGGAAGCGGACACAAATATCCATTAGTCAAAAATACTATACTATATATAATATCCCTGAAAAAGAGACCTCAGACTCTTGTCAGGGCTCTTCAAGTGTTCACTTCACAAATAACCCAAAATGTTGAGGTTATGACACACACACACACACACACACATAGCTAGCTGCTACTAAGAGGAAGAAGCTGTGTCTTGGAGATTTCTGTGACATAAACTTTGCGGCAGGTTCCCGATGCCCCTTTCCAACGTGTGTACGCCCATGTGTGGAATTCTGTGAATGTTATATTTGAGGTCAGAAACAATAGCCAATCAACTTTATTATACATTTTTAAGCAGTTGTCCTCTTTCCAGGTGTCTTTGTCGCCCAACCAGAAGACTTCTAGTAGGCCAGTGGGATTTGGGTGGCTAACATTATTCATTTTTCACAGACGGAGGCAATATTTTTTGGGGCATGGGTGTCACGGCCCCACGTTTACCCAAGAATGTGTTTATTCATTCTCCCACCCACCAACCCTCTCTCTCTCTGTGTGTGGGGGATATTAGCAGTCTCCCAAGGAAAAAATCAATGACCCTGATTTACAGGGGACAGAACGCTCTGTTCTGGTCCCCAGCTTTATTTTTGGCCTCACACCGTCTGAAAGACGTTTTATATTCTAAACGGAAAGCCATGTTATGTCTATTCTAGCTGTGTTTCGCAGGGGACACTATTGGCTATTAAAATGCACTTGTGTACTTATGCCTCGTTTCCACCAAAGCAAGCCTAGTTCTAGCTCTCGGGTGGCGCGAGAGCCGGTTCGCAGTTGGTTCAATTGGCGAGCCGTCTAAGAACTGGTTTGCGTTTCCACCGACTTTTTCGCCGAGAGAGCCACGTCATGACGTCACTGTTAACGTCTCTGCTTTCCCAGCAGCTAGCGCCAACTTCCACAACAGTGGATTACATGATGGATGTAAAAGTGTTGCTCCTGGCTTTGAGGCTACAAACAGCTGCTCGTCTTTAGTGCTATGGACGCGATTACGTTGAAGCCCCTAACGGTGATAAAGGACTATACTAATAAAATGGACTTGACGTTAGAGCTGCATTAATAGAGTACTTAAACAGAAGGGACCATTTGCCTTTTCTTCTTCAAAACTGTCATCTTGTATTATGTTTCTCGGTTGATAAAGCATAATGAAGCGGACATTGTATGAAAAATAGAAATGTTTTATAAAAAAAAAAACATTAAATACACAATATACAGTAATCACAAAATGTAAAAGTGTAGAGTGCAGTGTAATAAGTCCATGTTAATAAAGCTCCGAGGGGCTGAGGGGCTCCTGAGAGCTGCAGCCCAGTGGGGGCGGTAGCTCCGCATCGCATCGTCCAGGGAAGACGACTCCATAAACAACTAAAACAAGAGAAAAGTGCATTAAAACATGACTCCATTACACTTTACTGTTTTTAGAAAGTAGCATCCTGACATTATCAAGGTTAATATCGGCTAACAGAAGCCTAGCAATCATAGCTCCTCATTTGTGATGATAGGAACATAACATTGATGTGATAATGAGCAGCTCGCTAAACAGATTATAAATACAAAGCTGGTTGGCAACACGGGAAAGATTTATAAAGTAAAACTTACCAGGACCAGAGTGACAGCAGCGGATCATCAGTTTGTTATCGATTAGCTCCTCGTATCGTCCAGTTTGTTATCGATTAGCTCCTCGGTCCTGTCCCCCGCTGAAGACATCTCACGCTGTAGTTTTTCTAATAGCGGTTTGTTCTAGAAGCTCCTCTAGTTTATTGTGACCTTCTGCCGAGGACAACAACGCAAACAAACGCAGTTTGTCTCGTCCACGGACCACTGTCACCTTCACGTCCACGGAGAATTTTACTGATTTTAAAGATGGTGGAAAAAAACTGAGTTTGTTTTGAGTTTGTCCGATAAGCCCCGCCCCCAGCCCCTGACGTAGTGGAGCCTGCTGGCTAGCCCTGCTTCGAAGTGGAGCCGCAAACGAACCACTTAACGGAGCCAGAAAGTGGCTCCATTGCGGTGGAAACCCAAAGAACTGGTTTGAGATGACGCGCAAGCTCCGAACCAGCTCTCAAAACAGCTTGGTGGAAACGAGGCATAAGAGATGTTCTGTTTAAACAAATAATTTGTTTGAATCAATGTTTGTTCCCCGTGGATGGGTGAATGCTGTTTGCTCGCTAATTCGCTTCATGTGTGTGCGGGGAAGTGTGCTTGTGGGTGTGTGTGTGTTGTACATGCAATGTATGAGAGAAGGATTATGGTGTTTATGTGCTATAGATACGTTAAGACCCTAATGAACCAACTTGGGGATCAATGAGCCATAGTGGTCAGAAGGTTGTTAAATCTATTGTTTGTTAAGCACATGTGAATGAGGCTAGAGTACTATTAGTAGTATTAATTAGTCTTGGTACAGTACATCCACCAGTAGGCCCGCTGGTGAATGATGCAACCTGGCAAGGACGGCCTAAAGTGCACTGAGCCGAGGCATTGATTGCTGTGGAGATGAATGAGCAGACACAGTCAATAATTATAAAAGCGGAGAAAAGCCAGCTAATGAACGGAACATCTATAATGAGAGAGAGAGAGAGATGGGGAGAGAGAGAGAGAGAGCGAGAGAGAGAGAGTGAGAGAGAAAGATTCACACACACAGAGACAGATGTCCTTCTGATTTCATTCTCCTCAGATCCCGACTGTTGGAGAACCTTTTGTTCCTTCGCTCGGTTCTAATAGTAACGGTTGCTTCTCGTTCTTCACTAGAGGATGACGAGGAAAACACTAGCGCATGATATGCTGTCTATACTTAGATATATGAGCGGATATTATCGCTAGATATATCTATCTAGATAGAGTAGATTGACGATGGTAGATAGAGCTCATCGCGCATATCGCTTAGTCTCTCTCTCTCTCTCTCTCTCTCTCTCTCTCTCTCTTCTCTCTCTCTCTCTCTCTTCTCTCTCTCTCTCTCTCTCTCTCTCTCCTCTCTCTCTCTCTCTCTCTCTCTCTCTCTCTCATCTCTCTCTCTCTCCTTTTTTCCATTTGTCTTCTTGCACTCACACATTGTACCGTTACCGTCGTTTTTTGCCTAATTATAGCGAGTTTTGCAGCTCGCAACGCGAGAAAGAAATGTCACTAAACACAATGTTTTTTAATGCAGTGAAGATGCTGTACACTTAACACCAGAAGGAGATTGAAGATTCAAATGAATGTGTCTATGAACTCCTTTTATTACTCATAAAATCATGTGGGCCACCTTGTTTAAACCTGTGTGTGTGTGTGTGTGTTCCACTGCTCCTCCACCAGACATATCAAATATACCCACTGTGAGTTGCTTAGGATATAAAAAAACGCTAAAATCTACGTTTTTTTTCGCTTTGCAGAACATTCGGGATTGCAAACGCAATCTGCTCTCCTGCGAAACATCACTTCAGTTAATTACCCCGAGTGGATGAATCACCGCCAGCTCCCTCTCTCTCGCTCTTATTGTATTGTATCCCGTGTCTGGGGTTTGTTAGTCTGCCGTGCTCGAGGATAGCACTTCATATTTCATCTTTATTTTGTCTCGGGGCAGCGGAGACTGCGATGACGAGAAGAAATATGTGCTTGGTGATAAAGGTGCCTTGCTATCTGAGGCGGGTTCATACGGAAATGTGTGGCAGATACTTAGCCTTGAGTCCACCTGCGTGTCCTATATTATCCTATATTATCCTAGATTGAGTGTTTTAGTTCCTACCGGATATGTTATTTTTTTAATATATTTTTTTATATTGTGAAACTCCTTAAGTCACACAAACATCCAATAACATTTAACGGGTGCCTTGAGAGTCACTCAAACTTTAGATAATTGAGGAGCAGCTTGTGTCTTTATCGCCTCTTATGTTTTCTGACAATATGGCAAAGTGTTAAGCGCTGCAAAGTGCCTGTCCCTCATTCTGGCGATTTCCAATCTCGCTAAAAGCACCCCTCGCCACATCATAGACTCGAAACTGTCATAAAAATGCAAATAGAACCACTGTCATATCGCAGCATCCGGCACACAGACAATGGATACTTGGTTGGCAACTCTTAGCCCCGATTCATGTGGCCAGCAGAGCTGTGTTGGTATACCAACAGCCTAGCCTCGCCAGCTAGTACGGCTGCTAACTATCCATCCGTTTCCAAAGAGAGACTGACGAGCCCAAACTGGCAATTTGGTGGTGGTTCTAACTAGCTTAGCTTACACTTCTCGAGTCTGTCGAACGGCGGACGTTTAACCCCTTGTTCCTCCTCGTATAGCAGTCATCCAGGTGACCTCACCGTTCAGCCTGATGGCCAGCGCTTCTGGCGGGAGCGGCTGATAGCAGTCCTATCCATCAGTATGCCGGTAAGCCCTGCCAGCCCACGATCCCGCCCTGCCCCAAGCTAGCTGACCACTCAGCCAGCTAATGTGAAGCAGTGTTGTCCTCGACGATACAAGACCCTGGGACCACCCCCCCCCCCCCCCCCCCCCAAGGGGACACAATTATGGGCTGTTCGAGGTTAACAAGGAACAAAAGGGAAAGCAAGGGAAAAAACTCTCAACAATGTCCCTCTGTCCTCAACTCCCTGTCCCCTTCCCCACTTCATTACCTGCCTAGTCTTTCTCTCTCTCTCTCTCTCACTCTCACTCTCACTCTCTCTCTCTCTCTCTTCTACAACTCCCCCCAGCTCTGTAATTTGCGAAAGTGTGAAAACCTCTCTACTTGTTCTTTCCTCCTCTCAAATTGCCTGCTGGCTTGTTTTTTTCCCCCATCTCTTTTTCTCCACTCCTGTGTGTTTTGGGGTGAAATGAGTTGACTTGGCCGGGTATACAGACACAGGACACATCCCTGTGTTGGCGTGAACCTGCACCTGAACCCTCCACTGCAACTAGGAGGCAATGCGCCTCGCACCTTTCCTGTCTGCAGTCTGGTGGTATTGGTGTGGTCCAGATTCTAGCTTGAAAATTATTAAAATAGCTATGGGGTTGAAGGACCACCTGACCCCCATCATAACCTTGACTTGAAAGGTTATTGCTTTTGTTAGGTTGGACGTCTAAATCGACACACTTGCATACCGATATTCCATGCATATATGCATGGATACACGCATACATACCTACATACATACATACATACATACAGGTACATACATAAGTTACTACGTAACACAAAATATGTATCCCTTGCTGGTTGATAGCCTTCCCTTGAAGATTCTTCAACCGGCTTTGTATCATTTCAATGTGGCTAGTGTATGCTAATGAACCATGTTTACCTCTCCTCCATGTTGCCTGCACCCCCTGGACTGTGGAAGATATTGGCCTTTTTGCCATCACTTAGAATTCCATCAAATCTAAACTCAGCTAAGTTAGAACATCGCGTCTGCACAATATGTACATATCACCCATCAATCACTTTATTGTTATTTTTTGATGTGTTATTTTTTATTGTGTATAGTGTTTATATATATATATATATATATATATATATATATATATATATATATATTCTAGAATTTAATACTGCAGGAGGGAATGGGAACCATTTCAATGTACTGGTACCAATGTTGCAAATGGCAAATACAATTCTTGAATCTAGTTGCTATAGTATGACCAATATATGGACATATTTTATGTAGACATAAAACAGACCTCAACCACATGGCATTAGACTTGTAGATGGTATTGAACTCCGCAAACACCCATTGGCCAAGACAGACGGTGTCAATCAGGAGAGCGTCCCCCTTTTAAGGCGGAGCACAAACCCCGGAGAAACAAAATACTACACACACACAAGTTTTGCTTTGGTGTTGACTCTCGAGACAGAACCTCAGGTTCACTTATTTGACTGCTATGATAGTGTATCAGAGTTAGGTATTAGAATAGATGTCCTCCGTATCGTCTCCAACCATCAACCCTAAGTGTAGGACGGCTAGCGTTGTCCACGACAAGAGCTACCTTTGTGCGCGTCATCTGGCGCCATCTTACCCGCCATCTTACCCAAACTCTGTCATCACAAGATAAGGGGTTTGATTTAGCATTGGTTTACAAGCTGCAGGTGTTTTTCACACTATATCCCGAATGTGTGAAAGAAATGAGGTTAAAAAGCAACGGGATTCCCCTTTCACAAAATAAAGAAGTGTGACTGTGAGTCCATTGAAATAGTTTGATGTTGTATTTATGTTTTTTCAGGGGCGGTGGTATAGATTTAAGGTAAGGTGCTCATTCTGTCTTTTAAACTGTCAAAAACCTGGTGAAAGAATTCAAGAAAAACTTGAAACAGAAAAGGGGCTTATACAAGGAATTGGTCATAGATTCAACTTTTCCAAAGAGCTGTTCTGAGGTTCTGCTCACCTTGGGACTTCCTTAGACCAACATCATTTTTTCAAACAACAGCTTTGCTGGACAATCTGCAAGCTTGAAAAATGGAGGTCCTGTCAACCCGAGATTAGGAAATGCTATACACACACACACACACACACACACACACACACACACACACACACACACACACACACACACACACACACACACACACACACACACACACACACACACACACACACACACACACACAGCACAGCCAAAATGGCAGGTTTGCGACCGCATCGAAGCGCTGCATCCAGCTCCGGTCGACTTGCGTGTGTGCAGGGGCCCCTTAATTCTACAAAAGTGCCAATCATTTATCTATACCACGTGAATGATGAGGTCCCTCTCGTCTCACAGGGACACACCTCACTGAGCGTACACTGACGATGGGCTCTATCAAAGTGGCTCTGTCACACGGCAGTTTTGACAGCCGATGACTGCGATGACAGTCTGACAAGCGAGCCGATTTGAAGTTATTGTTGGGGGGAGCCTGGGGCACCGATGTGAAGAAAGAGGCACCGACGTGAAGAAATGGACCCGGCAGAAGAAACCGAGAGAGAGAGAGAGAGCAGAACATTTCCTCCGTCTTCTCTTGACACCTGTATCATTCACTCATTAATTTACACACACAGGTCAGCTCAGCTCCTTAGCTGCCTGATGATGAGCATACGCCCTAAATGAAGACGAGTTACCATGTTACCTTCACACTCACACACTCGTATGCGCGCACTAACGCACGCAACAGGAAACTGTCCGTACACACCGACGCCTTCCCAGAATAAAGACACACACACAGCCCAGTCCCTCTCTCCCTCTCCCTCTCTCATGGTGACGGCCCATTAAAAGCCATCCCCTGTGTGACATCACACGGCGGCGCCCGCCGATCCATTCTCCTGCCGCCGCCGTTAGTGGGAGTTAATGACGAGGCGCTGGCGTGACGGGATCGATGAGAGACAGCGGCTCGCCGGCTAGCCAAACACCCCCCCCTCCCACGTCCCTCCCCCCACCACCTCCTCCCCCGCCACCTCCTCCCCCGCCACCTCCTCCCCCGCCACTAGCAGTAGCCAGCAACGCTCCATCTTCATGACTGTTAGCGTCGCCACCGGCGCTAACTTTGGCTGCATCTTTTCTTTTTTCTTTTTCATCTGTTTTTTTTGGTTTAATCATGAGAAAAACCAAATGGATGTGTGGTTGCTGTTGATGATTTGATTGGATTTTTTTTTTTAAAGACACATTGTGTTTTAGGTTTAAAAAAAGATGTACATAATTGACACTGTTGATTCTAGGAAGACGTGGCGGAGGTGACGTCTGAGGGACATGCGTTGCTGAGATCCAATTACTTTTCATGGTGCTCCGTCAAAATAGATCCTACAACTTTTAGTTTCCATGGAGATTTTGGGGAACTTTATTTTTTTACAGGTTCCACTTGGAACATTATAGCGTTTGAGGGGATTGTTGTAGGGCAATTGATTCATAAATTCATAAATTGCATTTTTGGCTATCTTTATAAAATTGCAGCAATAATACTTTAGTTTAATGTTCCCTTTAAACGCACAAAGAAGCACACACACACATTGCCGTTTTGGTGGTCTTTATAACATTGGAACGTGATTGACAGGAGAGATTGCTCTAAAAATGACATATCGAGTCACAGCGAAAATATTGTTGTAGGTCAGTCCAGTTCAAAATGCAGGAACCACTAAATCGTCTGAAATACAAGTTCGAAAAAGCTCGAAAATTCAAAAAGTAGCAAAGTTCAACTCCTTAACGTTTCGAGAGAGAGAGAGGGAATACATTTCAGTGAGTTGAATACTCAGGTGTCAGGTGACGCTCTACCCTGAAAGCCTTCTTTGTTCACCTGCTTCAAACCCTTTCTATCTACTTTTTTATCTTGTTTTTTTCCCTCTGCTCTCTCAAAATCCAATTCAAAGGGGCTTCATTGGCATGAAACAAAAATGAGAACCATCTGAAATCTATACAGTGCGTCTCTCTTGCCCCACACACGCACGCACGCACGCACGCACGCACGCACGCACACACACTCTTGGTTCAATCTAGAGGTGTAATCAGCTTCACAGAGCAAATGAGCATCCCACAGTGTTTATCCATCACGGTGTGTCGTTATGTCTTTCTACCGGCGGTAGAGAGCACTCACTCGTGAGTCTCAAGCACACCATTGTGAAGAGAATGGGACCTCAAAATGCCTTTTGACGTACCCCATCATTCCTCCTGAGAAAGGTCCTCTGTCAGTGATTATTGATTATTATTGATGATGACTGCGTCACAGTCATCACCCTCCGTCGTTAAGCCATCATATTTAAATCAACCCTGACACACCGGATGCATCAGATGAACACGTACACACACCAACAAACACAAATGTGCATACCAAGTGTGTCCTAGAATTGCACTTGAACACACTCATGCGCGTGCACATACACACACACACACACACACACACACTCCCACAAAGGCACATGTGTGCATACACATGCACACAAGTGTGCCTATACGAAGGGCCTGTAAAAATACACACAATTTAACACAAGCATGCTCACACACACACACACGCAGTACATATGCACACACACAGTACATATGCACACACACACACACACACACACACAGTAAATATGCACACACACACACACACAGTACATATGCACACACACAAATACGGTACATACGCACAAACACACACATACAGTACATACGCGCACACACACTCACACGCGCGCATTCAATTTATATTGAGACAAAAGCACAGGCCCGCACACAACCCGCACACAAGCAGCAGTGAACATAGACACACGGTCTATGGTCCTTTTCCCTTTCAAGTGAACTGCGCCCAGTATATTTATCAACGTCTCCGCCACTCGCAGCCAGAGACAAAGTGCTGGAGCAGTTGATCAACGGTAGTGGTGATAGTTGATCAATGGTAGTTGATGGTAGTCCCAGCTCAACAGAAGTTGAGCGGGGTATTAAAAGCTTGTTGGATGTTGTGGACCTAACTGCCCTCTTTTCGTATTGTTCTTTTAACTTGAGGGTATTCTGAGCGATTAAATCTGTGAGTGTTTTTGTAGGAAATGGGCTTTAAAGGACGGGTATTGTGCTGCTAGCCAGACATGGTGTTCTGAGACGAGATATTTTAGTCGATGTTGGGTGTTGTGGATGTTCTTCCAAGATATAATTAAGTGATTTAGGGAACTAAAAAAGGGAGAGTTTCTCATTTTATTAGACTGATAAATAAAAAGAATGCCTATTCAGATCACACCCACGTTTATAATGAGGTTAAGGTTAATCGTGCGTCTCGTGAATAGACAATTAATAGAAAAAAATATCCAGCCGTTAATGTCAAATTAGATCATCTTATTAATATGAATCTAGTCTAGGGAATATTTGTGTCTGTTGTATTCACTGAATGTTGATTTCGTATTTTTCAAATTATGATTCTTCAGTTTGGTACAACATTTGGTACAAACTGAAACTATTGATCTTCCCCCATCCACAGCCCTTTGAGAAAACAAAACAAAACACAAACATAACCTGTTGCACTACAAGTCCCATGATGCTCCAGCAGCCCACTCCTCAACCATGATATGTATAAGTAATATAAGTATATAAGTAAATGCCAGCTGGCATCCATGAGCCATTTTAGGAGTTGTGGTTGATAAAGCCTTTGACAAGGCAAATCTGTGCTTTAAGAATTATTTTAATTATTCGATTTAGGGCCGTTCATACTCTACATCTAATGAGCAGTAAAAGCAAGTCGTAGGAATAAATCTTCTTCCAAATGCATTTTTTTGTGTGTGCTTTCGTATAATACCAGGTTTAAATCGGGGTGCGATTAAAAAGGGATTCGCTGATGTCAGCTAAACTGCCGTATGAACAATGAGCCAAGCGTGAACCACCAACCAATCGGAAAACAAAACCTTTTTCACTCCCGCGTGTAAAGAATCCTCCATTTCCAAAGCACTTCTTACGTGAAGCACGGACATTTGACAAATAGTATTACAGAGACAAAACCACCGGGTTCACGAAGATTACAACTAAAACACTCTGCCGTTTAAACTGCAAAGACAAGGATAACGATGTCAGCGGCAGCTACAGAAGACTCTAGACCCGCCGGCTGAGGGAAACACTACACACTATTTGTGTTGCTGGAATTAATGCAAATCTCTTATCAACTGTTAAAGGCTCAACATGCTTCTGTGTGGTTTTGTCCTAATTCCTACGTGCCCCTCATTGTGCCCCTCATTACCCTGCATCTCCCTTCACCTTACCTCAACTCTCCTCACCTCATTACCTCCCCTTACGTCACTTAATCTCCCTTCACCTTATCTCAACTCTCCTGGCCTTATTACCTCCCCTTACATCACCTAATCTCTCATCGCCTTACCTCAACTCTCCTCACCTCATTACCTTCCCTCACCTCTCCTGGCCTTATTACCTTCCCTCACCTCTCCTGGCCTTATTACCTTCCCTCACTTAATCTTCCATCAGTTTACCTTAACTCTCCTCAACTCATCACCGTCTCTCACTTAATCTCCCATCACCCTACTTCAACTCTCCTTGCCTCATCACCTTCTCTCACTTAATCTCCCATCACCTTACCTCAACTCTCCTCAACTCATCACCTTCTCTCACTTAATCTCCCATCACCTTACCTCAACTCTCCTCGCCTCATCACCATCCCTCACTTAATCTCCCATCACCTTACCCCAACTCTCCTTACCTCCTATGAACTCACCTTGCCTCGTACCCACTCACCACCTCTCATCTCACTTCCCATCTCCTCACGTCATCACCTACTACCTCACCTCAAATCTCCTAATATCCCTTCACCTTCTTTTCCCCTCACCTCCCCTCCTCTCTCTTCAAACCCCTCTCACCTCATCTCACCTCATCTCACCTCCCCTCCTCTCTCTTCAAACCCCTCTCACCTCATCTCACCTCATCTCACCTCCCCTCCTCTCTCTTCAAACCCCTCTCACCTCATCTCACCTCATCTCACCTCCCCTCCTCTCTCTTCAAACCCCTCTCACCTCATCTCACCTCATCTCACCTCCCCTCCTCTCTCTTCAAACCCCTCTCACCTCATCTCTCCTCCCCCTGTGCTCATGTCACCCCCAGTCACCTATTAGTTCTGCTCAAGCCAACATGGCCTCATGAAGACTGTAGTTACTGATAAAGATTCCTCACACAGTCCCTGTAATTCTCACATCCCTCACATCACACGTTTCTTTGGGAAAGTTATTCACCGCGTCCTCCAGTGAACCTCCAGTGAACCACAGCCAATAGAATTGCGGCAGACACACAGACACCTACTCATGCATTCAAATCTCCATACGTGGATAAAATGTATTTATTAATATACCATTTCATGTAGGTAGCAGTATGAGTTATCCGTTGAAATAATATAAAAGTCAAAGTTCAACGCAGTAATTAATTTATGTATGGATGCAGACAACTGGCACATTTTTTTAACTAAGAATGGCCGGCGGCCAAACCACCGTGTCCAAATAGATTTCACACATCAACCCTCCCTCAACCGAAAACACTCTGTCATGTATCTCACTCCATGTCAATGTCATGTACAATAAGCTACTCCAAATGTTAACATGGTTCACTGGGCACAATAATGATCATCAAACACCTTTAGGCGAACATATAGGAGGATATTTTATAGAAGTACAACTCCAGCAGCACCCTTACCTTCTGCCTCCATAATCATCGTCATCGTATAGAAGGCTGGGATTGGTAAAGGCAAGTCAAAGAACTTATTTCACTCTTGACTACTGGCGGTAGACTTTTTATTAAATTTATTAATTGAAGTTTAGGGTGTTGAGGATTACCTGATCCATATTACGTCCCTGTGGGCATCATTTCATTTTTTGTTTCTGCACTAGTTTTAGTTTTGATTCTTCTTGGGGGTTTTTCCAAAGGTAGACAGATGTAGCCCTAGCATTCGGAGACCCCCTCCCTCCCTCATTACTATGCATTATAAAAACATCGGAGGTTGCCTTGTGGTAAAACTGAACAGGTGTGTGTGTGTGTGTGTGTGTGTGTGGGGGGGGGGGGGTAGAGTTCATTAAGCGGTGAACAAGGTTTGTATAGCCTTGAGGGTAGACTCTGAGGGGCCCCCACCTGCACCGGGGCCCTCCTTCCCTGCGCAGTGGGGCCACCCCTGCTTTCTTGCTAATTTTTCATTTCCTCATTTGCATCAGCCCCCCCCCCCCCTCAAGGATGGTTTGTGCGTAGCTTGATACATAATAATCAAGTATTTATGTATTTTATTATTTTTAAATGACTTCCAAGTTAGCTCATGAGATTATTCCCTTTGAATGTTTCTCCTTTTTATCCGGATAGTTCAGGAATAATGCAGTCAAAATGAAGAGTGAATACTAATGTGACTTTTTAGTTGAATATCAATTATTTCTCTCTGTTCCGCTGACGTTAAAGAGACATTGTGTCAATGTGCTCCAGCGGCCGATCTGGCCCAAGAGCCTTGGCATCTAGTGTTAATTAGTATAATACTATTTGGCACCACGGAGATTCATTAACATTATATGTTACGCGTCCTCCTTTACTTCATAAGCTTAAAAGTTATGTATTAATTCATTGTATTTAATGTGTGGATACAGTCTAGGGTTACCTGGGGTCCAGACCTTTGAATATGACCACTCCACAGAGTTGAGTGATTTGGGCCTTGCATCCTGACATGGAACAGTGATTTCTCCATGTGAAAATGCCAGTATCCAATGAGCGCCGCAGGAGGGGCTAAAGGTCAGCCAATCAGTAAGTTGGTCTCTTGTGATTGGTTAGAGAAAAATCGAATCCCCCTCCCCCACGGAAATCATCTAGAGTCGAGGCAATGTCAGATAGATGAATGCAGAGTCGCCGGCTTCATGTTGGATTGGTCAAACCAACCAATGGGGTGTGGTGTGGTCTGGTTTCACTTTGAGTGTGACCACGAATGCAGATGATATTTCTTCACTGTATAAAATCAGTTCACTAGTGCGTGTGCCCGATGGATACACTGGACTCGGTTGGCGGGCACGACTTACATAAACATACATAAACATGCGTTGCCTCGAGTGTGTCCGCAACACGCACACACCACGTTAATGCAGTCATCAGAGAAAGCCACTCGGCGAGGCTGCGTGTACGAAGCGGTTCAATGCTCGTCTCTGATGTACCTATGGGCCTATGGTGCTGGTCTGAGATCGGCTTCCATACATCGCTTTGGATAACCCCCCCCCCCCACATCTTGACCATTTTTTATTTTCATTTAAATGTAAATGATCTACGTTGTTTCATCTGTTGTTTTGTGAGAGTACAAGATAGTTTGGAATGCTTACTCTCCATTCCCTCACGCAGTATTCATTTCTACATCACAATACTATAAAAATACTATACACAATAAAACATGAACATAAAAAGAACAATAAAGTGGCTGATGGATAATATGTACATGTGTGGAATTGTGCAAAAAGCATTAAAAAGCCTTTTAAAGTGCCAGTAGTGCAGCCACATCATGAATACAGTGCAGTTACTGTAATGAGTCCAGAAAGTGCAGCAAAGGTATGATAAGTATGATAGTGTAATGTAAATGGCCCCTACAAGTGTAGGGGTTATGGCGTTTGCTTCCCAGCAGGAGGGTTCCAGGCTCTAACTCCAGTTTCCGCAGTCTTACCTGGATGTGTCCCTCTTTAAGATGACCCATACCTGCTCAACATGGACCAGTGGCTTTGGATAAAAGCGTCTGATGAATGTTGTGTGGTTTGTGGCTGGTTTTAAGCAACCTCCCCCACTCACTCAGTCTCTAAATCAGTCTGACTGGGGCCAGGTGAGGCTGCTTAAAACCAGCCACCAACCACACACACACACACACACACACACACACACACACACACACACACACACACACACACACACACACACACACACACACACACACACACACACACACACACACACACACACACACACACACACACACACACACACACACACACACACACACACACACTCTGCTGGAAGACTTCATTAGATTAGATTAGATTCAAATGTATTGTCATTGCACAGCACAAGTACAGTACAGCGCAAAATAATTTAGCATCTAACCAGAGTGCAAATGTTGCAGTAAAGTGCATGGTAATATAATATAATTTACAGTTTAAATTGACATGTTAAAAGACTGTCTAGGTAAAAGGGGGGGGGCGTCAGCAGGGGGGGGTGCAGCAGAGGGGGGGGGGGTAGCCGGGGGGGGGGGGGGGGGGGACAGCAGAGGTGTGGCAGCAGGGGGGTTGGGCAGCAGGGGGGGTGCAGCAGAGGGGGTGGGGGCTGTCTTCGTGGTGCAGAGTTCAGGGAGATGACAGCTGAGGGGAAGAAGCTGTTCCTAAGCCTGCTTGACTTGGAACAGAGGTTTCTATAGCGCCTCCCGGAGGGGAGTCAAGTCAAGTCAAGTCAAGTCAATTTTATTTGTATAGCCCTTAATCACAGTTATAGTCTCAAAGGGCTTCACATGCCACATGTTTACAACACCCCCCAAACCCTAGCCCCCCTAAGGGCAAGAAAAAACTCCCTTAATTACGTAGGAAGAAATCTTGAGAAGGAACACAGAGTAGAAGGGGATCCCTCCTTCCAGGGATGGTTCAGGAGTGCAATGGGTGCCATAAGTGACTTATAGTAATGTACAAAGTACAAAGATAATAACAATAATATACATATAATATACACAATATACAAATATTAAAATGAGAAGATGATTTTTGTGGTGCTGGCCGGTATCCTTCAGGTGGGGATCACAGCAGCACACTGAAAAACAGAAGCAGACTGCGGTCGGGTTAGATGGGGTAGGGTGGACATGGAACATGTAGAGAATCTCTAGTCTAGTACCTATCGGCAGCAGGGATAGGTTAGTGCTGACTAACGGGTCGATTTAGCTGTAATGAGAGCTGAGGGGCACTCCTAGGCACCAAACGACAATGTAAAAAGGTAGGTTTTAAGTTTAGATTTAAATATTTAGGGAGGAGGGCAAACAGTCCATGGTTGGGGTGAGAGGGGTCATCTATCTAACATCCTGATGTTAAATTCAAATTGAGAAAATATAAGTGAGAGAAATATAGAAATAAGGAAAGTAATTGGTAATGAACAGTGAGCAGAAAAATATCAAAAAGGAAAGACGAACATCTAAGCAGTTATAAACTATATATACTGTCGTCTACATGATCAAATATCATAAAATTGGGAAAAACTGCCAAGGGGTGTCAGGCAGGGGTATACGTTTACCTAAATATCAACAATGCAACGCATCCCACAGACGGAGAGGAATCTGGGCTCCCTAAGTTGAGTGTTGTATCTTGTCTGGCTGTATGAATTTCATCAGGTCACTTAACCACACAGGTGGCTTTAGGTGGATTTGTTGTGTTTGTATTGTCTTTATGTCTCCTCCTTATTGTATAATGTGTCTGTTACCAAATATTGCTGCTGCTGCTGCATTGGGTTGGAAATCAATATGAAGTGCCTCCGATAGGGTTTTAAAGCTGCATGAGAAATGTATTAAAAATATGTACTGCACTGTGTTTACAGCAGAATGGAGTTTGTACTGTCCTTCTAAGGACTGGAAGGATGGCTTTAAATCTGACAATTATTCAGGTCTTCTTTCTTCCTTATTCAAAAAATAAGGAATTCACAGGGACTCATGCGGCCTCACGGATATTCTTGCAAAAGTCAATTCATGAACGTACTGACAGCTAAAAAGTTCATATTTAACTTAATGATCACAGGCCAGCAAGTTGCCAGAGCAGGGCATGACTAAGACATATGGGTTAAAGTGGCAGGGTTATACAACACCTCTCACAGGTATCTGAATAAGGATATATTTAAGATGGTCTAGCTTTGGGAAAAAAATTGTTTGAATTTTGTATTGTGCTTAGTTTAGCGCAGTACTTTCTTAGCACAAGAAGGGACTCAGTGCCCAGTTCCAAATGTCCTCTTCCATGTCCTCCTATGGCTCATCCATCCTAATCTTTGGAAGGGTTATATTTTTAAGACAAGAGAATTGGGGTCATGGCACTGAAGGAAGCGGCAGACTTGGAAATCCAGAAATAAGCTGGGCAGAGCTGAACTAGTATGATAAATCATCAGACACAATTGATGTACATATCCTTACATTTACAAATGCCTTTGTCTTTTCCAGATAGAGATAATGCAGGGCCTAGCTGGGGGGGGGGGGACAAGCATATAGGACTTCTTAAGAAAGTTTTGTCTGAATTGAAACCAAGGACAATTGGATTGTCTATATCTGGATGTGAAGCCAAAAAATAATGTTTTGAGCATTTGCAGCCCAGTAAGAGTAACGATTTGAAAAAGACACCCTGTTGTTTAGGCCTCTGTAGTAGTTCTATATTCTAGGGCACTTATCGGTTCATATCACTTTAAGGATCCTTTATCAATAGATTTAAAAGAAAGATTCAGGAAGATTATGGAAGATAAAGTAGAATACACTGGGAAGCACATTCATTAAAAAGGTGTTTATATTTCTTCAGATCTAGTTTGACTTCCTCACGTCTCTTATATAGTGTCTCTTATATAGTGATATAAATGCCCAAGTATTACCCAAGGCATTTCCAAACGATAGGTAACCTGGGTAAGCTATCCTGTAATACAAGAGCCAAGTTATTAACAGGGTAGCATTCACTTTTATTTAAGATATGCAGAAAAGCTGTATTTGTATTCAGTGTATGTGTCACGGTTGTGGTGTGTGACAGGGGGCGTGGCCACGGCTCGGGTCTTGGCTGCGCACCTACACACCTGTCGGCGATTGCCGCTAATGACAATCACCTCACCTGGGTGTATATATACCCTGGCTTCCCCTAACACCATTGCTAGTTCGTACTTTGTTCTCTCTCGATGCAACCGTGCCAAGCTACTTCCAGATTCCAGTTCCAAGCCCTCTACCTGGTATCCAGACCCCTTGCATGTCCCTCACTACTCACCTGTCTACTACCTGCTGGTACCCCGCTGATCGACTTCCCGGTATCCAGACCCCTTGCATGTCCCTCACTACTCACCTGTCTACTACCTGCTGGTACCCCGCTGATCGACTTCCCGGTATCCAGACCCCTTGCATGTCCCTCACTACTCACCTGTCTACTACCTGCTGGTACCCCGCTGATCGACTTCCCGGTATCCAGACCCCTTGCATGTCCCTCACTACTCACCTGTCTACTACCTGCTGGTACCCCGCTGATCGACTTCCCGGTATCCAGACCCCTTGCATGTCCCTCACTACTCACCTGTCTACTACCTGCTGGTACCCCGCTGATCGACTTCCCGGTATCCAGACCCCTTGCCTGTCCCTCACTACTCACCTGTCTACTACCTGCTGGTACCCCGCTGATCGACTTCCCGGTATCCAGACCCCTTGCATGTCCCTCACTACTCACCTGTCTACTACCTGCTGGTACCCCGCTGATCGACTTCCCGGTATCCAGACCCCTTGCATGTCCCTCACTACTCACCTGTCTACTACCTGCTGGTACCCCGCTGATCGACTTCCCGGTATCCAGACCCCTTGCATGTCCCTCACTACTCACCTGTCTACTACCTGCTGGTACCCCGCTGATCGACTTCCCGGTATCCAGACCCCTTGCATGTCCCTCACTACTCACCTGTCTACTACCTGCTGGTACCCCGCTGATCGACTTCCCGGTATCCAGACCCCTTGCCTGTCCCTCACTACTCACCTGTCTACTACCTGCTGGTACCCCGCTGATCGACTTCCCGGTATCCAGACCCCTTGCCTGTCCCTCACTACTCACCTGTCTACTACCTGCTGGTACCCCGCTGATCGACTTCCCGGTATCCAGACCCCTTGCCTGTCCCCGACTGTCGTACCATAAGATAAAGCATCACGTTATGTTTCACTCTGTGCCCCCCAGCTAGCAGGATACACTTCTAAACAGCTATTTTAATTTCATATCCATTAGGGACATTTTTTAAAGGGACAGATCTGGGTAATGGATGCTTTTCTATAGCGCTTTGCTTTACAAGTCATGCCTCACATTCACCCACCGACGGCGGAGTCAGCCAGCAGGTCGGGAGCAGTTAGGGTTAGGGTGTCTTGCTCAAGGACACCACGACAGTTTTTGCTTGGAGGGGATCGAACCAGCAATCTTCTGGTTGCGAGGCGCCCGCTCTACCTCCTGAGCTAAACTGGTGCTGTTACTCGCCTACTGTGTACACATATTGACTAAACGATACAGTGGTGATGCTATTAATGTGTGACGTGTTTAATACACTACCACGACTGCTGCTATGCTATGTTATTGATGTCTGGACATTCCTAACTTTCTTTTAAACCATTTAATTATACAGTATATCGTGCTTCAAAACATTGCCAACATACATAATATAAAATGTATTTATGTTGGATGTCGGAAAACATAATGGAAAAGATTACTCATTACAGGGTTTGCTTGAGTACTTGAGTACATTGCATTGTCAATCAATGTGTGTTCTTAAAATTAGATTATGTAATCAAGTCAAGAATATTTGTTGACAGCCCTACGATGATTTAATTAAATGATTGATAAGGGCTCTACGGCAAATAACACTGGGCTGATTGGTCATCACTGACGGGTCGCCCTTGACAGGTGGAAGTACCGTGATTGCTTACCATTCGTTACCTGCAGAGGCTTTGGGTGAGGTGCCTAGAGTGAAATCCATTAAGTTAAATTAGGACCATACCCAATTTATTTATCCAACAGCTTCTCTGTGTCCAGCCAGATGGCCACCTCTGGTACCCCACTGAACGCAGGAGAGTGAATCATTCTTAAAAGCCGACGGAAATTTGTCAATGAATGTCGTCCCGAAATTAAACCTTGTTTGGTCGACAACAATTCCTATTTGTATTCATGACACCTGAAAGTGACATGACCATTGTTGAAGGGTTTGTAGATTTAGGATTAGAATTAGAAATAGAATATGGGATAAATTACACAGTTCAGATTACCAAAGAAATCAGCGGTTCACTGTGCAATTCAGTTAGTTTGTAGTGAGTCCAGTGAGTCTTGTAGTGGCTTAGTGGATTCTTTGACCAGGGAAGATACATCCTCTGAGGTCCTCTGCTTTTGAGAAATGATGCAGACAGTTGAGCCATAGAACGCTATGTCAAAAAAGTCCAAAGAATTGAGTCAGTAGTGGCGCCCGTGGCAGCGCATGTAGCTGAAATTAAAGCACTGGTAGCTTGATGCCTTGCAAAATTGCTTATTTCACAAGAAGAACTAAGGCAAAAGGTAGACTGGACCATTCTCTCGTGTGTCCTTTCCCAACATGTTCCACCCAAAGTCTCCTTCCTTTCTTACTTTCATTTGGCCTTTCCTTGTTCCTTAGCATTTTTTTCCGTCATTCCTGCCTTCCTTACTTATTTTCATTCCTTCTTTCCCATCTCTACCATCCCATTCCCCCCCTCCCTTTATTATTTCCAGCCTCCCTCTCCCATCCATCCATCTATCCTTTGTTCTTTCTATCCTCCTCAGCCATTCCTCTCCTTCCTCCCCTCCCTCCATCCTCTCCTCTTTCTATCCTCCCTAGCTATCCCTCTCCTCCCCCCATCCTCTCCTCCCTCCCCTCCCTCTATCCCCCTACCTCCCTCCCTCCCTCCTCCCCAGCCATCCCTTTCCTCTCTTCCCTCCCTCAATTCTCTCCTCCCTCTATCCTCCCTAGCTATCCCTCTCCTCCCCCCATCCTCTCCTCCCTCTATCCTCTCTAGCTATCCCTCTCCTCCCTCCCTGCATCCTCCTCCGCCATCCCTCTCTCTCTCTCTCTCCCTCTCTCCCTTCCTCGATCTCTTTATCCCCCTCCCTTCCTCCCTCCGTTCCTCCCCTCCCCCATGTCCTCCCCAGCCATCGTCTCCTTTCTCCGTCCATCTCAGTGTTAAATAGCCATCCCTGTATCCTAGGGGCTTCCTGAGTCAACACATTAGCTTTGTCTGTCATACTGCCAAGCCTGAGGAGGAGGAGGAGGAGAGAGGAGAGTGTGAATATTAAGCTATTAATATCCGATATTTAGCGCGCTGCTGAGAGTTTTAGGAAGCTGTGAACTGAATAAGTTTCATGTGTTGCTGGCATCTTTAACTGTGTGCGTGTGCGTGTGTGTGTGTGTGTGTGTGTGTGTTGTTTTTGAATCCCAGCTTGATGTCCGATGTCTGCAGTAAAGTAACTGAAATAATGAAATAAAACATTTGGATGAAAGTATTTTTAGCTGTTGTAAGCAGTTAGTAGGACAACTACGAGGCTAGTTCAGCAGCAGACACTTAGTCTCAGCAGGCAGCTCAGACAAACAGTTATTTATTAAGTATACCGTTTTGTCAATATAACTTCAGAGGTCGAGAAAACATAACAATTATAACGGTGGGACCGCAGAGCTCCAACACTAAATCTCCAAAGATATGACCACAGTAAAATGTGTAACTTTTTATCTTTCATTCATTTTTTTTATTTGCTTGAAGAAGAAAAAACCTTATAAAGTCATTTAGCCAGCGTTCCCCTACTCAGCAAAAACATTGTCTGAATATACCCGTGCATTCGGTCTCCACCAATACACATCTGTGTATTCATGAGGGTTTATGCATGCAAAAAATAAAATCTTTTTTTTTGTATCCCCTTTCAGGACCGAGTGTGAATGATAATTAATTGCTGCGGTTTATTGTAGGGTCACAGCATTGCATGCTGGGTAGGCCGGCCGAGGGGCGCACCCCCCGTTATTTATCAGATTAGCCGCTGAGCTGCCACAGAGGGCAGCGGGACACACGTTCTCCAGTCAGAGAACCACTTAGGAGGTGAAGGTGAGGAGAGAGGGGTGGATGGAGGATGTCATGGGGGGAGCAAGGGCGAGAGGAGAGGTGGGGTTTGAGGGTGAGGGGTGGTGAGGAGGAGGTGGAGAAGGGGGATAGGATGGGGCAAGGGGGAAAGGAGAGGGGGGGATTTGAGGGTGAGGAGGTGGAGAGGATGGGGCAAGGGGGAAAGGAGAGAGGGGGTTTGAGGGTGAGGGGTGGTGGCGAGGAGGAGGTGGAGAGGATGGGGCAAGGGGGAAAGGAGAGAGGGGGGGGTTGAGGGTGAGGAGGAGGAGGAGGAGGAGAGGAGGGGGCAAGGGGGAAAGGAGAGGGGGGGTTTGAGGGTGAGGAGGAGGAGAAGGGGGATAGGATGGGGCAAGAGGGAAAGGAGAGGGGGGGTTTGATGTGAGGGGTGGTGGAGAGGAGGAGGTGGAGAGGATGGGGCAAGGGGGAAAGGAGAGAGGGGGGGGGTTTGAGGGTGAGGAGGAGAAGGTGGAGAGGATGGGGCAAGGGGAAAGGAGAGGGGGATTGAAGGTGAGGAGGAGGAGGAGGTGGAGAGGATGGGGGGTTGAGGTGAGGAGGAGGAGGTGGAGAGGATGGGCAAGGGGGAAAGGAGAGGGGGTTTGAGGTGAGGAGGTGGAGAGGAAGGGGGGGGTTTGAGGGTGAGGAGGAGAAGGTGGAGAGGATGGGCAAGGGGGAAAGGAGAGGGGATTGAAGGTGAGGAGGAGGAGGTGGAGAGGATGGGGGGTTGAGGGTGAGGAGGAGGAGGTGGAGAGGATGGGGCAAGGGGGAAAGGAGAGGGGGGTTTGAGGGTGAGGAGGTGGAGAGGAAGGGGCAAGGGGGACGGGAGAGAGGGGGGTTTGAGGGTGAGGGGTGGTGGCGAGGAGGAGGTGGAGAGGATGGGGCAAGGGGGAAAAGAGAGGGGGGGTAAAGAAGAGGATTGGGCAAGCATCAGAGAAAAGGAGAGGTGGCAACCAGAGGAGATGAGTTTAGAGTGGAGGAGAGGTGCGAGATAGGAGTGATGGCTAGGTTGCTGTTTACTAACAAGAAAAGATGGAGAGAGAAACTGACAGAACATTTGGCCTACGAGGAAAGAGGCCAGCGCAGGTTCAAGTATAATATAACTACAGAATAGACACTTAGTAAGGGTTACTACAGATTATCACATCCGTGATGGGAACATAGAGATAAACACATTAATGCAAAAACTGTAAAAGCAAGGGCATAACCATGAACATGAATATATGTATGGCCAGAATAATATATTTAGAAATGTATTCCCTGGATGGAATGACAAGTGCAATGACAAACTTTCAGATATTTTTTTAATGAAGTAGATGGCTGCAGTAGAAAAGTGCAGATTTAAGTGGCATTAGAGCAGTGGTTCCCAACCTTGGGGTCGGGACCCCACTCGGCTTTCAGAGATAGAAATGGGGTCACAGGCCCAAAGAGGTTGGGAACTGCTTTAGAGTGTTAAATTAAGTTAAATTAGGGTGATCGGACAAACCCAGAAAACATTTTAAATATATATTTATTTATTTATTTTCAATTTTGAAATCGCAAAGGCTCTAGCTTGCTTATGCATATTTATTTTCAGACATTTACCATAATAACAATAGGCCCACCTTTACGAGGCCTAAGTAGTCTTGTTTATCTTATAGTCTGTGATGCTCCACTGGGAGGTCTATCCATCGACATTATACCATTAGCAGGAATGGCGATAAAAAACAATGCACTATTAATACAATATAACGGTTCCTTATTCAAGTTGCCTCCGTTGGCTTGTTTTTGGCTGGTTTACCAAAGCTTAATTTGGAAGGTTTTGCCCAGTAGGCCTACATTTACCATAATAACAATAGGCCCACCAAACTACAACTTTCATTTTAGGAATCTGGTCGGCCTTATGATTGTATTCAAATTACTATTGATTAGTTGATTATTATCAACTAATCTATCAACAAATTATTTAAAGATAATGGAATACACTAGAGGATAACCTTGGGGGTTGATAAATGAGGGATAAGAAAAGGCTAATCCACAGCTGGTGCAATGTGCAGTGGTCCCACATTAACCAACCAGCCAACAGAAAGGCCAGGACACCAGGGGTTAAAGCCTGTTGCTGCGGAGACCGAGCCGAAAGATAGGGTCGAGGAGGTGACTCAATCTAGTTTGCTGCATGTCGGGAGGTCACAGTTGGCTCTAAGGGAAAAGGGCGGGATGTGGTTGGGAGCCAACCAATTGGATTGGACTAAATAATTATGATCGAAAAGGAAGACAAATGGCTAGGAATAGCTATTGGATGTTTGAGCTGTCGCTCTTGCAGAGATAAAAGACTTACTTTTTCCCAGCGTTGCTTATTACTTAACAAAAAAAAAGTCACACTAATATCCTAACTCCCTTAAATAACTTTTTCTTGGCTGTATTCAACTTTAGTAGCAGGAGGTTCCGCTGTTAGAATATATCCCTTGTATCAATATACTGCAGGATTAAAATACAACACGTCTGGTATATTAATGAAAGTGCTATAATATTACCCAGGCTTTTTGCTGTAGTGAAGAGTGAATGCTAGCCCAGTGTCTTGGGCTTATCACAGACACACGTTGGCTGACTTTAATTTCCAGTCTACCTGTAGACGGCTCAGGCTATTCTGTATTCAACACTATTCTGGATAGTGTTGTGACTCCCAGTTCTAAACCCAGTGTCTGCAGCATAGCCATAACCCAAAGGATTCTCTGTAACTTGGATTAAAGCATCTCCCACCTATAGATTTCGATGCAAGATTCAAGATATTTTTATTTGCAACTCGTCAAAAGTACAATGGAATGCTTATTCCCCATTCCCTAACGCAGTATGAATTCAACAACAATACTTTACTATGCTATACTATATTATAAACAAAATATACTACTATATATTTGATTGCGCTCTTTCTGAAAAAGCAATAAAGTGATGGATTATACAGATAGGGACATACAGTATATACATATGGCGACTGGTGACAGTAGTACAGCAGCATCAAGCCCAGTGCAGTGCAGTGCAGAAACTGCAATGAGTCCAGTAAGAAGTATGACTGATGTAAGTGTAACTTACATCAGGTGCCGCCCAGTTCTTTAGGTGAACCGACGACTCCAATCACAGGAACCGAAGAAGGGCACGATGGCATCGACTAGCTACATACAGCGGTGGCGTTTACGCCGGCGTGTTACCTCACGTGTGAAGAATCACTATCCAGGTAATCCACCGCTTCAGCCTTTACCGAGAGCTGACGGTTCCCCCTCACTTGCTTGTGTCGTTATCCCCATGATGATGGGTGTGCAGCTTGAGATCAATTGAATCATTGGTCTTCAATTGATTGCTCTTGTCGCATTACATTGGGAGGCATTTTTTGATAGTCGCTGAAGTGGTATATCCCTGTTTCTTCCCCGCAGCATGGAGGACGACAGGAAACACACACACACACACACACACAAAGTAATTACAAGATGGACAATTGGTCAGATCAGCGGAAAAGAGAGGATGAGCGCTAGAGAGGGAGAGATAACTTTCAACTTTAACCTCTGAATACAAATGTACTTTCCTGTAGGCATCCTTGATGTAAGATGCCATAACCTCTCAATAGTAAATAGTATGTCTCTAGTGCAGGGATAACATTGTAAGGGTAAATGTGTAATCTGTAACAAAGTACAGTTTGTAGAATGTAGTCCAATAAAAACAATCCACTCGGTTAAGGGCCATTTTCCTGCCTGTGGATCTTCTTGGCAGTAAAAAGCATCCATTTTCATTGTGCTATGGTGTTAAGTGTACTGTGTACAGGTGTATTGTAATGGAGTCGATATGTACCGGGTTGCCAGTAGGGTCCACTTCAATACCCGCTGACGAGTTGAAATGGTTTCATGTGTGGTTGTGGGTCTTTTCCCGGTCATCTTATTTGTGAGCACAGTTGTTTTGGTTTCAGGTTTGTGTCACAGATATTCATTTATTACAAATATATATTTGTATTTTAGACTTTTAGATAATGACTGTAACGGTCTGAAAGACATAATTTTTGTGTTTGCTATCTGTTCATATTATTGTATTTTATAAAGTGAGAAAATTATTGTTCAATAATATAACGTTAATAATCTCTAGGGAACTGAAACTGTTTATATATGTTAATTTAATAAAAAATGTAATTGTAAATTTGAGTCACATGACCACAGTTGGGTCAAAGGCGTTGCATTGTGGGTCAGAAGCAACATGGTGGCGGAGGAGAGTGTGCGTTTAATGTCCACCGTCAAATAGACTACATAAGGTTCAAGAGGCGCACACGGTAAATGTGTTTAATTTGTTATTAATGTGTGTGAATATTGAAGACTGATTTTGCCTCGAGTAAACTTTGAATATGTTGTTTACTTTTGTAGTTTACACGGTGTCTCAAGCTCAAGACAGCCATTAACTAATCATTCAACAAGTGTGTGGAAACAAAATGAAACCAGATCAACGAGATGCAACACTGCAGCAAAACCAGCAAAGACAAATGAGTCTCGCTCACCAATGATGAGGTCTCAAGGTCGGTAAGTATGCACACACGTTATGTGTGTCCCACTGTAGGCCAAGGAGGACAAAGACCCCGCCTTCAAGGGGGAAAACAACCAATCAGAGAAAGAGGCCAGAGGCATTAGCTGCTTCACAATAAAGACATTGATGATTTGCTAGACCCACTGTAATGGTTTCATTTTTTTACATTTACATTTAGGACATTTGGCAGACGCTACATAGCATGTACAGCCGGGGACTGAGGCAGCAGCCTTGGGGTGCTCCGGTGTTGAGGACCAGAGTGGGTGAGAAGTCCATAATCCAGTTACAGATGGGGGCGCCCAGACCTAGGTCCCTCAGTTTCAGGACCAACTTGGAGGGAACGATGGTGTTGAACGCCGAGCTGTAGTCAATGAACAGCAGTCTGACGTAGGTGTCCCTCCTGTCTAGGTGCTGCAGGGCCGTGTGTAGTGCCAGGGAAATGGCGTTGTCTACAGACCTGTTTGGTCTGTATGCAAACTGGAGTGGGTCTAGGGACTCAAGGATGGACAAGTTTATGTGCGACATGACAAGTTTCTCCAGGCACTTCATGGCTATGGGTGTTAAAGCCACTGGACGATAATCATTGAGGCATGTTACCTTGGTCTTTTTGGGTAACGGCACAATGGTTGTCGCTTTGTGATGGGCCTGATCGCCGGCGACGACGACGAGACAGCCTACAGGGAGGAGGTCGGATCACTGGAGCAGTGGTGCCAGGAGAACAGCCTCGCCCTCAACGTCAAGAAGACCAAGGAGCTGATCGTGGACTTCAGGAAGCAGAGGGGAGAGCACAGCCCTATCTCCATCGACGGTGTTGCAGTAGAGAGGGTCAGCAGCTTCAAGTTCCTCGGCGTGCACATCTCCGAGGACCTTACATGGTCCACGCACACCACACACGTGGTGAAAAGGGCCCAACAACGCCTGTATTTCCTCTGAGGAAATTCAGCATGGGCCCCCGCATCCTGAGAACATTCTATGACCATCAAGAGTGTTCTTACAGAGTGTATCACCGCCTGGTACGGGAACTGCACCGCACTCGAGCGCAGAGCGCTTCAAAGGGTGGTGCGGACGGCCCAGTATATCGTTGGAGGTGAGCTCCCCTCCCTCCTGGATATATACAACCAGCGGTGCGTGGCCAAGGCCAAACGCATCATAAAAGACAATGCCCACCCCAGCCACGATCTGTACTCACTGTTACCGTCAGGCAGGCGATACCGCAGTATCAAGTGCCGCACAAATAGACTCAGAGATAGCTTCCACAGTCAGGCCATCAGGCTGCTGAACAAGGGCGTATAGCATATAACAATGTATATTTTATTACATTGATTTATATTTACATATTGCTCTTTTTCTGTGCCGATATATTGCATTTTATAAATTGCATTTTTATTTTTTAACTTATTTTATTCTATTCTGTTTTATTCTATTTTTATCTTATTTTTATAACTGCTGTCCATCATCGGGTCTGTCACATAAGATTTTCACTCACTGCTTTATACTTGTGTAAACTGTGAAGTGACAATAAACTTGACTTGACTTGACTTGACTTGAATAAGCTGCGGGAGCTCGTAGAGACACTTCTGCTATCCTCCAGCGCGGCTGGAGGATATATAAAGTACATATAGAGTATGTGTGAGACAGTGGTGAAGCGTCAGGGCCTTCAAGGTATTCAGAGAAGACCCTGGAACTCTCAGATGAAACAAAAAAAATCGAATTAATTGTATTAATAAAATGTAATACAATTTAATACTATTTAAATAAAATGATCCATTTGAGTGGTTTAAGTTGTTTTGTGTTGGAAAAACAATGCAACCAATCAGATATTTTTCTGGGTTGCTGGGAAGAATATCCTTCAACCAAAGTATTCCAGAATGCTTTGGCCCTCAGACTATGAGAGCGTACGTTTGGATTGACAATTTGATCAACCAATCATATAGTGATTTGTAGCCAATGGGCGTATTCTTTCAGATTTCCCCACAGCTCAATAGGGAGCTAGAAGGTATACTGGCTCGGATCTAGCGTAGTGCTACGTTGTTTTTTCTACGTAGGTTTTTTACGTCTAAATGGCAACAGGAGAAGATGATGTTGTTGAGGAATTGTTGTGAAAAGTTCCCTTTTCAAGACGACCATTCAGTGTAAAGATGGACATTATAAAAAAGTTTTAACGATCCCCGTCACCACTGCATCCTGTGGAAAGGACATTTTAATATTATAAAAACATATGGAGGAACAGAACAGGACAATCCCGACTCTCTGCATTAGCTTCCATAGCTATTGGAAGGCAACTTCTTCAAGATCTGAAAAGCAGTGATCATCTTTATGACCAGGTTATCGATCCTTCCAGAAGGACAGGAGAATGGATTTGGTCTTTAAGTGAACATCATTGGTGAGTGAGACTCATTTGTCTTTGCTGGTTTTGTCTCAGTGTTGCGTCTCGTTGAGCTGGTTGTTGCATTTTGTTTCCACACACTTGTTGACTGATTAGTTAATGGCTGTCTTGGGTTTGTTAAGCATTGTTCTGCATTTAAATTGAGAGTTTTGACTTAATCTTTCTTTGCATCGCTTAACGTGAAAAGACTTAACTTAACTAAGAGTTACAAAACCGCGATCAACAATCACCAAATCTCTCTGGCATATGTCTTGTCATTAGCACTTTCACCTGTCAGAACATCTCCTAAATCCCCCCATTAAGGACGTTATGTGACATTGAGTGTCTTCCTCTCTATTGAGCCAGTAAGGAAAAGTCTTAAGCAGCTTTATGAGCGGAAAACACTTAATGTAACATAACTTCTGCAATAGTAGGATTTAGGTTTTGATATTGTGACAGGTGAAAGTACTAATGACAAGACATATGCCAGAGACACCCGGTGACCATTGATCACTGTTTTGGAACTTTAAGAACTTTAAGTTACGTTACCTTTTCACGTATTGTTTTAGACCGTCCATTTCATCGATAGCCTGTGTGTGGTGGTCTGTGTTGGGCTGTTACTTCACTACATGGACACTGCTTTACCAACTATGGTCAACTTGGAAATTGTCTGCGACAATCTGATCTTCCTTAATGAGATAACGCATAAAGTGACTGCCTCGGTGACGTCCGTCTGACAACGGGGGGGTGGTCTACAGAAGGTCCAGTTGTGATAGACACGGTTCGCCACTGGTGTGAGATATGTGCATAATAATAGGTATATATATATACACAGGTTAGTAAGTATAAGTATTTAACAGGTAGTGATCAGGGGTATGCAATTATGAAAAACAGGATAAATATAAATGTATATACAGCAGGTAGTGCGACAGTTACCAACAGTTAAAGATTCAACTATATATGGCAGGTACAGTAAAAATGTACACGTTATCATACAGGTGTGTTATCGATAAATATGTAAACTATAGGTAGAGGTAGGTAGTTATGATGCCAGTGCAAGGTCGAAGCTGTCTTCGTGGTGCAGAGTTCAGAGAGATGACAGCTGAGGGGAAGAAGCTGTTCCTAAGCCTGCTTGACTTGGAACAAAGGTTTCTATAGCGCCTCCCGGACGGGAGGAGGGCAAACAGTCCATGGGTGGGGTGAGAGGGGTCTTTGACTATTTTTGTGCCTTCCTCAGACACTATTTGTGGTGGGTAGTGTTTATTGCAGGGAGGGGTAGTCCAATGATGCGTTGGGCGGTTTTCACCACCCCCTGCAGCGCTTTCCTGTCGGAAACAGTGCAGTTGCCGTACCACACTGTGATGCAGTTGGTGAGGATGCTTTCGATGGCACACCGGTAAAAGTTCACCAGAATCTGAGGAGACAGGTGGGCTTTCCTCAGTCTCCTCAGGAAGAAGAGACGCTGGTGAGCCTTCTTTACCAGTGAGGCAGTATTGAGGTACCAGGAGAGGTCCTCGGAGATGTGGACCCCCAGGAATTTGACCCTGGAGACACGCTCGACCTCCGCCCCGTTGATGAGGATGGGGGCGTGTGTGCCAGCTCTGGTCTTCCTGAAGTCCACGATGAGCTCCTTGGTCTTCTTGGTGTTGAGGGCCAGGTTGTCAGCGCACCACGCCACCAGTTGCTGGACCTCCTCCCTGGAGGCTGCCTCATCGTTGTTTTAAATGAGGCCCACCACCATTGTGTTGTCGACAAACTTGATGATGGTGTTTGTACCATGAACAAGAGTGCAGTCGTGGGTGAAGAGGGAGTAGAGGAGAGGGCTCAGGACACGCATTGTATGTTCCCATTAAACTTAATGAAGTCATGTGAATTGTAATGTCATGTGTCGCCGCCGATGACATCCTACTCCATGTCTTGGTGGTTCAGTGGACAGCTTTATGGGCTAACACTCTAGAGACGTATGTTCGATTCCTACCCATGGTCTCCTCTTATTTCAAAGTCATGTGAATTGTATAGAGTATAACTTCATCACATCACTTCACATCCAGGCAGGTGAGCTGTTTGATAGCACTCCGTAGACCTGGCTTTAAGTCCCGCCTAGCGCCTTCTCCATTGAATTTCAATGTCCCTCTCCAACTTTTTTGTAATGTCATATATAACCTCGGACCACGCTCCGCTGTCTGTCTCTGTGGCGCAGTACAGAGATCAGTTGCATAGCATGCAAGAGACCTGGGTTCAAGTCCTGCCTTGGGCAATCGCAATCTCGGTTGCAAACTTTATGCTGTCATGTTAATTGTAGTGTCATAGATAACCTCGGACCATGTCCCTCCCTCCCTCCCTCCCTCCCTCCCTCCCGCGCAGAGCATAGAGCTGTTGCGTAGCATTGAAGGGACCTGGGTTCAAGTCCTTCAGCTGGTCTCTTATTTATAAGTCATGTGAACTGTAGAAGTCAAATATACGTTTCGAACCTGTTCTGACAGGTGTCTTGGTGGTACAGTGGTGAAGGCTGTTGGATAAGCACTCTGCTGACTCAGGTTTGAGTCCCCACTAACACGGCCACCAAGAAGTGGGCTCCCCCAAACGGGTCCTCAACACCACAGAACCCCTCCTGCCCCCCCTATCCTGGGGCTGGGGGGAGTGTTACAGTTACAGTTAAAGGTGTCTTGCTACTTTTTTTTGTGTTGGTGGGTTTGAACAGTGATTGAGTGTTGAGGTAGCTTTTCCCCCCCTTTCCTGGGAAAATGTGCCTACATTTGCATATTTAATTATTTGATGTGGGGTCTGAAGTTATATTTGAGTTTTTTATTATAACTCAACATTGTTATGTTTAAGAAACTGTTTAAGATTTAAACAGTTGACAAACAGTAATGTCATGTGAATTGTAATGCCATATTAAATAACCTCAGACAAAAACCTTGTAATAAACCAAACCAACTGGACACCACTTAGTATTGAGAAAATCAAGAATGAATGTGTTGGGTGTTAATTCAAACTAGTTACACCTTGGACCGCAGAAAGCATTGTGAAACCGGTCTCAGGAACATGTTTAAACAGGTCTGAATCAAAACCACCCAACACACACATGACACTTATTCAGCATCTTTGACCATGACCGATCCAAGCAAAACAATCTCTTCATTAATCAAAGATTAATCAAGAGATCACCTGCTGACCAGAAGGGTTCAGGGGACGGCCGTAGTATAGAATGTTATACGTTATGTTATGTATGTTAAGTGCTATGGTATAGAATGTTATACGTTATGGTATGGTATGTTAAGTGCTATGGTATAGAATGTTATACGTTATGTTATGTTAAGTGCTATGGTATAGAATGTTGTGGTAATGTTCTAGTAAGATGTGGTATAGAATATAGTGGTATGGAATTTTACTGTACGTTATAGAAGGTTATGGTATGTTATAGAATATGCTATAATATGGTAAAGAATGTTATGTTATATGGTATAGAATGTTTTGGTAATGTTAAAGTAAGATACAGCATAGAATGTTGTACTGGGGTATGGAATTGTTCTGTATGCTACTGAGGTTATGGTAATGTTAGTATAGAATCAGAATGTTACGGTAATTGTTTGATTGGCTTTGCCATCAACGTTCATTACAACCAGTTATATAATAAGTTAACGTATTTTATTGCCAAACAGAAGACATCTTCCGACAAACTGTTTATATAAAAGCTTACGTTCCTTTAATTTACAATAAAACAAATCGCTGATCAAACTCTAAGCTCAAGCTGAACAACAGGTGTTTAAATAAGTGGAAACGCTCACAATTAGATCAAACATTCACATCGTAGTGCGACCTTTACACAACCCCATGTGTTCCCCGTCAGACATCCACACACACAACGCACAGCCAAGGGCCGAGCGTCCACACGGGCCACAGTTTTACATTCGGTGGCGACAGCTTTACGTCTCAGAATTGTGGCTTAAAGCGTCTAAGAGCTGCGGCCCTCGTCACGAGTTACGGCGGGAACACCGCAAGGGTACGGAGTCTCACCGCCGGTTCTCAGCCCCTCAGACCCCCTGTTGAACAGACCCTGGTCCTGACCCCCTTGAGTCAGGCGTACAAGGCGGGGTAGGGCGCCACGGAGCCGGGCTCACAAACCATACGGTTACACATACAACGTATAGGAAATAAGAGAGCGTCTTTCGATACTCGAGACGCTCTTCAGCACTCCTCCATCACGGCGGGCGCCGAGGAGCACAGCTTCCTCTTCACCAGCCGGAAGCCGGGGCTCAGTGTGACGGCGGGGCGGAAGGCCGGCGCCAAGGACCACGCGGCGCCCAGCAGCCACCTCAGGCCCAGCCAGCCGCCTCCCACCCCGCCTCGGTCCCGCTTCAACACCAGCGTCAGCTCCACGGTGGGCACCACGGCCGCGTCGCAGGCCGGGCGCTCCGGGGGGCCGGATGCCGCCGCCGCCGGCCGCGCCCTCGTCCAGCTCCACGTAGAGGACACAGCCGCCGCCGGCCGCAGGGCTCCGAGGCCACCTGCCGCAGGACGTGGCGGGCCACGTGGCGCGTCAGCCGCTCGGGGGCTAGCACCGCGGAGCAGCGCAGCGTGGTCGCCTTGGCGCGCGACAGGCACTCCTCCAAGGTCGTGGCGAGACGGCGGGTGAGAGTGTCCTCATCGACGGCGCACACACGCATTGTATGAAATCATCATCTTCCTCCATGCTGCAGCCACGCACCAAAACAATATATATATATAATAATATATATAATATATCATTTACAGTGGCTAAAAGACTGTCTACTAGGTATAAAAACAGTTTTACTTGTGTGTGAGATATGTGCATAATAATAGGTAATAATAATAATGATAATAGGTATAAATATACAGGTAAGTATACACGTTTTCAACAGGTAGTGATCAGGGGTCTGTTATGAAAAAAAGTATTCCTACTCTTGACCCAACACGACCCAACTTTCTCGGCCCTTAAGTGCTCTCGAACCACCGTTTGGTCCGTTTCCGTGAACAAAGAACTTAGAATTATCTTACAAACAAACAAACAAGTGGTGAAAAGTAAAACATTTGATCGCGATGGCCGAGACTAATAATCAATAATCATTGTTTGCGTTACCGTGTGAACCGCTAGTGGCCTAACCGGGTCTCCGGTGAGACGGTGACCGGTGACCGGTGGACGGGGTGGTTCCTCCGGTTGAGGGGTCCCGGTGACGGTGGAGGTCCTCCGGTTGAGGGGTCCCGGTGACGGTGGAGGTCCTCCGGTTGAGGGGTCCCGGTGACGGTGGAGGTCCTCTGGTTGAGGGGTCCCGGTGACCGTGGAGGTCCTCCGGTTGAGGGGTCCCGGTGACCGTGGAGGTCCTCCGGTTGAGGGGTCCCGGTGACCGTGGAGGTCCTCCGGTTGAGGGGTCCCGGTGACCGTGGACGGTTCAGGCTCCACGGGGGGTCTCTCGGACCGGGACGACCGGAACGCCGAATAAACCTTTTTATTTGCCACGTGTAGCCTCTTTCTCTGACATGTCTGTATGTTTTCTGGACGTCATCTTCTTTTATTACCTTTTATCTCTTTTTCTCTTTATTCTCTAGTTGTACTTGAAGTCTAACTGAAAAACAAGTGGAACAGACAGACAGACAGACAGACAGACAGACAGACAGAGAGAGACAGAGAGAGAGAGAGAGAGGTCAAAATGAAAGCATCATCGGTCAAGGCTATTATTTTGAAAGGGGTCAAGTGGGTCTGTTTGTAAACATGGTTTGGTTGGAGCCCCGCTCTCTTCAATGCCGGAACAAATTACTATGAATCCAAAAACCTTTCTTGGGGGACTATTGGACCTTTTTCTTTTTCAGTAACCACACTGGTCTCACAAATGATCAGTTACATGGCTTTTTGTTTAAACTTTTATATAAAAACTAATGGAAACTTGCTGAATTTAAATTTTCTTAAAGTTTGTGCGGAATAGGCAGGAAAAACACAACTTTTTCCCAGTCTGTTCCGCAGCCACTCTGTTGTTGTCTTTTCTTTTTCTCTCCATTGCACTCACTTCACTTCATCTCTCATTCCTCTGTGTCTACAGTGTCTTCTTCCTCTTTCATCATAGAAGTTCTTCATTTGTTTTTACAGTGGACGAAACATTCCGGAAGGCTGTTGTTTCACAGCAGCTCACAACTGGGGGGGGGGGGGGGGTAGATAACCAAAGAGAGAGAGACAGAGAGTGAGACATAGAGAGAGAGAGAGACAGTTTAGTGTGGAACCCGAGGACCCGTATCAGTGTGCGTCTTGGCCGTTATGTTGGGGTGTACGATAACAACCTGTCCCCTTGTCTGCCGCAAAGTTGCATGGAGTCGCATGGAAAACTATGGAAAACGTGCTTTCCATGCAAGCATAACGCGGGTATTGCATGATGTGGCATCAAGCACAAGCTGGCAGACAGACGTCCATTTGCTTTGATTTTAGCGTTTCAAGTCGACGGAACGTCTTGGTTTGCTTTTGCTTTTTTGCTTATTTTTTCGCCTGCTCCATTTCATACCCGATAATATAAAATATTGAAGCAAGCAACGCAAAAAATATAAAACTGTCTGGGGATTCATGAACACACAAACCCACCCACCCCCGGCCGGTAGGTGTGAAAATGACCCAAGAAGATGACGAGAGAAGAAACGGAAACTGAAACACAAAAGAGCATATTTTGCGGTGTAGCGCTTTCATCACAACCCCGCGATTCAAGGGAAAACAAATGACGAGAATGAATGAACAAGGGGGGGGAGATTAGGCTGAGGTGTGTTGAAGTGTTTGAAAGAAGAAGAAGAACAACAACAGCAAAAAACAAAAGAGATGTGCTTTTAACCCAGCTCTTTACAATCTCGTGACTAGGACCCTAATGACGGGTGTCCGGCACTAACGCCCGTTCACAGTAACGTTACACCGACTACAATTACAATCAGGTCCGATTGTATGGCGGCGGGCCAGCAGTACGCAGCTGCCACACACGCCTTCAACAAGATGGGTTGACGCAATAACAAGGCGAGGCAGCTCCTGTCACGCAAGTTTGTCAATCACAAGAATCACACCCTCGCCTGCAAACACGCATCCCGGATACTGTCCACTGTCCACTATTTGGCCGACGATCGTTGATTCAGAGAATTCGGTCCTTAAGATGTTGAATCGCGGGGGCAGGATAGCGTTTAAGGTGTCAGACTGTAGGGTTGGAGCCTCGCACTTCCCATGCTACTCAATAAAAGAGGAGGAGCCACAGAAAGTCACGTTTGATGAGAGAGAGAGAGAGAGAGAGAGAGAGAGAGAGAGAGAGAGAGAGAGAGAGAGAGAGAGAGAGAGAGAGAGAGAGAGAGAGAGAGAGAGAGAGAGAGAGAGAGAGAGAGAGAGAGAGAGAGACTATGTAACATGTGAAGTGACAGCCTCTGGGACTCGTTATATAGGGGTCAGGTAAAGGTCAAGTAGGGGTCAGGCTGCCATGCTTTGCCGATGGCATAAAAATACCTTCAAATACACACACATTAAAGTTTTTCACCGCTCACCTTTTCCCTGAGTTTTGATTTAAGATGCTGTTCCCAGAGTTAATATGTGTGAGGAAAAAAATATTTTTAGTTTGACATATGCGCCAAACGACAAACATGAGCAGATTGAGAGTCAAGCGACACAATTAGCCAGTAACAGATGTCATTTATAATTAAGGACCCAGATTTTCTAATTTAGTTATAGAATATTTTTTTCCACTCCATAATATTACTAAATGATGGTTCTTCAAAGGGGATGGTTCTTAAGTGGGTTAGTGTGGAAGTGTGTTGTCGGAGGTTCAAACCAAGTCAACCGTTATAAACAATTATAAATCCACATTTTCATCAGACATACAGTAGGGATTATTTTAAATACAATGTTTCCTCTCACATCACTTCATGGTTAACCCTGCAAACATAAAGGGAGGCCACCCCTTGACTTTACCTCCATGGACTGTTCCAGAAGCCCAACCCCACACCCCCCCCCCCCCCCCCCCTTCTGCATTTTTGAGTGGTCGTGATGACTTTAACATTTACCAAACGACCTACACTGGAACCCAAAGTCTTCCTGCAGTGGAGAATGCCAACTGCCAGAAAAAGTCAACCAGCTTCACAGCCTGTGTGTGTGTGTGTGTGTGTGTGTGTGTGTGTGTGTGTGTGTGTGTGTGTGTGTGTGTGTGTGTGTGTGTGTGTGTGTGTGTGTGTGTGTGTGTGTGTGTGTGTGTGTGTGTGTGTGTGTGTGTGTGTGTGTGTGTGTGTGTGTGTGTGTGTGTGCGTGCGCGTGCGTGCGTGCGTGCGTGTGCGTGCGTGTGACTCAGTTTTGGTGTGTTTGTGTGTCACAGCGCGCCATGATCGAAACCCCTGTGGAGAACCTTCTGCCGTTGTTTACCACAGACAGTCACCCGTTAGAAAGCGTTAGCCGTGGCTCTGTTCAGAGTGCACGGCGGGTGTCTGTGGTCAACACGCGTTCAAAGTAAAAAGCTTCCAATACATTTCATGGTTTTCATTTAGTCATTTGTCATTTGTGGTTAAGAAAAAGCAAGGCGTGTCGCATGCAAAGAGTAGCTATCAGAAGCTATACCTTTACATATATTTTACAATACGTTTTTTATTTTATGTTTATTTTACAATAAACATTCAAAAATATACTAATTCCATAGTATTTCTATGTCTTTGGAATGCAATATTCAAAGTCAGATTTCTGGGTCCAGTTAGCTGCCTTATAGCCTACTATCTACATTAAACCCCAAGAGACAACGGAGAGACTGGTGAAATAGGCGATGGAACCAGCGGTTGTCCGAGGGCTCTGGACTGCAGTAAACCCAGCGGGGTGACAAGAGGCTCTGGTGGCTGGAAACATTTCATGTGGGGCAGGGTTTGCAGAGCTTTTGATTTTTGGGTGAGAGACAGACAGACAGACAGATTTATTAATTTAATAAGAATGAGGACCCACGCAGGACCCACGCGGCGGGACGGCAGCAAGACCTATGGAAGCATGTATCATGGGATTCAAACCCCTGCCTTTTGAAGGGGAAGGAAAGAAGCAGCCTCATAGGGGGCCTATGAGCAAGGAATCGCATCTCTGAAGAGGGAACTGCTCTCATGGAACATGAGCAGTACACTTTGAATTAGATATATTACACAAGGGTGACAAGACGTCCTCTTTTGGGGATTTTCTTTATCGCTATGCATTTCTAAATCGCAAAAACAATGTTCGGGATTCTGCTTTTTGCTTCCTAAAGTCGTGTTAAGGAATTAAGGAATATTTTTATATATTTAACTTTCTACAGTTTGTACTTTTTACTCATTTTTTTTTATTCTATTCAGTTTTTTTATAACTGCTGTCTGTTGTCGGGTATTGCACATAAGATTTTCACTCATTGCTTATACTTATATAAACTGTGATGTGACAATAAACTGGACTTGACATTTTTACTTTACACACTATTACTTTACAATACTTTGACATTTCTCCTTATGTCCCGCCTTCTCGCATGCCACCATTAGTCGGTCATGTAGGATGACGGTTGGCTATCATTCTCCCGGTGTCCTCCTTTTTGAAAACCATAATATGGTCACCCTTTCATACACAGGGAACAGGAGGGCTATGTAACCGCGAGTGTAACCACACGGGTTTTGAACTCACGGTTCCCGGGCACGAGAGGCGACGCTCGGCTCCAAGCTTCACCGCTAGAAGGTCTTTTAGGTTGTCGGGGAGTGAGGTTTACTTCACAGTACCACCGGCTGGCGTCAGGCCTTACAGCTGCATGGAGGAAACACCTCCAAGTCAAGGGCTGACTTAGTATGTGTGGAATCAAGTCTCGGTGTCGGTTAAAAATGTGTTGTGACAAAGGCCTCAGTACAAAAGACCGTTGAAAACACCTGAGAATTGCTTTTTTGGGGGGTTTTTTTTGGCAAACTTCCTTCTTCAACTCAAAACCTTGTCTGGGCCTGAGGATTTAGTGATCCCATTTGAAAGTGATTTATTTTTTCTCAATAAAATGTCCATCCTGCCCTGTAGCATTTTCATCTCGTCTGGCCTTAGGCTTCAAAATAATTGGCTCGACGAACACCTCTTTGGCAGTGAGTGACGGAGGTGAATATCCAAGGAGGTAACCTGATTATGATTGACTTTATTATATATCTTATGCTCGTGCTCTTACCCATAAAGCCTTTAATCTGCAGGTTAAAAAAAATGCTTCGAATTTTATGTTTCAGCTGAAGATCGACCTTCTGACGAGGCTTCCAGCAGGTGGTAACTCCCGCTGTGCGCCGGTGTAATGGCTTTTTTAACGCCGAAGACATCTCTAGCTAAATCCAGGTTGGATCTTCCGTTAAGACGCGGTTAATCGCAGTGTGTTTTTGGATTGGGGAAGTGGTGCTCATTTTGTTTAGACAATTACTTTTTTTTTTTCATCCGCTAACTATTTGACAGGTGGAACTTGTTGGCACTCTCTGTTCTGACAAAGCCTCATGTTGAGAGGTGAATTCACACAGTGTGTGACTAAATGTAACGCATGGAACTCATAGCCTTTATAGAATGAGGTGTGTGTGTGTGTGTGTGTGTGTGTGTGTGTGTGTGTGTGTGTGTGTGTGTGTGTGTGTGTGTGTGTGTGTGTGTGTGTGATGAAGCAGCCTCCCGCTTCTTGTCCGTTGGGCTGAGTTTCCATAGCAACCAGAAGACTATACTAGTGCAGCGCTGACACCGATGGTGTTTTCAAAATTGGCAGCAACTCGCACACTGGGCAATACAAGTGGTGTGTGTGTGTGTGTGTGTGTGTGTGTGTGTGAACAATTACTTTCTTTTTTTTATGTCAAGGACTAACGCGTTAACGTGCGCTACATGGCTGCTGAACATCCTTATGAAGTACACGCACGGAATTATTAAAAATGATTATTAAAAACACAGAAGTAATCTGGTTGAATATAAGGGGCCCAATTAAAGCAGACATCTCTCCCATCTCCTCTCATTAGAGCGCCTCCGCAGACGGCTGAAAGGTCGGGTTTTCTTTTACAAAACTAGCGCGGCTGTTGTGTTGGCCGATGAATGGATGAGGGGGGAAAGGGATTTCCAATGTGTCCCATAATAGACGTTATGAGTGTTCACACACACACAATGCTGCATCCTGCTATCTGTTGAGATCGAGACTCTCTCTCTCTCTCTCTCTCTCTCTCTCTCTCTGCAAACAAGCGGGAAATCAGAATTTTACACAGAATGTCAAAGTGCCAAAAGATTTTAGACCCACGGAGAAAAATAAAAGGAGGCAGACAAGCGCCTGCCTCTTTTAGCGGCCTCCTTCAGGTCGACAACATCTCAAATCGCAAGACACAAAACAACAGAAAGGCCCTTTAAAAAGAATGTAAAAAAAGATATATATATATATATATAGACAGTGACGCATTATTTATTTAGCATTTATATTCGTGGCAGGCAGCGTTTCAGTGCTATTATTTCAAATAGAAGCAGTTGGGGGTCGGGGAGCTAAAATCGGGTTGAAAAGTAAGCTTCAAATTGTCGAGCGATACTTGCCGTCTGTGTCAAATCAATGTGTTAATCAAGTCATATCAAATTCAACATGATTATTCAGCAGCTCAAACGTGAGAGCCCATTAAAACGAAAGTTCCCGAGACGGGATAATTCTCCCATGGAGACCCGGTGTCTATTCTAGGAGGATTTATGTCAAATGTTGGGTTGAAAATCCGCAAATGATTCTGCACAAATAGCACTCACAGCCATTTGTCAAGCTAGTCCCGCCCCTGGCGCTGATTGGCTAATCATTGGTCCCCTCGTTATCATTGGACGATCGCTTTTTTTAAACCAATGAAATTGCCGTTCAGTCACAATGCCAGAGCGTGGGTTGGATTCAAAGGTCTGGACTCGGGCCCCGAGTCAAGAACATGAATTTTAAAATAAGCTCCTTTATCAACGAGCCCACGCTGGGCCAGCGTGGGCTGGGTCCAACAGGCCTTCTCCCTTTTAAGTGCAATGTCTGTGTAACACCTGGGTTCCTAAATTGGAAGAGGTAATGAATGTTGAGCGATCCAATGTCGATAGTGTTTTTCATTTTGAATGGTTTTCTTTGGGAAATATTTTTTTGGTATTTGGTATATAGTATATGGTATATAGTATAGTTCCTCAGACCTTGGTCGCAAACTGGCAAAGTGCAATTCAAAGTTGGGAAAGTTTAAAAGGTTTTTGAAAAGCTTATGAAAAAGCAACAAAGCAACACTGGTCAATGCTGGGAAATAATAACCTTACCTTATACATTCTTACCAAAAACCTGTATGGCCAGACCAAACCGGATCTCACCAGACAGAACAAGACCATATCGGAACCAGACCACATTGTACCGGACCGAACTAAATCCCTTCTTACCGGCCCAAACCAGATTTTACCGGACTGAACCGTATCTTGACAGGCTGGAACACAAAAATGATATTATCATAATGTATACAGTATGTACCCCATTATGATTATGAAAGTCAAAGCCCAAAAAATAACAACAGTCCAACACATTTAGGCTTTTAAGAGAATGAAATTGTGTTTTAATCATTTTTTGTTTTACTAACTCATGCTTCTGGTGCAGCAGCTTAACAGAAAAGAGGGTCTGGATTGAAATGTCACTCCGTGTATCCATGGGTTGATGGTTCAATCAATCCCCCCCCCCCCCCTTCCCCGAGTCACCATCTACATTTACAACATACATGTTATATTGTGTTAATAATATTCTGTTTTACTGTTGCTTTAACAAATGACGCCCATCCTCTGTGAAATCGCAAGCTTGCTTTGAACCACAGGAATCGTCAGTTAAAGAGTGAATTGAGTGGGAATGGATTATAACCGCTGACGGACTGGTTAGGGGTGGGGATTGAACCGGCAACCTAGTGATCACGTGACAGTCTTGCTAAACCTCCAAAAACTGGTAGCATTAGGCATACTCGATATTGCATATACGACGGTAACTTTGATGAATAGCGTTTGCGTTAGGCTTCACAAACGTCGGAGTTGATGGAAGTCCTATCGGAGAGGGGAGGTGGGGGGGGGGGGAATAAAAACATACATACACTTATTTATTTATTTAGTTATTAGTACAATTAAGGATTTCTAGCAGCACAGTTTTTATCCAACAAGACTGAGAAGTTGCGGATCGAAGGGGGCAAGGGGGTATAGGTTCAATGGCTGTAGCAGGGAATGAGCCATACAATTATTGCATATACGCCATAATACACATTTAAACATTAAGGGTCAGTTCTCCATTCACGCCCAGCTACTGCCGCAGAATCGCTTTTCGAAAAGCTTGTTTGGTTTAAGATCCCGAAACTATTCACGGTTCTGTGTTGCGAGGGAGGTGTTGGGGGGGGGGGGGGCGGGGGGGGGCGGGGGGGGCGAGAGTTTACAAGCCTGGTGAGTGTAGAGCGACACCTAGTGGTTAAAATAGTAGATAGTGTAACTTTAAACAAATCTTTAGACCCATTTAAACCCAACTTTTTCAAAGCTCCGGTTCAACACTTTTCTCAACAGGTTATCTTAACGGCACAACATCGGAAATAAATAAACCAACAAAATGAACAAAATTGTATAACTTAACAATCAATGGATGAGGACACAACAACACTTTTAAATAGGGCTACTAGTCATTAAACTCATATTATCGAACATTTAATTACATGTGCAGACGGAGAAGTGATCTTTCTCGATTGGTACAGCATTTCAGAATGCAATATAATTTCCGATTTTTCTGCTAACCTCGTACCCATCGGCAGACACACAGCAGTGGGGCGGAGGACTTTTTTAAACTTTAAGGTGCCTTTTTCAGAATTATAAATTAAAAACATGTATGTGACCCCCCACAAGCTTATCTTAAGTACAGATAAACACATACATATCCAAGGACACGTTCCTCCTTCTGTCTCAGAGCTGAAAACCCCGCCCACAATCTAGTGGCTCCTCCCAACACTAACCTCCACGGTCATTCAAGTTGACGGGATGACGGACAGACGGACGGACCAATCAGGGTGGAGCGTGGAGGGTACGGGTGCATAGCAGCAAGGGGTCTGACCCACAGTCACTGATGTTGATGTTGTTGTTTTCCTTGCCAACTGTGAAGTTGTCAGGGTTGGAGGGTGGTGGGGGGGACAAAGAGTCTGGTGTAGAGGACTAGGGGAGGCACCAACTGAGACGTAGCATAGCATAGCATAGCTTAGCTTAGCCCGAGGACGGGAACAAACAGGGCAGCCGGGCACGCTTACAGGGGAGGCAGTCAGGCATGTCAAGACGGACAGACGAGATGGCGGGAGGGATCACTTAGTGGCTCTTTGGCTTGGGGAAGCGCAAAGAGCCAGCCACCGGGGCCGCGGCTCTGCCTTTAGCCCCGGACGCAGCGCCGCCGTCTGGGTGGCGGGGCGCCGAGGGCTGCCTGAGGGCTCTGGTCGTCGGTGGGGTGATGTCGGCAGGGCCGGGGAGGGGGCAGGCCGTGCTGGGCGGGGACGCTGGGGAGGCTACGGGGAGCACGACGGAGGAGGAGGAGGAGGAGGGGGAGATCCGGGAGCTGAGGAGGGGGAGGTGGCGCAGTTTGGAGGACAGTGGGAGTTGGAGGGATCGTCGTCCATCTCTGTTCGCCTCCTTCCCCGCCCGCTTTTGTGTCCTAGTCACCTCCGACGTCTTCTCTAGAGTCTCTCCTCTCTCCTTCTCCTCCTTCTCCTCTGACTCTCTCCGCGTTGCACTGGCTCCTCCGTTCACGACCCTCCCGCTGTCCTCTCTCTGTGCGCTCATCTCCGCCGCGCCTCCTCCTCCTCCGACGAGTTCACCGTCCAACGGAGGAGGAGTTGGAGGTGGGCTGCTATGGCTAGCGTGAGCGGAGGTGACGGGGCGGCGTTCCAGAGCGGGTTCCCCGGGAGAGAAGGGTTCAGTGGGGGGCGTGGCCGGGGTCAGGGTCAGGGCGGAGCTCGGGGGGGTCAGGGCGGGGTCCGTCCGGGTCAGTTTGACCTGATGGTCCGGCAGGAGGTGGGGAAGTAGTACCTGAGGCTGTAGGCGAGCGATGGAGAGACGGACAGACAGAGAGAAAAAAGAGAGAGCGCTTCTTTTAGTTAAACATTTAGTTTTCATTGTTTTTTTAAGCAGTGCGAGGGGCTCACAGCTCCACAGAAGACTTTATGATTCTGAGACCATTCAATCGAGTGTATTCATTCTAGTCCAATCTTATTGTGTGGAGAACTCCACATTGCAGTATAACCACGCAAGTTTCAGCACAAGTTATTTTGGGTTCGGACGGAACATGTGTTGGGTGTACTTTGGAAACGCGACCACCGGAGGAGGAGGAAAGTTGAACTCGCGGCACACACCCACGAGCAACACGGATGACCGTCGCCGTGACAAGGCGTGCGTCACTTCCGGTAGTCGGGCGGGCGGGAGCGCAGCCTGACGTCACCTCCACCGCGGTAACGAGTTGAGTCTACACTCCACAGCCTCCCCCCAAAAAAGGTTTGCAGTGTGTGTGTGTGCGCGTCAAGGGCTCCTCGACAAAAAATAGATTCAGTTGGAGGACCCGAGAGAGAGAGAGAGAGAGAGAGAGAGAGAGAGAGAGAGAGAGAGAGAGAGAGAGAGAGAGAGAGAGAGAGAGAGAGAGAGAGAGAGAGAGAGAGAGAGAGAGAGAGAGAGAGAGAGAGAGAGAGAGAAAATGGGGGACCAGAGAGGGAGGGATGAGAAAGAGGAAGGGAGAGAAACAGACGGGAGGGAGATAACGACAGGGGTGGCGATGTACTGAGCAAATGAGAAAAAGCGAACATTTAAATAGAAGAAGCAGTGATGAGGGGAGATAGAGGGAGCAGGGATGGAGAGAGACAGACACAGACGGAGAGAGAGAGGGAGACAGAGGGAAGGGAGAGACAGACCCAGACAGGGAGAGAGAGAGACAGAGGGAGGGGAGAGATGGGAGGGAGAGATGGAGAGGGGAGAGAGACAGAGAAACAGTTATTCTCTCAGATGGTCATTTTGGAGGGAAGCGGGCGGGAGGATGGCACAGGGGAGACTAGCCTTTAAGGGCTGCTTTGATCTGGACGTGTGTGTGTGTGTGTGTGTGTGTGTGTGTGTGTGTGTGTGTGTGTGTGTGTGTGTGTGTGTGTGTGTGTGTGTGTGTGTGTGTGTGTGTGTGTGTGTGTGTGTACGCACAGACACACAGATAATATGCATCTGGTGCTAGTGTGCTTGTTACCTTGTGTGCGTGTGTGTGTGTGCGCTGCAGAAGCGTTTGATCTGCCGCTGTCTCTGGGTGCCTACCTGCATTTGTGCTCGTTAACCAACAACTTTGGCATGCTCATTAAATGGCACCCGCACACACACACACCACACACCACACACACACACACTAGAACAAAACACACGTCGCTTTAAATTACCCAGAATCCTCAGTCCGATAACATGCTCGTTTGAACACACACACACACACACAACCCCTCGTGTGAATAAAGCATGTTCCCCGGACCTACATCGTACCAATGTATGTTTATAACAATATAATATATGCACGTTGACGTATGTAGCTAATGTATGTTAATAGATGTATTATCTATGTACTGCTTGTGGATGAGGAGAGTATGACATGAACGTGATCAAACACACCGGTTGACTGATCACCCAGACTCCCGGTCAATAAACCGGGAGATAGGCCTGATCACATGGGCCAAGATGAAAGGAGAGCAGTGTGTGTGTGTGTGTGTATGTGTGTGTGTGTGTGTGTGTGTGTGTGTGTGTGTGTGTGTGTGTGTGTGTGTGCGTTAGTGTAGGCCAATGTGTGTGTGTGGGTGTGTGTTAATGTTTGCATTAGATTAGGTATCAGTGTGTGTGTGTGTGTGTGCCAGAGACGGCTGCTTAGGACACACACACACACACAAACTAAATATTACTATTGATATTATATTATTATTGTACATGAAATACTGGAACTAGTTATTTATAGTTACTAGTTACTTTAGTTATTCTGTTGGGACTTTATTTTAGATCACATTGTATTATCCATATTTCTATTTTAATATTTGGTTTTATTTTATGACAGTGGTCTAATATTGATTATTGTGCATCAATAATCAAACACCTCACACGGTATTGCATTGCTCGAACGACACCTTTTGAACACCCGAGTGGTGGTTGTTAACATGTCATGGAGGGGGTCTGTGGGACCCACACACTGAAAACAAAACGAAGGGCACATTAGCATTGTCTGTTCTCCACAGATGGCTCTTAATAAACCTGCCCCTGCATTTTAAATGATAATGGCTCTGCGTTGTATATTCGCCTGTACTGTCGTTCTCATCTTTATCTACGGGGCCGCTCAATTACTTAGCTTTTAACGCTACGTTTTTTTTCGGGGGGGGGTGGCAGAGATTTCCGACGCAGGCGCCATTCGGTGGTGCGCAGTGCCGCCTGCTGGTGGTCTGCGGTACTGCGGCCAGCCGCCATTCGTTGGTGCGCAGTGGCGCCTGCTGGCGATCGGCGGTACTGCAACCGGCCTGTGCGTCTAAATGATTCATGTTGGTCCATCTGCCCTGGCATCTGTCTGTCTGGCTGCTATCTCGGCGTATCCACTTGACCCCTTGTCCATTTGAGTGTCTGTCCTTCTGTGTGAATCCGCTCGTCCTCCCATCATCAATTAGAGATGACGGAAGGGTGTCTACACTAAATGACTCAGAGAGAGAATGAGCGAGAGAGAGCGAGAGAGCGAGAGAGAGAGAGAGCGAGAGAGAGCGAGAGAGAGAGAGAGAGAGATATACTATAAGACAGCAGAGGACAGCCGGACAGAAGATGGAAGAGAGGGGAAAGAAGGGAAGAGACAAGAGAAAGAGAGAATGGATGGCAGGTGTTTTCAAGGAGGGATTCACCTTGTGTGTGTGTGTGTGTGTGTGTGTGTGTGTGTGTGTGTGTGTGTGTGTGTGTGTGTGTGTGTGTGTGTGTGTGTGTGTAAAAATGTTCGACAGCCACATTTCCAAAATGTACCTCCCACACACAATACATGTGGGAGGTACATTTTGGAAATGTGTCTGTCGAACATTTCTACACGCACACACAATACTGTGTGTGTGTGTGTGTGTGTGTGTGTGTGTGTGTGTGTGTGTGTGTGTGTGTGTGTGTGTGTGTGTGTGTGTGTGTGTGTGTGTGTGTGTGTGTGTGTGTGTGTGTGTGTGTGTGTGTGTGTGTGTGTGTGTGTGTGTGTGTGTGTCCTTTACACAAACCCACTTAAGCGCTTATGAGCAAGATGTGCTGATCTATCTCAATGAGGGCCTAATGGACCCTCGGCTGGTCTCCAGCTCCTCACCTGACCCTGCAGCTCCTCACACACCCTGGGACCAGCACTCCACACTGCGGCCTCCGACAAGCACACACAGTGCACACAGCGTTTTCACAAGTGGACGAGTGTGCGTGTGTGTGTGTGTGTACAAAACCGCATACCACTGCACTATAGGGCATTTGTGGGGGCAAGGAAATGACGGAGCAAGGGGGGGGGGGTCAAGAGGACACAGTACTAGGACATACCAGCACAAGGTCACAAGCTGACATGGGGGAAACGTTCCAAGGTGGGATATTGACGGGCAAACTTGTGTGTGTGTGTTTGTGTATGTGTGTGTGTGTGTGTGTGTGTGTGTGTAAGCGTGTGTGCATGTATGTGGTTACTCATGCAAAGGGATGCATGCTAGCAGAGAGACAGCACATGCTGCAAGTGGTGGTCAGGGTATCCTCATACTTCACCAATACTTCACCAATACTTCACCAATACTTTGTTTACATTTAGACGGCAGAGAAGCTGAAGGGATATTCTAATGACACCGGGGTCATGGAAGGCCGTATTCCCCAATGTCCCATCTGGGATTCATCAAGTACATGTACTGTTATTAGACGACTTAGAACGCACTTCTGAGAGGGCATAGAGCTATTGGTTGGATTTAACCGTATATGTATAAAACCTTTTAACATTTAAATCAGGAGGTTTACTTAACATGTTAACATTACTTAACATGTTTATGGTGAACAAGGTTTTTGAAAGGCATTTTGCATTCCATAAGTTGGTATAGTACAAACCATGAAGGTAACACAACAAGGAATGTGTGTGTGTGTGTGTGTGTGTGTGTGTGTGTGTGTGTGTGTGTGTGTGTGTGTGTGTGTGTGTGTGTGTGTGTGTGTGTGTGTGTGTGTGTGTGTGTGTGTGTGTGTGTGTGTGTGTGTGTGTGTGTGTGTTGGGAGGGGGGGGGGGGGGGGGTTGTGCAGGAGGAAGAGGATACCAGGAGAGGAAGATGAGGAAAAACATTTTGAAAAGGTTCCACCGTACCATGCTTGGTCACTGAAGTAATGCACTAGCTTTTCCACTCCTTGACCAAGGGCAGGGTTAAACGAGGCAGATGGGAGAGAAGGAGAGAGAGGGTAAGGGGTGGGGGTTTGGGGGTTAGGGTGGTGGTGGTGGTGGGGGGGGGGGGGGGGAGAGAAGGGACAGCAGTGGTGGTTAGAGGACAAAACGTTGTCAAAACGTTATATTAAGAGACAGTAGCAGAGTATGCACAGGCCCACACGTTTGTTCATGCTTGAGGCCATGAGGACAACAAAAATATATATCAAAAGACATAACAGACAGACAGAGAGAAACAGAGAGACACGGAGAGCTGGAGGATGGTGGAGGAGTGGCCTTATTTAATTATCTGAGTGCGCTTGGACTTACGGGAAAGAGGAAAGCCCAACAGTGAGTCAAGGTACCATTCATTAAATCCTAGGAAATGATGATGCCCAACTGAGACGCGAGAGAGAGAGAGAGAGAGCGAGAGAGCGAGAGAGCGAGAGAGAGCGAGAGACGAGACGAGACGAGAGACGAGACGAGACGAGAGAGAGATCGCAATTACGAGCTACGCAAAGTCAATTGAAAAGTAGCGACCGACGGACCGAACTGTTCATGTTTTCATGAAAAACGAATTACCGACATAACTAAGGTGTGTTTTGACTCTGTGTTACTTTAAGCTTCGCCCTGGGGGGGGGGGGGAAATGCCGCTATGCTAATGTACCTCATATGACGTAATCCCATTAAGAATCTAACGGAAGTGCCCGAACAAAACAGGAAGCCGCAGCCTTCAAAATAAAGGCCCCAGCAGCAGGAGTTTCACCAGCGATAGCGCCCGCTGAGAGACTAATAAGAAAAGGAGCTTTCCGTGAATGACAAAGAAAGGAAATCCTTTGATATGATTTCAAAGATTAATTTCCCTTTGCGGTAAAAAATTTAAAACCTATGCCCGAGTCCGACTTTCTATCGGCTCTTGTGTGTCACAGTGTCACATAGCGGAATAACTTTGTGACTTAAAAAAAAAGTTTTCTTGGTCAGTGGTAATTGCAGGACAAAGAGAGGCAATCTGTTTACTGGCCATGTGGCTTCAGAGAGAGAGGGCGTGGCAATGAACATAAAATGGAATTGAGCTCCGGAGTGGATAGGAGCACCGCGGCTGCCGAATTAAATAGGAGTAAACAAGTGGCAAAGACAGCCAGTCTATTCCTCTTCTTGGCACTTTCCAGTGATTTTGACACATTTTGTTGAACATAGTCACATGAAGAGACTACCTGCTACCCTCTCTCTCTCTCTCAATCTCCCCATCTCTCCCTCTCTCTCTCTCTCTCTCTCTCACAACCACCACTTAGTGGTAATGACAGTATGGTGGTGATTGTGGTAGTGGGGATGGTAGTGATGGTGGTGGTTATTAAGACTATAGGGATGATGATGTTCATACAAATGACGATGAAGAGGATGATGATGAGGACAAGGACGAGGGAAGGTATTGTGGGTGGTGGGGGGGGGGGGGGGGGGGTTGGACCAATGAGAGACTCACTCTGTTGGCCACAGGGGATGCACAGTGGGGGACGCTGCCTCCCCCTGTAGGGTCTGGAGCGCTGGTACTGCCATGGGGGAGAGAGGAGAGGAACAGGAGGAAAACCCTGCAGAGAGAGACAGAGACAGAGAGAGAGAGAGGCAGAGAGAGCGAGAGCGAGAGAGAGCCAAAGAAATAGAGAGAGAGGGACAGAGACAGAGAGTAGAGAGAAAGAAAGAGAGGCAGAGAGAGAGATAGAGAGGCAGAGAGAGAGAGAGAAAGAAAGAGAGACAGAGAGGAGACACACAGAGCTGATTCATAACAGCAATAAGTAACAGCGGTGGAGACGAGGACAGACAATATAAACTAGGTAAAGAAAGAAATATAAAGGGTGACGGAGTAATGAGGGCAGATAGAACCACAAAGAGGAGACGAGGAGACCAACAACACAGGAAACGGGAAGAGAGAGGACAGAAAAACAAGGTTGTAATCAAGTTCCTCCTCTGGGGTTCTGTGAACTTCCCTCATGCCATTAACTAATAGAGCACATGGACTACAGATAATAATAATAACAATACAGAATAGAGGCTTTCTGTTAGCCTGTGAGTGAATGTGCAGGCCCATTGGAGTGTGTTTAGGTGTCTCTCTCTCTCACACACCCACACAAACACAGCAGCAGCTTCCACAGTGATAACCTTTGAAAGCAGCAGCAGTCAGATGGAAATGGCAAAGCTACCGTGCAATGTCCCGCAACGCGAGCGAGCGAGCGAGCGAGCGAGAGAGAGAGAGATACAAGACAACACTAAGAAAGGACTCGCGAGAGAAATAGAAGAGATAGGTAAAAAGCCAGCTCAGTGTGTGAGGATCAATGTGTGTTTGTTATCTTGACACATGCTGTTGACCACACCGTGTGTGTGTGTGTGTGTGTGTGTGTGTGTGTGTGTGTGTGTGTGTGTGTGTGGTGTGTGTGTGTGTGTGTGTGTGTGTGTGTGTGTGTGTGTGTGTGTGTGTGTGTGTGTGTGTGTGTGTGTGTGTGTGTGTGTGTGTGTGTGTGTGTGTGTGTGTGTGTGTGTGCACCCATCCTCCTGCATGCTTCATGCCATCAGGGTGTCACCAAGTCGAGTGTTGGACGTATGACACAACAACAAGTGTGTGGTTGATCAGTGTCATGCAGCCACTGACTGGAGTGATAAAATACCTAGAGAGAGGGAGAGATGTGTGAGTGTGTTCTGGTACTTAGTTAAAGTTAAGCGTTTCCACCTACTGGAGCACTACAAGGTAGACAGGGGAGGTGGAGAGAGGGGAGGCGAGGTGGAGAGAGGGAGATGAGGAGAGGGGAGACGAGGAGATGGAGAGGTGGAGAGGTGTAGTGAGGAGAGGAAGATTGAGTGAGGAGAGGAGAGCTGGAGGAGAGGAGAGGTGGAGAGAGGGGTGGAGAGGGAGATGTGCATGCAGAGAGGGGAGCTGGGGAGAGGGAGGTGCAGAGGGGGGTATGTGGAGGAGAGGGAGGTGTTCCACACTGTTCCACACTGAGCTGCTGTGCTGTCCGCTCCAACGTGTTCCTCCTTATCCCTCCTCACACTCCTGCGCCCCCCTTCTGGTCCACTTCACTTCCCCTCCCCTCTCCAACGTTCCCCCCCCCCGTCCTCCTACCAACTCAACACACCCCCACACAAGAGGCAGGCCGATGCCATAGTTTGTGGCCGATATTCGGAAAATAAGCACAAAACGTTCATATACGAAACACCTGGGCACTGCTGAGATGCCCTTGAGCAAGGCACCAGACCCCTCCCTTCACTGCTCCCCTGGTTCTGTATATACAATAGCTGCCCACTGCTCCTAATACTAGGATGGGTTAAATGCAGAGTAACACATTTCACCGTGTGTGTGTGTGTGTGTGTGTGTGTGTGTGTGTGTGTGTGTGTGTGTGTGTGTGTGTGTGTGTGTGGTGTGTGTGTGTGTGTGTGTGTGTGTGTGTGTGTGTGTGTGTGTGTGTGTGTGTGTGTGTGTGTGTGTGTGTGTGTGTGTGTGTGTGTGTGTGTGTGTGTGTGTGTGTGTGTGTGTGTGTGTGTGTGTGTGTGTGTGTGTGTGTGTGTGTGTGTGTGTGTGTGTGTGTCACATGTATGTGACCAATAGAGGGGATTTAATCCTCCAGATTTAGATTTAGATTTGAAAACCGTATTTGATTAACAAGTCTATATGCATCCTTTAACTTCTAAGCAATTTTTGTGAATCCAAAGGCATGTTGGTTCGAAGAGGATGACCGAAACGGTCTGTAAATATTGGCGAGTTTGTCCCCGCTGAATACAATCAGGTAGGACTTATATTTTCATCAATAGGGCCACTCAATGGAGGGAATTGGCACGAAGACTAAGAGGTCGTAATACACTTCCCGAATGCTAATGCAGGTACTAGTGTGTTACGAGGTTTGCCTTCAGGACTTTCTGCCAGCAGCTGTGCTTACTAGGCTCTGGATAACAAGCAATGAAGTAACACTTCTATGGACATTATTGTATTGAATTGTGTGTGTGTGTATAAAGAATACATGGTTAAGCTGACTTTACTGCATGTGTCTGGAATGTTTATTGAAGGGTATATCGGCACAAATGGAAGGGATTAAACCAGCAACCCTCTTGAGTCGTGTGTCTGTTCCCGCTATGTGCGCGCATGTGTGTGTGTGAATGCGCGCATGTGTGTGTTTGTGCATCTGTGTTTACACAATTAGTGTTTGTGTGTATGTGTCCGTGTATGTGTGCATGTCCCACTCACCGCGTGTTCCCTCCACGGCGTCTGGGAGGCCTGGTGGAGCAGCACCCTCTCTCCATCCGCTACACTCGTCTGCGTGTGTCCGTCCCTTCGCCCCTCCGTCTCCTTCTCCGTCTCAGTCTCCCGGCAACGACACCTGCTGGTCACCACAGGAACAGTCTGTGGTGGCGCGCGCACACCCCCACACACACACAAACACACACAAACACACACACACACACACACACACACACACACACACACACACACATACACGGAAATACACATGCACACACGCACACCCAACAATCCATTAAAACAGAACAAAAAATAGGGAAAAACACATTTTCCAAAACACTGCTGTGCCGCAACACCAAGTGGCTCCGACACCGACTTCTAGGACCGGATTCACTGTGGACTCTGACTGTAGCTCCACCACCACCACAATACCCAGATCCTTCACAGATCCCCGCTACATTACTGGTGACTTGTTGCGCGTACTGCTGGGTCACACATATCCCCATCACTCGCACCACTGGAGGAAAGAACTAGAAATAACTCAAATCAGACGTGTTATTATTTTCACGTCCAATTTGCGGCAGTGGCTGAGGTGGTACAGCGGCTAAAGTCTGACAACCGGAAGGTTGCTGGTTTGACCCCCCCCCCCCGGCTCCTCCTAACCAAGTGTCGAGATCCACACTGGTTAGAAAAGCGCTATTTAAATTCAGTCCATACCCATACCCCCACTTATTATCTCTTAAAATACCATTTGTTTTAGGAAAGCAGAAGAAGTGACCAGAGTTCACCAAAGGGCCTCTACATCAAGCGGCACAAAAGACCACAACTGTGTTCCAAACCGCACCAGCGATCCACGACTAAATTGATTGTGTGAGAGGACGTGTCCACGTCTGCACCGTCTGTCTACATCCCGCTGCACACATCCCGGAGGCCTGTTGTGGCAGCATGTGGAGCTTTATAGCTTCCCGCCATCGTTGTTCATTGTAATTTAAACAAAATCAACCCCCGCCGATGAACTAATATTAATATATTAGTCTGTGCCCTATCCGTGAATAGCGTATGTTTAGTTGTGGTCTAAACCACGACCACTCCAAGTTGTCGGGAGTGGTAAATATCGAACCGGTTGAGGTGAATATCAAAACGTTTTTTTCCACTTTGTTCCTTGTTCCCTCCAATGTTTTCTTCCAAGTTGTGGCATGCAACTACAAAAGCTGAGAAACACTCGACCGTTCCCCTCCACACTTTTAGCTGATTTTCTGGACTGCGACGCCGCATGTAAACCAACTTTGAAATGTGTGGCTCTTTCCTGCAGTGTCCATTTATGTTTAAAGTGCCTATTTTCCTTTCAGGGCGTAAAGAGGCAGATAAACAGAACTTCGACAAATGGAAAAGAAAAACACAAAATTACACTCTAGCTTCAAACCACTTGTGAAAGAGTCTTCTTCTTGTTCTGCATTGTGTCTCATAAAGACCTTCGCAGAATCGATAAATAGTTGGAGGTCTGGAAAGAAGTTTTCAGCTTTGCCAGCTCTGAGCCTTTTTGTATCATGGAAACAACTCCATGATACAAAAACAGTTTCTTATCCACCTAACTACCTGATCACCTGACTACCTTACCACCTTACCACCTTACTACCTGATCTACCTGATCTACCTGATCTACCTGATCTACCTGGGCCACCTGAATACTTGATTGACCTGAATACTTGATTTACCTGAATACTTGATTTACCTGAATACTTGATTTAGCTGAATACTTGATTTACCGGACTATCTGAACCACCTGACTACCTGGACTACCTGATCACCTAACCCACCTGAATACCTGACTGACTACACATGATATTGGAGTCATTACCACCGGCTTGTTTTCTCCTGGTACAGGCGGCTGTAATTGAGACGCCTCTGACGCTCTCTCTGCTTTAAAGCTATTCTGTTTTGTATAAACGACAATCGGTCATCTTTAGATTCTCATTTCACCTGCCGCTCTCAGCCTCTCTGATGTCGTTATGTTCACTCATTCTTCTTCCCTTCTGTTCCCAGTGTTGGCTTTATCTCCTCAGTGGGTGCTGGAGTGTCCTCTGGTAGTGTCTTCTCACAGTACCAGAGGCTGCTGTCTCGGCCTGTCCTTCCCTCACAACCTTTCTATCAGCCCGGGACGGAAAGTATTAAATGCCTGCCCCCCCCCCCCCCCCCGTGTACACAGGTGGCAGACATGGCGTAATGAAAGTCATCAATCTTAAACAAAACACTGGCGCCATCCTTTAAAGGCAGCACCACTCGTCACCCAAAGGACTCGACACTTTTTGGCAAGTGCCGATTTACAGCCCAACGGAACCATTGTCATTGGTCAAACTAGTCGTCCGAATCGACTAAGCTCGCTTTCCCCAGGATTTTAAACAAACATTGGAAATAATAACCGTCTACTCTACACTACTCCAGCAGTCAAACCTATGATGGTAGACAGACCTCCCGAAGTAAATAAGAATCAGTCGGCCCACAAGAAACTATGAATAAACACAAACAGACAAAACAAGATAAAACAAGAATAAATTGAAAACTCACTCAGTGAGTTGGGAGAGGGAGGCAGGGAGAGTGGGAGGAGGAGAGAGGGGGCGACAGAGACTGGGATAGGGAGAGAGAGGGGGCGACAGAGAGAGAAACCCACCAGTTGCTGTGTTAGCTGGGCGATGGTTTGATCCCTCCTCCTCACTTCCTCCCTGAGCTGCTGCACCTCGCAAAGCAGTTCTGCCACCTACACACACACACACACACACACATAGAAAATCAATCATAATCCTTAAGAGTTGTTTACTTGGAGTGGTTTAACACCCGTTTCATCTGACTTGCATCATCTGAGAGAACACACACACAACAGAACAGAGAGCGAGTAGGGGTTTTATAGAGCCTCTAGAAACTAGAAAACATTCCCTCTCTCCCTCTGCTTATTCAGTGTTTAATATCGAGAAGATGAGGCAGGTTATGAGGTGCCAATGTGATTGGCAGAAAGATATAACAAAATGAGAAGAGAGCGATAGAGAGATAGACAAGAGAGAAGAGAGAAGAGAGATTGTTAATAGTATAGACTATAATAATATATGTTATAGGATGAACACGGTGGATGCGTGGTGGAGGCAGAGGAGCGAGGTGTGATGCCGGCATCACACCTCGCTCCTCTGCCTCCACCTCGGGTCTACCTGGGGTTACTACACCCAGGAGGACACGCCGTCACAGTAGACCATGACCACGCTTCAGCCCCACCTGTTCCCCATCATAATCAGTGCCCCATCAAATACCTCCCTACTTATCCTCCGCTCTCCTGTTCACTTTCCCGTTTTTTACAACCCGAGACTCTAGCCGTACATCCGTAATTTTCCCACATACAGTTGATAGCTCACACCTCATACACGCCGTTTTCTACCCGAGACAATAAAGACGCCAACGGGTTTTAAACTCCCTTTTCCGCCTCCGACTCGGACTGTACTACCTAGCCAGCTACGATCTGTGTGGGGCACAACAAGAACAACGGTGCACACACCTGTTTGTTGGAGTCTTCTGGGCTGTCTGGGCTCAGGGTGTCTGTGGTCAGAGTGTCTTCTAGGTCCTCCTCCTCGTCGCCTCCCTCCTGCAAACACACCACACACACACACCATTATACAAACATCTAATTGGCCTCAACCATTGCATACAGAGGGAGTCCGCATCTCCCACCACGCGCCTTTATTGTGAAATCCTGCTGCACACGATGCTCAGTGGGGTGATTTCCTCCGACAGAGTTCTCAACTGGCATGTACGCGCGCACACACACACACACACACACACACACACACACACACACACACACACACACACACACACACACACACACACACACACACACACACACACACACACACACACACACACACACACACACACACACACACACACACACACACACACACACACACACACACACACACACACACACACACACACACAGCCATTTGCGTGCATCTGTTTACACAGACTTGACAAGGGACAGCAGAGGGCAGTCACCATAGAGGAGGGCTGTTGTCTTTGATCCCCTGATCCTCTGTTTACCATTATTTCCACTGCAAATAGAAAAGTGTGTGTGTGTGTGTGTGTGTGTGTGTGAGACACAGACAGAGAGGAGGTCATAGGAGAACAGCAGATGAGATAATGAAAACGCAGAGGGGTGGGGATTGGGGGAAGGTTGGAGCTGCAATGTAATAAAAATAATCTCCACTTGTCAAATCGTAGGATCCATTTATCAACCGGCCAACCCCTGCAAAACAACCCTGACCCTTCAAGCTGTTGAATGTGAATGGTGCAGGACAGTGTAGTCTGGGTGGTCAAAAGATTCCCAGTGTGCACACAACAGCCCAACTTGTACGGCTCTCCTTGAGCAAGATGATGATGACCCATATCTGCTCCCGAAAGCGGACCCATGACCCCTAGAACTCGTTGAGCATCAGAACAGATCCAAATCAATGATTCTGAAATGTACAGTCAAACAATGTGGGGCTGAATTATCTGCAGTGTGATCCAACCCTGACCTGATCCTCGCCTGAAAACAGGCCGCTTTCAGTGGGTGTTCCCTTCCCAAACCACTAACACTATGTCCCCGACATCTTAGAATGTCTGGATCGGTTGATAGACCGGGAGGTGCTTGGCTTGGAGGAGAACCCGTAAGCTACGGCGCTACCAAACTCTAATCGAACCGGACACCTTTTCCTCGGTAGCAACTTCACAAGGGACGACTTGGGAGACACGCCAGCCTCCAAGATTTAGTTTCCACCGCCTGTCCACCATTTTCCCCTCCTTGAACTCCTTGAGTGTGCGAACAGTAAGGATGAGTCAGACTTGTACCACAACAGGTCCCCTTGAAGGACCTGAAGCTGACTGAACTGCATGTGGCTTTCAGATTAAGGCATGGACTGATTTGGTAAAAGGGGGCGGAGCAAGTCACCTGCTGCAGGACTCTCTGCAGATGCTCCAGTTGAGCTCGGACAGCGGAGCAGTTATCGGCCAGCTCCTCCACATCCAGGCCCAGATCTAGATCTAGATCCAGATCCAGGTCCAGGTCCAGACCCAGGTCCAGGCTGAGGTCCAATTCTAGGTCTATACCCAGACCGCTGCCGGCCCCGGCAGACCTAGAGAGGCGAGTCAGGGTATCAGTATCAATGATGCAATAAGACACAGACAGAGCGAGCGAAAGACACACACACTTCACAACCACATAGAAACTACTGCAAGTCATTTCTGGCTGTACTTTTAGATAAAAATTCAAAATATTGGCTCATATTGAAACACAAAAAAATAACAGTTTTCCTATATATATATATATATATATATATATATATATATATATATATATATATATATATATATATATATATATATATATATATATATATATATATATATATATATATATATATATATATGTGTAAATGCAATGCATACTGTTTATTTATAATGCAAAATTAGCTGTACGCTAACTAGCAGGAGGAGGATTGAAGCAGAAGAAAGAGGAGGAGGAGGAGGAGGAGGAGGAACAGGAACACTGCGGGGAGTCACCTGGTGGTGGTCATGCCCAGGAGGAGCTCCTTGTCGCTCCTCTGATTCCCAGGGTCCTCCTCCAGGTGGTAAGACTGGAACTCACTGGGATGGACGGGAGAAGCGGGTGAAGCTAGTGGAGTTAGCGGTGTAACTGATGTTAGCTAGTGAGGCTAACGCTGTAACTGACGTTAGCTAATGGGGCTAGCTCGGTAAATGACGTTAGCCAGTGGGGTTAGCTCTGTAACTCATGTAAGCTAGTGGAATTAGCTCCGTAACTGATGTTAGCTGGTGGGGTTAGCGCTGTAACTCATGTTAGCTAGTGGGGTTAGCTCTGTAACTCATGTTAGCTAGTAGAGTTAGCAATGTAACTGACGTTAGCTAGTGGGGTTGGCTCAATAACTGATCGTGAAATTAGAATTAATATATGGAAGTGATATACTATATATATATATATATATATATATATATATATATATATATATATATATATATATATATATATATATATATATATATATATATATATATATATATATATATATATATATATATACACAATAAATAGCATCTGATTAATTCATAGTTTTTTCTAGAATAAACAAAGCAGAACTGCTACCTGTTGTCATTGTGGATATCCTGTGTACCCCAGCAGAGCTGTGGCATCCTCCACTGGGCCATATGGGTTATCCCATCCCCATCTGCATCATCAGGACCAAACCAAACCAACAAATGAAACAGGGGGTCATGGAAATGAATGTAAAACTGTGGCAAAAATGTACATACAGACAGACAGACAGACAGACACACACACACCGCTATGTAGCGATGTGTCCTCAGGAAGGTCATCATCATCAAGCATGAGGTCATCGTCGTCAAGCTCACAAGAGTCGAGGTTGTTCAATAGGTCCTGGAGAGAGAGAGAGAAACACACACACACACACACACACACACACACACACACACACACACACACACACACACACACACACACACACACACACACACACACACACACACACACACACACACACACACACACACACACACACACACACACACACACACACACACACACACACACACACACACACACACACACACACACACACACACACACTTAAGTTCAGAAAGTTGTTTTACTTGTTTAATTATTTTACTTGGCCATTAATCCTTGTCATTACTGGTCTAAATTGACTGATTACTCCTGTCATACTGACCCAATTTTAATATTTCATGCGAGAAAGAGAGACAGAGAGACGGAGACAGAGAGAGAGAGAGAGACAGAGAGAGAGAGAAAGAGAGACAGGCAGAGTAAAGAGAGGGTAAACTGCTCAAATGCCCAATGCCCCTAATTTTCTGTGATTAATGCTAATTAATCTAATTCCTTTTAAGACATGAATTAAAGAGAGAGACAGAGAGAGCAAGAGACAGAGAAAGAGAGAGCTAAATGCATAGGGAGACAGAGGGAGACCGACAGACAGACAGAGACACAGACAGACAGACAGAAAAAGGAAAGCGAAAAAAAAAAACCAAAGCGAGAGAGAGAGAGACAGAGAGATAGTGAGTGAGTGAGTGAGTGAGAGACCAGATCAATAGATGTGCTCATTTAGAGAAAAAAAACAACCTGAAAACAAACCAAAAACCTCCAGCCCATCTAAAATAACACACGGAGACGGCCGTAAAAGTGCCACTGTGAGTCATCGGCCCACAATGACCACCACCACTTTATTTTACCAGAAAGTTTTGAGGGGTTTCTTTGGGAAACTAGGACAGCAACTGTGGTACTCCTGTACATTTGGTGGAGTGTTCTTCATACTCACCGTCCTCTTCCTCCTCGGGGACTGCACGCACGCACGCACTCACACACACAAACACTTTCTCGCCTGAAGCTAAGTTACACTGCAGTGACCCTTGAGGGAACCAAACTTTCCCTCTGAATAACAGCCAAGAATCTCACCCGTGAGCGAGCACACCCACCCACACACAGACAGACAGGTGTGGTGAGACACTTCCTCCTCAGAGAGCCGATGGTCCACATCCACACATTACCACTAATCTCCTCTCCTCCCACATTCTCCCTCTCTCCCCCCCCCCCCCAAAATCCTTCTTATTCTCTCCACCTCCCTCTCCTCCACATACCCCCCTCTGCACCTCCCTCTCCCCATCTCCCCTCTCTGCATGTCCATCTCCCTCTCCACCCCTCTCTCCATCTCCCCTCTCCTCACTCAATCTTCCTCTCCTCACTACATCTCTCCACCTCTGCATCTCCTCATTTCCCCTCTCCTCATCTCGCCTCCCCTCCCTCCACCTCCCCTCCCTACCTTGTAGTGCTCCAATAGGTGGGAAAAAAAACACAGAGGGCCAAATCCTCTGTCTCCTTGTCAGGAAAACAGCCCACAGTTATCCCATGTCACACTTAACTATAAGTGAGTTGAGAGTACCAGAACACACTCACACATCTCGCCCTCTCTCTAGGTATTTTATCACTCCAGTCAGGGACTGCATGACACTGATCAACCACACACTTGTTGTTGTGTCATACGTCCAACACTCGACTTGGTGACACCCTGATGGCATGAAGCATTCAGGAGGATGGGCGCGCGCACGCACGCACGCACACACGCACACACGCACACACACACACACACACACACACACACAAAGACCAACACTGACACCTGGTGGTCAGTCAAGAAAAGAGCTTTGATTTGTTTGTAAATTCTCAATTACCCACATGATGGCGCTAAAGGATTTCAAATGCTATGCTTTCCTCTTGCAGTCCGTAATCTAATAATATTAGAATATTTTTATTTTCGAATCCAACTTACTTATTAGTTACTTTTCTGCAATAACAGTTTTTTTTAATTTACAGTAAATATTTTATGAGAAAAACAACAAAGGCTGCCCTTTAAAAGGAAAGCCAAATGGTTCTAGATAGAATAAGGGCAGAATCAGGGCCATCTATTAAAGTCCTATTATATGTACCTGTGGAAGACAAGTGAAGATGTGGAGGACACTTCAGGATACGGCATGACACACTTCTTATCAAGTGCTGAGCAATGCATCTGCTCTTCTGATCAATAGAAAAATGTATTGATTGTTATTGTTAAGTGTTCAAATCCGTCATTTACAGGAGTGAAAATACTTGTTGCTTCACAAAGCCAAATAATTGGATGCTGTAATCAGCTGTTTAAATCATAATAAAATGAGTGAAAATGTAGTGTTTCTTGGCAGGCAAATTCAAAAGATTGGTTTGGGGCATGGTCACTAACACTGGGCTTTAACCATTGTGAACGCACTCAATTATTAATCTATGAGATCAATAGTTATTAGATACATATTGAAGTATAAGAAATAATAACAACACTCATGTTGTTGTGTCAGACATCCAACACTAAACACTCGACTTGGTGACACCCTGATGGCATGAAGCCTTCAGGAGGATGGATGGACACACACACACACACACACACACACACACACACACACACACACACACACACACACACACACACACACACACACACACACACCACACACACACACACACACACACACACACACACACACACACACACACACACACACACACACACCACACACACACACACACACACACACACACCTGGTGGTCAGTCAAGAAAAGAGCTAACTTCCATAATATGACGCTATAAAACAAGTACTTTCTATGAGGGGGAGGGACAACAAGATCATATTAACCAATCATGTCATATTATCAACGTTGGAACACATCGGCTTAACAATCACAAATCGCTTCAGCAGACATCCGTTTATAGAGATTTGCCTGGTTTCTGTTGCGCAGAGGACCACCTTTGGATGTCAAATTATCAGTGGTGAAGCGTCAGGGCCTTCACGGTATACAGAGAAGACCCTGGAAAACTCGGATGAAACAAAAAATAAATTTGAATTAATTGTATTAATACAATTTAATATGAATGTGAATGAATAAATGAGAATCGTATCTGTGTTGTTGATCTGTTAATCTGTTATATTACAGAGTTACGTTGAATTGTTTGTCTTTCTCGGTCCATGCACTACACATTTGAGTGGTTTTGTGTTAGAAACAAAATGCAACCAATCAGATATTTTTCTGGGTTGCTGGGAAGAATATCCTTCAACCAAAGTACTCGCGAATGCCTTGGCCCTTAAACTGAATGAGAGCGTACGTTTGGATTGACAATTTGATCAACCAATCATATATGGGTTTGTAGCCAATGGGCGTATTCTTTCAGATTTCCCCACAGTTCCATAGTACGCAAGAAGGTCCATTTAGTTCACTGGCCCGAGACAGAGGATCTAGCTTAGTGCTACGTAGCATTTAATTTGAAGTTTTATAGGTTTGTTATGTCAAAATGGCAACAGGTGAAGATAATGTTTTTGCGATCTGAAAAGCAGTGATCAGCTTTATGACCGGGTTATCAAAGAATTCCTCCAGAAGGACAGGAGAATGGATTTGGTCTTTAAGTGAACATCATTGGTTAATGAGACTAATTTGTCTTTGCTGGTTTTGCCGCAGTGTTGCACCTCGTTGAGCTGGTTGTTGCATTTTGTTTCCACACACTTGTTGAATGATTAGTTAATGGCTGTCTTGAGTTTGTTAAGCATTGTTGTGCATTTAAATTGAGAGTTTTGACTTGATCTTTTTTGTATTGGTAATTGTTACGAAGGTGTGGTTGTGTGGCAGCCATTTGTCTATGAAACCGAATAGTCCTAGCTGAGTGGAGTAGGCCCTGATGATGTAGCAAGCTACAGTACAGTACCAGTACAGTCATTCATCGAGGGACAGTCTCAAATGCTTAACGTGAAAAGGCTTAACGTGAAAAGGCTTAACATAACTAAGAGTTACAAAACCGTGATCAATAATCACCTAATTTCTCTGGCATATGTCTCGTCATTAGCACTTTCACCTCTAAAAATCTAAACCTAAATCCTACTATTACGGATGTTATGTTACATTAAGTGTTTTCCTCTCTATTGAGCCAGTAAGGAAAAGTCTAAACGCAGCTTTATGAGAGGAAAACACTTAATGTAACATAACATAAACATAAGTGTTAATGACAAGACATATGCCATATGGTGATTATTGATTGTTGTTTTGGAACTTTAAGTTAGGTAAAGCCTTTTCACATTGAGCGTTTTAGACCGTTTCACCGATGTGTTGTGCCATTGCTTCACTACGTGGACAGTGCTTTGCCAACTATGGTCAACTTGGAAATTGGCTGCGACAATCTTATCTGCCTAAATGAGATAACACATAAAGTGACTCTGTGACGTCCGTCTGACCTTCTACAGAAGGTCCAGTTGTGATAGACACGATTTGCCACTGCAAATTCTTAATACAACAGGTACGCAGACCAGTTGGCAGGAGTCTTTGCAGACATCTTCAACCTCTCCCTGTCCCAGGCTGTTGTTCCCACGGTCTTCAAGATGTCCACCATCGTGCCTGTCCCTAAACAACCCAAGGTAACATGCCTGAATGACTATAGACCTGTAGCCCTCACCTCGATTGTCAGCAAATGCTTCGAGAGGTTGGTCAAGGACTTTATTTGCTCCGTGTTACCTGCCACGCTGGACCCACGGCAATTTGCATATCGTCAAAACAGATCCACAGACGACGCAATTGCCATGGCCCTCCACACTGCCCATTCCCACCTGGATGTGCGAATGCTGTTTGTGGACTACAGCTCAGCGTTCAACACGATAGTTCCTGCCAAGCTCGACACCAAGCTTAGAGGTCTAGGCGTGCACCCATCCACGTGCAGCTGGATACTGGACCTCCTGTCGGACTGCCGCCAGGTGGTGAGGATGGGCAGCACCACCTCAGAGCCATTGACCCTCAACACGGGAGCCCCTCAGGGATGCGTGCTGATCTCCTCTACTCCCTCTACACCCACGACTGCATGGCTATGCACAGCTCCAACGTCATCATCAAGTTTGCTGACAACGTAATATATATTTTATTACATTGATTTATATATACATATTGCTCTTTTTCTGTGCCGATATATTGCATTTTATAAATTGCATTTTTATTTTTTAACTTCTTTTATTCTATTCTGTTTTTATCTTATTTTTATAACTGCCGTCTGTCGTCGGGTATTGCACATACGATTTTCAGTCACTGCTTTATACTCTGTGAAGTGACAATAAACTTGACTTGACTTGTACAAATCAGACTGTGGGAATCAGAACTTCCATTTTAATTTCACAGTTAATTCAAGATTCAATTGCTTGCACTGTTGATTAGAATTAGCACAATGAATATACACGCAACAAAATCATTACAAATGCAGATACAATTTATGAAGTTATCATACGTTAGAACATGGTATTCAGCAAATCTATGCAAATATAGTGTGATGATCAGCCAATAGTGTAATAAACACTTCGAGTCACTCGAGTCAGTGCAAAAGGTGGTCCTTCTGCAACGGTTCTGCAGAACAGCCATCAGAATATGAGGATGAATGAATCTTGAATGAATGAATTAACCAGTAGAGGGCAGTAAAACCACATGCTTTTAAAAAATGTTTGTTATGTCAGAAAAGTATAGCCTATGAAACGTAAAGGCTGCTTTAGATCTTCTTCGTGTTATTTTGAGTTCTTGGTCTGATAATATAATATAATATAATACAATATATACACAAATAGAATGCACTGTAATGTTAATGATATTGTCTGTTGCTGTATATGTATATATATATTTTTTTGTAAATTCCCAATTACCCACAAGGTGGCGCTAAAGGATTTCAGATGCTACACTTTCCTCTTGCAGTCGGTAATATAATAATATTAGAATATTTTACTTTCCGAATCCAACTTACTTATGAGTTACTTTTCGGCAATAACTGATTATTATCTTATTTACAGTAAATATTTTATAAGAAAAACAAGGCTGCCTTTTTAAAGGAAAGCCAAATGGTTCTAGATAGAATAAGGGCAGAATCAGGGCCATCTATTAAAGTCCTGTATCCCCCTGGAAGGTTACGTCAGATACAAATCATGTGGAAGACCAGAGAAGACGTGGAATGACACTTCAGGATACGGCATGACACTGTCGGAAGAAGGCCATCTCCATCACTAAGGATTGCAACCACCCTAGGCGCCATCTCTTCTACCGTCTCCGGTTCCGCAGCATCCATACAAGGACTACCAGGTTGAAGGATAGTTTTTGTCCACAGGCAGTGTGCCTACTGAACTGCTAGGAGTGCTGCCACTATCACACAACATTATCATTAACATTACACTACCATAACATTGTCATTAACATTACACTATCGTAACTTTGTCATTAACATAACACTGTCATACTTTGCTGGACTCATCACAGTTACTGCACTGTATTCATGATGCTGCTGCACTACTGGCACTTTAAATTATTTTAGATATTTTTGCACAATTCAACACATTTACATATCATCCATCAGTCACTTTGTTTTTTTTTTGTTTTTATTGTTTTGGAGTTTCAAACTGCGGGAGGGAATGGGGAGTAAGCATTTTACTTGTACTTATCTTGTATCTTATGCTGAGCAATGCATCTGGTCATCTGATCAATAGAGAAATGTATTGATTGTTATTTTTGAAGTGTTCAATCCCGTCCTTTATAGGAGTGAAAATAAGACGTCAACTTGACAACTTGTTGCTTCACAAACGCAGATATTGGGTTGCTGTCATCAGCTTTTCAGATCATAATAAAAAATAAGTAAGTGTAGTGTTACTCAGCAGGCAAATTTAAGAGATTGGTTTGGGGCATGGTCACTTACACTGGGCTTTAACCATTAGGAACGCCACTTCATCAATTATTAATCTATGAGATCAATAGTTATATTGAAGTATTAGAAATAATAACAACACTCATAAGTGTGTGTGTGTTTGCGGGAAACCGACTCTAGAGATAATTGATAAACCATTACAAGTCATGGGCAATCATCATCATCATCACCATCATCACCAATCATCATCAATATAACACTAGCAGGGCTGCAGGTCATTTCAGGCCAGCGTGAAGAATGGAACCAGATCCATGGACTGACCTCATCTGGGTCAGAAGATACGGGAGCAGGCCAGAGTGTCCCATCGTGCTGCAATATTAAACACCCTGGCTTTATTCCTCTCTATTTATCTCTCTCTCTCTCACCCCTTTTCTCCTCAACTCTTTCTCCGCGTCTCTTTCTCCAGCTCTATTGGGTTTTTGATTTGAGCTGCTGATAATGCCTTCATCTCTCCTCGGGATGAATATATCTATCCATCCATTTCTCTCTCCCTGCCCCCTCTCCCTCTCTCTCCCCTATCTTTCCTAATATAAGGTTTTTTTATTGATACAAAGCACAGCAAAGTCAGTATTCCTTTTCATGCCTGAAGCTTTTACGCATGTCTCGTGGCAAACCTTAACCATAAGAGAGACACAAATGTCCCAAAGACGCACTGGTATGTTCCCGGGGAAACCCACGCCACGCAGGCCCTGCAGTATGTGTGGAAAATTGCTGACGGGGGGGGGGGGGGGGGGGGGGGTCATAATAATAACATAGGAATGGAGGGCAGATCCAAACCTGTTCTGGAGATCTCTGCTTTATTCCACCGTCTGTTCAATACACCTGGTGAACCATCCCAATCAGTTGCTGGGCCCTGTGCTGTGTGCAACACAGCAGGTTCAGAGGTTCCAAAGTGTCCACCGATGCCTGCTAGTGACCACTTGTGGGTTTCTAGACTGGCGGGTTGGTCTTTAAATCTCCATGAACCAATCTCCATTCATAACCTCTGCCATCGAAGATGGAGTGGCTAGTGGATATGTTTTCGGCCCCGTTTGTGTGTGTGTGTGTGTGTGTGTGTGTGTGTGTGTGTGTGTGTGTTCTTTGTCTATTAGCAAGATAACTCAAAAGGTTATGTACGTAATTGGACACAATTTGGTGGTTAGATTAGTTATGGGCCAAGGAACAATTGATTCGATTTTGGCGCAGATACGGATCCGAATCCAGGGGACATTTTGATGTGGCGGAGGTGTGAGCTCTACTGGGGGCCCTCTACCTTTATTGTACTGGTATGGAAACGAAAGGCTTTATTTATAAAAATTAATTTCCGAAATCGTAGGCTGTGTCTTTACACAGAGTTTAGACCGGAAGAAGAAGAAGAAGGAATCTTAGAAACCGTTTACAACAGGTGTGTGTGTGTGTGTGTTTCAGACAAATGTGTATCTGACACCCGTCAGGCTCTCTTTTGGTTGTTGACCGGCGACGTAGGGGGGGGGGACGCATGTGACTTCACAACGCTTCCGTTTAGACAGAGAAAAAACATCTCTCGTTGCAAAGCGACCTCGGGATGTGTGAAACTAGTGCTCGAGTCTCCTGGTTTCACTACAGCCATTTAGTCATTTTGCAAGACAATTTTATCCAAAGGCACCTAGTCATTTTGGGTTGTTGCTAATACATTAATGAGCAGGTAGGGGGACACCTTGCTCAAGGACGCCTCAAGGTAGGCTGTGGACATTGGGTTTCGAACCCAGGACCTTTTTTGGCTGGGACAACCTACCCACGACACTATCCTGCCCCATAAAGTGTGTGGATCTTTATAGAGGACATACAAGCGCTACTTTAGCCCGGCCAAGGTTACCTAGCACAACAACAGTCTGCCAGACATCACCTGCTGTGCCACACTGGATCAACACAATCCCAGTAGTACTGGTGTGCCGTTCACACACACACACACACACACACACACACACACACACACACACACACACACACACACACACACACACACACACACACACACACACACACACACACACACACACACACACACACACACACACCACACACACACACACACACACACACACACACACACACACACACACACACACACACACACACACACACACACACACACACACACACACACCGGACTTACGATGCTGTTGAGGTCAGAGTCGTAGCTTCCTATGTGGTGGGCGGTGCTAGCCGTGTTGTTGGCCGTGGTGGTGGTGATGGTGGTGGCGGTGGTCACAGTGCCCCCTAGTGGCTCCAGACCCTCCTCGTCCCACATGTACGTCCCCCCGGAGCCACAGCTGTCCGAGGGGGACAGGTCCAGGGACGACCCGCCCTGGTGAGGAGCAAAACAACAAGAGATTTTAAATGATATTTTGAAGCAACCTTTGCATTTGCAAACACCAAAATACAAGAAATATGAGAAAATATATCTCATATTATTCTAGTAATACATGTATTGTAATGTTATATATTACAAGTTTAAAACATTCAATCTAAAATATATTCTTTAAAATATTATATAAATAATGTTTATAATATATTCTTTAATATATTCTATGTATAATATATTCTTCAATATATTCTTTAATATATTCTTTATTCCGTCTTCGATTCTTTTATACCTTTTGATGTATCATAAATCATTACATTTTTCTTCAGTCTATTTGTTGTATTTAACACATGTTAATATTAGTTGTAGATATTAGATGGAATTATCAGTTCCAATTAAAAGAAAAGACTTTCAGCATCTTCACTCTTGACTTTTTTCCATTCAACTCTTCATTCATTCATAATTGACAAGCCCTTTCAACACAACAACAGGAACGCGGGCTTCTGAGTGGCTGGTTTGAGATTGGGGGCGGGCCTTCATTACCTGGTCCTGATAGTCTGGTTGGCTGGGCGTACTCTGCCTGGACAGCCTGCTCAAATGGTAATCGTCCTGGTCACCTGGTGGGCGGGGTCGGGTGGTAGGTTAATATTGCATGACATTGTGTGCGTGTGTGTGTGTGTGTGTGCGTGTGTGTACCCTAGTGTGTACACTACCTTCCCATGGCACAAGTAAAAAAACAAGAAAACTAAAAGCTTTAAATACAAAATCAATGGCCTAGTTGATTGTCTAGGAGTCATAGCTCACATCTAAAGCTACGACGCCTAGACGATATGGAAGGAGACAGAGGCGGCTGGATCAATATTTAGTGGGTTCTTAATATACTGTCATTTAGCGGGTGTGGTTTGAAATAAACCATTTGAGTTTTAAAGTTTTAAAATAATGTTATTCTTTTCAAAGTTGAGTCATTAATGAAAATAAATCATTGCTTCCTCCAGGCTGGTGTGCGTCTCTAACAAGTGTCTTTCTCTTCAGTCATTTAGAAGATGCTTTTCCCTTCTAGCTCCAACACTGAGGGGTTTAGGTTTTCCTTGGAGCCGGAGCAGGAGCAGAAGCAGGGAGGGGTTAAGGAGGAGCTTGTACAGGTTTAGACTGTGGACATGAAGGGATTTAACCCGGGGCCTTTCCCCTAAACGATGGACTCACCGACGAGCCTCATGCCGGTCCAGTCGACATCGTCCTCCAGGAAGCTGTGCATCCCCGATCTCCTATCGTCCCCCCCGTGGAGGACTTTCACATCGTGTGTCCTGGAGCCCGATTGGTTGGGGGCCATGTCCTCGCCGCCGTCATTGGTGGAGAGGAGCAGGATTCCCACGCCGCCATTTCCTGGAATGAGTAGGAGAAGAAGATGAAAAAATAAAAAAGGTGCAAAAAAGTAGTTTGTTGTCTTAATATGAATCAAATATTCAGTTGTCCTGGTTGCCTGGCAACAGGGCTGTTCCAACGGTTTCATGAGGAGGGGGCCATCGAGTCTCATCGAGAGACCCACTAAACTAAGTAAAGTATTAATGTGTAAATATGCTTATATACTTAAATACACATATTTATATTATATACTATACTTGTATATATATACTTATATATGTATTTTCTTCATTTGTGACGCTTGGTATGATAATGTTCATTTTCAGACCCGATCAACAACCGGAAAAAAAAATAATAACTTCTGGAATTTTCCTTCAGGGATTAATAAAGTGTTAATAATGTGCCAAGTAATAAAGCACTTCTTAGCACATTTTTCAAACGAGGGCAACCAATCCACGGTTGCCCATGGCAACCACTTTTCAGTTATTTCACCCAGGCCCTGAAACCAAGGTTCATCAATTCGTCAATCATGGAGCGATGGAGGAGAAGACGTTCTCCGCCGCCGCGTCACTACCCACCGAGGTTATCGAAGTCATCCATGTACTCCTGGCTGGTGTCGTTCCGCTCCAGAGACGAGGTCGAGGACAGGGACATGTCCTCCAGCGTCTCCCCCAGGATGGACACCTCGCTGCGGGGCACACGCTCACCGGCCTCGGGGCTACTGCCTGGGGTACCAGACGACAAACAAAACGTAGGTCGTTTTTATGTGGTTTAAAATGTGGAACAACACAGACTAAACCAGAGGGCACTCAGTAGAGCGCATACTTCCGCCACACCCTGGATCTGAATTCGGATCCGGATAGATGTAATCCACCATTTCCATATATAACTTTTTAAGTTTTCTTGACAACAGACCGACAGACCGACAGACAGACAGACAGACAGACAAACAAACGGGGGAGAAAATATAACCTCCAGTCCACTCGATCCTCGATGGCGGAGGTAACTATACAGGAAAATATAACCCAAGCACCTTATGAGAGTAAAGACAAGGGTGGCGGCCCTCCCCCAGTGGGAATCGAACCCCTAACCCTGGCCGTGTTAACCCCGTTTTCTATATTCGTACCTGGGCTGTTGTCCGTCGTGGAGGGAGTGACCGCGGGGGACTCCAATGAATTCCTCTGGCTCTCTGGCCCTTGGACTCCAACTTCCTGATTGGGCTTCTGCGGTCCGGTTGCCGGGGTGACGCGGAATGGGCGGGGCTGCCTGATGAGTGACAGCCGCGGGCGGTTGGCTCCCAGGGCGGTCCCCTTGTAGGACGAGTAAGCGCTGGGCAGCAGGGGTTTCTTCAGGTTCGACACCGGGAGGGGCGATCGGGTTGAACCATGACCTTTGGCTCCTCCTCCATCACCGACAACAGCAGTTGGGGCCACCCACGGGATGTGCTTGGTGAGGGGGGACCTGAGCATGGGGGCCCTGGATGGGAGCAGCCGGGTGGAGGGAGGGGTCTGTAGCCCCTCCTTGGAGCCCCGGTCGGCGGCCCGGTTGAGGGAGTAAGAGCGTGTGATTCTGGGCGAAGAGGAGGAGAGGCCAGCGGAGGACGCGGAGGCCAACACGGCGGCAAGCGACGTGGACGAGAGCGGCCTCTGCTGCACCTGGTTGAGGCTCCTGGAGCGAAGCCGGTCCTTCTCGGAAAGCAGGCGGACCGACGGACCGGTCCCGCCAGGGCCCGCCGTCCGGAGGCTGTCGCTGGACTGCGAGCGGCCGGCCGGCTGCTTTGGGAAGCGGGGGGAGCCAGACCGAGAGCCGGAGTTGGAGCGGGACGGGTTGGCGGGCTGTCGGGGGGCTCCGGACCGCTGGGCGGTGCCGGCGTGGCCGTTGAGGATGGGTTTAGTCCCGTTGGTTAGGGCCGGCGACGCCACCTTCTGGCCCGGTCTGGTGCCACCGGCTCCGTTCTTTACACCGGGGAGGCCTTTAGGCCCGGGCTGCTGCGAAGCGGCCGACGCCCCTCCAGAACCGAAGCCGCGCCCCTTAGCAGCAAGCATCGTTGTCGTCGTCACCGGGGGGCTGGGTTTCTTGAGCCAGCGATGTTGTGTTGTTGACGGCAACGCCTGCTGCTGCTGCTGCTGTTGTGGTTGTTGTTGTTGTTGTTGTGGTGGTTGCGGCGGCGGGAGTGGGGGCTGTTGTGTGCGTAGAGTGATGACATCACTTGCCACCACGCCCCCGTTTTTCAGTCCCGTGGCGCCCTCCTTCTCGACCCCACCCTTTACTTTTTTCGTCCAGCTGATGGAGAGAGGGGCAGGGAGACGAAGCAAACCGTTCCGTGCGCCTCCCGTGGTGGCGGCGGTGGGGGCATGGCGGTTGGATCCGTTGGTGAGGGGCATGGCGGGTGTGACTTCGCCCATCGTGGTCCCGACAGCAGCGGCGGGCGCGGACACAGCGGCCGGGCCGCTCTGAGGGATGCTGGCCTGGGAGGACACTCCAGAGGCGGGGCGAAAGCCGAACTTGGGCAGCCGGGAGACCATGGTGGGCATAGTGGGAGGGGCTAGGATAGCGGAAGGAGGGGCTGACATCAGACCCCGCCCACTTCACCATGGAGACACCGGATGAGAGACTCTGGAGGAGAAAAAGAGTGGGGAGGGGGAGAGGGATAGAAGAAATGAGAAACAGTTAATACTAAATACATAAGTAAGGACATTTGTCATGCTTAAAATAACAAAAAAAACATTTAAAATAGGCTATAAAAAAACTGTAGACAATCAATCACAACAGGCAAGCTCATTCGAAGTGAATGAGGCTGCATAAAAGAGCTTCTACATAATGGATGGAAAGCTATTAAAAAAAGCTTTTGTTTCAAGTGTACAAAGAACCAGAGAACTATCCTCATACACACCCTTGTGGATGGCATTGTAGCATTGCAAAACATTGCAATGTTTGTTTGTTTTTATCATAGTAGTATAATACCATAATTACATTACATTACAATAATTTAGCAGACACTTTTGTCCAAAGCAACATAGGCAGGCAAGATAACTACTAGTCACCAGAAGTCAAAAGTGCATTTCCTTCCTACCAAGCCTCCAGGAGCAAAACCAGTCCACAAGTAAATAGTACAATAAGTTGGCTACTTAGATTTGACACAATAAGTACATCAAACAATGACAAATAGTTAAGCCAATAGCATAAGCAAAAATCGAATAAACTATAGCCAAGCACTTATATATTATAATAACCTTAATATCTCCAATAGTTATGAAAGAATCCTAAAATACAGGTATGGTACAGGTACAGAATACAGGTGTGGAAGTAGAAAGAGATTCCTGGAACTTTTCAAAGTAGTATTTAATCAAGTAGCATTTTTAAACACTGTACTACACTATCCTGTCAAACCCCCCAAAAAACCCAGCCCCGCTTTCCCTTGCATTGGAAGTAAAAATAAAAATAAAAAAATAAAAATAAAAAGGTATAATTATATATCTTTCTATAACTCGTCACTGTACGTTGTAATTAAAACGGCCAGCGTGTATTTATCATAAAGAATCGTAACAGGGTGTGTCTTAATGTGGGCTTGTCAGACAGCGGGTGACACACACACCTCTAGGAAACTCAGCCGTCAATAATGACAATGACTGGAATACAGACGGCAGAAGTAGTAGATCCACTTCTGCTAAATGCTAATCAGGTTCAGTGTTGACAGTCTGGGTACGCCCAGGACACACCCATGTCACTGTAACCCTATTGATGGCTTATGCAGAAATCCTGGGTGGGACGGGGACACGCGCGCACACACACACACACACACACACACACACACACACACACACACACACACACACACACACACACACACACACACACACACACACACACACACACACACACACACACACACACACACACACACACACACACACACACACACACACACACACACACACACACACACACACACACACACACACACACACACACACACACACACACACACATCATCATCATCATCATCATCATCAGTTTTTCGTAAAGAAAAAAAATGAAATAAACTGATCAGGAAACAGGACACGCCCAGAGGCTACAACAAAGAGAAGATTCATCTAAATGTAAACCGATTCCACACAACAAAAGTAAACCAATATGGCAGGTAACTCGATAAAAAGCAACACAGATGGATAGCCTCATGGCGGTTAACCAACATCAACACATCAAGCGAAGCCCTGAAAAGGAAACACTCGTATAGGACTGGCTGGCCGTTTGTCAGTTGGTCTGCTTTGCATATCCTTAGAGCTAGTCTAGTCATTATGAGACTTAGACCAAAGGGTGACCCAGAAGCGGATATTTTTATTTGACTTTACCTGTATTTAATCTTAATCCCCGGAAAGTCTAAATGTGAACATTGCTCACTCATTCAATACTTTGAAGCTCAACCACTCCAACCCAAAATGTTACCTACAGTATATACCTTAACTTCCTTCATGTAATACGTGTATATACTATACGTTTTGTTTGTATCTTGATGGTTGTTAACTTTTTGAGCATAATCTAGCTAAACCATAAAAAAATATATCTAAAAAGGTCATCCAATTATACAGATATACATCTGATGTGGACAGAAAATGAGACAGAAAGATGCCACTTAGTAGCCAATAAGTAGTGCCATTTATGTTAGAAGTAAGCTAAAAAATGTATATTTTGTATAGGGGACACTGTAGTACTATGTGGTTGTGCGATAGTACAGGCTCCTCAGTGGGATAGAAGCCCTGAGTGTAAAGTACACTAGTACACTACTAGTACACTCTGGACCTTGGCGGCCTGCCGGAAAAAGGGTGTATAACTCAAGTCACACTGGGGGATGTCAAAATATAAACAGGCTCTTCTTTTAAAGTACATTGTGCACCTGCAGGTCTACTTATACTAATATATATCTATATATCCACACACACACACACACACACACACACACACACACACACACACACACACACACACACACACACACACACACACACACACACACACACACACACACACACACACACACACACACACACACACACACACACACACACACACACACACACACACACACACACACACACACACACACACTTATTAAGAGCTATATCTATATCCACCATATATTATTGCATAAATATTATTGTAATATCTGTAGGCCAACATTAATAGAGATGCCTGCATCTGCGTCTTTTTTTTGTTTTGCTTATAATTTTATCACTACGCTAAGCTTTTGTTAAATTGTCCATCAGAGCCCCCTCTGGGGATGAATAAAGCTGCTCCAGATCTTAGCTTAGCGTTAGTTAGCTTAGCGTTAGTTAGGCTAGCGTGAAAAACCTTAGCAGCCGTGGCGCTGTGCTTGTTGTGTGTTTCACTGCAGTGGTGGAGGCTGTTGTATGGTCACACTCAGCCGATGCCCGTCTGATGAACCAAGGACACGGCGGTAAGAAAGGTGCTAGCGGCGTGCTAATGAGATAAACCACCTTTACGGCTCTCACGTCTCTCTCTTGTTCTTGTAATATCTAGCCTCTCTCTCTCTCAATCTCTCTCTGCTGTCTGCCACTATGCTGTAAGCATGCCAGCTTACAGCACTGTGTGCGTGTGCGTGTGCGTGTGTATGAAAAAGGTTTCAGCTAATTAGACCGAACACAAAATATTAGAAGCACCCACTCTGGACCCAGGTCCAGTTCTTAAGGTCTAACATTAAGATGTGAGAGTCTCCCTTTCAGGAATACGCAGTGTAGGACAAACAATAGTGTATCCTACCAATGCAGCATGGAACAGCATAGCATAGCATCGCAAAGTGGGACCATATAGGAAGAGAGTTGAATAGAACATAGCGTGACCCTGAACGTTGATGTCAATGTTATTGATTGCGGTGGCCGGTGGTCTGACAAGCATGACACAGTGGCCTACCCCTGTATACACGGACATCACATAGTTCACGGTAATGGTGGTACGGGCAACACCCTCCCCCTGAGGATATCATACTGTGTACTGATCTTTCTCACCCCGGGGGGGGGGAGCAGTCCTGTTCATTTCAGAGAGCACAAAACACCACTCATGGGTGAACTCCCGAGTCAAAACTGAAGTCCAAGTCGAGAGTTTAACCCTGCAGCATAGCAGCGAGTGCACAGGGGACTGGTTGGTTTGCTCAAGGGCGCTAACGGCACGCTGAGGTGGGGAACAGCTGTTACAGGGAGGATCGTTTGACGACGTCAAAGGACAAACTTGTTCTTCAACTATGTTGGGCTGGTGAACTGTACTTACAATTCTTGAAAAGGATAAGGCAGCTAATGTTAATGATTTGTTCTTCCTTCCACAGAGGTCCATTGTCAAAGAGGCAGGACACTCTTGGGTTCTACGGTTCAAACTCCAATGTCCACGGACTGCCTGTAGGCATCCTTGAGCAAGATGACCCCTGACCTACTGTACCTGCTCATGTACTACAAGCAGCTATAAAGAAAGTACATTTGGATAAAAGGTCTGTTAAATTAGGTCTGTTAAGTCACAAAGCAGTTCTGTTTGGGTTCTAGGCTATATAGGTCTACAATATGAAGGTTTAAGTATAAGGAACGTGTTGAACATGTGAAGGAGTTAGTCCACTTCCTCTGCCTTAAGGTCACCGAACACGGATGTTTAGGGTTAGGGAGAGCAGTGGTAAAGCGTGGTCGAGGACTCATAGGAATTGATGGGAACGAGAAAGAGCACTGGTACTTTATGCAGGCGTGTGATCCATTCTAAATGTATTTTTCCAGCAGCACATGGGGTCGAGGAGGACATAGTTTGAGCACATTTCACAGAGAAAAGCCGGATTTTGCATTCCTATTGAGAAAGTGAGCGTTAAGAAGGTAAATCGGGTACAATAACTCGGATGAAACGTGCTAAAAGTATTATATAACACACACACACACACACACACACACACACACACACCACACACACACACACACACACACACACACACACACACACACACACACACACACCACACACACACACACACACACACACACACACACACCACACACACACACACACACACACACACACACACACACACACACACACACACACACACACACACACTCTTTTTGTGCTGTGTCACCTTCCTTGGTGTAAATAGACTGGCTAAAATGCCTTTTCCTGGGCGGTGTGCCTACGACTCCAATCAATGGGACGAAGACTTCACCAGGAACGGTTGCACACACAAGCAAAGTGAGCATTTGACTAGCAAAGCACATTTGAATTGCAGTGAATTTGAATAATAAAAAAGGGAGAGTGGGAAAGGAAAACGGCTACAAGATGTAGACAGATGGAATCACGTGATTTCCCTTTCAATTCAGATTACAGCCTTACTTTTGTTTTTTGCTAAACAACATTAATAATGAAGCAAGGCCTAACCAGATTAACCTAAACAACAATAGTTTGATGGTTGAACAGTTATTCAGCCATGTAATGTATAATAGTATAATTATACATAATAGTATAAGTATGTCACATTGACCTTATTCAAACACTTTTAACCAGGGAAACATCAATACAGCAAACCCAATACAAACTAAATTAAATTGACCTTAAAGTCACTTTCCCTTGTAGAGATGCTTCATGGGGGACTAGGAAACAGACCCCCAGCATGTAATACTACCTATAGCACTAGATTTAGGGCTAAATTAAAATCCCTAAAATGACATTGTGCAAAGACAAAAAGACATTACACTTTTTTTTTTGGAAGATTCAGAACAAGATAAGACCCTAATTAGAATAGTCGCAAAATAATGTTTAAGAGATTCCCGTTGCAAGAGAGCTCCTGCATGGCAACAGAGAGGCACAGTCGACTGTGCTGTGAATGATGGTTTATCCCATAATGATGAGCCAAGACTTCCTACAACAAGTTTACGAGGCACTCTCACTAATGGAGTCTTCGAGAAGTAGCAGAGTAACCCAAGATCTAAACTACAAAGTGACCTCGAAAAGACCACAGCTGCTGCTGCTGCTGCTGCTGCTGGGCCAGGACTAGGACCAGGTCCAACTTGGTCCGACTATAGAAAGATTAATGGGGTGATTTGGGGAGGCCCCACCACCAGTTCACTAGTTTACCATTTTGTTATTTAGACATTTTCATCCAAAGCGTGAATTACAGTGAATAAGGATACATCTCATGTAAGAGCACCCTTGCTCAGGGGTGCCCATAAGGGATTGAACCCAGTACAATTGGGCTGATGGTTGAAGGCAATAGCTACATGAAATGTATATTGCCAAACATTTTTATAAGCCAAGTTAAATAAATATTGTGCCAAATCTTGTCTGCAAAGAATATTTATTATTTAAATGCTACAAACACAAGGAAAACGCAATATGATAAGATTATTTCTGTTGTGTCAAATGTCAAAACTCCAGCCTCCTCCTGCTCCGAAATTCAAATCATTTAAAACTGCCAATGCAGCATTTTAATATTGAAATAATATCCTAATTCCAATGCTAAGCGATTTATATCAAGATCCAAATGACAGTGGCAGATAAATAGAGATACATTACTCATATACCCTTTAATAAGTACACAGAAGATACAATCAATATTGACCTACTGTATGTGGGAAAACTCGAGTAGGTCTATTTGCCTTGGTTACGTTCCAGGTGACATAAATTGAACCCTGGGGGAATTGGCCCTTGGTTAGCACGATGTGGTTCTAGAGTCCACAGGGCCCATATTGTCTAAACTAAATAAGCGGTAGGATAGAACATATAGCACAACAAGTATGGCTCTATTGCCAACACTTAATTTTAGCCCTTGGTCCTGAGAAACGGCTAATCCGAAATAAACACAACACCATTCAGTCGAGACAGGGTGCACACTGTTAAAGACTATCCATATGTTGTGGATTGGGTTTCATACATGTTATTTTTTACAAACCCATTCGTTAGACTTTGCAGACTGAAAGGACCTTTGCCAAAGAGTATGGACCACGACTGTAAACAGCACCCAGAAACTTTAGCATATCAAAATAACAAATAATAACCATTTGCTGTTTTTGCATCCACTTTTACAAATGCGAATGTCAACCAAGAAATGATGTATTTCTGTGTATATCACCAGACAGACTAGAAATGCCTACTACCCAGCGTGCTTTGAGAGAACAGATGCTTCAATATTTGATGAGAGCTTGTCTGCTGAGATACCGGCTGCCTTACTACATCATCAAACTGTCCCTCTGATTTCCAAACAAACTCCTGAGGGTGAAAAACAGCAACATTACGCCCCCTTTAGTCACCATCCTTTCCTTTCACTCGACCCATGTCACTGCCCCATCCCCCCTCTTTAGGTTCACCGTAGCAAATATTCACCTCCTCCGATTCCTTCGTCACACCTACATCCCTTTTTCCACTATATTCCGCTCTTGCTTCCTCCTGCCCTCTATGCTCTCGCTCTCAATTACTCTTCTTCTTCACCTTTCTGTTGTCGCCTGACCTCCATCTCCATCCCCCCTGCTCCCCTCGCCTCTGCCTCCTCCCCCTGCATTGGCCCATAGTACAGTAGGGTGCATGCACATCAATGACCTTCTGCTCCAGTTCCCAGCCTGAGAGGACCTACAATATGGTCTGCGTTAGACACTCTGGAACCTCTTTCAGAAGGGCAGAATAGGGGGTAGAAACTGAAAGGGGGGAAAACATGCCTGGTCCTTTATCTTGAATGTTTTTCCATTGTCCTTATTGGATATGTAACACTAGAAGTACTCATGTGGAGAGCGATCAGCAAAACATTAAGCAGGTTAGGTATTTAGGTCGAGGGGCAAAGGCAGCTAAACCATGAAAGCAACAGCTTCTTATAAACCTAGGAGATCCATAATGAGCCAGTTTGGATCTAGCGTGACTAGTGAGCAATGTTGACAAAGAGTGAATTGTGACCGGAAGAACCAGAACCGGTCAATATATATGAATTGTTAAATTTGTTTTTTTCTGCAAAGAAATAAACCAACGTGTAAGGATGTGGTTGAGATCTTCCTGGAGGCTAAATATGATTTCCTGATGGATTATTTTACTTTGTAAATGGTGAGCCATCAGAAGGATAGATATGTCTTCCGGATGGCTGAAACGGATGTGGTTTGACCATCTTCACAGAAGGTGTGAACAGCTACACTTCCAAGGGCACCATTTCCATTGGCTTGGCTTCAAGGATAGCGAAAAATGGGGGCCAAGTCTGAACTTGCCAGACCGGTCAGAGCCACCACAAGATTTCTGTTTTGGTTCGCCAACCACCTGAAAACAGGTGGAGAAGAACATCCTGTATCTGGTAGAGATCAGGAACAAAGCCAGCATTAAGGCTGTGTTGTTGTTGCTGCTGCTTTGTCTGCAGTGTTTCCCCACTGCACTGTACTTCACTCGTTTTCACATGGTCCTTTTGCACTTAAGTTCTTAAATAAGTATTATTATAATATTTAGTATACTTTTCATAAAAAAACATTTCATACTTTTCATATCGCCCAGCCCCACCTCAACTGATTTCCCAGATGAGTTTGGAAATCAGGGGAAAGTTCAACTTTAGGTTTGACTGACTATTCAACTCAATTAAATGAAATTAAAAATAAACGTATTGGCAAAGAAACACTTGCCAAATCAGTTCTTCTTCAAACGTAATGGTTTTATTTAACACTTGCAAGCACATACCGTTACTTCATTAAAGTTGCCCATCCATAGTTTTCCTTTAAAGGAATGGTTTAAGAATATAAAATAAATACAATTTCCATGCATCTCAGTGACTCATTTAAAATTATTTTAAATAAACTCGGTTGAATTTCATTTCAGGCTGTCAGCACCAGACTGTCATGGGGCCAGAAGCCAGCAGAGCAGAACTAAGTGTTGAAGCACAGATGGACTGGGGTGGTCCTGGTGGATTGGGGGTCTACCCAGCACAGATGGGGCCGGACCGCCACACCTTGCCAGTCGGTGGACCATACTAACACAGAGTAGCAGGGTACTCATCCATTCAATGGTTTACAATGTAAAATGAGATAAAGAAGGTTAAAAAGGTAGTGTACTAGTACTGGGTTTGATTCCCGAATGTTTGCTGGCAAACCTGGTGGCGTCCTTGAGCAAGGGTCTCATTGTGACATTTATCTGAATCTATCCCAGGTCACCGTAAGTTGCTCTGGATTTGTAGTTGTTGTTGAAAGAAGCATCTGCTTAATGACAAAATAGCAAAGACAATCAGAATAAAAATAGGTTGATTTTAACTAGGCCTGCATTGGAGCCTGCAAGACGCTTCCAGAGTCCTGACCATCAAGAGGAAGATAAGATTCTGGTTTCTAAACCCATCAGATCTTGTGGTAAGTGACTCAACGGCAACCTGATCCAGCACTTAGTAGACCATCGATCGGCTGACCGGCTGGCTGGCTGGCTGGCTGGCTGGCTGGCTGCTGCTGCTGCTAGCGCTGGGCGTCACATTCACTGGGAAATGAGAAATAACAGCGCCAAGCTAAAGATACTCGCATAGGAACATAGGAACCTTGGTGTAGGCGAGACGGTGATGACGTCACACATGGAAGTATAGTCATTTGTTTTGCATTGAGGTTGGTTCAGCGGTTAAACCCTGCTTGGACAGGGTTCAGGAGCAAGGCACCAAGGACATTGACAAACTGTGCGACTGTGAGATCCTCTTCCATGAGAAAAGAGAGTTTAGTAATGCCAAGAATGTAATTATTAATAAGATGGGTTTTAGCTTATTAATAATTATTATATATATAGCTCATATTGATTTCAACATCTGAAATCCCCAATTTGAAGCCGACAAACCGTAAAAATGGCAGACTAGACTATTGTACGAATCGTATCCCTTATAAAACTATTAGAATTTAGAATAGCAATACATGTGTGTATGCACTGGCCTGCTAGATCATATATCCACAGTTGATAGTCGTTTCTAGATAATATGCCATAAAACACAGCATTCACATGATAACAACACAGATGGCAGAACATGAGACAACGTGGAGGGTCAAAGGGCAATGGTATAGCACAACCGTCACACACACACACACACACACACACACACACACACACACACACACACACACACACACACACACACACACACACACACACACACACACACACACACACACACACACACACACACACACACACACACACACACACACACACACACACACACACACACACACACACACACACACACACACACACACACACACACGTTTCTGGAGAAGAAAACAAGCCAGAATTGTATATCGGCATTCAAGTCTTGATTTTAGGCATTGATTTATTTATTTTTTACGGTAAATGGAATTTAAAACATATATCTTCAGCACTACAGAGCACCACAATTGTTCCTGGAGAGTCACATTATAGAGAGACACACACGTCACAAGTGGGCCCCTTTCATATCCAAGAGCATGCAAGTATTGTTCAGCAGTCAAGACATGGCCGATATCAAAACAAATCTTCGCTTATCTGTTGTTTTGCTCCTACAACTACCCTTTGGCTTGGTAAAGATCACGTCACACACGGGGACACAGAGTTCGTTGATAAACTGCTGCTTTACAGCCCGGGGGCCAAGCCCAGCTGATTCCACGTGTGATACTCTCGTCGTCGGCAGGAACGTACATTGGTCATTGATCGGCCATTATGAAAGGGGGACACACACACAACTATAACACATGGTCAGTCCAGGGGCCACAGCAGGCGGGCAAACCCTCAATCTCCCTCCAGGGGACCACCAGCCTACAAAAGGGTGGCCTTTCTGCCAACACACACACACACAGCACCCCTAGAAACACCCACCTGTACATTCAATATCATTATATAATCATTGAAGGTGACACACACACACCACCCCTAGAAACACACACCTGTACCTCAGACCTCCTTTTAAAAGCTCATTACTGTTGTTTGTTTGTCTCTCCACACACACACACACACACACACACACACACACACACACACACACACACACACACACACACACACACACACACACACACACACACACACACACACACACACACACACACACACACACACACACACACACACACACACACACACACACACACACACACACACACACACACACACACACACACACACACACACACACACACACACACACACACACACATCGGTAAGGACATCCCTAGAGGGTAGAAGAGACATCAATTAGCCTAGCTCAGATGAGATATCTATCTCTCCATCATCTCTTCTCTCCTCAGCTCACTAAACAACAGGCTTCACCAGAACCCTGGTTCTGACCACACTTTTTGGTTTAAGTTATTGTGACATTGGCTTGTTCCATAAAATAGGTCTATGCCTACTAGATTACCAAATTGTTTTACCAAAATGTGTATTGGGCGAGGTAAAAGAAAGAAGGAAAAGAACCTTCTCCTCAGATGTAATTTTAGAAGGGATAAGGCTATCAACGTTATTGAAACAGTTTTAGGTGGTGCAGTAGTTCAAATCAACCCTGAAATGGGGATTGAATATAAAAAGGTGCATATTTTGAAAAAGGCAGTTATTTGGCCCAAAATGTACTGAAGTGAAGTGTGATTATTTGCCAGAAGACCGGGAAACTGGCTATGTCTGTCTATCTGTCTGCTCAATCCAAATCTCTGATATTTTAATCTTTCATTTTGTATGGAAGAGGGTGATGCTGTTTGATGTGTCGCACGCACACACACACACACACACACACACACACACACACACACACACACACACACACACACACACACACACACACACACACACACACACACACACACACACACACACACACACACACACACACACACACACACACACACACACACACACACACACACACACACACACACACACACACACACACACACACACACACACACACACACACCACCCCCCCCACCCGGGGATAGGTGACAAATCCAACACAATCTGCCTCAACTGCCATTTGTGAACAAACAGACACACCTTCCTCAAAACAACGACCCTGAACACACACACCCCGGTCCTCGTTTCCTAGCGCCTGTCAGGTAAAAACGCTTTCATTCATTCATTCAGGTACCTGCCTTGTCCTTTCAACCACTTTCTTAGTGCCGGAAAAAATAACCAGTTTGTTTGTTAGGGAAGTACATAAAGAGGAAGTGATGACCGGAGTTGGTTTTCACAAACAAAGGATGTTCCCAAATCACACACCCAATCCATGTGGAAAAGGAAACGCTATTTCAGATAACACATTATTATCGGATGGTTTGACCACATAGCAATGACTAATTTGCACGACCTATAATCTTACTTGTTTAAGAACAGGGAGAGAGAGAGAGAGGGCGATAGAAAAGGAGAACCCGACTGCAAGAGAGGCAGAGAGAGATAGCAAGACTGCAAGAGAGAGCAAGAGAGAGCAAGAGAGAGCGAGAGGGCGAGAGAGGGCGAGAGAGAGCAAGAGAGGGCGAGAGAGAGCAAGAGAGAGCGAGGGCAGCCAGAGAGTGCAAGAGAGAGAAAGAGAAAGTACAAGACCAAGACTGAATGACTGTTTTTTTTTAATCTAAAAGTACCTAAATCAGCGTTAAATAAATGCAGCCCTCTTTTAAGACTTTAGGTCTTTCTGTTGGCTGTGAATCAACTAGGACTAGTGGGGGGGGGGGGGTTGGGGGTCACCACCCTCCAAAAAGGCCCTCCATTATTTAGGGGCAGTAGCTCACTACTCCTCCAAGGCCTCACACAGCAGACACAGCAGTCGCTGGGAGAGAACCAGCACAGAGTCCCCCTCTGTTGTACTGGTGGGGGCCCCGGGGCCCTGTGTGAGGGTGTGCTTGTTTGTTAAATGAAGAGGGAGGAGGGCAACGTGTGTGTACGTGTGTGTGGCGCGTGTGCGTGTGTGAGAGAGAGAGAGAGAGAGAGCGAGAGCGAGAGAGACTCCTTGTGAAAGGCAATCTCCACATCACTAAAGTATCGCCCTACCACATTCTTCTAACCCTTATAAAAAGGTTGGACACTGCAAACTTTTTTTTTTTATTGATGTAGGACATTGTTTATAACCGGAAAGAAGTTATTTTATAAACTGATATAATGTGCCGATAGTCATTTTAAGGCCTAACACGACAGCCCAAGTTTACAGCACAAGTGTGTGAGCGAGAGAACGCAAGGGTGAAACACCATGGCATATGTTTTGGTCACAGTGTGTGTGTGTGTGTGTGTGTGTGTGTGTGTGTGTGTGTGTGTGTGTGTGTGTGTGTGTGTGTGTGTGTGTGTGTGTGTGTGTGTGTGTGTGTGTGTGTAAGATACCCTCTCCAGTAAACAGGCATGGCCTTCATACATCACATACACAAAGCAGCCCTTTCTGGCTGTGCAGCCTCATTAGCCACCTCTCTCTCTCTCTCTCTCACACACACACACACTCACACCCGACGACGCCCTTGCACTGCTCTGATGTACACACTTCATGCACATACAAATCCCCATCCTCAGTGTACACACAGACAGAGCGAGAGACAGAGAGAGAGAGAGCGAGAGAGAGAGAGCGAGAGAGAGAGAGCGAGAGACACACGTCAGAAAGAAAATGAGGAACAGATACAGCGATACTAATAAATAATATAGTCAGAGAGGACAAAGATAGAACGTCATAGGAAACACTAACGGATATAAATGAAGGACACTACTATACAGAAACCCAGAAAGAAAACGGTAACACACAAACAATACAAGAGAATACAGGAAATGAAGATTAGAACTATGACCACAAGGGATGACATCATTGCCCCACCAGGCAGGAAGCACCGTCTCGAGTAGAGAGACAACTGTATGCATAACCATCATCATCAACATCCTCCTCCTCCTTATCTCCATCATCACCGTTATCTTGGCTAGTGGAATTTCTCTCCGATCAGATTGGGAAACTAAGCTAAGCTAGGGTAAGCAACGCTAAACTAAGCTAAAAATGAACCGAGCTAAACTAGGCCAAGACTTAAGAAACTAAGCTAGCCAAAATATGCAGAGCTATAAAAACAAAAATAACTAAGCTAGCCAAAATAGCGAACCGAGCTAAACTAAGCTATTCGACAAACCCCACACGCTGGTAGGCCTACTGGGGTATCCGACATCTGTCATGCTCATAATATACCTAACAGTTATCTTTAGCTAGGAAGTGTCCTCTGTGGACCGCGTTATAATATAATATACTGTATATCCATGGGGGCGGCAGTAGCTCAGTCTGTTGGGACTTGGCTTGGGAAATGGAGGGACGCCGGTTCAAGTCCCCGAAACGAACAAAGTACGGAGTGAGAACTGGTACTTGGAAAAGGTCCCAGTTCTCCTCCCGGGCACTGCCGAGGTGCCCTTGAGAAAGGCACTAGACCCCCTACACTGCTATCCCGGGCACTGTGTATACAACAGCTGCCCACTGCACTTAATACTAGGATGGGTTAAATGCAGAGAAAAAATGTCACTGTGTCTGTTCATGTATGTGACCGGTAAAGATTAAGATTAGATTTATGAAGCCGGGGTGAGACAACAGACACCATGGGACCAAGCGAAAGGCGGCAGGACTCATTGAAGTATTGATCTGTCAGCATCAGATTCTCTCTACAGGAGTACTTAGGAGGTGGCCTCAGCGATGTCATTGACATGGTGTGACACAGACCACAGGAACATGCGTCTTATACAAGAAAATGAGCTATGAAGAACATTTCCTGTCCATGACTGTCAATGACTACTTCACCGAAACTGAAGCCATAAATAATAAGAGACTGGAGATATCGTGGGCTCATAAGAGAATAACATGTTCTAAGCACACAGTAACATTTTGTACGTATGGTCACACCAAATCATGGCATAATAGATGATAATAAACATTGCAAAGAATGAGATACTATTAAAACTACCCTCGACACTTGATTTTTCAGAGCAGAGCGATTGATCTTCAACGTAAACAGGAATAAAGCCAGCAGACATACCTTGTGTGTATGTGTATATATATATATCGATATATCTATATAGATATATCTATATATCGATATAGAGATATCGATATCAATATAGAGATATCGATATCTATATCGATATATATATATATATATATATATAGCCATAATGGAGAGTTAATTGCACTGCAATATTCGTGAGCATTTTGAATAGCGAGAGAAGCCATGCTCCCACCCTCCCTCCCATGTCAACAACCTTTAATCGACTAGATAATGATTAGATAATGCTTATATTGTGATTGAATAGGTATGCCTGCTTTATGAGTGAGTGAGTGAGTGAGTGGCTGAGTGAGTGAACGAGTGATACAGGGAGATGCAGGACGGAGAAAGAGAAAGAAATATCTGTGAGAGAGAGATGTACAACAAGGCTTAGAGGTGGTCCTAATAGGCTAGTGCTGGAAGCTCTCCTTAAAACAGATGAATCATTAGCCAGGGATCTTTGAGCTGATCTTGCGTTAAACACGCGTGTATTCGCCAAAGAGGAGGGGCTTGCCATATGGTCAGTAATATGGCCTGTTGTGCTCGAGTGACGTGGTAGTACGGGTATGTTGAACAAAAGAGTGAATTCATCCTTATCGCCCAGCCCTAAAGGTGAGGCCCAGATTGGAACTAATGAACGCATTCACACCTTATACAGTGTGTGATTCATGCTGTCGTGAGCTAAATGTGCCTGGTAATAGAGTTATATATAAACTTCCACTGAAGACAGAAATAAAACTCAACAGAGTGAAGGAACACGTGAATGGGCTCTTCATAATAAGCATGAAGAATTGGCCAATTGTGTCATTTTAATATAGAGGGAGGCTAGCATAACACACGATTCCTTAGCAGATTAGAGTTAGTTGATGTTGATGGCAGATTGTCAGTGTATTGTCGCTAACAAAACAGGACAGCAGGCTATTTCCCTACGTAGACGAGCTTTAGTGACTCACAGCCATTACATGATTAGTCATACCAAGCACACCGGAGACTCCTGGTGTTGAGCCAGCTACTGTCAAGGCTTTTCACAATAAAAGCACGTCAGAAAACAGACATGCGAGCGGGATTACATAACTAAAAAGGTGGCAGTTTCTACTATCTAGCAAGTTGAGAATTCTCGGCACCAAATTCTCTGCACAATACTCACTTAATCTTGTTATTATAGTTATTCTTGTTATGAAATAAAAAGCAAATAAGTTGGTGCAGATGTTCATTAGAAGCAGATTTTAGTTTTTGGACAATTACTATCAATCGATGTATACGTCTAAAAGTAATTCCCTCTAAACCGGCTCTCCAGGACCAACCAGGAGGTTAAGGGTCATAGAACTCCAGTTAATATGAACACGAAGGATTAACCCATGATAATACACAGCCTATTATATTACATTTGATCGTTTTTGGCTGTGATAGTCTACCAGCTGCATTTGCCGAGTGCCTGCCAACCCCTATTGTGCCTGTGCTTTACAGTATACATAACAGATCTCCTTCGCTCTGCATGTGTCTCTGTCTCGCTCAGTGCATTGTCATCATCATCATCCATGTCTGCAGGGAGAGGGAGGGAAAGAGAGAGAGAGAGAGATAGAGAGAGAGAGAGAGACACTCCCATGCACCTCCCTGTTAGCCTCTGGGCTACGCATATGCTGCTACAGGCCTCAAGGCACACGAATAGAGCCAAGATTAACCAGATTACCTTCACGGGTGATCTGTGATCTTCCTGAGGGAGTGTTCCTGAGGAGTGTACAAGTACTAGGACAAAATAAGCTTCTCTGGTTTCTAGGGAGAAATGTTGCCATGTATACAACACACACAGATGCATTGTATGTGGTCCTATAGAAAGCACAAGGATTATATTGTGAGAAACGCATCATAAAAAAGTACAAGCAATATGTGTTTGTGTGTACCCCACCCAATCCTGGGACACACACACACACACACACACACACACACACACACACACACACACACACACACACACACACACACACACACACACACACACACACACACACACACACACACACACACACACACACACACACACACACACACACACACACACACACACACACACACACACACACTTGTGCCCACTGTCAAGTGCTCGGTGGGGTGCCGGTTCAACAAAGCCAGGAGAACAGGCCATAAAAGGCCACCCTAGGTAGCCACCACGGTGGTTTACAACCACTGGAGAGCACTGCACACACACACACACACTGAACCAACCAAGCCCTAAATGAGTTGCAAAAATGCAGCTCAGGGATGGAATGCTGTACTTCCAGAGTGGGACGAATGTGGTCATTTTGGGGTCAGGAACAACAAGAAGACATGTGGCCCAGTCAGTCTCACATAGTAGTAGTAGTCTGACTGACTGGAGCTATTGAAACTGAATTAGGCAAGGGTTGTGTGTGTGTGTGTGTGTGTGTGTGTGTGTGTGTGTGTGTGTGTGTTAATCGGGCCTTTCTTTCTTTCTTTCTTTCACAACACAAACAGCTGTCCGTGTGTGTGTGTGTGTATGTGTATGTATGTTAGTATGTGTGTGTGTGTGTGTGTATGTATGTGTGCGTGTGTGTGTGTATGTTAGTATGTATGTGTATTTGTATGTGTATTTGTATGTGTATTTGTATGTGTATTTGTATGTGCATGTGCGTGTGCGTGCGTGTGCGTGTGTGTGTGTGCGTATGTGTGTGTGTACCATAACACCGCGTGTGCCATAACATCAACGGACGTTAACTTACCCTGAGACGAGACGACCATTGGAATAACCGATATATGTCCGATAAAAGAAGTCCAGGTGTGGATGGAACTTTCCTACTGCGAATTCAAATGATGCCGATTCGCACACCGTTCGACATCCAAGTCAGCAAAAAAAACAACGAAAATACATAAATAGGTGAGGAAAACGCGTTAGTGTTTAAATTACATCCAACTGGTGAGCGAAAAAGACAACACCTTGCAGGTCTGTCGTTAGCTTCACAACAACCTCCTCCCTCCTTCCTTCCTTCTCCGCATCTATATTTTTATACACGCCTATTGTATTGGCCTATTGTCCTATTATGTGTATTATGAAGAAGAAGAAGAAGAAGAAGAAGCCGAGATCTTAGCGTTTATTATCGGCGACCGGGAGCCTGGGATCGATGTCGTTCGACTCTCTGCTTGCGTGACGGCTGGTGGTCCTTCCCTCCGGTTCCTCCCCCTGCTGCTGCTGCTGTACTGCGCTGAATCATTCACGTACGCGCGCGCGCGCACACACACACGCATGCACGCGTACGTGCATGACCACGCAAGGGCGTGAGCCAACACGCACGTCGCCTGAGCCCACAGCTGACTCTGACGTCAGCTGCTGCTGCTGCTGCCTACTGTAAACATAACCCTTTCGTTGCTGGTCCTCTACTCCTACTACTAAAAAATAATAATAATAATAATAATAATAATAATAATAATAATAATAATAATTTACTAAAATAAATAATAAACGAATTTAATTTGTAAGCCTTGAAATGAGGAAGTAATTATAATTATAAAAAAGTAAATATAACCCACATTAAAAGCAAAATAATTGTAACAAATAATGTACATGTACATGTATGCCCATATGTAATTGTATCCATATTTGGATATTTCAATTAAATTGTCATGTGTGATTTTCATCTCCTTACCCGTGTACAACCCTGACCTGCGGATCACAGGAAGGTTGATGTGAAAATGAAACCTCGATGAGCCTGAATCTGTGCTACATCTCCTATGCACACACAGTCATGGTTGACTGTGTGTGTGTCCACTGGTGCTGCTGTGCTCTCCAGGTCAGCCCTGGGTCTCTCCCACCTGGGACCCCTCCACGATCTTGCAGGAGACCCAGCGCCTCCTCTGCTCCTCCTTCACCAAGGTCAGGGTAATGGAGAGCAGGCCACTGGCCAACTGCCTTCTCCTGCCCACCACGTCTTACCAGGTATGAGCTCTCCACACGTTGCAGTAAGATGCCTCTCAAGACTCACATATTGCTGACTTTTGTGTCATCTAAAGACCCAAAACCCAATTTGCAGCATAGCTATTTTTTGTTAACATACTAGATGTCCATCTATAATGTTTTCTTTAATAAAAAATATAATAAAATAAAAAACACTGAAAATGCATTGTTAATATAATAGTGCCGACACAGCACAGAACATGCATTTCATTAGGTTAGGTTCAATAGGTTCATTATTGGTCACACACACACAGTGAAATTTGTTTCTCTGCATTTAACCCATCCGTGTTTTAGGAGCACTGGGCAGCTATTATATACACAGCGCCCGGGAGCAGTGTAGGGGTCTGGTGCCCAGGTGTTTCGAGGGACTTGAACCCGGCGACCTTCCGTTTCCCAAGCCAAGTCCCAACAGACTGAGCTATCCTGCCGCCCTACACATGTTTGTTTGTTTTATGGCGAGACATAAAACAAATATGAATGATCAGTGCCGACATCAGTCAGTGCCACATGTGAATCTCTGTTGTGTGTTCCTCTTCCAGGTGGCCAGGAGGACCGCTCTCTCCACCCTACGGCACATCGGCCAGCGCCGCATGGTGAAGCTGGTGGCTCTCAAGCCAGGAGGAAGCTAGCCAGGAGGACCTGCTGTTCAGTGATTAGATTAGATTAGATTAGATTCAAATGTATTGGCATTGCACAGCACAAGTACAGCACAGCGAAAAATAATTTAGCATCTAACCAGAGTGCAAATGTTGCAGTAAAGTGCATGGTAATATATAATATAAAACGTTATAAGATTACTTATAGAGTATGTGTGGGATATGAGCATAATAATAGGTACATATATACAGGTAAGTAAGTATTTAACAGGTACCAGGGGTATGCAATTATGAAAAGCAGGATAAATATATATAAATATATATACAATGATGCAGGGTTTGCAGGACATTTAGTTAGCCTCTTACTATCTAAATACTACAGAACACCACACACATTATCTTACTCACTAATAACAATTAGCCGTTGATATTCAGTTATATATTCTCATATTCGTTCATATTCTCATTCTCATCAACGTGAACACGCAGGCCCACCAAATACTTTATGCAGTAAAATAAGCAATGCATTGTTATTATCACCATTACAAAATATAGTTCATTAACATTCCCCTCAAACTCACTTCCTGATGTGTAATTGGTGTTCATTTCCTTTCTGGAGGACAAAATCAAATCAGATTAAAAAAAATCACTGATCAAATGAAACCGGATATATATTTCAGTGAGTCTTCTTAAACGTACCTGTGCGCCCTCTACAGGACGACCCTTGCGGTTGCATGCATTCCCTGTTCCCACATTTGGAAAATGACTCGTCTAAACTTCCGTTTCTTTCCATTGTCTATAATATAGACAATGGAAAGAAACGGAAGTTTAGACGTCCTACGATCGCGTCCTTTGATACACATATAGACTCTATATGTGTATCAAAGGACGCGATCTCAGCCCCTATGACCGTCAGCAGTAACCCGTCTGCTACCTGCTGATTCAGCTGATGCTGAACCTGTCAGAAAATGACCCCCCCCCCCACCCACCCCTGCTCACTCTGGGGTGGTACAATCTCACATACACTGAACACATTGTGGTACAAGTGAAATAAGTCAACCGAAAAATGGGTTGACCTGTGCTATTTGTACTCCAGAATAAATGTCAACCAATTTGTGTTCAATGTGTCATGAATTTATACAATTAAATCGTCCACCAAGGAGTTGTACTCCCATAGAGAACCACAAGGGGTCGCTATAGAATTATCACTATAATTAATACTGGCAGCTCCATACAATCTCTTTAGTATAGCTTATTTATTTGTTAACGTACTAAAAAAAACCATGAAGGCATTCAATATCTCATCAATCACAGCAGTGAAAAGATAACAGAGTATTTGTATTATTGGTATTGTCCTTTTTAATAATTATTATTTATATGTATTGTAGTAAGTATTGGGGTTTGTGTAATGTACTGCAAAAAAAGATGGCCATAATTGATGAGTAGCTTTCATTTGAAGGCGATTTTCTATGCCCTGACCAGCCATTTTCTCTCAGCCTTGTGCTTTTATATGCAAACACCAATATAAGGCAACGTTTCCTACTATTCCCACTGCTTCAATATTTGCATTCTCTTCTGGTAAAAGGTACTAGTATATTGCATAACATATGTGAACTTGGAGACTATCAGATAACCTCTGATCAAAACTAGCTGGTGGACTCAAACGGAACAAGATAAATAATACACAAAATTACAAATAATATTCATTATTAATTATATATTTTATATTAATTAAATAATATGTTTTACTAGATGTGCTACAGACTATACATTTTAAGCAAATAAATACTATTATTATATTTTTTTTTAAGTATAGATTTTTAACATAAACAGATTCAAACAACATGTAATATAAAATATGTAACATGTTAATTGTCATTTCACATCAATACAATACAATACAATATACTTTATTGTCCCCATGGGGACATTTGTCTTGGACTCACATGTTACACATATCACTACACACATCACTCCACAGCAGCACATGCTGTGTGCAACACAAATGACACAGACTGCACACTCCAAATATTGCACATTCCAAATATTGACACACATCAACCAGCAATACACCATGAAGCTGTTGCACAACCACTACAGCCTCAAGCAATGTTGTTTAAAATTGGAATTAAGGTAGGCACAAATGGAATTTTAATTATATTTCAAGCAAAAAAAGGTTGTGAACGACTTTTGTCCTTGTGGCTGAAGGCAAACGGTGGCCACGTGGCACCGTAGAGAGCGTCCTGACGAGTGGTGTCCCTGCGTGGTACGGCAACACCACTGCACAGGACAAGAAAGCCATCCAGAGGGTTGTGAGCAAAAGATCATCGGGTGTCACTTCCATGCATCTTTAGGATCAGATGTCGGAAGAAGGCAATCTCCATCACAAAGGACCCCAACCACCCTGCATCATCTCTTCTCCTCCCTATTGTCCGCTCGCCGGTTGCCCAGCAACCGGGACTACCAGATTCAAAGATAGTTTGTATCCACAGGCAGTGCGCCTACTGAACTGCTAGGAGTGCTGCCACTATCATAACATTGTCTTCCATATTACATAACACTATCATACTTTTTCTGGACTCATTACAGTTACTTCACCGTTCTGCACTGTATTCATGATGCTGCTGCACGAATGGCCCTTTAAAATGTTATTTTAAATGCTTTTTGCACAACTCAACACATGTTCATATCATCCATCAGTCCCTTTATTGTTCTTTTTACTGTTATTGTTATTTTGTATTATGTGTACAGTATTGTTATAGTATACTGTTCTATAGTATACGTTTAGTACATAGTATAACATATAATGTAGAGAATTCATACTGCAGAAGGGAATGGGGTTAATATTCCATTGTACTTCTACATTAATTAGTTTATAATGTAAACATAACTTATGAGCTGACCCTGTGGGACTGGAGTGCGGTGCTGACGGGGTCTGGATTCCTAAAGGGTGTTGGCTTCGATTGGTCCAAAAGGAAAACATACCTCTTCATGATAAAACGATTGACACTCATTTGTTGAATTTTTTCAGCAAATGGGACAGAAGCATAGAACTAAAAATCAACAAATCTCTGTTCACCGACATCTACAATGCATCACTGCAACAGTGTCGTCCCAGCGTGCTTCAAAGCGACAACCATTGTGCCGTTACCCAAAAAGACCAAGGTAACAAGCCTCAATGACTATCGTCCAGTGGCTTTAACACCCATAGCCATGAAGTGCCTGGAGAAACTTGTAATGTTGCATATTAACTTTTCCATCCCTGGAGACCCACTCCAGTTTGCATACAGACCAAACAGGTCTGTAGACGACGCCATTTCCCTGGCACTACACACGGCCCTGGAGCACCTAGACAGGAGGGACACCTACGTCAGACTGCTGTTTATTGACTACAGCTCAGCGTTCAACACCATGGTTCCCTCCAAGCTGGCCCTGAAACTGAGGGACCTAGGTCTGGGCGCCCCCATCTGTAACTGGATTATGGACTTCCTGACAGGCCGGCCTCAAGTGGTGAAGATTGGGAACATCACTTTGGTCCTCAACACCGGAGCAGCCCAAGGCAGTGACGAGTGGTGTCACTGTGTGGTACGGCAACACCACTGCACAGGAAAAGAAAGCCATCCAGAGGGTCGTGAGGACGGCAGAGAAGATCATCGGGTGTGCACTTCTATGCATTAAAGAGATCTTTAGGGACCAGATGTCGGAAGAAGGCCATGTCCATCACAAAGGACTGCAACCATCCTGGGCACCATCTCTTCTACCGTCTGGTCGCCGGTTGCGCAGCATCCGTACAAGGACTACTAGGTTTAAGGATAGTTTTTATCCACAGGCAGTGCACCTACTGAACTGCTAGGAGAGCTGCCACTATCATAACATTGTCATTAACATTACACTGTCATACTTTGCTGGACTTTCTGGACTCATTACAGTTACTGCACCGTTCTGCACTGTATTAATGCTGCACGAATGGCCTTTTAAATGCATTTAAATTGTTTTGCACAATTCAAAACATGTAAATATCATGTCACTATATTGTTATTTTTATGTTCATTTTATATAGTATTTTTTATAGTATGGTTTAAAAAAATTCATACTGCAGGGAATGGGGAGTAAGCATTCCATTGTACTTGTCAGTATTGTGTTGGTAGGACCCAGAACGCAGACCAAAGACACAGGGAAGCGGTAACGTGCGGCTTTATTGAGTAAGCACCATAGTAGAACGGTCGGGGACAGGCCAGGGGTCTGGATACCGGGAAGTCGATCAGCGGAGTACCGACAGGTAGTAGACAGGCGAGTTGTCCGGGACAAGCGAGGAGTCTGGATACCGGGAGGTCTAAGTAGCGACAGGTAGTATAATTACCGGAGGGCTGGTACGGTGTCATCGAGGGAGAACGACGTACGATCTAGCAAAGGGGTAAAGGGACGCCAGGGTATATACCCAGGTGCGGTGATTATCATAATCAGCCGACAGGTGCGTGGGTGCGCCACTAAAGCCTGTGCCTTGGCCACGCCCCCTGTCACCCACCGTAACCGTGACAGTTCTTGCTGTAAATTGCCAATACAACATCTTGTCAGTGGCGTAGCGGAGGCCCCCGCAGACCCCGCGGTGCGGGGGAGCCCCGGAGTTTAGGAGGCCCCCACCCCCAGGGCCACCCCCCTACCTGTTAAGTTGCTAGGCACCATCCTGCCGGCCCGGACCACCACCCTACCATCGGACTTCACGATCGCGACAACTCCCCCCCCCCCCCCCCGTTGGACTTCATGACCTGCGGGGGAGCCCCGAAATATTGCGCAACGCCACTGCATCTTGTATCTTGTATCTTATATCTAGGAGTGATGCCACTATCATAACATTGTCACCCATATTGCATTACACACATACATTGTTGGACTTTCTGGACTCATTACAACTACTGCACTGTTCTGCACTTTAATGCACTGTATTCATGATGCTGCTGCACTATTGGCACTTTAAAATGCTTTTTATATACTTTTTGCACAATTCAACACATGTACATATCATCCATCAGGATCACCATCCGTCACTTAATTGTTCTTTTTAATGTTCTTTTTTTTATTGTGTACAGTACCGGTTTTAGAAATTCATACTGTGGGAGTGAATGGGGAGTAAGCATTCCATTCTACTTGTTGCATATGGCAAATCTTAAATGAATGAATGTAGTAGTACTGGAAAACATTTAGATCAAGGCAGAAAAAGCTTGCCTTATATAAACCCACATTTCCAGAAGAGCTGAAATCTAAATGATGGACTTTAGAGACTTTGTTGACTTTAATTCCGATAATCATTGACAGGGAGCGAGTCAATAAGAGTGAGTGCAGACGATTTTAAGCCAAACTCCATATTCTTGATGATTTCATCGCCTCACAATGAAGACTGGGAATGCTATGCAGTTGGGCTTCTACGGCCTGTTTTTAACACTGACTTTCTTTGGACATGGAACGTACGTTATATTCTCTCTTATATTCTCTCATATACTTATTTTTTGTATTTAATTTTGAATCTTATTCCTGTTCTGTGTCCTCTGCCATGACAGACACCTTAATGTCCCATGATATGGGATTAACAAAGTACAGTTTATCTTATTAGGATGTATTAGAAAATAATTAATTGTATATTATTATATATTATCATGTATATTTAGGGGAGTCCAGCTGCCTGAACCACCACCAGTGAATTGTTTCTATAACAATTGGTCAGGGTGGACTCCATGTAATCCTTGCACAAATATGAGGGTAAGTCAAATTAATATTGATAGATTGTTTAAGAAACCTACAGCAGGCTTTTCATGTTCAAAATGCCCAATATTATTTTATAGTTTGTATATAAATAAATAGTGGTATATAAATAGTTTGTACTAATTATGAAACAGACATCCATATATATTTAAACAAAGGTTTTAATAAATGCATGAATGTTATTGTGGCTATCCCACAGCTCACTGGGTCCCCTGCTGTGGCCGACTTTGGGTTCTGACCCAGTTTGAAATCCACTGACCCAGACTGTATAAACTCATACTGAACTAGATTACATGTATGAGTGTATAATTCGCAACAACCTACACAATGTGAAATTTTGACTCAATTAACATATATGTGAAATACAATATATTATAATATATTGAGTAAAAACATGTCGGTTTTGGTTTTCGTAATAGCTAGTACGATTCTTGCTATATGTAACAAATATGTACACATTTGCCACATTGGTGCTTTTACACAAGTTGACCTCGGTTCATGTGTCTGTCGTTCTGTCTACCGGTCTGTCTGTTCAGTGGCGTTCTCGAGGCATCGAGGCCTTTGGACAGTTCAAAGGTCAGCCGTGCCAAGAGTCGCTTGGCGAGAGCGAGGCGTGCGTCTCGAACACCCCGTGCGCACAACTGCCAACCGCCAACTGCGCTTCTGCGGATTTCCAGTGCGGCTCAGGTAACGGTTTCACCTTAAAATAGATTCAAATGCTTCTGAAGAACTAAAAAATACTAGGATTTAGAGCTATACTAGATCTATGATGGATAGATCAATCTACCGGTCCACCGGAAGGCCGATCTATCCATCATACATCTGTCATCATACATTAAGTCTTTCCTCTCTTCCACGTCCCTAGGCGCTTGTATAAAGAAGAGACTGACGTGCAATTATGATTTTGACTGTGAGGATCAAACAGACGAGGTCGATTGTGAGAGAATGTCACGGAAGCCTTGTGGCACAAGATTACTGGATAGCAAAGACCACGGCAGGACCACCTTGGGTCAGGGGTGAGTTGTTTCTGCCATCTTGGATCCACACAATATATAAAGCGTTTGAAACTAAAGGAGTTGGTGTTAGAGAACCATTGGTTTCTCATTGATGGATGGAGGACAGATACAGTATATATGCCAGGACCCAATAGCAACTATATTTGAGAATAAATGTATGAATAATTCAATTGGAATACAAAGTAAACAAGAGTCGATGTTTTCAGAATTGACATACAATTGAACATGAATCTATTTGGCTACTTGAAAAAATGACTCGTTTTCATCCAAAGCCTCTTAACAGTGCATTTTAGATAGGTGTTCATGAGCAGGTAGGGTAGGGGTCAGGTATTTTCCCTATACAAGAAGACACATGAATAATACATCATGTTCACTCTTGACAAACCTTACAATTGAGACAAGTATTTAGCCTATTTCCATTCACTAGAATCAACATCTTTGGCTCAACTCCTCCAAAAAAGCTGTTCTACAATGACTTCTTTAATGGAGCCTGCCAGGTAGTTGGCTCCACGGGGATCCGACTTCCCTGGAATATCGCTGCGCTTAACTTAGAGGTAAGTCAATGTTAAGGTGAATCAGTAAATACAGTGTGTACACAAAATGTGTGTGTGTGTGTGTGTGTGTGTGTGTGTGTCCTGGAAGACATTAAAACGATGGTTGGTGTTTTTAAGACTGGTGCAGAGAAAACAGTTTCTACCGGAGTCCACGAAAGCGGCAGAAACTTTGTGGTCAAAGTGCTTGCGGAGTCTAGTTATAACATCGCCGGCGGACTGAGCTTCAAATACAACAAGACGAGGAATGTGATCAAAGACATCGTAGAGTCCACCGAGACGGTACGGTTTGAACAATCCTTCAAATAATAATAATAAACATTGTTCTAATTTGTCAGTGTACAGCACAAGTACAGTACAGAGAGGGTTTTCTAGTATTAGGAGCAGAGGGCAGCTATTTATACAGTGCCCGGGCAGCAGTGGGGGTAGGGGGTGCCTTGCTCAAGGGCACTTAGGCAGTAACTTGGTTTTTCGGGGACTTGAACCGGCGACCTTGCGGCTCCCCAGCCAAGTCCTAACCCACTGAGCTACTGCTACTGCCCCCCCACAAAGACCCAAGGCTTACAATTAAATTAAAACAACTAACAACTAACTAACTAACCTATAATTATGTTCACCTGTAGGGGAGAAACACCTTTGTGAGGATTAACGGCAAGTTGCAGTTGGCCACCTACAGACTGAGACCCCGGGACCTCAAACTGGCCAACGGGTTCTCCAAAGACCTCCGGTCTCTGCCCGTCGAGTACGAAAAGGGCGCCTACTTCGACCTCATCGAGGACTACGGGACGCATTACCCCCGCAGCGGAAGGCTCGGCGGGGAGTACGACCTGATCTACGTCCTCAACAGCGACGAAATCAAGAGTAGAAGTAATCACTATTCGGCACATTTGGCTACCTCCTTCGCTTGACATTGTGAAAACGACCACTAGAGGGCACTCCGCCCCTGGATCCAAAATCCAATCAACTGTTAATTTGCCCATAAGTAATCTAACCACCACGTTTTGTACAGTTTTCATACATAACTTACTTTTTAACGACAGACAACATATTATACAGATTATGTTGGTGAAAACATAATCTCTGTTAATGATTTCTACTTGGTCGATAATGGATTCAGGATGCTCACAATGAAACAATTGAATCAGTCCACCTTAAGTGTTACAAACATTAAAGGTGGACTACATGACATCTTCGACAGTCTACCTTTAAAGAAATTGCTGATTATTCGGTTTGTATTCATTATAAATGCTTTGGTGTTATGTGCTTTTGTGACAGACGTTACAGAGGCAAAACTTCTAGATTGTTTCAAACACGTGGGCTCCAACCAAGTCGGTGCAACGGGTGATGCCGTGACCAGTTTCTGTAACTTTGTAAGCAAAGGTCAGCCTTTTGTTCTTCCCAGTATTGTATTTTTAGAACCTATTGGGTGCAGAACTATGTTTGTTCTGCGTTCCAAGGCTAATGTCCATAACCTACCTGCAGTCGTCCTTGGTTTCCTAATGACCCTGTACTTGCTCCTTAATGAGTGACATTGGAGAAAAGTATATGCTAAATGACTAGTAAAACGTATTTCACTTTAACTACAAATTCAACTACAAATGAAGTTAGACCTTACACACTGACCAACAACATAGTCCTGAAACACTGCCCTTTGACCTCATACAGCCGAGTGGAAAGCCGTGGTGGCTAAAGTGTTCATTTCGGTGAAAGGAGGCGATTCGGCTAGCACAGCCGCCATGGAAGAACAAATTAACATGGACAGACAGCTCTCCGCTGAGACCTACCAGAACTGGGCGCGGTCGATTACAAATTACCCTGGTCTGATTTACAGTGAGGTACAACCGCAACTATTGACTCATTTGGATTAAACTGAACCCCAAACAGTTGGACTCCCAGCTGAAGGTACTGGGTTCCCCCTTAGGGGGGCCCGCACCCCACAGTTTGGGAACCACTGGCCTAACCTGTAGGCATCTTTGGGCAAGATGCTTTATTCCCTACCTGCCCTTCCCTAATTACCTGTATCTGTATGTAATTCACTGCAAGTCAATTTGGATAAAAGTGTCACCTAATAGTCGTATATGCCATATATATAACCCTAACCCGTTTTTCCTTTTCTCTCAACACTCTACTAAGAACAAAGCTGTGATATTCCTATTGTTTCAGAGAGAGCCGATCTACAATATAATTCCGCTGGACATGCCTGACGCTAACGCCAGGGTATCCAACATGAAGCGTGCGATAGCCGACTATGTGGCAGAGTACAATGTATGCAAGTGTAAACCGTGCCACAACAACGGCACGGTTGTCCTTATAGACGGCTCGTGCAGTTGTCTTTGCACACACCCATACCAAGGCTTGGCCTGCCAGAACCGTAAAGCCGCCAAGGTTCCCCCGAAGGGTAATTAATGCCGGGAATTATCCGGATTATCCGTTGAAATTTCTGTCCTGCCGAATTTATGTCAATATATATAGATATATATATCTAGATATCTAGATATATCTAGATATATCTAGATATCTAGATATCTATATATCTATATATCTATATATATATATATATATATATCACTTGTCAATATACCCTTGTTTTCTCTCGTTACTCAGAGACACGCCCTAATGTGCCGGGCCCCAGTGTGCCGGGCCCCGGTGTGACACATGAGGCCAACTGGGCGTGCTGGTCCGGCTGGTCGACCTGCAGCGGTGCGGGACAACGCACCAGAAGGCGAGCCTGTAACATGGTGGGTCTGCCACTAGGGTCTGCCGTGTGCAGCGGAGGGGTCGACGAGGAGGAAGAGTGTTGAGGCACTAGAACACAATAAGGGCTGGGCAAAGACATCAAGGAGGACCACTCGCTATACTCATCACCATTACCTTTCGTCAAGCTCACTTTGAGGTCGCCACGCCGACATTCATAGTCACCCCGCTATACATTGTCGAGATTCATATTACTGGCGTGGGACAGATTTTTTTTCGCCTTCCTTTTTGGCTCACTGGAGGTGTTAGAGCAGCAGTCCTACTCTGAAATGCTTGATACATAAATTAACCCAGACCTTGGGCCTTCTAACCTGCTTGTGTTCATATTCTTTATCACTTTGTCATATCGTGTCATCATTTTAGTGAGGTGTATAAGCATCACAAAGACACACACACACTTCATAAACACGTGCTACAAGGTGGAATACTTAACCAGTGAGGTGTAGCCTATTTGCCAACGTATTTAAGATTCCCATCATAGCTTCATTAGGCTTTTAGTTTTTTCTTTAAGCTTTCAATAGGTTACTGCAGTGCGAAAAGTTGCAATTAAGTTTCAGTGACGTCACCTGGCCACAGACGCGTCGAGGAGTGGACTGGAGCCATGCTGTCCGACCTCAGGACCAGGTTCAAAGGACCACAGGAGGTGTATTCACACATGTAGGACGCATATTTATTCTTGACTTCACAATTATTTGTGAAGTCAATTATTATATTATTCAAGCTACATACGGTCCAGAGAAAAAGCTGTGGTGAAAGTACAAAAATCAGGCCACTGTATTGAGCTTATATATAAGTTACCAAACAAGAAGAGTGTTTTTGTTTCTGAATATTTTAATTGTCATCATCACTGAAGAGCCATGGGTGAATTTTGACAACTGTTGTTGACCTAAATGAAGAAACAATTCACCTAAGTAAAACGTAAAGCAGCATTTTAAGTCAGTCTTGATTCAGTTCATGCATGCCCACACAAAGTGGACATCATTCATGTCCACTTTGCAGCCCCCGTACAATACAACTCTCAAAGGCTCTTCTGATCATGTACTACATTATGTGTCTCACATATCTACATCTTAAATAAATAACAGCACCTGAAAATTCAGAAAAATATATTGCGAAAAAATATCCTTACTTGGAGCGAAAAATCATCATTCATCGTCCACATCGTCCGTCCGTCCCCCCCCCCCTCTGCCCCCCCCTCTTCTAGGCATAGACACACTTGTGCAGCTTGAGGTTGCGCTGGTCCGAGTACCTCTTGCCGCACTTGTCGCATATGTACTGCTTCCCGCCGGCGTGCACGTGGCGCTTGTGCGTGCGCAGGTGGCTGCCCTGGCTGAACGTCTTGCCGCAGGTCTCGCAGCCGTACGGCTTCTCGCCCGTGTGCACGCGCGTGTGCAGCTTGAGGCTGTTGGCATTGTTGAAGCGCTTCTCGCAGAGGTGGCAGGGGAAGGGCCGCTCCTCCGAGTGCGTGCGGCCGTGCGAGATCAGGCTGCTCTGCTGGCTGAAACTCTTGCCGCACTCCTTGCACGTGAACGGCCGCTCGCCCGTGTGGATCCGCTGATGGATCTTCAGGTTCACCGACTGGCGGAAGGTTTTGCCGCACAGGTCGCAGCCGAACGGCCGGGCGCCCGTGTGGATGCGCTGGTGGTTCTTGAGGTTGACGGCGTGGCGGAAGCTCTTGGCGCACTGCGGGCACTTGAACGGCTTCTGGCCGGTGTGGATGAGCTGGTGGTTCTTGAGCGTGACCGAGCGGGTGAAGCCCTTGCCGCACTGCGCGCAGGTGAAGATCTTCTGGCCCGTGTGGATCTGCGCGTGGCGCGTCAGGTTCTGCGCCAGGTTAAAGCTGCGGCCGCACAGGCGGCAGCTGTACGGCCGCTGGCCTGTGTGGATGATGGAGTGGGTCTTGAGGTGCGCCTGCTTGCCAAAGCGCTTGCCACACTGCGTGCACTCGAAGGGCTTCTCGCCCGTGTGTGTGCGGATGTGGTCCTGGAGGCTCTGCTTGTGGGCGAAGCCCCTGGCGCAGACCACGCAGGCGAAGGGACGCTCCCCTGTGTGGATGCGGGAGTGGGCCTTCAGGTTGCTCTGCGTGGAGAAGTTCTTGCCGCACTCCGTGCAGACAAAGCTCTTCCTGCCAGTGGAGGTGGTGGTGGTCAGCCTGGAGCCCAGGGGGTCCGCCGGCTCCTGCTCGTTGGACTCTTTTTCCACCCGCTCTTGGTCGGACTGTGGCTGCTCGAGGTCAAGGGTCTCAGAGTCGACGATGGACGTGTCGAGCGAGGCCTCGGCTGCAGCGCCTTGTTGAGGAAAGCAAGCGTTTTATTTTACTGACCTCACAGCAAAGCGGACAATCCAATAAAAATGTGTAGACAGGCTTAAAGTTTGGTGAAAGACGTAATAGGCGTCAGTCCCGGCGACATTTAAGATGATAAAGCCATCATCTTAAAGGATTGCGTCTTCACATCCAGAGCACATCAAACCACTCCTGACAAGATATGGGTCACGACCAATAGGAACTTACGCTCAATGATGGCCCCCAGGTCGATGGCCCCACGTTCATCTTTGACACTGACAGCGAGGACGAGCGGGATCTCCGGCTGGTTTGCATCCTTGCCGAAGTGCACCGACTAACGAGTAGAAGCGGGCATCAAAGCATTACAACAGAGCTTGGTTAGTAGCGGTCACCGAAACCACAAGACTAGACACTGGAACTGTGAAACTCTTCTACACCAGAGTAGGCCCGTCACTAGGTAATTTACAGATTACAGGTAGAATGCCCATCTGACATTCTAGCTCACGGTATTCAATGGTTTGCGGTTATGTGTATTGGAGGTAAGCAAGGGATAACGGCTGCTGTTGTAAAAAGTATTACCTTGATGCATTGGTCATTTTCTACATCCTTTGTACTGCCTCCATAACAATGCTCCCCCTCTATGTGTGGAAAAAGCAGCAGTTGAAATCTCAGATCAACAGCAAGAATGTAGTTTCACTTCAGACCAACTAGGAAATTAGGGACAGGACACTTTTGATTACAGTTTACCATTACCATTTAGCAGACGCTTTTACACAGTATTAACCTAGCTATACTGTACGTTTACAGACTTTTCTGTGTTACAAATAGTACATACTTTTAAGTACAAACATGAATTAAAAACACCGTATCCAAAGTGCAACAACATGCATCCAACACAAATAACAACATCACGTAGGACCCAAACGCGTACCAGAGGTTCAACAGTGCGTGGCGTAAATTAACCGTGTACCTACCCACTCCATCCGACAGGATGTTCAGAACACTAGTTTGGGGCGTCTTCCGGCCTCGAGACGTTTTGAAGGACCTCTGCTCAAACTCCATCAGGAACTTTGTGTCGTCTACGATCTTCATAATTTTACCCAGCGCCTCGTTGCCCAGAGTTTCCATAATAGATGCGAAATGGGTCTGAACAGGAAAGGGTGAAAACAACATTATTCAGACAACATTGCGATAACATACACTTTTAAAGGTTGCTGGCATGTTTTCATTTGATTTTGCTGAGCTAGACGGTCACAATTCAGGATTTAATCAATCAAAAATGTGATCGTAATGACAATTACGAATTATTCTCACAAGAGGTCAAGATAAGATGCCCTATAGAAGGTGCTATAGAAACCTTTGTTCCAAGTCAAGCAGGCTTTGGAACAGCTTCTTCCCCTCAGCTGTCATCTCTAACTCTGCACCACGATGACATCACTACCTACCTCTAGTTTACATATTTATTGACATACTGTCATACGACATACCTGTCGTATATATTTTAATCTTCAACTGTTGATAGAACAGCATATCCCTGCTCACTATCTGCTGTATATACATTTATATATATTTATCCTGCAATTATAATTGCATACCCCTGATCACTACCTGTTGAATACTTAACTGTATGCGCGCATATATATATATATATATATATATATATATATATATATATATATATATATATATATATATATACACACACCTATTATTATGCACATATCTCATACATACTCTAAGTAATTTTAGAACTGTTTTTATACCTAGTAGACTAGTCTATATATATATAGATATATAGATATATATATATATATACACACCTAGTAGACTAGTCTTTTAGCCACTGTTAACTGTAAATTATATATTACCATGCACTTTACTGCAACATGTGCACTCTTAGTTAGATTATTAGCCAAAGTATGTTCTATGTAGGGTTAGGGGCTGTACTTGTGCAATGTGCAATGACAATGAACGATAATGTAATCTAAAGCTCAAGCCCGATCATGGAGGAACTGAGGAGCTCCGTCATAAATACCATGTCGACGTGACACTCGGCCTGGAGTTCGGCCGTAGGGTCGTCGTCCAAGTCCTCACAGCTGCTGCTGCTGCTCGCCCGGTTCGGTTCCGAGGTGGTGTTGTTGTTCTCCGCCAGCCTGCAGAGCTGCGCCACGGCGGCGTGCACCAGGGTCTCCATCACGGAGGCCAGCTGCGTCTGCAGCGCCACGAAGTTAGACATTCGACACTCTTAAGTATTTGTTTATTGTATATGTTTTTTTTTTAATGTCCTTTATGTCCTTCTTTCTTTCTCTCTCGACCCGATGGGGGGGGGGGGGGGGTTAATCCGTATTCTCGTTACACCGCCATGGGGTTTTTTTTGTGTGTGAATAAAATAGTCCAATCAAGTTGCGATACAAATTTGTTTACAAGAAAGAACAACTATTTACAAGCACACTGACACACACACACTGGCGCTGCCATTACCGGAAGTATTACCCTGCACTACGGTGTCTAACTTCCGGGGGTAAAATACTATATTTTATAAATTAACTGTTCACAACATTACACATCATACATACAGAATTATCAATAATAATAATAATAATAATAATAATAATAGGAAAATCCTAACTCTATAATTTCAGTAAAGCGAAGGAAGTGACGCGCCTGTAATAATCATAATAATAATAATAATATTTAGTATTTTTATTTCGATGTATTAGGGAACATGATGGACGCAGGCGTTAAGCCTCTGTATCCATATCAATAGTACAATATTAACATAAAACAAGATGTATGTAAAAGTTAAATTGACAGTAAGTTATTAAACCATATGGTTAATTTGCTTACATAACATGTTTTTTTCAGAGTTCATGAATATTTTCCTTGCATTGTTAAACTTCCGGGTGTAAAATAGTATATTTTATAAATAAATGTAATAAAATACAGAAAACATCATACACGTGTTAAGATGGGCACTCGTTTTCTAAATAATAATACTAATAATAATAAAACAAATATATATTATTATTTTTTTTTAATTGCCGTAAAGCGACGGAAGTGAGGTGCCAGCTGACGTCATGCACTGTACAGGCATTTCGACACTAGTCACTGCAGTAGTGACACAGCAGCAGCAGCACCGCCGGCTTGATATCCTCCCATTAACAACACACACTCATACAGAACACCAGGGTTTGTGTATTTATACATATATATATATAAGTAACATATCGTTTACTTCGACGTTATTTGTTTCAATCGCAGAACCGAAGAGGAAAACAACAACAACAGAGATAGATAGATAGATATAGATAGATACTAGCAGCAGGGCGGCGGTGTTAATATTTATTATAGATATATATCTATATATATAGATATATATATAGGCTAAGCTCACCGTCAACTGACCCGGAGCCATGGAGCGATCGAGCGGCGCGTCGTACCCGGTCCAACTGTACGTGTACGACATCTCCAGAGGCATGGCCCGGCAGCTCAGCCCGGTGATGCTCGGTGAGGCGCACACGCACACACACGGCCGATCCTCCAGAGAATGATAATCCGCATGCCTTTTATTGTCGTCACTGTAGAGGAAGTACAGCAACATTGTGTAGTAATCCTCATGACACTTGACAAAACAATTGAAAAATATATTCTAAAGAAATAACAAATAAACATACTGTTATTAAACAGCCATATAAAAACTATATATATAAACACAAATTGCTCTGTACAGTAGTAGTGCAACTTGTAAATGTAGTATCCATACTAAAGGTGCAGTGTGGTGTACCATGTAACTAGGTTAATGTAGTATTGATGCAGTACATCGTTTGAGTTACACAGAACAATCCAGCGTCAGTGTCTGACAGTGCAGTGAACTCTATCTTAATAGATCTTCATGGCCACTCGTTTCCCTGACCGTTAACCGGATGTTTTTGTAAAAAGTAAAGACCGAAGACAGAAAGTTAAATGCCTAGAAATCAGTCGAAATTGGCTATTACAATCTCAAGAGGTCAAGCGCGGTTGCAAAGAAATTGTTGTGTGGATTATAAGGCCATTTGAAATGCTTCAGACATCTCGTTTTTGGAAGTTTAAATCGATGTATTTTTCAAAACTATTTACAAAATGCCTCTCGTCATTAACCAACAACAGAACAAACAAACAACCAACCACACTTGTATTGTTTCAACATTTGAAGAACATCATCTCACCTCTTCACTTATAAGTCATGTTTTAGGTGCTCACTGCTTTACCCTCCCCCCCATTTGTTCTCACAGGAAAGCAGCTAGATGGAATATGGTGAGTATTAATTAGTACAGCAATAATATAACATCACTGTGTCTGTTGTACTTTGTAAGAGGCTCATGGGTTGCCCAACCAACTCTCTACAGGCACACGGCCATCGTGGTCCACGGGGAAGAGTTCTTCTACGGTGGGCAGGGGATCGCCAGTTGTCCCCCGGTAAGACGTCCCATAACTTCAGACTTTTCATGAAACGTTGCATGTCTTGAAAGCCAATGTAACCCATTCCTATTGTAACAAAGTGTGTGTGTGGTGTGTGTGTGTGTGTGTGTCTCCCAGGCTTACACTGAGCTGGGACAGCCCAACTCCATCGTGGAGTTGGGGGTGACGGAAGTAACCTCAGAGATATTTATGCAGTATCTCACGGCACTGGGAGAGTCCACATACAGGTGAGCAGATAACTAAGGCTATGTACGTGTGTATGTGCTGCTATTAGACGGTCCTTGGTTATCAGGTAGGGGTTAGGGTATCTGCCAGTAGTGCAGCAGCATTATGGATGCTGGACAGTGTAGTACGATCACGGTCACTGTATCCATGATGCTGCTGCACTACTGGCACTTTAAAATGCTTTAAAATTATTTTTGCACAATATAACGCATGTACATATCATGCATCAATCACTTTATTGTTCTTTTTATGTTCATTTGTTATTGTGTATAGTAGTAGTTTATAGTATTGTGTTCTAGAATTTCATACTACGAGAGGGAATGGGGAGTAAGCATTCTATTGTATACAAATTCTTGAATCTTGAATCAAATGTGGAGATTGGGGTTTGAACTAGGGCTGAACGTTATGGTCAATAATTATTATTGTAGTGTAGCGATTATTTACGACATATATTGCTTTTAGATTTGCTATTCGTGTGAGTTGGAGGGGTCTGTACTGAGCAAATATGTTTTCTTACATTACTTACAAAAAACGGTGTAGGCCAGGGCATCTCAGCAGTGCTACTCAGCAGCGATTCAGTTCGCTATTCAGCGAAACTGAATAGCGGCTCCTGCCGAAGCCTCTAGACTATCCTGCCATCTCTTCTTCAGCCGGCTCTCTTATCCACCGGACCCTCTCTCTTATCTCTCGCCCACTGACTGTACTCCACCCATCCATTTCCATGTATCTTTTCATTTTGTTTCTTGGGCTTTTTATACTTTATTTTCTTTAGAAACTGGTTTAGATATACTGTCGGTAAAAATAAATTAATAACAAAAACTAATTTAGAATCCTTAAATAAATATACAGTCAAATGCTTTGATTTACATGTTGTTTACTCATGTTGTGTTTGTGTATAAAGATCATTTTTCAATATATTTAGTCACATTTCTTTGACATATTCATATTTATTGTTGTTCGGACACACACACACGTGACGAACCCTGAAGTACACCATCTTCTCTATCTTTCGTCCCGGTACACAGAGGCGAGGCGTACCACCTGTTTGAACACAACTGCAACAGCTTCAGCGACGAGGTGGCCCAGTTCCTGACCGGCAGCAAGATCCCCGAGTACATCACGAGCCTGCCTTCGGAAGTGCTCTCCACGTGAGTACCGCTCGGTCTCCCGGGAGGGCCGTCGTCACGGCGATGGAGCCCTTCTTGTCTGTTTAACAGCAGATTTTGATGTAATGTAGACAATTGTGTGTGCTTTTGGATGGATTAAGTGGTGACTGTTTGAAAGTCTAAATTAAGCCCATGGTGCCTTGACACGTGGCGACAGCCCACTTTTAGTTGACATGACACGCTGGGATATTAAACGACTACTAGTAGTAAACAAAGGAACAAAGCCTACATTATTAAGGCTATTGTGAGTTATTTCCATTTAAGTAGCTTGTTTTGACGCTTTGATTAGACTTAATGAATTGCTTATTGTTCAAGAACTTGACAAAACATAGTAATCATCTCCAAAGTCAGTTAGCCCTCCGGGGAGCTCAGTTTGTCAGAAAACCGGCTCTGCTGCCTTTGAGCCTTGTCATATCTCTCTCTGTCTCTCTCTCCATCTAGACCCTTTGGGCAGGTTCTGCGTCCCATCCTGGAGTCCATGGCCGTCAACCCCTCTGGAGCCAACTCTCTCAACAACAGCCAGAGATAGAGGGCAACAGATCATTACTAACTCACTAACCGCTCAAAAGGGGGATTTGGGCTGGCTGGAGCTAAACTGAACTGAAATGAACACAGGCCACCACCAGTCCTATGTGACGTCATGGGGGTTCTTAGCTGCGATTGGTCTGTATCGGTGTCACTCGATCAGCTTTGTTGCATATTTAATATAAGGCAATAGTTTGTGGATTGTGGGTGAATGGTCTCCGCTGTTCTTTTTGGCAGTTTTTTGGTTTATTAATTGGGATTCGGTAAAGTGAGCTTGGGTCGGGGGTGATTTTGGACCCTATTCACAATTTCATATCTCAGCTCCCCTGAAAATATCTTAAAAAAAAAGGAACACCCACTTTTTATTGTTGTAATGAAATGTTTTGGGAAGGACAATCTAAACCAACTTGTCCTATAATGTAATAGAACCCATGGATATATAGTATTAAGATATAGGATGTCCCCCTTTCCCCCATTGAGACCCGAGGAAGACTCCTTTGATCATCATCATAACATCATCATCATAACATCATCACCTCATATGTATGCGACAAATATAAAGTAACATCTCTAGTGCTGTGACCTTTGACCTTATCATATTACTCTTGACTAACACTAGACCAGCGGAGCCTGTCGGACCCCAAGATGCTTCCTCTGCCTCGAGGGGACCTCTCACAAGGTCACCCTTGTATGGTGCTGCGCCCTTTGACCTTTGACCTTTGACCACCGTGTATGGTGTGAGGACCTTGCCCGCGTTTTTTCTAGACGGAATGTTTTCTATTTGGATTGACGCAACACTACCTTGCCCAGTCATAAAGTCATACGTTAGTGGTCCTTCAGAAGACCTTTTTCGGATTTTATTCACCGATTTTTAGATTTGGACAAGATGGTCATTTGGACTATTTTTCGCCCCCCCCCCCCCCCGTATAGGGAATATTTTATACACCTTCCTTTCCGATAGCACATGTCTATCATTTGAATGTATAATTTAATTTCAGGATTACTCTTTTGAGCGATCCAACTCTCACTGCTGCTTTAGGGGTCATCCGCCTGGGGCTTTTCAGGTTTTTTTTGGGCAATGGCCGTCTGACACTCCCAAGAGGGTGTGAGACATGGAGGGAGAGAGGAGAGGGGTGATAGTATATTCGCCATAGTAGACCACCTTCCTCATGGTGTTTGTAATAGTTGTTTGTGCATGTGACCAACATGGGGGGGGGGGCGCTGGTTGAAAATCCTGACATCTCTTTAATGAACACAGCTCAGGAACCGCCTTAACAAACCTCAGTTCCCTCGTCTCTTTACCCCAAACACCCGACTCATTCGTTCCTCCCGTATCATCCGGATTGGGTATTGAAATGCATATTATGGGATAGCTCCCGTTTTTTTAGTTTTGGTTTTGCATGGGACTCGCGTAGATGTGTTTTAGTGTTAACCAAACTAGCCATTTACTTTCCTGAACATTGGTTTTTAAAAGCCATCAGGGCCATCAGGCTACTGGTGCTACTCTAAAATGGATTGGTTTTCATGCTATCTACTGTATGTTAAAATCTATTAAATCTATTTATTCAAATCTCTGATTTCTGTTGATAGTTTTAATATCTATACACCCTCTTACAGACTTTGTTATTAAATATAGTGTGTTATTACCCTGTTGTAATGAAGCACATTAATAAGGATTTGGATTTGTTATAGTTATTGTATTAAACAACCCTTGATTGGGATTGATGAAATACTTGTGTGTGTGTGTTTTCCCACATATGCAGTCTTTATTTCATATTACTTAAAAAAAAAAAATCATATTTACAAGAATTTCAGGATTGATCTATAATTGTTTTAGGTAGTATGATTGTTTTACTATTTTAACAGTCTACTTAATAGTAGGGATGTATTCTGTAGTATGATAATTGTTTTACTATTTTAACAGCAGTCTACTATATAGTGAAAAGATGTTTTCGGTAATAGTTGGGATGTAGAAGGATCTCACCATGCTAATGTGTTAATTGCCAATGCGCACAACGCTTGTTGCGCAGTACTGTGTGCAGTACTATTAGTATCCACAAGGTGGAGCAAGACCTCTACTTCAGAGAGTTGTTTGGGTTGCGAAATGGTAAAAATGCTAAGTTGAGATGTATGTGTTTATGCCACGAAAAATAATGTTTGAGCATACGCAAGATATTTATGCAAAAGGTGGAATTTTAGGTTATTCCTCTCTGCAAATGTATAATAATAATATGTACATTAAAGACTATAGGTGACGTAGTTCCTACATACTTATATAGACTGCGCGCAGGGAAGTTACCATGGTTACCCAACATTTTGTAGATAACGTTTTACCAAATTCTGCCAAAGGCCTGGTTGGTTTCACAGTACGTAACATTTTAATCTTAAAAAGCATTGGTTTTCAAACAATCCTCAAACACCATGTCACAGTATAAATACACATTTCATATATACAGTACTAATATATCTATATCTATATCTATATAGATATCTATCATCATCATCATCGTCATGATTTACCACTCACCATTAGACAACTGATAGGCCTACTGTCCAAGGGGACAATATCCATTGCAAAATGGGTTAGATCGTTTTAATACTGCAAAAATGTGTAGGATAGGCAAAACAATGTGCACATGTCCACCAGGGCGAAACACAAACTGTAATCCATGTATCTCAGCCGTAGACTGTTTGAAAATAATAAAATAGGTCTCAATCAAACGTTTGCTATACAAGACGTCGAAACGAACCCTAGAATCTGTCGGCCTTTAGCCTGTAACTGTCACCTCATTGGTTAACCCTGAAAACAGTCAGTACTTAGAATGGTGTACTTACTGGTCGGCCTCCCTCGTCCTCTTTAAGGGGCTGTAGGTGAGACTCCAGAGTGAGAGACAGACAGACAGACAGAGAGAGGACAGAAGGGAGCAACAATTTAAAACGAAACAACAACTAAAAGTATTTCCCCTCTGTTTCTCAACCATTGAGAAGTGTTGCGTTGCATCTCACACACCTGTGATTGACTGACAGGTAAGATGGATTCCCCTTAACCAATAAAGGAAGAGATGCAGGAAGAAGAGATGCCCCTGATTGGTCAGAAATGAGCCAGGTGACCTCACATGCAGGTGCAGCAGTCAACTCAGAACAGATATTCTCACAGCGACTTAATGCCATTTCTAACACATTTCACTCAATAGCTCTTAAGTCTTACTTACAGCAACCTTTAAAACTCTGGTCATTGCATGACCACAGTGTGTCTTCAACCCACGTTATTCTTGTCAGTTCTGCTGGGTTTCATTACATCGCTAATGTGTAAACTTTATTGAAAGTGTCAAACGGTGACATCAAAAGCTCCACTATTGCACTATTGTGCAAATTTCACAATTTAAACAAATAAAGGTTTGACCACAGTTGAAACAATAATATATCATGAATACGTTTAGACACTTAAAAAACACAATGACTTCATGTATAAAGTCCTTTCTGAAAACACTGGATTCTATGTTCTGTTCCCCCCACCCCATTTTGTAGTTTCTGTTCTATTCTATTGTTCCATTTAAAAAGTGAATATAATGCATCAATATAAAAGAAAACATCGTAGACATTTATCAAATCAAGATAAAAAAACATACCACCACTAGGATGGTCGTACCTGATTTTTTAAATAGCCTTAAAGGTTGGAAGAAAATGCATGATTTCATACTGGAAACTTTTATATTGCTTCAAACGTCTCTCACTCTTAATAACTCTTTAAACACAACCGTGTATCTACTGTGTGTGTACAGCTGTGTGTGTACAGCTGTTGGACAGATAAGTCTAGCAGTCACTCGACTCCCCGGTCAAAAGGTTGCGGGTTCAAACCTCGATGTCCAGAGGCGGGACCTGTAGGTGTCCAGGAGCTAGGAGGACGCCCATGAATTGTAAGTTCGCCTCGGATTTAAAAGCGTCAGCTAAAAGACCAAATGTGAGACATGTGTACGAGTGACCCTTTAAGTGAGTGAGTGCCGTGCCGCGAGGAGAGGATAAAGCGCGCCTGGACAGATGTGTCCTATTTTAATCCAGACAAGAGACACGTGGACGGCGGGGCCTGGAAGTCAATATACCTCCAAATGACCCCCCCCCCCACACACACACACACACCCAGGGGGGGGGGGTCAGGAGATCTGGGGTAGGTGGTAGGGGGGGGGGGGGGGGGGGTCGTGGTGGATGGAAATCTCTTCCAGGCATGCTGCGTTCACGTGCACCCTCACCAGAGCCAGATGCACATTGACTGCCAAGACCCGTGGGGGTCATCATCCACTCCCCCCCTGTGTGTCGTGGGTTGTCCTCCGTACCTGACTCTGTTGTCTCCACCCCTCCCCTCCTCTTCTTTATAAAGGGACCACTGCCCCCAGCTCTCGCTCTCTCTCTCTCTCTCTCTCTCTCTCTCTCTCTCTCTCTCTCTCTCTCTCTCTCTCTCTCTCTCTCTCTCTCTCTCTCTCTCTCTCTTTTCTCTTGTTGTATTCACTATACCTATGTCTGTGCCTGTACCCATGTGCATTTGTGTGTATATCTCTCCTCTTTTATTTTGCCTCCCTCTTTCTTTCTTTCTTCTCTTCTCCTCTTCTTCTTCTCTCTCTCCATCCCTCATGAATTCACTCTCGAGAAACACAGGAATTCAAGAAAAAAGTATCTCTCCCCCCCTCTCCTCTCTCTCTCTCTCTCTCTCTCTCTCTCTCTCTCTCTCTCTCTCTCTCTCTCTCTCTCTCTCTCTCTCTCTCTCTCTCTCTCTCTCTCTCTCTCTCTCTCTCTCTCTCTCTCTCTCTGGTTGGAGGCTGAGGGGCAGTGACATGATGGTGTCATTGACCCCCGACCACTGAGCTCATGTGGGGGGAGGGGCTCTACCTCCCCCGCTATACACTGTACCCTAAGGACAATAACCAAACCAAACTAGAGAGAGAGAGAGAGAGAGAGAGAGAGAGAGAGAGAGAGAGAGAGAGAGAGAGAGAGAGAGAGAGAGAGGTGCTGAAAGAGTAGTGAGCAACATGGGATGATCATGGATGATTTAGAGCACATGGGGGGGGGGTGGGGGGGGGGGGGGTCTACAGATGCTGATCAAACATCCTGAAACATCTGGAACTGAAAAAAAACCAGCAAAGAAAAGCAAAGAAATACATAAATATTTACCAGGATACAAATGATAAGTGTTCTACCGCCGGCCTGTGTGTATAGGATATTCTCTTGCTGATTATAAAAAACGAATACAAAACCAAAACCAAAATGAATGAATGAATGTATTTCCCTTTAAACATGTAAGAGAACATGTGGGTCTAAGTATGTATTTAACGAGCAGATACATAGTTGTTTTTAAATATGGTAACCAGATAACCCAGACCCAGAAACAAGAGCAACCCAACCCAAACGCCTACAATGAATTCACTTATGCTCACGTTCAACACTTTCTCTATCCTGGCACTGATCCATCGTGTCAAAACCGAGGTCACGGCTCCATGAAGTTATCACACCGGGGGAGAAGGGGGGGGAGGGGCGATCCCACCCGAAACAAAACTCTCTATAATCTCTACTAGCTACTCTGCCTACTGTCCCCGCCTGGCGAGCTAACTACAGCTTTAGTACAAGTAACCAACACCGTCGGCCTTTCTCTCAGCCTCTTGCTCCCTCTCACACGGTCACCTCCGTCTTGCTGTGGGTGGAGTAGCTCTTGTGCCGGGCGTGGTGGGGGTGGTAGTAGGGGGACTGAGCGGGGGCGGACACCTGGTACCGACCGTGGCCCAGGGCCGCGCCTCCCGCTGACCCCCCACCACCACCGTACCCCTCGCCCGCCGCGTAGGGCTGGGGGGCGAACAGGTCCGGCAGGTCCTCGATGCTCCGCTGCCTCCGGGCCGAGTAGGCGTGCCTGCGGGCGGAGGGGTGGGCGGAGGGGTGGGCGGAGGCGGAGGCGTGGCCGGGGGCCGACGCCTGCCTCTGGACCTGCCAACCACGCGGCGGCTCCCAGGCGTTGAAGGCCGAGCCCCCGGAGACGGAGACGGAGCCGGAGGAGGAGGAGGAGGAGGTCTTGGGGAGGTGGGGGTGTTCCGGGTGACCGGAAGGGATGGAGATGGAGAGAGGGCCGCGGAGGTCGCGTGGGCCGGGCGGTGCCGGGTGGAGGTAGGACGTGTCCGGGTGGCGTGCCGGAGGGGCAGCAGCAGCAGGGGGCGCCGCAGGCTGGTACTGAGTAAAGTCCATCAGCGGGTAGCTCTTGTAGTAGCTGCGGGAGGCGGTGCCCGCTGGGAGGGAGGAGGGGGGAGGGGGAGAGAGAGAGAGAGAGAGAGAGAGAGAGAGAGAGAGAGAGAGAGAGAGAGAGAGAGAGAGAGAGAGAGAGAGAGAGAGAGAGAGAGAGAGAGAGATAGTGGGTTAGAGGATGTAGACCAGAATGGACAAAAGAAAGAGGGATAAAGTGAGAACAGAAAACCTCACCAGGAATGTACAAAAGAAAACAGAGAGGGACAGAGTGAGAATATAAAACATATGCTTAATCAACCACGTCAAATTGAAAGTGAGCGATAGTGGAAAAACAGAATGTAAAATACATAATTAAAACAATATCATTAAATGTTATGTAGGGCATTAACAAAAAATGTTTTATTTGACCAACGAATACCAAACCGGCCAAATCATGAGAAACCAAATGCTATAATTGTCTGGGTATTCATGCCTGGGTTTATTTTTCTCTTTGGCTTTTGAATCCATTTCACTACGGTCCGATGGGTCTACGAGGCTGCTGGTGAAAGCAGTGACCTGACCTGAACCGCCATTGTGTGACATCGCAGGACTCATCACATCACGTCGTTTCCTGACACAAATCGAGCCGAGATTTAGAACCGGTCTTTGGAACAGAGCTGGAATGAAACCGGTTCAGGTCCACAAGAACAGCCCCTTCAGGGACTAGGAACAGCGTAAACATGTTTACTTACGGCAAATACATACGTAGTTTCCTATTCCAATCCTCCAAGCAAGATTACGTATTTCATAATTGTACAACATCGTGTATATATATATATATATATATATACAGTATATATATATATACAGTATATATGTTTGCGTGTAGTATAAGTATAGTACAAAGTATTGTATATAGTGTTGTTTACAGTATATAGTATAGCATATCATAGGTTGTATAGTGTTGTTTATAGTATATAGTATAGCATATCATATGTACTATGTAGTGTTGTTTACTATACCAACTATACCATACTATACTATGATTCAATCATAGTATAGTATGGTATAGTTTTGTTGAAGGAAAGTCTTACTGCGGGAGTGAATGGGGAGTAAGCATTCCATTGTACTTGTTGCAAATAATAATAATAATAATAATAATAATAATAATAATAACTTTAATTGATATAGCCCCTTTCAAGGGACCCAGAGGGGAAAGGGATGGGTTAGAGGTCAAAGGCCATGGTGAACAGATGAGTTTTCCAGTGATGCTGCGTTGCGTATCTCTCCAGAGGAAGAGATCTCCAGAGGGTGGGGGCCGCCACACACAACGCTCCGGCTCCCGCAGTTCAGAAGCGGGAATGGGGAATGGGCTTGATAGTCATCAATCCTGTTAGGGTATGTTTAATATTTAATTTTAAGATCTAAACTTCTATTGTGTGACCACCTGCTGTGTGTGTGTGTGTGATGTGTGATGTGATGTGGAAGCTGGCATGCTACTATGCTGATTTCACATGCTGCCTCATGAGGACTGTAATGACTTCACACAAATCCAATCCCTTTCATTATTAATTGCCGCATGTCCACATGTCCACATTTTGGAATCAGTGTGTGTGTGTGTGCGTTCGGCGTGTGTGTGTGTGTGTGTGTGTGTGTGTGCGTGTGTGTGTGTGTACGTGCATGGTTTGTGTATGTAGTTTGTATGCATGGAGAGCAGGCCTGTGTCCGGACCGCGGTCCGTGGGTATGGGTGGAGGTCTGTTTAGTACTGGACGGCATGGAGAGACTTGTAGGTGAGGAGGAGCGTTCTATATTTGATGCAGAACTACTTGACCGGGAGCCAGTGGAGGTGGATGAGGGTGGGGGTGATGTGCTGCGCTGCCAGAGCTTGGTGCGGGGGAGTACCCTGGCGGCTGAGTTCTGGACATACTGGAGCCTATCCAGGGCTTTGCTGGGAACCGCTGGATGAAGGCATGGATGAGGGGTTTCTGCCACAGAGTCCAAGAGCAAACAAAGAACATAGATAAAAACCTCCTGAATCTTGAATCTTGTGCGTATGGATGCGTACAGAATTTTGGATGAACATGGGACATGTTGTTTACCGCCAAATATCACCTTGAGGTTTGGGAGACATTGACTCTGATCTGAA
>CM051014.1:8361411-8368911 GCA_027704905.1 Muraenolepis orangiensis | reverse complement strand
TCCTTTCTCCCTTTACTTTGCACTGTGTCTTCTTTACCCACTAAACCTGAACTAATTCTGATGATGATGTGATGGATCGTTTGTGTCTGTTTGAGTAACTTTAAATCTACAGTGTGTGTGTGTGTGTGTGTGTGTGTGTGTGTGTGTGTGTGTGTGTGTGTGTGTGTATGTACGCCACATCTACGTACTTATGTTTAATTGGCTCAATCTTCAATCTTCCTTTTCCTGATTATTTTGCGCAGAGCTATCAAGAATAACATTGTGTTAATGACATAACTTGTGAAATGACGTTAAGACTCTTAAGATCTCTACAATTCCAAAGGGAGCCCTTTCAGACAGAATCCATAAATGAGGTCTAAAGACATGGATCTGTCGACCTTTGTATTTCAACACAATGTTTTACTTTGTATACTTTAGAAAACATATGAACTATCCACTGCTATGTGGATGTCCTAAATGGATATGCTATGTGGATGTGCTATGTCCTAAAGTCCACAAAACTTTTTAAAAGTTAAACGGCTTTAAATTACAGTTCAGTTCCCCACAGGGGACTTCATGAATCATCTATAACATGAATATTATTTTAAATGAATCGTCCGTAGCACATACCCACTGTAATATATGACATCTCTCAGGGCCTATTCCCCATGGTGTCTTATGTAACACCAGGGGCCAGACTCTCGGGCCCCTGTTCCTCTGCCTTCCGATCACGTTAAGACCGGCTGAGGTCGGGGTTTACGCTAACGACGTGTAACAACCAATTAGGCCTCAGCCAATCAGCAGCTGAGCTCCATGAAGTTAACTTCACTGATGGGATTTTAATCTCGTTCTCTCTCTCTCTCTCTCTCTCTCTCTCTCTCTCTCTCTCTCTCTCTCTCTCTCTCTCTCTCTCTCTCTCTCTCTCTCTCTCTCTCTCTCTCTCTCTCTCTCTCTCTCTCTCTCTCTCTCTCGTCTATCATCATCCTCCACTCCTGTTGGTGGTACTTGCCCTACTTCTCCTGGTAGTTTTCAATGTCTCTCAAGCGGTATAATTTCTCCAGTCTAACTTTACTTCCTTTCATTGTCCAGACACAAAAAAAAAGGAAATGCGAATTAGTTGTGTTTCTATCAACTAGTTGGAGCGAACAAACTGGCGGAGACGAGAAGCCGACAGCGTCAGTCACGTGAGTTCAAAGTTTGCTACGTCAGAATAGATTTGGCAAAGTTGTTTCCATCTCCGCTTTTGCGAATGAACTCGATTCGAATCCGTTAAAAACCAGCTCAAGCAAGCGTATCAACTTTTATGCGAATCAGAGGAAGTTGATTCTAATTTGGCCATTTCCATCAACAATTTCTAATGCCATACTTCAAAATGAAAATCTAAATATGGTGATGGAAACCCGACTAGTGACGGTCCAGAAATATAAATCTCTAAATGTAAAAAAGAAATCGAGACAGACGGACGGACGGACAGATAGAGAGAAGCTGTTCCAAAGCAGATGAGCGTGTCCTGTCCTAGATAATGCATACTAAAGGGTCTACAAATCCCATAAATCAATGCATGTATGTGCTTCAACTATCCATGCGGCCACATAACACAATAAAAGCAGCACCTCAGTAAAACCCAGTGACCTAAGCCTGACCTGTCACTGTGCACCACGCTCTCTGCTGTGTGCTCTATTCTCCTCATGGTGACAGTCCATTACAATGCGCCCCTCTATGGCTATATGGGAACAATGACTTTTCTTTTAGCACGCAAATAAACATATACAGCCATGACTTGTGCAAAGGGTGGGTGGGACTGCTAATGCTATTTGAACACTGTCCTATGTAGTGAATGTCCTTGTTTTTCGTGCTGGAATATCTGTTTTGTAAGTGTGTGTATCTGTTTTGTGAGTATATGTGTGTATCTCTGCTGTAAGTGTGTATCTGTTTTGTAAGTATACATGTGTATCTGTTGTGTGTATATCCTCTGTACGTATATGTGTGTATCTGCTTTGTAAGTATATGTGTGTATCAATAATGTAAGTAATAATAATAATAATAATAATAATAATACATTCAGTTTATAAAGCGCTTTTCTGAATACTCAAAGCGCTTCAAGTAAATGTGTGTATCTATTTTGTAAGTGTGTATGGGTTCTGTAAGTGTGTATCTGTTCTGTAAGTATATGTGTGTATCTGATTTGTAAGTATATGTGTGTATGTGTTCTGTAAGTGTGTATATGTTCTGTAAGTATATGTGTGTATCTGTTTTGTAAGTATATGTGTGTATGTGTTCTGTAAGTGTGTGTATATGTTTTGTAAGTATATGTGTGTATGTGTTCTGTAAGTGTGTGTATCTGTGTTGAGTGTATATTAGATGTACCTTATAAGGAGTGGTCAGAATGAGACAGAGAGTCAATAGAACAATATAGAACTAAACAGAGAAGTAATGGGTTCATGTATTGGCTTCAGGTGGACCACAGAGGGTCAATATAGATGATGAGCCTCTGGGGAAATAACCTGCTGTGATAGGTGGCTTAGTGACCTTTTTCCTTAAACACACACACACACACACACACACACACACACACACACACACACACACACACACACACACACACACACACACACACACACACACACACACACACACACACACACACACACACACACACACACACGCACACACATGAAAACACACACACACACACACACACACATGCACATACATGAAAACACACACACACACACACAACCCAACTAAACCTAAAATAGCTAAATTTGTCTCAGTTCTTAAGCAGGGATACAGGTTAAACCAACTCTGCCGTATGTCTCTGGGTTACAGATTAAGCCGTGACAAACTGCCTCAACGAGACTGACACTGACACACTACACAGAAGCATGCATGAACATATTTGCATGCGCATGCACACTCTCACACATTATTCAATTATACATGGTCACTCTTTGATACACATCAGTTTTACCAGACGTGGTTCATGGTGAATTCAGATACAAGTCATCAAGGAGCAGGTAGAGGCTACAGGGGGGGGGGGGGCATCTTGCTCAACCTTTCCTACAGGTCAAGCTCCGGACATCAGGGATCGAACCTGGAACCTTTCGGGTCTGGTTTCAGACAAGCCACATCTGACCACGACAATGCAACGTTTTAAAAAGTCAAACCCTATACCCTAATGGGATATCCTGAGAACACATTTTGATAGATAATGTTCTCTTACTTTATCGTGAAAATCGAATAATTTCACATCCCACAACTGCACAGAAAATCCAAAATCCACGGTGAGTCACTTTGGATGAGAGTATCTGCTAAATCGCCAAATAGTGACTCGTAAGTATAGTAGAATATACTGTAATAACACAGTAGTCAAATGAGTGACAGACCAATTTTCCCGCCTATTTTTGTTGACAGTTGGGCAAAGGTTGTCCACACTGGTCAGTTATGCCTGCTGTACATCGAAATAACAGTACACAGACAAATCACTCAGAAAGCAAGATAGAGTTCTCCTCTCCACACCACATGTAACAGTTTGAGTCTAGATCTGACATCTCTTTGTAGAACTGATGGAATTAGAAATGGGACATAGATAGACAAATATATTTAAAAAAAATATGACATAACATGTGTGTGGACAAACTACATGGTCATAATAGAACAAAAAAAAATCAAGGGTAAAGGCCAAAAACAAACAAACAACAACAAACAACAAACAAAACATACAATCAAAAAACCCATTGAAAAATGGATTGAAGAACACTTCCACAAACCGCCAAAACAACCACTGTACAGTCAAACCAGGGGAGAGCAAAAGCGCCACATCGCCATAACAACCACAGAGGCCGACTCCTAGCCGTCAACGACGACACGGTAAACAAACAACCCAACGGCACGGCAACGATGAGCGCCGTGAGCTAAAAGTCAACCACTAAAAACCGCCACGGAAAGGGCGGATGTCAAATGTCATCAAGCCAGGAGGATGTCAACAGATTTGTTCTCTGTGGTTGTTTTTTTGGAGGGGGGGGGGGGTGAAAACACACACACACACACACACACACACACACACACACACACACACACACACACACACACACACACACACACACACACACACACACCACACACACACACACACACACACACACACACACACACACACACCACCCGCTGACATGAGGTCAAGCACATCAAGACAGACACACATGACATTTTTAAGATACTTAAAGGGCCCCTATTGGACAGCTTGGTGGCTCATCATCCGGTATGTCCGTCACCCACATTAGGCCAAGGCGCCTTGTAGCGACCCTGGTTCGATTCCAGCCCGTGGTCCTTTGCTACATGTAATTCTCTCTCTCTCTCTCTCTCTCTCTCTCTCTCTCTCTCTCTCTCTCTCTCTCTCTCTCTCTCTCTCTCTCTCTCTCTCTCTCTCTCTCTCTCTCCCTTCCTGTCAATCTCCACTCCACCCCTGTGCATAAAGGCAAAAATACCCCTATTTTTCCACTTGTGGGCTTGGTTAGTCAGTGCAAAGCCATCTCAACGTGACTGGGTGTCCACCCAGATGTTTGATGGGTAGATGGACAGGCCGGAGTCTATCTATCCATCATACATCCCGGTGGACAACACTGGTGATGTGCGGCCTGATCCGTCCATGCACACACTTCACACCTTTCACAACTTTACACTTTATAATTACAGTATATTCACACTGCGATACCATTATTTATACTGCAATTATGTAAATATGTACATTTATTTTAATTTTTATTATTGTATATAAAAATAATATTGTACATTTGTAATGTGTACATTTGTAAACAGTTTTAGTTTTTCTGTAATCCTTGTTTTTAATTGTTAATTGTGTTCATTTTTGTGTAACCTGTATATTCTTGTAATGTTGAGCACCTCTTTGGAGCTGGTGATAACATTGCCCTGTACATTGCACGCTACACCTTCTACCCCTGACAAATAAACCCAACCCTGAATCTGAATCTGAATCAAACAGAAGGCTTTGAGCGTTTAGCTGGTGGATATCTCGTTTGTTTCAGCCTAGAAAGAGGCCAAACAAATCAGTGTGAAAAACACACGTTTTCAACCAAAAATGTCCCTCCTCCTCCTCCTCCAAGTCAGCGGTGAAAGTGGACTTTCAGATGGTTCGCGAGACCAGTGGCCGCGTCGCCCGCTCACGTTGTCACCTGATGGAGGCCTATTTTTAGCAGGCTTGCGGCGACCAGGAATCAGCCTCTCTCCATGGGTGGATGAACAAAGCCCCCCCCCCCACCCCCCCCAACACCCCCCCCCCCCCGCCCTTAACGTACATACAACCCCATCACCACATGGCGGAGGCGTGATGTGATGGGGAGTGACGGCCACGGCCCCTCAGGTGAACACGAGGTGAGGCTCAACCCCCCGGGGATGAAGGGGCTTTACTGTGCTCTACACGGAGGCACCCGTGTCTGTTCTGTTGAGATGAGACAGGTGTTTGATGTTCAGCCCCTCTCTCTCGCTCTCTCTCTCTGGTCCTGTACCTCTCGTTCTTATCCTTTTCTCTCTCTCTCTCTCTCTCTCTCTCTCTCTCTCTCTCTCTCTCTCTCTCTCTCTCTCTCTCTCTCTCTCCTCTCTCTCTCTCTCTCTCTCTCTCTCTCTCTCTCTCTCTCTCTCTCTCTCTCTCTCTCTCTCTCCTTAAACCAGTGTGAGCCGCGTTGAAAGACAGCAGGAGGGGCAGAGTGTGCGAGAACATACATGGAGTGTATCGCTCTATGTGTATGTGTGTGTGTGTGTGTGTGTGCAGTGCGCGCATGTGTGTGTGGTGCGTCTATACATGGGCACATCAACAGTAGGGAAAAGAGAGGTGTTGGGTGGGGTGGGTGGGGGGTGGGTGTTAGGAAGATGGAAAACTAAATCCAATGTTCAGAGTGATCCATACGTGTGTCCCTATGTCGTATTGACGCCTTGTTTATGTGGGTTGCCGTCGGCGACCAGCGAGGCCGCACCGAGGTCAAGCCGGCTCATTACGTAAGCCCTCCTCACAGCACAGGGCTGCTACCAACGCTTAACAATCTCTATTGATAGTGACAGATTGATAGATCACACGCAAACATGTCCTCTTTATTGGTCACATACAATGTACACACACAGTGAAATATGTTTCTCTGCATTTAACCCATCGTAGTATAAGGAGCAGTGGGCTGCTATTGTATATATACAGTGCCTGGGGGGCAGTTTAGGGGTCTGGTGCCTTGCTCAAGGTGTTGCACCTCGGCAGTGTACAGGAGGCAGTACCAGTTCTCACTCCATACTTGGTCTGTTTCGGGGGACATTGAACCGTCCCAACTGACCGGGCTACTGCCGCCCCTAATCATGGCACGCCACGGGCGCTAACGTGGGCCGAACATGGACATGGGTCGCATACGCATGCGTCGTGCAACGTGTGTGTGTGCACGCGCATGGCCAGGGAAGCGTGCACGTGCTTATTTATGCATGTGCCCGTGGGCACGCAAACTTATTGTATGGGAGGGCATGGTGCCTTCTGGGGGAGGAGCTTTCTGTGTTCTGTCGGGCATCACCCCCCCACCCCCACCTCCCAGATGTCATCTCTGGATCATTGTGGTTGTGAATTGAACTATACATCACTACGTTTGAGTGTGTGTGTGTGTGTGTATGAAGGTCACCAGTTTGTTTACTGTGTGTGCGTGCGTGCGTGTGCGTGTGCGCGTGTGTGTGTGCACACGCGTGTGTGCGAGTGTGTGTGCACACGTGTGTGTGCGCATGTAAGCCGTTCCTAGCACACTGCCTTCCATTAGACGCGACATGCACCACCTGAGGCTGGGCAGAGTGAGTGGCGCGGCCCAATTCCCTTGTGAGCCAAAGATTGGCTGAGTGAATACAAACGGACTGAACCATCTCTCATGGGGGGGGGGGGGGGGGGAGAGGGGGGTTGATGATGGGGGGGGGCCTGGGGGAGGAGGCTGGTGACAGTGAAATCTACCTGATATCAAAAAAGGGGGCAACCAGAAAGTGTTGAAATGTGTTATTTTTCTTATGGGATGCTGAAAATATCAAGCTTGTGAAGAATGAGAAAACATGGTAAAAGACAGAAAAGAGAGAGGAAAAATTGAGAGGAATGAAGAGACAGTTTCAGAAGAACCAGGGTCATCACACGTTTGATAATTACACCTCTTCTCTATCCACGGGGATGAGAGAATCGCCCTAATGAGTACATGCCTGAGTCTATATTTGGGTCTTATATATACGTGGACTTATATAAAGGTCAGAGGTTTGTGTCAGGCGTTGCTAATCTCTACCCACAGAAAGAACCCACAACTTTTAATCAGTTTCTACATTTCAAAGATGGCATCAGTAGGCTTTGTAATGTACCGGTTCATCTAAAGGAGTTATTTTAATAGGAGGCGGATTGAGTCCAGATCCAAATGAATCCAGGGTTCGACTTGGAAGAGAGGAAAAACAGAATGGATGTAAACAATGTTAGCTGTTCTGGCTATTCTTTGGGTTACTGTTGTGTTT
>CM051014.1:8263911-8358911 GCA_027704905.1 Muraenolepis orangiensis | reverse complement strand
CACACATATACACACACACACACACACACACACACACACACACACACAGACAGACAGACACACACAGACAAAAATACACACACTCACACACAGACACAAACACACACACTCACACAAAGACACAAACACACACACACACACACACGCATTCACACACACACACTCACACACACACACACTCTCTCCCTCCCCTTCCACACTCACCTGGTGTTGCAGAGGTCATGGTGGGCATTCCCCACCCCTCCTCCTCCCCCTCCCATTCCTCCTGCGGCCGCGGCGGCGGCCCGGTGCTTCTTCTCCAGGCCCAGCTTGGTGAAGATGCCCACCAGCACCATGATGGCCACCGCGCCGCAGATGACATAGACCACCAGGTGCGTGCGGTCGCGGTCCTGGTTGCCCGGGCCCTCGGTGGCGGCGGCCACCGGCTTGCCCGTGTTGGCCCAGATGGGCGTGTCGTAGTTGGAGCAGATGCTCTGGTCCAGCCGCTGCTGGCGGAACTGGCAGCAGAAGCGGTAGAAGCACGTGCCGCAGCAGTAGAGGAAGACGCCGGCGTTGCAGCCGAAGGGCGGGTCCCACTGGCCCATCACGTCGTAGTAGCCCTGGCAACGGGTGCCCCCGGATGGCGGGAGGTCCTCGTCGTCGCCCTCGCCGCCGCTGGCGGGCGTGGAGAGGCCCGTCTCCCCCGGCGGGGGGGGAGGGTCGCCGCCGCCGCCGCCATCACCGTCTCGCGCGCTCCCCGCCGCGAAGCTGCCAGGCGCAGCCGTCTGATTAGGGGGGAGCGCCGGCGGAGACGGAGCTTGCCGTCGTAGCCGAAGCCGCCGTCGGAGGCGGTCGCCGTGGCGAGCGGGAGGTCCTGAGCCAGGGTGGCGTCCGGGCCGGCGAGGAGGAGGAGGAGGAGGAGGGTGGCGGTGGCGGTGGTGGTCACAGGCAGGAAGAAGAGGAGGAGGGACGGCGAGCGGGGGTGGCTGATGGAGGCGAGGGGGGCAGCGGCGGAGGGAGGGGCCATCGCTGTTGGCGTCTGAAGGCCTGAAGGCTTCGGACCAAAAGCTTAGGATTAGGGACAACCAGAAACATTGATTTATCATGAGCATAACAAACTATAGTCTTATAACATGCTTCTTATTGTGTCTTTGTATATTGCCAATGCCATTCCAAAATCCTGCCATTGGTGCAAAGAAGATATGACGATTTAAAGAAAGATAATATGATGAGTTTAGAAAAAATCCATGAGCCATCCACCGTCAGTCCTGCTCCAACTGGCAATTTCCATGTGTTTGTGGTTTTGGAGGTGAATACATTTGTTAAATGACAAACGAGTTGTGTAAATGTGACCATTTAAAAAGAAGGATTGCGTGAGTCTGTCGCTCAATCCAAACGCGATTGATTTCAGCCGGGATCGGGAATAAAATGGAACCGTATTGATCCGGGCACATGCACATGCACGCCATCAATAATGGAAAGAGAGCGGAGGGGGGAGAGCTTAAATGAGGTCACTCTGGAGCGCTAACGGCGGCGCAGAAAATGCACCCTCCAGACCACAGTTCTACGGTAATGTATCTGTGTAACAACACTGTGTTTATGACTACAGGTGAGTTACTCTTTACTTTACTCTTTAACCACTTACCTCTCGGCAAAAACCCTAATCCACCCCTTAACTGTTTTTACGAAAAGCAACAAAACTTAAAAACAAATACTTCACTATATAGTAATGGTAATAAATATAATAACATCGAGAGGTTTCTGAAAAAGTATCAAGTTATGATCTCGAGATCATTATTAATGCCTATACAGACATTTTCGAAAAACAGTATATCAATGGTTGCCACAACCAATTGAAATGACATTTTTTTTTAATCCCACTGAATCTCTCACCTCTTCTTGGTCTCCTTGTGAAACGTCAGTCTCCAGCTGGACGGACCTCCTCCCTGGGGCTTCACCAGAGCTCCCTGGGTCGCAGAATCGTCTTCAGAGAGAACCGCAAACTTTACTCAGCTGCATGTTTGTAGAAAATCTCCAGGTTTTCTGTTTCTTCCAATCCAGCTCTGATCCTCTTCCTTCCTTCCTTCCTTCCTTCCTTCCTTCCTCTGTGTTTCATGTGTTCTCCTCCATCTTCTTGGACACACGAGCAAACGGTGCTCCCAAAAAAGTGATGTTATCCTCTTCCTCTCCTTCCTCTTATTCCGAGTCCATTTAGTTGATTCCTCCTTTTTTCCTCTACACTCTCTTCTCCTTCTTCCAGTGCAATAAGGCTAAATTCCCACCAGGATGCTGCAAGTCCACACTCTCTGACTGAGGGTCCAGGTCCTCACTGGGAGGGACTGGGAGTGTGTGTGGTAAAATATAGAGAGAAGAAGATGGCTAGATGGAGAGAGAGAGAGAGAGAGAGAGAGAGAGAGAGAGAGAGAGAGAGAGAGAGAGAGAGAGAGAGAGAGAGAGATTGTCTGCAGCACAAAGAGCACTGGGCTCCGTCAGACACACGCAACAGTTCAGACTCGATGCGAGACTTCTCTCGCTCCACAATCTCCTCCCCTCCCCTCTTCCTCCCCCCCTTACTCTCCCGCTCCATCCACTCTCTCCTACCCTCCCCTCCTCTCCTCTCCTGCTCCATCCACCCTCTCCTCCCCTCCCCCCTCTTCTCCTCCATCCACTCTCTCCTCCCCTCCCCTCCTCTCCTCTCCTGCTCCATCCACCCTCTCCTCCCCTCCCCTCCCCTCCTCTCCTCTCCTGCTCCATCCACCCTCTCCTCCCCTCCCCTCCTCTCCCCCCTCTTCTCCTCCATCCACCCTCTCCTCCCCTCCCCTCCTCTCCCCCCTCTTCTCCTCCATCCTCTCTCTCCTCCCCTCCCCTCCTCTCCCCCCTCTTCTCCTCCATCCACCCTCTCCTCCCCTCCCCTCCTCTCCCCCCTCTTCTCCTCCATCCTCTCTCTCCTCCCTTCCCTTCCCATCCCCTCCACTCTCCTGCCTGCCTCCCATACGCACCAGAGAGAGAGAGAGAGAGAGAGACAGAGACAGAGAGAGAGAGAGAGAGAGAGAGAGAGAGAGAGAGAGAGAGAGAGAGATGGAGATGATGAGAGAGATGGGTGAGGGAGAGATGGAGAGAGGGGATTAGAGAGAGAGGGAGAGAGAGAGAAAGATAAAAGTGAGGAAGAGCGAGCGAGAGAGAGAGAGAGCGAAAGAGCGAGCGAGAGCAAGAGCAAGAGCGATGTAAAGCTTGTTTACATCTTGTTACATTTCAATTTCACCCTGGGGGAGGGAACAGCAGGAGTGATGGGAAAATTGAGGAACAGAAAAGAGAGAGAGAGAGAGAGAGAGCGGGAGAGAGCGGGAGAGAAAGAGAGAGAGGGTGAAAGAGAGAGAGAGAAATCAAAACAGGCTGAATGATGATGTGCAGTCTGTCAGTTTTATGAGTGTGTGTGTGTGTGTGTGTGTGTGTGTGTGTATGTGTGTGTGTGTGTGTGTGTGTGTGTGTGTGTGTGTGTGTGTGTGTGTGTGTGTGTGTGTGTGTGTGTGTGTGTGTGTGTGTGTGTGTGTGTGTGTGTGAGAGAGAGAGAGAGAGATCTGGCAGACAGTGGACAAGTAACATCTGCTGTGGATTCTCCTGCTCATCCCGTCCTTATCTCTCACACACACACACACACACACACACACACACACACACACACACACACACACACACACACACACACACACACACACACACACACACACACACACACACACACACACACACACACACACACACACTTTATTTTATTCTACAACTTCTCTGTGTGTCTTCCTGGCAAGTCAGTCATCGTGTGTGTGTGTGTGTGTGTGTGTGTGTGTGTGTGTGTGTGTGTGTGTGTGTGTGTGTGTGTGTGTGTGTGTGTGTGTGTGTGTGTGTGTGTGTGTGTGTCCATTACAACATTGCATCGCATTGTTTCAAATCTGCAGGTAGGGATGTTGCGGTGCCCTTCTGACCACTTCCTGCCCCCCCGACACACACACACACACACACACACACACATGCTTAGAGAGGCAGAAGAGAGGAGAGAGAGAGAGAGAGAGAGAGAGAGAGAGAGAGAGAGAGAGAGAGAGAGAGAGAGAGAGAGAGAGAGAGAGAGAGAGAGAGAGAGAGAGAGAGAGAGAGAGAGAGGCAGTGCTGTGATGGCATGGTGTGTTGGCCAATTACTAGAGCTTTTCATGGGCTCAAGACTGAATGGGAGATATTTAAGGGCATTATAAGCAAGATTGACATGCAGCTTTATTTAGTTTTTGGTTCCAATGTCCTCCTCATCTTCCCAGCTTTAGACCCGAAGTATGCAAAGTTGACGAGAGAGAGAGAGAGAGAGAGAGAGAGAGAGAGAGAGAGAGAGAGAGAGAGAGAGAGAGAGAGAGAGAGAGAGAGAGAGAGAGAGAGAGAGAGAGAGAGAGAGAGAGAGAGAGAGAGAGAGACAGAGGAACATGGGGGAGGAGAGAGAGAGAGAGAGAGAGAGAGAGAGAGAGAGAGAGAGAGAGAGAGAGAGAGAGAGAGAGAGAGAGAGAGAGAGAGAGAGAGAGAGAGAGAGAGAGAGAGAGAGGAACATGGGAGAGGAGAGAGAGAGAGAGAGAGAGAGAGAGAGAGAGAGAGAGAGAGAGAGAGAGAGAGAGAGAGAGAGAGAGAGAGAGAGAGAAGGACAGAGGAACATGGGGGAGGAGAGAGGGAGAGAGAGGGGTGGGGGGGGTAATGAAATGTAGTAGAAGGAGAAGGAGAAGGAGAAGGAGAAGGAGAGGAGAAGGAGAAGGGAAGGAGAAGGAGAGGAGAAGGAGAAGGAGAAGGAGAAGGAGGAGGGTAAATGTAGGACAGCGGAGTAAAAGGAGATAGTGGGGGAGTGGTGATGTAAAGGAGAGAAAGAGAAGGGGTTATAAGGGAGGGGGGAGAGAGATGAAGAGAGAAGGAGAGAGAGAGAGCGAGAGCGAGAGCGAGAGCGAGAGCGAGAGAGAGAGAGAGATTAAATGAAGCCCAGAAGAAGTGAGGAGGAGCAACAGATTAGCTGGAGTTGGGTAAGGAGCTGAGAGTGACAGAGACCGAGATAGAGAGAGACAGAGAGCGACAGAGAGAGAGACAGAGAAAGAGAGAGAGACAGAGAAAGAGACAGAGACAGAGACAGAGACAGAGACAGAGAGAGAGAGAGAGAGAGAGAGACAGAGAGAGAGACAGAGACAGAGACAGAGACAGAGACAGAGACAGAGACAGAGAGAGAGAGAGAGAGAGAGAGAGAGAGAGAGACAGCGACAGCGAGAGAGAGAGAGAGAGAGAGAGAGAGAGAGAGACAGAGGACAGGAGATATGCCAGAAGGGGGGATGAGGAGGAGGAGAGGTGTGGTGATGAAGATGAAGGGAGACATTCACACATATATACCTGAGCCATAGGTGTGTGTGCGTGCATGTGAATCTTTGCATGTGTTGGCTTTGTGGAGTGTGTGTGCGTAGTACACACACAAGTAGAGACTTCTGCACGACCACTTGTGCTCAGTCACCTTAGAGAGATAGAGAGAGATGAAGCAAGAGAGAGAGAGAGAGAGAGAGAGAGAGAGAGAGAGAGAGAGAGAGAGAGAGAGAGAGAGAGAGAGAGAAGAGAAAGAGAGAGAGAGAATAGTGGAGAGAAATAGATGGAAAGAGAGTGAGAGAGCAAGAGAGAGAGAGAGATGTGCGGAGAGAAAGCGAGAGAGAAAGCGAGCGCGAGCACGAGAGAGAGAGAGAGAGAGAGAGAGAGAGAGAGAGAGAGAGAGAGACCTTCACCTACTGCTAAAGGGCTGTGTTGTGATCAGACCAGAGTGTTTTAATGAGAGAATCTGGGCGTCTTTGATGCTGCTCTGCATCACTTGGGAATATACAACATTTACTGTATTAAGCCTGCGTGACCTTTGACCCTGTGTGACCGGCACATGAACTCATACACTTAGCATGACTTTGTAGAACACATCAAGTTGCGTCCTACCGTCACACTCACTTTCACACTACTAATTAGGTTAAAAATAGTTCATCCTAAGTGAATCATCAAAAGCTACTGGTGAATATAAATGTAATCTGTGTCTGCATGTGTCCCATTTGAGATCGAGTACATAATGTTGACATTAACATATGGATATGGTCTCTCAAACAAACAAATGCTAATTTGTTTGTTCTATTCATGTGAATAATGTATGCACTCACATGACTGTAAGATGTTTTCGGATAAAATGTCAAATGTGCACCAAATGGGCCTTATTTATACATTCTATACTTTCTCTTTCTATTTCAATTATGTTCCCTTCCCCTCTGATCTATTCTATTCTATTCATTCATGTTGCACTCTACTCTCCTCGATGTAAAGCATGGCTCGGTGGGTCATTGGAAGGACATATGGACGGCAGACTATCAGACGTATCCTCTGGCGGGTTTCCTATAACCACACGGCTGGGTGACCAGGCGAAACACACACACACACACGCGCACACACACACACACACACACGGGGGTGCGTGTGTGTGTGTGTGTGTGTGTACATTCCCAGTTCTATAGATGACTAATAAAGTTGTAGTTTCCTCTGCCATCGAAGATGGGAGGAAGCTGCACTGCATTCATGATGCTGCTGCACTACTGGCACTTTAAATGCGTTTAAATCTTTTTTAGCACAATTCAAAACACGTACATATCATCCATCAGTCCCTTTGTTGTTCTTTTTGTGTTCATTTTTATTGTATATAGTATTTTTCATGGTATTGTTTTGTAGATTCATACTGCGGGAGGGAATGGGGAGTAAGCATTCAAATGTACTCGTTGCAAACGGCCAATAAATATGTTGTATCTTATATCTTGATATGTTTCCTGCCCTGTCTGTCTTTGTTTGTCCGTTTGCAAGACAACTCAAAAAGTGATGTACGGAATTGGACAACACCGGTGGTTAGATTACTTATGGGCCAAGGAACAGTTGATTGGATTTTGGCACAGGTCCCGGATCCCGAATCCAGATCCAGAGTTTATTTTTGGAGGAGGTAGGCGCTCCACTAATTGGCCCTCTAGTTTGTGATGTGGACTTGTGGATACACAATCACGTAGAGGTTAAGGTTGGTTTGTGTGCCATAGTTCTAGACGTCGACGTTGACCGCTGAAAAGCACCGTTAAGTAAATAACGACTTTGCGCGTTGTTAAATTGTACCTGATTGTAGTTCTAACCTCCAACGCCAGAACCACAAACCATATCACTTTTAAGACGGGCCTAAAAACATTTTTATTTAGGTTTATGTTCAAATTAGTGTTCACTATTGTTCGTCATTTTATTTTGTGTTTGTTTGCTATGTATTTAACTTTGTAGCACACTGAGATTATTGTAAAAACATATATACAATACAAATAAAATGCATTATTATTATATCCTCAATGTAACTCTCATATCACACAGCATTTGTGTATTTCATCACAATACACATTTGTGTAAACCGTCAAGCTAACTTGGGATCGAGGAGGGAGGGGGGGAGGGGGGGGGGAGTGGCCAAAACTTAATTGGCCCCTCCTCCCCTCCGGGTGCTAGACATGACTTTGGGGGCGTCGGCTTTGACACGTGGCGACCTTTTGACCCTGTCACACCAACACAGCCAGATCGCCGTGAGGCAAAATCGTGTGTTTTTTAAAACGGGACCTAGTTTGAACATCTGCTCCATAACACCTAACTCGCTCGCTCTCTCGCCAAGTGGCCAAAACAATACCAAACATACAGAAACGGCCATCCATGCAATGGCGTCATATAGAGGTTGCGTTAACGAGGACAGAATTAATAAGGAGATCAGAAGGTCAGCTGTGCATGACCTCCCCCCCCACACGCCCACACACGCACACACACACTTCAAACAGGAAGCTGATCAATGAGAAAACCATCTATTGATCCCTGCCTATCGAGTGTTTTCCCCGCTACAGCGGTTGTGTACATGCGTGGCGATGGAGCTGGCGTGCGAGCTGGCGTGGAAGTGTGAAAGCAGCGATGCGTCCACTTTGAATGACATACAAAGTTCAAAGTTCACACACGCACACACACATACATACGCACGCACACAGCGACTGTGGCTGTCGAACCTGCTACCTGGGACTGAAGGCGTGTTTCTGGGCTCCTCTGACCACAGGTACAATATATCGACATTATGATATCGAATATATAGATATACTATATATATATATATATGATAGTATATATTTATCATATTTGCTGCATTACAGTAAAGTGACGTCATGTTCTGAACTCGGACGGTTCCAGCTGTTCCGTTATTTGCCTTCACCCATTCATTCAATCATTAATATTTTCATATTGTAGGCGAGGCCATTTATGTTTACTTATTGAATCAAACACGTGGATTACATTTATATGACTACATATTTCAGGGTCTGTTAAGGGCAGTAAGCATTCCATTGTACTTGTTGCAACCTAAAAGAAGGGAGTGAAACAGAGACTGTTAAGTAAAATTATTAGTGAGTTAAAGGTAGAGAGACAGAACTTAAGAGAGAGAGGAGACTGTTAAGAAAAGTATTAGTGAGTTAAAGGTAAAGAGAGTGAACTTAAGAGAGAGAGGCAGAAAGAGAGGAGACTGTTAAGTGAGTTAAATAGAGAGAGTGAACTTAAGAGAGAGAGGAGACTGTTAAGAAAAGTGTTAGTGAGTTAAAGGTAGAGAGAGTGAACTTAGGAGAGAAGGAGAGAGAGAGGAGACTGTTAAGAAACGTATTAGTGAGTTAAAGGTAGGGAGAGTGAACTTAAGAGAGAGAGGCAGAAAGAGAGGAGACTGTTAAGTGAGTTAAATAGAGAGAGTGAACTTAAGAGAGAGAGAAGACTGTTAAGTAAATGATTAGTGAGTTAAAGGTAGAGAGAGTGAACTTAAGAGAAGGCGGGGGAGAGAGAGAGGAGACTGTGAAGTAAATGATTAGTGAGTTAAAGGTAGAGAGAGTGAACTTAAGAGAGAGAGGAGACTGTTTAGTAAATGATGAGTGAGTTAAAGGTAGAGAGAGGGAACTTAGGAGAGAAGGAGAGAGAGGAGACTGTTAAGAAAAGTATTAGTGAGTTAAAGGTAAGGAGAGTGAACTTAAGAGAGAGGCAGAAAGAGAGGAGACTGTTAAGTGAGTTAAATATAGAGAGTGAACTTAAGAGAGAGAAGACTGTGAAGAAAATGATTAGTGAGTTAAAGGTAGAGAGAGTGAACTTAAGAGAGAGCGGGAGAGAGAAAGGAGACTGTGAAGTCAATTATTAGTAAGTTAAATAGAGAGAGTGAACTTAAGAGAGAGAGGCAGAGAGAGAGGAGACTGTTAAGTAAATGATTAGTGAGTTGAAAGTAGAGAGTGAACTTAAGAGAGGGGAGAATGTTAGGTCAAATGATTAGTGAGTTAAAGGTAGAGAGACAAAACTTAAGAGAGAGAGGCAACTGTTGAGTAAATGATTACTGAGTTAAAGGTAGAGAGAGGGAACTTGAGAGAGAGAGGAGACTGTTGAGTAAATTATTAGTGAGTTAAAGGTAGAGAGAGGGAACTTAAGAGAGAGAGAGGCAGAGAGAGAGGAGACTGTTAAGTGAGTTAAATAGAGAGAGAGTGAACTTAGGGGAGAAGGGGAGAGAGAGGAGACTGTTAAGAAAAGTATTAGTGAGTTAAAGGTAAGGAGAGTGAACTTAAGAGAGAGAGGCAGAAAGAGAGGAGACTGTTAAGTGAGTTAAATATAGAGTGAACTTAAGAGAGAGAGAAGACTTAAGTAAATGATTAGTGAGTTAAAGGTAGAGAGAGTGAACTTAAGAGAAGGCGGGGGAGGGAGAGAGGAGACTGAAGTAAATGATTAGTGAGTGATTAGAGAGAGTGAACTTAAGAGAGAGAGGAGACTGTTAAGTAAATGATTAGTGAGTTAAAGGTAGAGAGAGTGAACTAAAGAGAGAGTAGGAGAGGGAGAGGATACTGTTAAGTAAATGATTAGTGAGTTGAAAGTAGAGAGAGTGAACTTAAGAGAGGGGAGAATGTTAAGTCAATGATTAGTGAATTAAAGGTAGAGAGAGTGAACGTAAGAGAGGGGAGAATGTTAGGTCAATGATTAGTGAGTTAAAGGTAGAGAGAGTAAACTTAAGAGAGAGGAGACGGTTAAGTAAATGATTAGTGAGTTAAAGGTAGAGAGAGTGAACTTAAGAGAGAGCGGGAGAGAGAGAGAGAGGAGACTGTGTTAAGTAAATGATTAGTGGACTGTCTGTCTGCGATCCCCTGCCCTCTGCCAGCCAATCAGAATGGAGACAGATAAAGAGGGCAGTGATGCCCCGAAGGCTGAAATCAGAGAACATAGCATACAGGAACATGCAGACAGACATACACAAAACCTCACACACATGCACACACACACACACACACACAGTTGAAAAACCTTCTCTACCGTCAACAACTGACCCTTGTGATGTCAGACTGGTGTTAAGTCACCTGTCAAAAACAGACAAGCCTTAGCCATGTTGATCTAATCATTTTCTGATCATTTTCCGTCTGATTCATCAGTAGGATTATTTGTTTTTTAACTGTGTTCATTCCAGATTTTTGTGTGTGGTTGGTGGCTGGTTGAAGCAGCCTCATCTGGCCCCAGTCAGACTGATTAGAGTCTGGTTGAAGCAGCCTCATCTGGCCCCAGTCAGACTGATTAGAGTCTGGTTGAAGCAGCCTCATCTGACCCCAGTCAGAAAGATTAGAGTCTGGTTGAAGCAGCCTCATCTGGCCCCAGTCAGACTGATTAGAGTCTGGTTGAAGCAGCCTCACCTGGCCCCAGTCAGACTGATTAGAGTCTGGTTGAAGCAGCCTCACCTGGCCCCAGTCAGACTGATTAGAGTCTGGTTGAAGCAGCCTCATCTGGCCCCAGTCAGACTGATTAGAGTCTAGATCAAGCAGCCTCACTTGGCCTCAGTCAGACTGATTAGTCTGGGGCTGCTGGGTGAGGCTGCACACCTGTGGGTCCTTGTTAATCAAGGCCCACATATTAACCCAGCCACCACACACACACACACACTCAGAGGAGCCCTGTACCACCTGCTCCACTCGGAACAGGGAAAGTGAGAGATGGAGTGTAACAAAGAGATGACGGACCAAAAGTTGGAGAGGAGACGTGGAGAGACAAAGTACAACAATAAATTCAAAAGACAAACGTTATGAAGGAAAAATTAATGCAATGCGACGTCCAGAGAGACTGAGGACCAGGCGAAGGAGATGAGGGGATGAGGATGATAAGGACGACCCGCCTTCTCCTATAGTTACTTTGTTGAACTCTCTCTCTCTCTCTCTCTCTCTCTCTCTCTCTCTCTCTCTCTCTCTCTCTCTCTCTCTCTCTCTCTCTCTCTCTCTCTCTCTCTCTCTCTCTCTCTCTCTCTCTCTCTCTCTCTCTCTCTCCCCGCTGTCAGCTGTGACCTTTTAGCAAATGAAAGGAGTTGCAAATCTCCCACCTCATTTGGGTCCATTACATCCCCCCCCCCCCATAAACACAGCCACCCCCACCGATCCCCCATCCTTCACCCTCCACCCAGCCTCCAATCTCCCATCTCCCCAGCCTCCGTCGTCCCTCCACCCGGGCCGGGGAGAGGAGCTGTCAGTCTCCTCTCTGTTGTTTAGCAGTTTGAATGCCCCCCCCCCCACCGTTCCCCCACAGCATACTGAAATGGATCTAATTTCCCTTCACAGTCCCAGAGGTTGGGTGGAGCTTTACAATTCTAAACGTATCCCTTCCCTTTCATTCTGTTCTTTAAGTTTTTCCGTTTTTTGTGCCGAACGTTCTACTGGGACAAAAACTTTGTCTGCGGACCGTTTAGTAAAGTGTAAGTTCAAGTGACTGCAAATAGCAGACCCACACACAAACCCACATACACACACACACACACATACACACACACACACACACACACACAGCCGTTACAATAAGGGTACATTCATTAACCATTAATTAACATAAGCTAATGCAGTAATAAGCATTATTATATAGCATAGATAGATAGATACAGTAGTGAGTGAGCCAGACAGACAGAGAGACAGACTGATCTAGATAGATTCAATAGTTAGTGATAGATACAGCAATGACTGAGACAGCCAGATAGACCGATCTAGATGGATACAGTAGCAAGACAGACAGACAGACCAATCTAGATACAGTTGTGAGTGAGTGAGACAGACAGACCGACCAAGATAGATTGACTCAGTAGTGAGACAGACAGACAGACACAGACGCACAGACGCAGTGACTTGACCACCTGGAAGGATGGAGGATAAGGCATGAATCTCAAGATAGATTGATACAGTAGTGAGACAGACAGACCAATCTAGATACAGTAGTGAGTGAGTGAGACAGACAGACCGATGTAGATAGATACAGTGACGAGACAGACAGACAGACAGACAGACAGATCGAGATAGATTGACACAGTGGTAAAACAGACAGACAGACCGTTCTAGATACAGTTGTGAGTGAGTGAGACAGACAAACCAATGTAGATAGATACAGTAGTGAGATAGACAGACAGACAGACATACCGAGATAGATTGACACAGTAGTGAGACAGACAGACAGAGATCGAGATCGATTGATACAGTAGTGAGACAGACAGACAGACCGATCTAGATACAGTAGTGAGTGAGTGAGACAGACAGACAGACAGACAGACCGATGTAGATAGATACAGTGACGAGACAGACAGACAGACAGATCGAGATAGATTGATACAGTAGTAAGACAGACAGACAGACTGATCTAGATACAGTCATCCATGAGACAGACAGACAGACCGATCTACCGTAGATGGATACAGAAGCGAGGCAGACAGTAAGTGTGCGTGAAGGTCAGCTGGTATCTGGCAGTATTAGTTCCATGGACGTGGACTGATGGATGGATGGATGGAAGGATGGTAAACACTAGCCGTAGGGGTTAGAGGTTGGATGCCTGCTGGGACCCCCTGTCATATCAATGAATGCACTTCACAGTGTTCAACGAATGGCGTATCATAAATACTGTAGAGATGTGTATGTGGGGTTCTATGTAGTCCACCGGTAGGAGTTGGTAATGTCCTGTAGAGTCTTGTCTTAGGAGTTCCTATATGCTAGGTGTAAAATGGATGTATGCAGCGGTGTACTGTAAGGATTTTAAGATTCATTATTGTTATTTGCCATTTGCCACAAAGTACAAAGGAATGCTTATTTCCTATTCAAAATACATACTGTGGGAGGGAATGGGGAGTAAGAATTCCCTTTTACTTGTTGCATATGGCAAATAAAAAATCTTGAATCTTGAATCTTAATGTTAATTTCATAATGATCCTTACTCCCTTGAAGTTAAGCAAGCAGCTGAAATTAAGGGAAGTTTTGCAAAAACCACTGGCACATTTTTGGGTGAACTAAATACGCAAGATTCGTCTTACATGTCACTGTTTATCAGTTGTATTTGTGAATTCATGTGCAGGGCATGAATTAAGCTACCACTTCACCGCTGGACGTACGTACAGTAGGGATGAGTACAGGGGTAGTCAAACGTTGGGTGGTTAGGATCATGGTCTGGAGTATAGGCAAGATGCGCTGCAGCGTGTCCACGTGTTGAGTGGCAGCTGGACTAGTTGATGTTAATGGAGAGCAGATCACGGACGGTAATCGCACGTTTCAGCCCTCCCGGCACGGATGGGCGCACACACACACACACACATGCATGCATGTCCTACAGCGACCCTGCCAGGAGCTCAGCACTTTGATCAACGCACTGTGCGCTCGCTCTCTCTCTCTCTCTCTCTCTCTCTCTCTCTCTCGCTCTCTCTCTCTCTCTCTCTCTCTCTCTCTCTCTCTCTCTCTCTCTCTCTCTCTCTCTCTCTCTCTCTCTCTCTCTCTCTCTCTCTCTCTCTCTCTATCTCTCTCTCTCTCTCTCTCTCTCTCTCTCTCTCTCTCTCTCTCTCTCTCTCTCTCTCTCTCTCTCTCTCTCTCTCTCTCTCTCTTGGTTGTAGATGGAGCGTAGCGTGGTGACAGTGACGACGCAAGACCTGATAGAACATGACATTGTTCAGCCACAGAGCGACAGAGGAGGAGGAGGAGGAGGAGGAGAGGGGGGAGATGAGCAACAAGAGGAGAGGACAGGTGAAAGTGACAGAGGTGAAAGGACAGAGACAGCGTTGCCACGGCGACATTTGGGGAGAGACAAAAAGACCAATAACCAGGCGGTAGTTTAAAGCCCAGGTCAGAGGTCGCAGGTCAGCTTCGACGGTGGGAACATGACACAGTGGACTGGATAGGGGGGCACTCTGCATACCACGCCACAAGCTCCATCGAACAGTTTCTCAACATCTGTGCAGTAGATAGCTACCTCCGCCATCGAAGATGAGAGGAGCTTATGTTTTCACCACTGTTTGTCTGTTTGTTTATCCCGTCTGTTAGCAAGATAACTAAAAAAAGATGTGTACGGAATTGGACAAAAGTTGGTGGTTAGATTACTCATAGGCCAAGGAACAGTCAATTTGAAGTACTTCCGGTTGAATTGGCCGATTAGCCAATTAAGCACAGAGGAGGTTAAGCTGTGGCTGTGGCCTGTCTCCTGACATTTTTGGTGTAACCGAAATGATGGTCCTCTAGTTGGCTATATATTGATGATGATCCAGCTTATGGAAGTATGGATGGGTCACCAGGTCAACCCCTTCCACAGCAACTGAACTTTCTGTACTACACTTTACATTTATATTAATAGTGTCTGCAATTAGGTAAATATGTAAATTCGTGAATTTGTATAGTTTTTTTGTAATTTTCCTATCATTTGGAGTACATATTTTGAGCTGGCTATAACAGTTCACTGTACGTTGTACACTGTACCTTGTACATGTGACGAATAAACCAAATCCCTCTCCCCCCGCTCCCTCCACAGAGATGGAGACTGGTCCTACCTGGAGATGACGTTCCTCATCAGGACCACCAGAACGAGGGGTGCCGGTATCCACGGTAACCTCCTTCTCCTCAGGGTCTCTACCCCCTCACCTCCAGACCGTCCCGGGGGACCACCCACCTGCTCCAGGGCAGTGACTTGGCCACCTGGAAGGACGGAGGATAAGGCATAAGAGATCCTGTAAATCCTTTCTCTAGGGAGTCGCCTTATGCTGTGTTATGCTACCGTCGCTCTGGGATGTCCATTCAAAGTAGCCGGATGTACATGTAAATGGTAAATAAATATGCTTGGTAGGAAATGCACTGATGACTTCTGGTGAGTAGTAGTTCTCTTGCTTCTCTTGCCTATGTAGAATGGCCTTATTGTCGCTTTGGACAAAAGTGTCTGCTAAAATTTCCCTGTCAGGTCATGTATATGTAATGCATATGCTAATATTATGAAACAGTAGTCTTGTGGTTATGTGTGCAAACTGTGCGCAAACTTATAAAGTATAAGCCCAAAACTATTTATGTAAACATAATACTAAATGTTCTTTCCGGAATGTTCCCAACTAGCTACAACTCATCGGCGGGTGAATATAGTGCACATGGTATTGTGTAGCATGCACACAACCCACTGCCGGTGGCCATGAATGACTCATCTAAAGCTAGCTAGCCCGCTCGTTTTCACACAAAAAGGCCCATACAAACACCCCCTGTGTGTGTGTGTGTGTGTTGTGTGTGTGTGTGTATGTGTGTCCCTTTTCCCTTCCCTCTTCCTCCTGTATTGGAGGAAGGAACCCCCTGGGATGCTAACTAGCCTAATCGCGTTCGGGTCGTTTATCTTGATGAAAGGGGAGCCACCATTACACACATAAACACACCACCAACATGTGTCCCTTTCCTGCCCCTTTTCCTCCTCTACTGAGGATGGAACAGAAAAAGCCATAAGCCAGGCCATCATCGGCGTGTTGCGTAACTCCAAGGGGGGGGGTCCAAGGTCACATGGGGCGGGCCGGCGCTCACGTAACCGCTGGGCGGTTGTTGTTGTGACCGGCGGAGATGCCCCGCCCACCCGGGTCTTAACCAGGGGGCCGTCCGTCCGAACCGCCGGCTCTCGCTGTCTATGAACCGATGTCCTCTTTCTCTGTCAAGCGCCTGTGGCCCTCTCTCTCTCTCTCTCTGACTGTCCACATCTCTCACTCATCTCTCTCTCTGTCTGTCTGTCACCATCTTTCTCTGTCTGTCTGTCCCCATCTCTCACTCATATGTCTCTGTCTGTCTGTCCCCATCTCTCTCTCATATCTCTCTCTCTCTCTCTGTCTGACTGTCCCCATATCACACTCATCTCTCTCTCTCTCTCTCTCTCTCTCTCTCTCTGTCTGACTGTCCCATATCACACTCATCTCTCTCTCTCTCTCTCTCTCTCTGACTGTTCCCATATCTCACTCATCTCTCTCTCTCTGTCTGTCTGTCCCCATCTCTCTCTCTGTCTGACTACCCCATCTCTCAATCATCTCTCTCTCGGTCTGTCCCCATCTCTCTCTCTCTCTCTCTGTCCCCATCTCTCACTCATCTCTCTCTCTGTTTGTCCCCATCTCTCTCTCATCTCTCTCTCTCTCTCTCTATCTCTCTCTCTGTCTGACTGTCCCCATCTCTCACTCATCTCTCTCTCTCTCTCTCTCCTCTCTCTCTCTGTCCCCATCTCTCACTCATCTCTCTCTCTGTTTGTCCCCATCTCTCACTCATCTCTCTCTCTCTCTCTCTCTCTCTCTCTCTCTCTCTCTCTCTCTCTCTCTCTCTCTCTCTCCTCTCTCTCTCTCTCTCTCTCTCTCTCTCTCTCTCTCTCCTCTCTCTCTCTCTCTCTCTCTCTGTCCCCATCTCTCACTCATCTCTCTCTCTGTTTGTCCCCATCTCTCACTCATCTCTCTCTCTCTCTCTGTCTGTCCCCATCTCTCACTCGTCTCTCTCTCTGTTTGTCCCCATCTCTCACTCATCTCTCTCTCTCTCTCTCTCTCTCTGTCCCCATCTCTCACTCATCTCTCTCTCTGTTTGTCCCCATCTCTCACTCATCTCTCTCTCTCTCTCGCTGACCCCATCTCTCACTCATCTCTCTCTCTGTTTGTCCCCATCTCTCACTCATCTCTCTCTATCTCTCTCTCTGTCTGTCCCCATCTCTCACTCATCTCTCTCTCTATCTGTCCCCATCTCTCACTCATCTCTCTCTCTGTTTGTCCATCTCTCATTCATCTCTCGCTCTCTCTCTCTCTCTCTCTCTCTATCTGTCCCCAGAGCAGTTAATTAGTGGCATAGACCTGGCCCCCTTTATCTCTTTATCAGTGTGTGATAGAGGGATGGGGGGCAGAGAGAGGGGGGGGGGGAGAGAGAGAGAGAGAGAGAGAGAGAGAGAGAGAGAGAGAGAGAGAGAGAGAGAGAGAGAGAGAGAGAGAGAGGAGAGAGACAGGAGGGGAGAGAGAGGGGGTTAGAGAAAGAGAGAAGAGAGAAGAGAGGGGAGAGAGAGGAGGGGAGAGACAAAGAGACAGAGATTGCACACACACTGTGTGTGTTTGTGTGACTTGAATGCACTTTGAGTGTGGCGTGAATAGAAAGATAATGTCATCGCTTGACATATGTGTGTGTGTGTGTGAGAGAGAGGGCGAGAGAGGGGAATGTGGGGACAGTGAATAGTTTAATGTGTATTTGAGCTGTTGTCACGGTTGTAGGTCTGTGTGTGTGTGTGTGTGTATCGGGTAGATAATGAGGGGCAGTTAACACGGCCGGTTTCTATGAAGGTTTGCACACGTGCACACACACACACACACACACACAAAGGCACAGCGCATTAATCAGCCTCTTTGAGAGATGATGGGCGTTTAGCAAGTGGAATGGAGAGAGAGAGAGAGAGAGAGAGAGAGAGAGAGAGAGAGAGAGAGAGAGAGAGAGAGAGAGAGAGAGAGAGAGAGAGAGAGAGAGAGAGAGAGAACATTAGAGCTCCATTCAAGATGATAGCATGAAAGGGCAACCAGAGGATAAGAGTGATGAGAGAGAGAGAGAGGGGGAAAGAGAAAGGATGTGAAATGGAGAGATATAGAAAGACAGGGAAAGAGAGGGAAAAAAATAACAACTAACTAGTGACCAAAAGAACGAGAGAGGAAGAATGGGGGAGAGAGAGGGAAGAGGAGCTGATCGGATCATTTCCAACTCCCCAACTGACTAGAAGAGCTCTGTAATAATTACAGTAGATTGTCCCCATGGGGGGGGGGACTGGGGAGTAAGTGCTAATAGCAACAACACCACCCAAAAAGGTAAGTTAAGCAGTTTAACACTTAATTGGGTATAAAGAACTAATGAGAGAGAATAGTAAGTGTATTAAACTATTCATAACGCATGCCAGGCGTGATGTTACATTAACTCCATCATTAGCAATTTGTAACTGAAGAATGGGCAATCTAAAATGTGGTTTATATATGCAGCAGATGGTGGCTTGTGGCTCTATTTCCACAAGTTACATTAAATAAAATAAACACAACAAATCAATTATGAAATACATTTACACACTTTCTTTACTTTTTCAACCTGGGGAAAAAATTTTCATCACTTAAAAGGTTATTTTGGCCCAAACTATTGCATTTTTTTCTCTAAACAATGTGAAATGCAGTATGCCATGAGGACGGCTGGGGAGACATTCAGTTTGTGCTGAACTGGAAAATAAAGTTAGGGAAAACAGAGCAGTCCTGACGCAACTCACCAGTAACACACACACACACACACACTCAGAAGAACATCAAGTGTGTGTGTGTGTGTGTGTGTGTGTGTGTGTGTGTGTGTGTGTGTGTGTGATGAGACCGAAAAAATTGCTCAAACCGAGGTCTAGGAGGTCAGGTTTGTTCCAACTTATTTTTTACTTTTACAGTCATTGTGCTCTATGGAAGTATGGTAGGCCTATAGGCCTATATCACATCACAGTTGAAAGCCGGGAAGTACCCGTTAAAAATCACGGAAGCAGCGTGTCCCAAGTTCCGGTTAATGCATTCACCTTGGCATTCACCATGGCGGACAGTTATCGCTGGACAACATCGCTGCATAACCTTCCAAAAGTGGTTCAACTAGTGAATGAACACTCCGAATCATACAATTCCCCGACATTGTGTGGCTCTATCTGGATGAGAGATGGAGTGTGTGTGGGGGTCAGGACCAGTGCTTTTAATCATACACTTACCCGACATTTTGTGGCTCTATTCGGATGAGAGATGGAGTGTGTGTGGGGGTCAGGACCAGTGCTTTTAATCATACACATACCCAACATTATTAGCCTATTCCGCCCACTTTTCGAGACATATATGCTCTCCTTGTCAAAGTGCAAACTGCAGACATACGCGCTACCCCTGAGAACATGAAACAAGGGACCTTCATCCTCCTTATCAGCCTCACACAAGACTTGCGGAGGAGTTTGTCTTTGGGTAATGGTGTAAACTGAGGTAGGGCTGTCTTTGTTTAGACGTTGAGCAGCCGGTACACTACAATAAGAGAGGAGAGGAGGCGGACACCGTTTGTCACGTACCTGGGGTACCTACCGGAAGTAGGAGTACACTGCTCGGCGATTTTTAATGTTCCGGAAGCAGGAAGTGTGACATAGGCCTATTATATTGAAGGAGGAAAACTTAAAAAGTACTCAAAATACAACATCCAACTGGGAATGAAGGAAGAAGGAAAAAGCAAGAGAAAAAGGAAAAAGCAAGACGTGACAAAAGACCAAAGACATGGCGAGCGAATACATACGTTAAAATGTAATTTTCAAAGTTAACGTTTGGGCAACACAAAAGTCCTGGTCTACGGTTACAAGGTCCGCACATCCCGGTGAAAAGAGACTTATGCAGACTATAATTTTTCCCACAGCATTACATTAATTATCGATGTTATTGACGTTAGGTCAGTGGAGATTATTTGTTATATTAGCCTTCGAGTGGAATGTGCTATGTTGTTTAGCCTCACAACATAGCACAACCACCACCAAGTCTTATCTACAATAGTAAGTCGCAAACATGTGTTTGTGTACGTTTCTCACGGAGCTACAGGGAAAATGTGTGTTCCTATCCTACATTTATAATATGGTTTGGGTTATAAATGCAACAGTTTACACTTACACAATCCTTCCTTCGCTGCGTGGCATAATTCGACGAATTGCTGAAAACCTGATTGTTGTCGTTGTAGTGGCGCCCTCTAGTGGCAGCCTCCGAGCCCCCTACGTTACACATTCATTTACATCAAACGGCTCAATTAAGATTGATCAATGAACTCACAATACATTGAGTTAAATGTGTTATATGTTGTAGTTGTATTTTTGCTGCGTGTCCCTTTTGTGAAAGAAACTAAAAAACACACCCATTTGAAGTTTACATTGCATATTTATTTTTTTAACACCTTTAAAAAAAATAAAATAAAGACAAAAGTTGAGCCCGAGTTTGTTTCGAAAACCTGGCCGTCACCCGCAATTACACCCACAGGGCCAAGCTAGCTTGACTCACAGCAACCCAGAAAGAAGGAAGAAAAAATAATAACAAAACTCAATTTATGGACATTCGGTAATATACACCCCATACATACACAGCAATGCATAGTGGTCTGCCAAGACACTTCACCAGATAATAATACTACACACACACACACACACACACCCCCCTACCGCAAGGTTTCCTACCTATGGCTGCCGCCGATGACTTAAATTTCATCAGCAACTGTTTTTTTTTAGTTTGTTTTAAACTAATGACACTTTGTGTTTATGAGTGCTTGTTTAACTTTCTGTGTGTGTGTGTGTGTGAGGGGCTAGGTGTCGTGGTGGCACTGTTGAAAACAAGCTGCCTACAGCGGTACAGCTGATTGGATAAATCACCAGGATGGGGGCGTGGCTTAACACAAGCCACCTATCCTGGTAGCCTCAGATTGAGCTGTTGACCTGAGCTGCCTCCCCCCTTTTTTTGACCAAATAAAAATTCAGCATAAGTGCAAAGTTAGTGACACACACACACACTCACTCGCAAACACACACACTTTGCGTTTTCATATAATTTTTGCTTTTTCCACCTTCTCAGGTCAGGAATGACGCCCGACACTCGCCTTTCTCACAGTGAAATGACAACCACTGTGGAGATTAGAAGAAGAAGTCGTTTTATTGATCAGCAGATTCGGGTTTTTTTTTTTTTTAGTCGAGAGCCCCCGGCTGGCTCCAAAATGGCCGACGGAGGGCGGTCAACCCCACCCCGTTTGATCTCCGACCTCCACCCTCGACCCATCCAAGATGGCCGACTCCCTTTCGGTTTGAGTTTCCCCTCAGTTCAGTAGGAATGACTGTTTTAGAAAAAAACGCTAAAATGATTGCATTCCTAACCTCCTGTGTGTGACCCAAAGGGAGAGTGCACGTGTGTGTGTGTGTGTGCGTGCGCGTGTGCCAGTGGTTGAGACAGTATAGAGATAGTGGGTCAGAAACGGCGCTTATACACGCGTGCGTGTGACCGCTAAGACCGGACAACAACTCGCGTGGGTATGCGTGTGCGTCTCTGTGTGTGTGTGTCTGTGTGCATGTATGTGTAATATGTGTGCACGCTACAAGCAGGACTCCCAGTGGAGCTGCAGGTCAGGGCTGTCCAGGAAATCCACGGAGAAGACGCTGGGCGGAGTGGGCGGAGCCAGCGGCGCGAGCCCCGTCCCCCTGCCGCCGATTGCCACGCCCCCATCCTCCCCCACCCCCACCGACGGGCCCCCTGCCATGGAGATGTCCAGCCAGTCCATGCTGTCCAGCGTGGGGTCCACGAAGCCCAGGCTGGGGGAAGGGTGGTGGTGGTGGTGGTGGTGGTGGTGGTGGTGGGAGAAGCCCAGGTCCGAGGTGTCCATGGGGTCCGAGTGGTTAGCGTGCTCCAGCAGGCCGGGCGCGCCCAGCATCTGGCTGTGCAGCTCGTCCATCAGCGTCAGGGGCAGCAAGGTCCCGCCCCTCGACGACGCCGTGCCCTCCAGGAAGTCCTCCAGGCGCATGCTGACGGTTGCCAGGGGGTGGCAGGGCGAGCCGAGGGCCGCCTCCATAGTAGGAGGAGGAGAGGGCAGCGTGGGGGACGGGGGGGAGAGGTGGAGGGGGGACAGCGGCGGGGGGGAGGTCGGGGAGGGGGGGTTAGAGTGGAGGTGTGCGAGGGAGGGGTCCGGGTGGGCCTTGAAGCCGGAGATTTCTGCAAGAGAGAGAGAGAGAGAGAGAGAGAGATGGAGAGAGGCAGAGGGATAGAGTGAGAGGCAGAGCGAGAGAAAGAGGCAGAGCGAGGCAGAGAGAGAGAGGTTAGTGCCTGGCTGTAAGCGCCCTGTCTATACTGTATAATTCAACGGTGTCTCTTACCTCCGCTCTTCAGCAGGATGTCAAACAGGTCGTCCATCTGCTGGCTGTTCAGACCGTTCTCCTACAGAACAGAAGAAGAAGCGTTAATTGTTATGAGACTCTACTCAGGCCCCCTGTCTGCTCCAAACTGAAACGACGCGTTCAGCGCAAACCAAGCAACAACAAAAGAGATTTTCAAGCTCCTTTAAGTTCCAATCAAACACCCATGCAATTGGTGTGCACACAACTGAAATAATAAATGAATTGATTAATAAATAAATACGGTGACAAATAATAATCATCCAAAAAGACACATTCTGACAAATCCAGCCAAATTAGTCACGCAAACACGACGTGCATCGAGCAGAACACACACACACACACACACACACACACACACACACACACACACACACACACACACACACACACACACACACACACACACACACACACACACACACACACACACACACACACACACACACACACACACACACACACACACACACACACACACACACACACACACACACACACACACACACACACACAATAACGGGGATGGAGAGACGATGCTGGGACGGCGGAGGGAGGAAGAGGAGGAGGAGGAAGAGGAAGAGTAGGTCCTGGACATACTTTTGGGCGATGGGCAGTAAAGGAGGGTTTGGGGGGTTTGGGAGAGGGAGGGGTGAACAGTGCGTGCCGGTCGTAGGGTGGACACGCCTCCTCACTCTGCCAGGGTGGAGGGAGGGAGGGAGGGATGGACGGGAGAACAGGAGAAAAGAGAGAGGGGGGGAGAGAGAGGGAGGGGCAGAGAGACAGGTCAATGAAAGGAAACGACTGAAGAGAATGAAATGCTGAGGAATAATAATGAGGAGGAGGAGGAGGAGGAGGAGTAAGAGGAGGAGTAAGAGGAGGGGGTAAGGGGGGGGGGAGGAAGAGGAGTAAGAAGATGATGAAGATAAGGGTGAAGTGGAGCAGTAAGACGAAAAAGGAGATGGGGAGGAAGATGAGAAGAAATAGAAAGATGATGATGAGGAGGAATAGGAGAAAGAGGAAACCTAGGCGGTGGAGGAGGAAGATAAAGAGGACGGAAAGGGGAGGGGCATGGAGAAGAGGAGGAGGAGGAGTTGGTTGAGGGCGACCCGGACACTACCTTGATGAGGGTGCTTTGCAACTCGCCGTCGGCCATGTCGTCGAAGATGGGCTGAAGGCTGGGAGGGGCGGAGACTGACTGGCTGGCTTCTGGCGGGCCGTTGGTCTCCAGGTGAGGACCCACCTTCTGCACCTGAGTGAAAGAGGCAGGCGGGATACAGGTAAGGTCAACGTGCAAAAACTGCAACAAAAAAAACATGCAAAAATGTAACTACATGTCATTTGAGTTATACGTTTTATGGAGCACCTAGTTATTATTTTTTTAAAGTATGTCAGGATGGGGTTGGTGACTCGTACCTTTTTGACGGACTGGTCCTCAGGCTCTGGCTGTACCCTTAACTCAATGGACGGGGACGCGGTGGGCCTGTTTATCGATTGGCTGGGGAGTTTGTTGGGAGTCAACGGTAGTCTCTGAACAGAAGGCAACAGGAAGGAATCAGAATCGGTCCTTACAGCCTTAACCCTATCCCGCAGTCAACTACAAAGTACATTGTAAATGAACTGGAATCAAACTACAATCTAAGTAGTATTGAAATTAACTGGAATCAAAGTACAATCTAACTAGTATTGAAATTAACTGGAATCACACTACAATCTAACTAGTATTGAACAACAATTGAACTGGAATTTGACTGGAATTTAACTGGAATTTGACTGGAATTGACTGATGAACTTCAATTGAACTAGAAACTAACTCCAACTGAACTAGAATGCGACCTACTTGCAGCATGATGGACGCCTTACTCTGAGGCTCCGTGGTGTTACTGGTCAGCGCGATCAGGTAGTGGTTGCCGTTGCCGTCGGTGACCAGCGTGGGCGCTCCGTTGGCCTTGAGGAGGTCCAGGGAGATGGTCTGGGCGGGCACCTGGGAGCCGCCGAGTTGGCTGATGAAGACCGCTGGTGGCGCGGCCTGAACAACACCAAAAGAAGCTACCGGTTACCGGTGGCTTCATCAACGTTTACCTCATCTTCAGCATTGCTTTATACCTTTAAACCCATTTAAACTCTGTATACTATAGAGAGCCCTCAGTAGACTGCATACCTCCCCCCCCCCCCCCCCCCACACAAAAAAGTCCCCTGGATTCAGATCTGCGCTTAATTCGAATCCACTGTTCCATGGTCCATAAGTAATCTAACCACCAAGTTTTGTCCAATTCCGTAGATCACTTTTTGAGTTATCTTGCTTAACAGACAAACGGGTGAAAACTTCACCTCCTCCCATATTTGATGGCGGATGACACAAGGGCATCTTACAAGGGGAGCAAGTGGGACAGCAGAACAGACGGAGAACTACTGACTGTACGATCCACACGCATTATTTTAAATTAATTGATAGTAGTAGGCTACTACTTAACAATAGGGCAGCGTTTCTGTATATACAGGACCTTTACGAGACCTTTAAACAGTTAAGTGTTTTTTGATATACATACAGTATAACAATGCACCATCGGCCGCTTATATGTCAAGAATCTCCCATGACTCTACATCTGCACACCAATCAACCTCAAGTCCCAGAAGCCCAGCGTTGGGCCGTGTTGGAGCTAACGCCCGTATACCTGCTGTGCTGGGGTGACTGAGGACGGCTGCTGCTGCTGCTGCACCCGCTGCTGTCTCTTTTGCTGCACGTGACTCCCCACAGGCTTCTGCACCTGCACCTGGACCTGTCTGAGCTGGACCTGGTTGTTCTGCTGCCCGACCTGCGTCTGCTGCTGGACCCGGACCTGGGCCTGGGTCGGGGCCTGGGTCTGAACCTGGACCTTGGTGGGACTCTGGTGCGCCGGCTTCGTCTGCTTGGCCTGAGCGGTGAGCTTCTGCTGGGCCAGTTTCTGCTGGGCGAGCAGTTTCTGCTGGGCGAGCAGTTTCTGCTGGGCCTGCAGCTGCTTCTGTTGGGTCTGTTGGATGATCAGCTGCTGGAGCTGCTGCTGCTGCAGTACGAGATGTTGGCCGCCCGTCGTCTTCTGGGTGGCGGGTCGGGTCGGCGACGGCTTGGCCTCTGCAGCCTTCCTCTGAACCACCTGGATCTGGATCTGCTGCTGCTGCTGTTGTTGTTGTTGCTGTTGCTGCTGTTGTTGTTTGAGTTCCTGCTGATGCTCCGCCTGCTGTAACTGCACCCGGCGGATCTGCTGCAGCTTGAGGAGGGTCTCCTGGGAGCACTGGGTGGGCTGAGCTCCCCTCTTGGTCTGGGCCTCCTCCGTCACCCCCTCCATGGCCTCCTCCTCTTCATCCTCCTGATGATGTTGTTGTTTTTGTTGTTCGGCCTCCTTAGCCTCCTTCTTTATCCTCACCAGCATGCCATTGGGGAGCACCGGAGGTTGCAGCACTGAGGCTTTGAAGAGAGTCTGGGGTTTGGCCTCAGCCGTGGTGGTTACTCCTCTCTCCACCGCCGCTGCTATCGCGGTGACGACTGTGGGCACCTTTCCGTGCTCCAGCTGTGACCGCAGGGTCTCTACCAGCCGCTGCTTCTGCCTCAGCATCCGGGTGAGCTCCTCGATCTGCTTGTCTTTCTCCTGGAGCATCTGGTCCTTGTCCAGGGAGGGAGAGGCGTCCGTGCCCAGCAGCCCAGCCTGGGACTCTGGTGTCTGGGCGTGGAGCTGGCCGCGGGACGGCGAGGGCCTAGAGAGGCGGCAGGAGCTGAACTGCAGGTTCTCTTCCTTGACCTGGGAGAGGGGGGATGTCACGGAGGGGTTCTGGGGAGAGTGCTGCAGGGTGAGCTGGGTGAGGGGAGAGCTGACCTGTGAGGAGACACAAAGGGGGGGGGGGGTTCTTTAACAACCATTGGCCCAGACATGACTTAATGTTCAAAGCAAACCTGATATGTGTTTAGGGAGCAGGTAGGGCTTCGGCCAAACCCAGAAGCTTTTGGCTGGGAGTCAAAAACAACCAAGGACTGTCCTGCTTACTAAAACACCACCACCATCACCACCACACTCAGGTCCAACTCACCATCTCTCCGAACATGTCTCCATTGCAGCTGGTCTCGTCGGGGCTCATGCCGGCCAGCGAGCGTTCGGACGGCGTGGGAGACACGGGCGGACTGGAACTCGTGCTGCCGAAGCGCATGACGCGGCCAGGCACGGGCCCCTGGGCCAATGAGAACGAGGGCACTTTAGTCAAGACCTCTCCCGATGGGTGGTGTGCGTTGGGAGTGGGCGTGGCGTTGTTGTTGTTGGTTAGTGGTTGTGTGAGTTGCGATAGGCCGCTCTTGGCGGCGGCGGCGGTCGCGGCGGCAGTGCCGCCATTCTGCTCCTGGTAGTTGCGGAGGCGTTCGATGAGGTCATTTTTGGTGCCGGACACGGTCAGACCACGTAGCTTCAGCTCCTGTTTTAACTCGGCAACCTATTGGAGCAAGAAACTACATATCAAGAGCTTGTTTTCCACACAAAACTGGAAATGGTAGGGAAATGTAGTTTTGTTGACGTGTAGGCTTGCCTTGAACTCATCCAGGTTGGCTGGTAAAGTGTCTGGCTTGGCTCCACCTAGTGGTGTTTGGCTCTGACGGTTGGGCCCGCTCTGATTGGAGGGGGTCGCTGTCGTCGGCGTGGAAACACTCCGGGAAGGGGAGGGGCCTGATTTTGTGGAAGGGGTTGGCTCCGTGGGGGGTCTGAGGAGAGATGAAAAATGATTAATAATTAACCAGAAAATGTTATGTTATGTTAGGACAGCGGTTGTAGTTTTAAGATGTACTTTGATGGGTCAGGTAGCGGATAGAATGGTGTGACAGTTGTAGTCTGTTACCCGGTAGTTGTAGTTTTTAAAACTTACTTGGGCGGGGCTGGTAGGACGGTGTGGTAGTTGTAGTACGGTGTGGTAGTTGTAGTACGGTGTGGTCGTTGTAGTACGTGTGGTAGTTGTAGTACGGTGTGGTAGTTGTAGTACGGTGTGGTAGTTGTAGTACGTGTGGTAGTTGTAGTACGTGTGGTAGTTGTAGTACGTGTGGTAGTTGTAGTACGTGTGGTAGCTGTAGTACGGTGTGGTAGCTGTAGTACGGTGTGGTAGTTGTAGTACGGTGTGGTAGTTGTAGTACGGTGTGGTAGTTGTAGTACAGTGTGGTAGTTGTAGTCTTTAAGACTTACTTGGGCGGGGTCGGCAGGATGGTGTGGTAGTTGTAGTACGGTGTGGTAGTTGTAGTACGGTGTGGTAGTTGTAGTACAGTGTGGTAGTTGTAGTCTTTAAGACTTACTTGGGCGGGGCCGGCAGGATAGTGTGGTAGTTGTAGTACGGTGTGGTAGTTGTAGTACGGTGTGGTAGTTGTAGTACAGTGTGGTAGTTGTAGTACAGTGTGGTAGTTGTAGTCTTTAAGACTTACTTGGGCGGGGTCGGCAGGATGGTGTGGTAGTTGTAGTACGGTGTGGTAGTTGTAGTACGGTGTGGTAGTTGTAGTACAGTGTGGTAGTTGTAGTCTTTAAGACTTACTTGGGCGGGGTCGGCAGGATGGTGTGGTAGTTGTAGTACGGTGTGGTAGTTGTAGTACGGTGTGGTAGTTGTAGTACAGTGTGGTAGTTGTAGTCTTTAAGACTTACTTGGGCGGGGCCGGCAGGATAGTGTGGTAGTTGTAGTGCTGCTGTTGCTGGTTGAGGATCTGCAGCTGGAGGAAGAGCTGTTGCTGCTGGAGGATCTTGGCGTAGGAGGAGTCCAGCTGGGGGGGGGGCTCCTTGTCGGCCTTCTGGTCGGGGGGGATGTACTGGTGGTACTTGAGCTTCTTCACCTGACACATGGAAAACAGTTAGTAAACTGGCTTTGAACTCGGACTGTATGGGCGAGTATGGGGAAAATAAAATATCAATAAAATAGTCTTTTAACAAATACTTGCTACTTAGTCATTATAATGTGCTTAGAATGACTAAGTGGGTTAAGGCAAGTAAGGGCAGCCCTGCTTTAAATGCTACGTGAAGTATAAATTGGGTTAGCTAACTTAAGAGGCAAACATGGCGATGAACAACATGGAGAGGAGTTAGCGGCCTTGGGGGGAGGAGTCAGTTTATGGTCAACCAACCTTGGGTTTGTTATCTTTGGCTTTCTTGGATCTCTGGGGAGGCCGGTCTGAGCTGCTCTTGGACTGAGCACGGAAGCACAACAGGAAGGGGATACGGAAGGCACAGGAAGTAGAAAAATGTTAACTTTAATTTGTCTAGAAATAGCCAGGAAAAAGTTAAATACTGCGAGTGCGTATATTCTTAGCATGAACCCTAGTGAGAATCGAGTGTGTTTGTGTGTGTGTGTGTGTGTGTGTGTGGTACTCCACAAAGCATGACTCACCTTGGCCTGCCCGCTCGAGGGGCGGGAGTTGGCCGGTGCCGCCGTCCCATTGGTCAGCCTCTGAGAGGGGGAGGAGTCAACGCCGTTTGACAGCCGTGGCGGAGGGGGCGGCGGCGGGGGTGGTGGTGCTGGCGGTGGAGGCTGTGAGAGGAACTGAAAAACAACACCATGGTTCAGCCAATAACCTTTTGCTTGACTCCTACTCTCTCCCACAGAGAATCGCTCTTCAAACTGCTCATCCGACTTCAAAGACCCGGTCAAGCTCAAGCTCAGGCATACCTGCGAGGGGGACATGTCTCCATTCTGGGTGAGCATGTCAGAGGGGGACAGCTGAGGAATGGAGCCCAGAGGAGAGTCGTGATTGGTCAGCTGATCCGGTGACAAGGCGTCGCTGCTGTCCTCGTCCAATGAGCTCTCCCCTCCGGCACCTTTCGGAGAATCTGACAAATGGGGATGAAGGAACAGGGGGGGGAAAAAAGGTTTAATTATGGTTGGGGGAAAAAAAAACCTGGTTCACAGTAGGGTTGGGTAAAAATGTATTATCACCATAATTATGGGTCATTTTAAACAATATTGGGTCATACTTTAGCGTTTGGATGCTCCTGATGGGGTAAAATTTCTGCCTATTGATTTGTCGATGTGTACCTATGCACCGTGTGTATTGCTGCTTAGGCAGGTGTTTTGGTTTGTAATCTTCTTGTGATTTTACTCACCTGCTCTGAATGTCCTTTTCAAATAAATGTATATGGATAAATATCACAATGTGCTTGAATGAATTCAAAACACAATTCTATACAGTCTAACTGAGGGTCATTACATTGAAGTCTATGGAAATGCACAGTATGCAGTAAAAAGACTAAAACTAGTTTCCCTTTCTCTCTTACCATACCATTGAAAGACAATACACGATACTATTGAATTATGACCCCAGCCCTAGCTCATCATCATGAGGGCTGATTATTAGTAAAGTATAGTACCAGGCTATACACCCATGCTGGTGTGTTTTGGCTTCGTCTGTTCTCAGCCAACGCAATCATGCAGAAACTTGCAAGACAACCAGAGTTATCCAAGACCAAAGAGTTTCAACAGACCACAGTCTGGGTTAATGCAGTTGCGTGGCCAGATGTTGGGCAAGCAGGAGCTCAGGAACATCGTACCGTGCGTTTGGTAACACACTAGGACTATAAATGACCAGCACAAGTTGGCTGTTGGTAGTAGGTTTCGTAGTGTCTCTCAAACAAACACACTAGGTTATCCATCTAGTTGTGGCCCAGCACTGAGAGAGACGCAACGATAGAAAGCAGAACTTTAGTTCTGCTTCAGTTTCAGCATGACCGAAACCAGAGTTAACACTTATTATTAAAACAAACGGGGAAAACTGTTAGGGAAGCGAAACACTTTTATCTTGTGTACCATAAGTAGAAGGAACTGTATATACATGCATGTGATGTCACCACTAGATGCGGCCCGAATACGGATGTCTGAGCGCATGTGATTCGTCATACCGGGCAAGGCGTCCAGGACCACCGGCAGGATGTTCTTGTGGACCAGCTCGATTGGCCCGGGCCGGTGGGAGATCTTGTCGTTGAGGTCGTCGGCCAGCCGGGCCCTCTTCAGCTGCAGCTGCTTGGCCTGCAGGGAGGGCTCAGCTGACGTCTCTGCAGGGGGGGGGGGGGGGGGGGGGGCGGGCAGTGGCAAGGTTAGGCTCCGGGCGATGCATCTCATTCATAGTTAAAAAGGTCAGTTAGCCCCCTGTTTCGGCAGGAGAACTTCCACCCAGGAGGTTTGAGGTGTTTGGGGTTTCATGGGCCAGGGGGCCGTGGTCAAACGTTCCCAAAACGCACTTCACACTCCCATACACTTTGTCGGGAACCGCGTTTTTTGCCAGTAATAGTGGATTCCTTGTATTTTACATAATACATTATTATAGTCAAACGTTCCACAGTTTTCAACTGATAAAGGCTTCACTTACTAATTATCATGTCATTTAGCAGACATCATCACTCATGTTGACCACGGTTGCTTATAGGACAGGGGTTTTCGAACCCGGAACTTTTTCGGCTGGGAGTCAGACAACACCCTAATCACTGGACTATTCTGCCATGGAAAGCCACGAGTTAAAAGGTATCAGAACTTATCGGCATTAAAGGAGTTTTAACTTTGATAGTTAGGTTAAATGAAAATGGACTATTTTGAATGAATTCCAGTCAAATGCCATGGCTTGCTTCTATCCAAATATTGAATAGATTACATAATCTGATCATATCCCTGATATATGTTTTGTTCCCACTACCCATAAAAATGTATTCACAGACAGTGTTGGGCGACCTTGATCCGCACAGGATCCGCCAGCAGCTTTGCATCCTCTGTTAAACCCTGCGTTTAAGTACCTCTTCTGCACACATTGCACAATCCCTTTCAGTGCCATGTTCTAAGTGTCTAATGGGATGCGGGGGAGTAATCTCCCATTAAAATGTCTGTAAAGCCCCGTCGGAACTTTGTGAATGCCTTGGTGCCAATATGACACACGGTTACGATTTTGAAGCGTCTTTTTACATAACAAATTAAATTGTGCAATTCAAAAGATACCAAAAAAATTACAAATTTTTGTATGTTTTTGTTTCACTTTCTTCCTCGTCTGGAGCCATTTGTTACACATCAGTTGGCGACGTCCACATGTGACGCCTAAAACTAACTATAACGGTAACAAAACAAACACAATGAAGAAAACAATGAGTGCAGTAGCGTCTTCCCACCAGGGGGGGGTCAGAGTGAGGCGCTCACCCTCCAGGATGTGCATCCTGACCAGTTCAGATCGCTCTGGACGGCTCCGGATCTTCCTCTTCAGGTAGTCCTCAGTCTGGGGAGGGGACATTGATTGATTGATTGATTGATTGATTGATGAATGAAAAGGAAAGGAAGTGAGACAACCCAAAGAGGGAAGTGGTAAGAGAGCGAGCGAGCAGGAAGAGAGAGAGAGAGGGGGGTGAGATGGGGCGAGAGAGAGTTCACAAAGTTTGAAATGACACCAGAGGCACTCGTTCTTCCCAAACAATAACACAGAAAAAAAACACTTGTTGGCTTTTATTTTGAAGAACATTACAGAACAAAGAACAGAGAACACGCCACACTCACCCTCGCTCTCTCCAGACTCCTCCTCTGCTCGTGGAAGGCTGCCGGGCTTTTCAGTGCTGTGAGAAAAATAGAGAAATAGAGAGAGGTGTAGGAAGAAAGATGGAGAGAAACATGGATGAAGAAAGAAAGATGGAGAGTTAGAATATTAGAAAGACAGAGAGACAGAGAGACCGAGAGACAGAGAGACAGAGACAGAGAGAGAGAGACGGAGGAAAGACACGGAAAGCGAGTCAGCATGAAAGATGGAGAGAGAGAGCGATAGATGTTCGAGATAGAGATGGATAGAAAAAGAGAGAAGATGGAAGAAAGATAGGCCGAGAGAGAGAGAGGTATAATGATGAGAGAGAGAGCCACAAAGAGAAGCGAGTGGGAGAAAGAGAGACAAGAGGGACGGAATAAGAAAACAGGACATCAAGATGAGTGAGTGGACGGCAGTGTGCTGGGATATTGTGCACAATGGCGACAGTGCTGTGTGTTTTTTACGACCGGCGGCGGCGAGCGGCGAGCGGAACGATAAGTGGCCCGTGGACTCAAAACCAGAAGCCTCTGCACAAAGCCAAGGTCGGGAGAACCCCGTGTGCCACACTGGCTCAGAGACAAGCCCGAGTGTGTGTGTATGTCTGTCAGGAGCGTCTCGTTCGTTTGTGAGTGAGTGAGTGTGTGTGTATGTATGTCTGTCAGGAGCGTCTCGTTCGTTTGTGAGTGAGTGAGTGTGTGTGTATGTCTGTCAGGAGCGTCTCGTTCGTTTGTGAGTGAGTGAGTGTGTGTGTATGTATGTCTGTCAGGAGCGTCTCGTTCGTTTGTGAGTGAGTGAGTGTGTGTGTATGTCTGTCAGGAGCGTCTCGTTCGTTTGTGAGTGAGTGAGTGAGTGTGTGTGTATGTCTGTCTGTCAGGAGCGTCTCGTTCGTTTGTGAGTGAGTGAGTGTGTGTGTATGTCTGTCTGTCAGGAGCGTCTCGTTCGTTTGTGAGTGAGTGAGTGTGTGTGTGTGTCTGTCAGGAGCGTCTCGTTCGTTTGTGAGTGAGTGAGTGTGTGTGTATGTCTGTCAGGAGCGTCTCGTTCATTTGTGAGTGAGTGAGTGTGTGTGTATGTATGTCTGTCAGGAGCGTCTCGTTCGTTTGTGAGTGAGTGAGTGTGTGTATGTCTGTCTGTCAGGAGCATCTCGTTCGTGTGAGAGTGAGTGAGTGAGTGAGTGAGTGAGTGAGTGAGTGAGTGAGTGAGTGAGTGAGTGAGTGAGTGAGTGAGTGAGTGAGTGAGTGAGTGAGTGAGTGAGTGAGTGTGTGTGTGTGTGTGTGTGTGTGTGTGTGTGTGTGTGTGTGTGTGTGTGTGTGTGTGTGTGTGTGTGTGTGTGTGTGTGGTGTGTGTGTGTGTGTGTGTGTGTGTGTGTGTGTGTGTGTGTGTGTGTGTGTGTGTGTGTGTGTGTGTGTGTGTGTGTGTGTGTGTGTGTGTGTGTGTGTGTGTGTGTGTGTGTGTGTGTGTGTGTGTGTGTGTGTGTGTGGTCATGCTGCACCGTTCCCCTTCGCCCTGCTCGGAATTTTTTGTAAATCCCCTCGGTTCCCAATTCTCTTCACATGCCGTGTTGCATACAAGACACATTATAATAAAAATGTTTAAAAAGCCAAATCACAAAAAACAAAAAAAATAATCACTTCCCACAATCGTCGTCTATTTACGAGCAGGGTCCAAACACAAACATCGCCCGCCTAGCTTTGACCTGTAATGTCCATGCAGCGTTACAAAACAATTGCTCAGACGGGCCACGCTGGAATTTTCCCCTCTCTGGCAGTTGAGACGACACAATTCAAGAAGAACATTCTGCGAGCCGTCCGCCATGTTTTGGACTGAGTTTGGACTGTACAGAAAGGCAGCGTTACAGTGTAACGTGTACAGTGTCCTGCAAGACACTGTACGCGTTACACCCCCGGAAGGTACATACGATATGCAACCTGCCCAAGCATCTCACAAACAGCATAGAGTCTATATGTTCTCAGTATGTGCGGGGCCCACAGCAGGGGAATGGAAACCATAACCCTGGCTTGGTGCTGACACCCTCCACCGGTTGAGCTAGACAGGGCCGGTGCATTGATATGCTAACGCATGCTAAGTGCCCCTCAGCTAGCCATGGGATTCTGATGGACGAAGCCGCTAGCCTGAGGTGGCTGATAGGGACATCACTAGCGGGGACCTTTACAAACAGACGAGGAGAGGGGGGAGTGGGTGCAGAAAATATTTTACAAAAACCTGTGTTTATCTATAGAATGTGTGTGTGTGTGTGTGTGTGTGCGCGCGTGTGTACAAACACAATGTTTAACAGGGACTGTCTCGCGTTTAAACTGCAGCAGTTAAAATACATCACGGCAATTTATTAGAGTACATACCGTGTACATATTTACACATGCACTAAACAAACAGGCAGGCGGACAGACACCCATGTTGTCGCCCGGCCTGCTCAGGGGAGGGGCCGAGACTGTTTCTGTGATGTAATGCAGGGCTGTTCTGATTGGGCTGAAGAGCTCACAAAATCCCGGACAAGGCTGTTGTCCACACAGTGTGTGTGTGTGTGTGTGTGTGTGTGTGTGTGTGTGTGTGTGTGTGTGTGTGTGTTGCAGTTGTTGTGCAACTCAACGTCCCACCAACAACAAGAGCAACCAAACAAACAAACAAACCAATAAACAGAGGGCCACTCCCATGATCACATCACTAGTTAAGAAATAAAAAAATAAAGAAAATTGCCATCAATAAAAAAAAAAATTCACGCGGCTGTATTCATGCGGCTGTATTTAAATGAGTTCCTCTTATGGATGAAGCTTATGAAGTCGATAACTTTAAATAGAACATTTCAGTTACAGTTTCAGTTCTGGTGTGAGACTTGAAATGTTGCATTATATTAATATGTATTAATCAACATGTAAAAACCTCTAACACTCCGTGTTGTCTCCTCGTGACACAGGATGTGGAACATGAGACAACGTAGAATGTAGAACACTGCTTTGTTGTTGGAACCTCAAGAGACACCAACCAACAGAGCATCAGCGGTTTCAATCGCATATGGTGAATCCGTTGTATCGCAACACACCCACCGCAGATCAAACATGCGATGACGTCGTCTAACCGACATCCTCTGTGCTGAAGCTGAAGCGTATGGGGTTCAATCCCGTTAGTGTTCCAGCTGAACAACTGAAATGTTAAACCGTCGCCTTTTGCTGGTACCCCAGCGCGAAAGCCTTTAGCTCGAAGGTTATCAGGTTAATGTCAGGCTGTTTCTGTGTGAACAGCTGGGGGGGGGGGGAGGAGGGGGGAGGAGAGAGAGAGAGAGAGAGAGAGAGAGAGAGAGAGAGAGAGAGAGAGAGAGAGAGAGAGAGAGAGAGAGAGTGAGAGAGAGAGAGAGAGAGAGAGAGAGGAGAGAGAGAGAGAGAGAGAGAGAGAGAGAGAGAGAGAGAGAGAGAGAGACGACAGACGACGACAGACAGACGAGAGAGACACAGACAGAGAGAGAGACACAGACAGAGGAGAGAGAAAGAAAGGAGACAGAGAGAGAGAGAAAAAAAGAGGAGAGAGAGAGAGAGCAGCAGACAGCCAGTCTCCGAATTTGTTCCGATCATTTTCTGCTTCCTCATCCTCTTCTCCCAGGAGCCTTGCTGAAGTCACCGAGTTCAAACCCAGCGCAGCTCCCTCGAATTACTCTGCAAGCCTTCACTTTATGGTCACCATCATGTTCATATCGTTGCCTCCGCCATCAAAGATGGACCAGAGGTTATGTTTTCACCCTTCTTTGTGTTTGTAACCGTGCAGGGCCAAGTGTGTCTGTTGGCATAATAACTCCGCAAGCTAAAGTTGTGTATGGATTTGGACAAAACTGTGGGCCAAGGAACAGTTGATTCGATTGGGTGCAGATCAGGGGCGTTTTAGGTGTTTTTAGGTGAGGTAGGGGTTAGGGATAAGGGTCTAGGCTTTAGGGCATCAAGCTCAAGGACGCCTACGGTTGCAGACTGCAGACGTCGGGGATCGAAAACCCAGAACCTTTCAGCTGGCAGTCAACACACCCTCGGATGCTACGCTAGCCTTCCTGGCCCGTTGTGATCATTACATTATCAGCACCATCACCACCACCACCACCAGCCGCATCAGCAGCGCTTACCGTTACTCCTCGACTTCCCGCTGTTAAATGTTGTCATTCCACTCCGGAACACTCTGCCCCTTTCAGTGTGCTTGATCTAAATCTTTATTACGCCGGGGCCTTCTGTCGTATGGAACGTGCGCCTCGGGTAACAACGTCACGCAAAGCCATTTCTATAAAGCTCTTTATTTCTTTACTCGGGAGGAAAGAGACCGTCGCACATGACTCGATGGGTGTATTCCCTTCGTTCCCTAATCTCCCGTGATCTCCTGACCGTGGGACCTCTTCCTGTCCGTTGGTCTGGCTCTCTAACGTAGACCGTAACTGACACGCCACCCTTTAGCTTAGCGTCGGGCACGAAGCTTGGGACAGAATGTACGAGGAAATAGGGACATGGATGGATCCAGCGGCATATGGCCAAAGATCCTTTATTATAACTGTATTACTGCTGGCGTCCCCACAAGGGGTTCGAACCACCTTGAGTGAAAAGTGAATTTGCAAGTAGCGTTCAATACCCCGTCTTCAAATACATTCAAATGTAACTGTATAGACTTTCGTCACCTTTGCGTTTGTTGTGTGCTCGTTTTCTCCGACCTAAATACACACAAGCTTGTCTCAATTTCAGCTTCTCGGGCATCTGCACGGATTAGTTGAACAGCACATTTCAGGATGAAAACAAACAAACAAACAAACAAACCAACAACCAACCAACTGTACACCCTGGTCTGCCGGTACAGCCGTACTAAGACAGCTGGTACGTGAGCGCGGCACTGCAATTCAGGACCGCAACCGTTGGTACTGAAGCTATTCGGTATGGCTACACTCCCCGGACCCGCTGACCAATCAGAAGCCAGGAAGCCTCGGTGGTTACCGGGGGGGGGGTTAGCGCAAGCAGGTATTTGGCTCTGAATACCGGGGCCCCTTTGTGTCTGAACCACTCCAATCTCAAGTTCATTTGGGTGGGCCACTACAAAGGGCCGCCATTGGTCAATAGCATCGTGACGGTTGCTAGGTCGCTTTTTATTCCCGCCACCTGTCGTGTAAGGCAGGCAACGTGCCAAAAATATTTGCAATAACTGCAGTAAGTGGTAATAGGGAAATACTAGGTGGGGTTGGAGTTGGAGTCTGCGGGATTGTAACGCCCACTCGACATAAAACCCTCCATTTCTGGTCTAATCCATGCATATTTTGGCTGGGCCTCACTTCCTTATTGCAGAATGGGATGCTACTTCCGTGTTCTGTCTTGTAAAACCTCGAAGCGACAGCACACAAGTTCACAGAACGCTCATTCACTTTAATCTTAAAAATAAAACTATAAATACTAAGTAACACCCATGTATTTAGTTGAAACCTAGCGGAACCATGAAACAGGAAGTGGATACAGAAGAAGAGGAAGCTGCCCAGTCGGATAACACACAAAAAAAGGCAGCATGCACACACACACACACACACACACACAAACAAACACACACAAAACAAAACAAAACATGACAGCTACGCTGAAACAGGACACACACTCGCTATGAATCTGGATTACATGTAATGTGCATGGCCCCAGACTGGGCTGGACAATGTGAAATAGGAAAAGCAGGAGTCCCTTTGCACAGTGAACGTTAACACGGTAAGTACACGGAATGGGTCTCTACTGGAAACAACTCGACCGGGTAGGCAAAAGTCTGGACATGAAACAAGAAAAAAACAAGACTCTGGCTTAAGAAAGGCTTTACGGAATGGGTTACGACGATGCCAAAACTGTGTACCGATTGCAAGACTCTTCTACGGCCTTATCACCACGGCTGATCGTATTGGAGGTCTCATTTAGCATATGGCATCCGAGGCGCACACTTAGGTTTCAGGAGATCCGAAACAACAACACAACGGCAATGTTCCCACTGGCGCTCTCACGTCAGTTTCATCACCATGGTACCCGCGTATGCAGCTCGTATGCAGCTTAGCCCTTGGGTCAGTAGGGTAAAACCGCATCCCGACCGGTCTCAACCCCAGCTCACAACTACACTGGTTATGAATGAATAAGAGTTTGGCTAATTCTCTCTACTTGTGACTGTATCTTACTGCATTTGAAGCACAGGGAATGGACACCATCAAAGCTTTTTTCGTGATCACAATATCCACACAATATCTGGTCTCACACCAGAGTATTCTATTAGGGGATATATTGGTCAGCTTAATTGGAGGACAGTGAGGCTGAGCACAGTGTTGGGTAACAATACAACACCCATGCTTTCACCACTGACTGGTGTGGCATTAGAGGAAGTTGCGACTACATACGGACCAACCCCGCGGTGGATGCTGCAACTCCAACCATGCAACACCACCCACAAAACAAACTTTCACAACAACCTAGTATCAAACTGTTTGTCAAATAGCTTATTTTAGCATGTAAGCGCTAGTCTAACGAGGCTAAAATACACAAAAGAAGCCCCGTTTTGAGTACACGACGGAGGCGCGGTGAACTTCTGACGGCAAAGCGGCCAGACGGCGAACAGGCGAGTGATGTGAACTTACGTGGCATGATCCCTTGGCTGACCAGTTCCTCTCGGGTTCGTCTCTGCTGGAGCTTGAGCTGGAGGGCTGCATGGAGACAGAGTAGTGGTGGAGGAGAGAGAGGATGACGGGGACAGAGAGAGAGAGAGGGAAAGAGTGCACAAGGTGAGTCAAAGTCCTCCCAAATGAGAAGGCTGGGCAGGTCGAGTCGCCCCCTTCCACAGCGGTGTCACAAGTCCTCGGGCCGCTGATTAGAGGTCCATTGGGTGAGGAAAGGGAGGCCGGACACACTCGTACGCAACACACTTTGTCTTAAAACACACACACATTCACACATACACATACAGAGATGGAGGCGGGCAGATGAAGAGGAAACCGACCGCCTTCTCGTTTTTAAACTGTTCATTCTCTCGTTTCCTCCAGTGAACTTTTATTTTTGAAGGGGGGGGGGGGGGGGGGGGGTTGAGAACAGCGTTACTTCCTGTTCAAATAATATTCTGAATAATAAGTTAGTCGATGTGTTGATATATATGGCTCTATCTTGCACCAGTATTTGTGTGTGCGGAGGTGAAATAAGAGAAAGAAAAAAAAAAAAAACACAAATTGTGTAAAACACTAAAGAAGGATACTAGAAAACATGCCAGAAAAACAGCTCAACCTTTCCTTGCTCAAAGTTAGGTGGTGCACACTTAAGGCGACGATGTTTTCAAAACAGGAAGTGGGTGTTACATAAGGCGTACATCAGCGGGCGTGCAGGAGACACTCGAAGAGTCTCAGAGGGGCGAGAAGAGGTCAGTCATACATAGCACACAAAGCTCCGTTTTTGTCATCAAAACATCTCAGTGGTAGAGGGTATAGTTCAAGAGAGAAGAGACCACACTCTCGTCCACTACATGTCAGTGTGCATCGCCACTGAACCCGAGGGAGCGCCTTCCAGCAAGGCAGTGAATTGCCGACGAGCGTTGAATTCAGGTGGGTAGGTAATAGTTATTCCACCGATTGAGAGAGTAAAACAATTAAAGCTCCATTTCATGTCGATGGGACCTTTTTTCTTTCAGGGAATCCAAAAGTAGTGATTAATGAGCCTTGGAAACGGGCACAAAAAAAATCCTAATGTCTTCATTAGCCATCTATTCACAGACCCCCGTGCTTCTAAAAGATAACATCATCTTTTCCCCCTAATTGGATATCAATTAGCAGCAGACATATTAACTGGATTTGAATTAACATCTGGTATGGAAAATTAGCCTCTCAAGTAATGTTCATTAGAAGCGTAATCGTCACTCATTTCCTCGCTCTCTCCCAACCTATGACCCCTTTTATGTAAAATTTTGCCTCAATTTGACAACTATATTTAACTTATAACTTTCTTATTTGATATCTATCCAATCAGAAACCAATTAAATTCCCAGCAGGAGGGGCCCCTGTCCCTCCCTCACACCCCTTCTCCACTCTTGCAAACTCACTCCCCCTGCTCTCATTGTCCATTACTCCCTCTCTATCTCCCTTCCTTACTCATTCTCTCTCACCTCCTCGCGATGCCTTACTTCTCCCCCCCCTCCCCTTCTCCAGAGGGTGAGGGGGGAGGAGGATGAGGACCACTTCTGGGTCGGGTTTTTCCATTCTTTGGAAACTCTGTGGCCCTCCCGTTTGACCCCCTCCACGGGTCAAACGGGAGGGCTACAGAGTCCTTTGGAACAAACTGGACTTGGCGTGCGTCCATTGACGGCACAGTAGGGGGAGGGATTGCTTGTGCTTACGTAAGACAGCGCATTTCCATCATTCGGCAAGCCTTGTTGGCTTGGATTCTTTCCTTGCGACGGATGCTGTGTGAATTGGGGGGGGAGATAGCGCGGGGGGGCTGTGGTAGCATCGCTCCGCACTGCAGGACCACCCAGACAGGGCAGCTCAGGATCACTTTGAACATTGAGCATCACCGCAATTAGCCACAATACACACATGAACCCTCTCGAGATATGTGACTATGATCTGCAGTGTGTGTGTGTGTGTGTGTGTGTGTGTGTGTGTGTGTGTGTGTGTCAAGATAACTCAAAAAGCTATGTACGGAATTGGACAAACCTTGGTGTGGCGGAGGTATGCGCTCTCCTAGCCTTCCTAATCATTTAAGGGGAACCCTGAACTCTAAAAAAGAGTTTCATGATAGCTTTTCATGATAACATTCGTGCTCACTATTGTAAGTCATTTTCTTTTGTGTTTGTTTGTGCTGTGTGTTTACCTTGGTAGCACTCTGGGATTCTTGTGATTGAAAATATGCAATACAAATAACATGCATTATTATAATTATCACCACCGAGTGGGCTCTCTAGTTTGGGTTGTAATTGGACATTGCTCTACCAACACTTTTCTCAACAAGCAGGGCCACCACTTTTGCCTCCACGCTTGCTTTAAAAGGTGGAGGGTTCTGTTTTGTTTGTGTATGCATGTATGTGCAATGGAGTGTGTGTGTGCGTGCGTGTGCGTGTGTGTGCGTGGAGAGAGCCAGGGCATGAGGCTGCCACGTTAAGGCCAACTGCCACCTGTTGCTCCCGACTGACAGAATGACATCAGCCAGCTCTCTCAGCTAGCCCCCTAAAGAAGTGTAAAGTTACCACAACTCTTTAATAGTGACTGACTGATGAGTTAATACACTGCGATACAGTGACAGTGTTATAGTCACAAATTAATGAGGGCTTTAAATGTTTGACTCCTTGACAATAACGTCCCAATTGGAAGCACCAGATTTTGGGAAATAGTAACAGAATACAAATAATTAAAGGCATACAAGACTGCTTGACCACCCCGGGATACCCCCCCCCCCACCCACTCTCTGCATGTGATCAGCCAATCAGTGGTCTCCCGGGAACTGGCTAGCCGCCTCATTCCCCCCCCCCCACCTGCTGATACGCTGACCTTCCGCTGCAATGCATCATGGGGGGGGGTTAGGCTAATATAAATAAAATCTCACTCGCCAGTGCAGGCTGGAAGTAAACACCTCGAACCGAATGGACAACGGTGACCGGCATGTCAGACGTGTTCATCCGCGATTTTGCCGCCACGCACCAACTAACACTTTGGAGACTCACGTGTGTGCCTGAGTGTGTGTGTGTGTGTGTGTGTGTATGAAGAGACACACACACACGGCGGGATAAGATGCCAGGCCACTTGAGTATTCCAGGGAAGAGGGTTATTCTGGGAACAAGAATCTTGCACTTTGCTTCTCCTTCACACACACACACACACACACACACACACACACACACACACACACACACACACACACACACACACACACACACACACACACACACACACACACACACACACACACACACACACACACACACACACACACACACACACACACACACACACACACTCCTTATTCTCTTTTCCTATACATTCATCTTATGTATCTTTCCCATGCTGTAGCACGCCGTCTGTGCCTTAACCCCAAAGCTCAAAGGCAGGAGGAAATGGTCAGGAAGCCGGCGTTTATCTGCAGGCAAACACGCATGGAGCACCCATTAGCACATACGCAGTACACATATTAGGTGGATAACATTACAGCCATTCAGTGGACACTTTTAACCCATCGGTCTTAGAGTTTTCGGCACGAGGTGAATCAAACCCTCTCACCCTGGCACTGTAAACTCAACCTGACTCTACCCATCGAGCAAGTTGAAACACAACCAAAACAAGGGTCAGAAGGTGGCAAGAAGAGTGAGGGACATGCAAGACTTTTTAAACCTCATGTTGTTTTGGTTGCGAAATCTCACACATCGATGTGACTCACTTATAACAGCGACAAGTGTGGAAACTTATGTTTAACTTCACCCCCCCCCCCCCCGGCGCCATCTCTGGTTTCACAGAGCACGCGAAAAGGTGTGAATCGAGTCTGAAAAAGTACACAGTACTGACGTTCGGCCGATCTATCCATCATATATCTGGAAGGACATTTGTGATGTCACTAGAGGGTTGATTTTCACACGATACATAACAGAATAAGCATCGGTCCGGTTTTACGCCGTCGTAGTCAAAGAAGCTGCGTTGACGTTGCCGTGTTCAAACTATCACAGCACATCGCAAGACTTTAAAAGCTCCGGATTTAGGTGCCCTCTGGGTCCAATCCAGGCTGTGTTAATATGGAGCGGGCTAGAAAGGCCTGTGTAACTGGGATACTAGGCCAGAGCCAAAACTGGTCCGCGGTGTACACACACACACGAGTGTAAAAGAAAAGAGGGGAGATACACTTTCGTTTTTTTCTCGTCCGACATGTTGGGCATATACCAACGGAACCATACTATACCAGGCGGAAGTGTTTAACTGAATTAAAGTGTTCATAGGCACACGTGGTTGTTTTTCCTTTTTTGTCTGTTTGTTTGTTTACTGGATGGCATGTCATTGCGAGAGAGACAGACAGACAGACAGACAGAGACAGATAGAGTGACAGAGAAGGTAGAGCCAAGGTTGGTGCAGCCAACAGGGTTAATCCCATCAAGGGTACGTGTGTCACCAGCTTCTCAGAGAGCAGTTGCTGCGAAGCTACATACAGCACACCCAAAGCCTAAACCCAAGCCTGCACACACAAGCCACAAGCTAGCTTGCACACACACACCACATAGACACCTGCAGGCACACTTTTAATGTGGCCGGATGACCGGATGCACTTAACGTAATGCTCCCCAAAAAAACAAAAAACACGTCGGCATCCGGCGCACACTTTTCAAAATCCTCCGCTGGCACGGACCCTGGAAACCGTTCTGTTCCTAAGGCGTGTTTAACAACGACCCGGCGTGATCGTATCACTACTAGCATTTCAATTAGCCTGGACCGGGGGCTCACACACACAGAAAGACAGAAAGTGAGAGAGAGGGAGACACACAGAGAGAGACGGACAGACCCACACAGAGAGATTACAGAACGACAGAGTGTGAGAGAGAGAGACACACACAAGGAGAGAGACGATACAAAACAGAACGACTAAAGGAAACCCAACGTGACACACACACACACACACACACACACACACACACACACACACACACACACACACACACACACACACACACACACACACACACACACACACACACACACACACACACACACACACACACACACACACACACACACACACACACACACACACACACACACACACACACACACACACACACACACACACCAGGGGCTCGGTCAGCACGTACAGAGACCCGCCCGGCCGCCGGTGGCTTGGCACGCACCCAACATGCGTCTGTGTGCTGCGATGCGCAGACAGTGTCAGGAATGCTGATTGAATGCAGGTGGATAGACGGCGGTAAATATAGATCCGTATGAGTATGAGAGATCGAATGGGAGTAGGTTCTTATTTGTCATGTTATGCAACATACGATTAGCTTAAACATTAACCCTCGGTTGCATTAGGTGACACATTGTGTGATCCTTCCAGGCTGTTAAGCAGGAATGAATGAATGAATGAATAAATAAATAAATAAATAAATAAATGAAAGTGGGCCTAATGAACTTTTTGTATCATTAAAACACCTTCAAAACAATGATCCTAAAATGTGTGGTCAAACAATGTGGGTGGAACCATCATCTGCGGTGGGACATTCAACCCCTGGTCTGATGCTGGCCTGAAAACAGGCGGCGTTCAATGAGCCTTCCCGTCCAACCACTCTCTCGTCGACCGATCTTTCGGGAGAACGTACCGCGATTTATTTTCAGTTTCTGGAATTGCTTTCGACAAATTCAATCGCCACACATTTTCTCGGTTGTGGATCTGTACAATAGCCCTCCCTCCCTCGCCTTCCCCCCTCCCTTTTAAAAGATAACATATCAAGTCAACAGTAGTGCGACGTGTGTTATTGCCAATATCTGGCTTAGCTGTCGCTGCAGAACACGAGACTGCGGAACACGAGGCCGCACAAGCTCACTCCCCGTTTGCCCCAGCTTGGTACAGATGTCTACAGCACCGCCCTAGTGGTTGTGGTAAGAGTGATCTCTGTAAGGTTAGGTGTGTGTGAACTGAAACGAGCGAGTTTCACACTACAGGTTGAAAAGCCCTTTAAGGTCTGTAGGATATTTTTATGTGGGATATGATGGGGGGGGAAGGTTAGTCTTGTGGTTGGGGTGTTTTGTTTGACTCCCAGCACAGAGATCCTGGGATTCGAACCCCAGTGTACAACCTGTCGGCATCCTTGAGCAAGATGCCCCTAAGAACACCTATACCTGCCCCTTAATAATAACATGCAACTGTAAATTCACCGTTACTTTTAAATAAAAGCATCTGCTGAATACACTCAATGATGTACTCAAATATGTAAGGCGAGTGTTTGAATTTGTATAATTTATTTGATATGGTAACCGACGCCACCCTTTCTGTCTTATGTCCACATTCTCCTGTCTACCGTCTCCCTCGTGGAGTGACCATGAAAGCAGCAACGCATCTCAATCTCAATGGAAATCCATCCTGGCATCAGATGCAAGTCATGCAGCAGGAGAGAGCAAGCCACTCCTGAACCCCCCACGGTTACTTCAAGGCGCTCTTTGTTCGTATAGCCTTGGGTGAGAAACGCTGGAAGTAAATGTAGTAGTAGTAGTGAGGCCATTTCATTTACAATCCAAAAGTACTCCTAGTCCTAAATTCCAAAGTACCTTTTTACTCAATGTTATACTGCCTTAGGGCTTAGGGCTGCACTTGGGATGATAGACACGGATGTTTTTAAGGCTTTAAATTAATTCACTTGGTTAAACTTGGTTAAATCAACATCCTTCTTTTTGATTTATATATTTTTTTACAGGGTCGGTTGAAGTTGAAGAAGCGTTTCCTTTGAAGAAACACCCAAGATCACTTCAGAGATAAGCTCCACACACACACAGAAATAAAACCAACTGCTTAAATGTAGTGCTGGTTCACAAGCTATTAATATAAAGTACAAACTGGTAAAGTAGGGATATGAATCAGTAGCTTAGGGGCGCACGCACGCACACACACACACACACACACACACACACACACACACACACACACACACACACACACACACACACACACACACACACACACACACACACACACACACACACACACACACACACACACACACACACACACACACACACACACACACACACACACACACACACACACACACACACACACCTTGCATCTTTACTGAGTGTGTGCAGTCCGCTAGAATGTCCCCACCTTCCTTGAGGCTGTGATAGACATCCCTGTCGAGGTCTGCCCGCAAGTCTGCCTTCTCCAAGTCGTCTCCGATTGGAGGAGAGCCCATGGGGGAGGCGGGCTCAAGGGACAGGCAATGGTTGGTGTCCAGCATGATCATATCCCGGCGGCGATCAATTACGTTGGGTAGACATCGAACTTTTCCTGCCCCTGATAAAAATAAACAGATACTCCTTTTACGAGACTTGGATAAAAATGTAAAAAAATAAATTCAAAAACAAACAAAAAATAAAAAACAACAAAAAAAAAAAAAACAGACCAGTACGAGACTTGAATGAGGAAACAGTAGTCTCCCTCCTTCCTGGGGTGAAAAGCCAGTAAACAGCCCTCCCCCTGTTGAGCTTCCCCTGTGTGTTTCACGGCAGCCGACCGCTTTACGATGCCGACGACTTGCCGGTTTCCCCCCCCCCCCCCTCCCTCCCTCCCTCCCCCCTGAAGTCACAGGATACAGCAGCGGACTCGGAAGCACGTCCCTTCCTCACCCTAAGCGGTCGCAACGTCGCTCCTCTCGCGAAGCTATGCTCCCTTTACCGAACGACCCCGTGTCCGTCTCTCGCTCTCTCTATCTGTCTGTCCCGCTCTACTGCCCTATTCCCTCTTTCTCTTGCAGTGGCGGACAAGTCACGACGACGCTCCCCTGTCTCTCGCTGTCCTCCCGGGGGGGGAAACGCAACAAATCCGCAGGGTGGAGAACCAAAAAACAGGAAAGAAAAGACTGGCGAGAGCGAGGACAGAGAGAGAAAAGGAGGGCAGCGACTGAAGGAAGGAGGAGAGGAGGAAGAGAAGCCAGGCACTGTGAGTGAGTGAGCGGAGTGACTCGCACACACAGACAGAGAAGGGAGAGAGAGAGAGAGAAAGAGGAGTGAGGCTGCTCTGGTTGCAGCTCCTCCTGCTTCACACACACACACACACACACACACACACACACACACACACACACACACACACACACACACACACACACACACACACACACCACACACACACACACACACACACACACACACACACACACACACACACACACACACACACACACACACACACACACACACACACACACACTATATAGAGTTCTCCTGCTCAGCTGTTGCCATTCATTTACTGGTACAATTTAAGTTGGGAGTGGGGAGGGAGCTGCATATCTCTCTCTCTCTCTCTCTCTCTCTCTCTATCTCTAGTTTCTCTCTCTATCCCTCTGAGAGATGACAGACCCCCACTTTTAAGACAAGTCTGTTGATAAACAATCAGCCTCAGAGTGCTCACTAGAGCACACACAGAGACTCAACCTGATGACACGTGCAGCGGGAACATAATCAACGTGTGTGTGTTTGATCTTTAATCTGGTCTTCAGATGACACGATTGATTGATTGAGTCGTAAATCGCTTTTGTTTTCATCTCTCGGAAAATAGCTTGGAGACGAGATGATCAAAATATCCGCCGGGTACAGAAGAAGAAGAACAACAACAACAACGGAAGACATTAAAATAAACTGTCGCCGGACGGCGTGAGAAGCGAGAGTCAAAGTCGGTCTCCCATCCTAATCCTGTCCCCTGGGGTCTGTACTCCAAAGCCCCCCCCCCCCCAACCCCTGTTTTAAATAGTCAGACAGCTGGCCGTAGGGGGCGGTCTATATTCAGCCGGGTATCACCTGTGCGCTGGCCGGGTAGAGTTACTCACTGACCCGCACATCATCGGAAGGCTGCAACGCAATAACGCTAGCCCTCGGAAACGCTGTCCAACGCCCTCACTCACACGTCAACACAAGTCAACACACGCACGCACACGCACACACACGCACATACACCACAAGCTATCAACGTTACACCAGCAGGTTTTTTCATTTATTTTTTTATTTGTTTTTAATGCTGCGAGCACTCGTACAACGCATCTAATACTCAGCTATAGGAAAGAGCTATTAATAAATAAAACAAAGCTGGAGCCGGGAACTTATCACAGCTTATCTCTCTCTCTCTCTCTCTCTCTCGCTCTCTCGCTCTCTCTCTCTCTCTCTCGCTCTCTCTCTCTCCCCCTCCCTCCCTCTCTCTCTCTCTCTCTCTCCCTCCCTCCCTCTCTCTCTCTCTCCCCCCGTGACTGCATTTCATTGCACAGGTGCCCGAAGGGAGCGTTTGTGCACAAAGCAAAAAGGGCGTGGCCTTCAACAAACAAACAAACCGGGGGTTGAAACCCAGCGGCGACACTGCTCTGCATACCGTGAGCGTGCACGGGGGGTCTAAAGTCCTCGCCCGGCGAGGCTGATTCAGTGTCTGGCTGAAAAGAAGAGAGAAGAAGGAGACGGCGGCGGTGGCGGTACGCCGGGATTACCGCCGTGTCTGTTTGGGTTGTCTGTTGTTCAAGCTGGACAAGGGGAGGGGGGAGGTGAGGGAGGGGGGGGGGGTGGGGCCTGTGGTAGGATCAAAGATGGCACTGTCGTCTCACGTTTCCCCCTTCGCATGAGTGGCGTTTGGAGTTTTAGTCACCGGACCACCAGACACAACCAGTCCAACCGGCCTGTATGGACCGGTTGGACTGGGAAAGCGAAAGAGGCAATGCTTTGTTTTCGCGCTGATTTATTTATTTTTGGTAACGGGGTCAACCCTCGTCCGTCATCTCTGTGTCAGGTTCCGCAACCCCCAAAGCACCAGATTTTCAGTCCCGTATAGATTTCTCTCGTGGCGCTCAGTGGAGGGTTTTTAGCGGTGAACGGGAGCGGTGAGAGTTTGAAGGCGTTTCATTTCCCGTGTACGTCGTTAAATGTTTCGCCAGTGTGCGCTAGTACGTACGGCTTTCACAAAAGGTCTGCAGACACCTACCACGTTTAAAAACATCCGACCGCAAATTAATTCGCTTTTTAGCGTGTGTTCGTGTGACATTTCAGGGAATTCACAAGCGTTCACATAAAGCACATTCCTGGTGCACTGTGTGTGTGTGTGTTTAACGTTTGCCAACAAATATATGAGCCGGCCGTGTCTGGTGACACGGGACACATTTCACTGCAGTCGTTTGGCCTTGCGGTGAGAAATAGCTTAGTCTGTGGAGTTTATTCCGCGGCCGGCGGAAAAACAACCCCGCTAGATTTAGCGCAGGCCACGGGACTATCAGACAAGCAGAAGTCCTCGGCACGAGGCCTGTTTGGGTTTCTTTAAGGACTCCCTGTGGTTTGCCGTTGAGGAGAAAAACAATAACTCCCTTTATTTCACGTCTGCTCGGCCTTTCGCCGGGTCACCCAGACCTGCCGCTGGAAGCGCCGACTCTCCGAGTGAAAAAATGCTTTCTCTCTTCTCTTCTCGGAGAGAAAGGAAAATCAATCTGGGGACGCGAGTCTGTCTCTGCTCAGAGAGTGGAAATGTGCAAATGAGGTGATGTTACTTTCCTTAATATAAAGCAGACATGGATAACCGTGCAGTCGAGTTAACGGTATCTGATCCCCTCTACAGGCCACAGAACCCACAAGGACGACAAATCTGACTAAAGGATTAATATACACAATATATTGATTGAGTATAGTACACAAACAACAATGTTAGGGGTTTGGAGGTAGGGCGTTTGTCATACTATAGTGACGACGGTCCTGCACTAATTTAGCGGCTAGAAACTATAAAGACTTTTATGACAATTACATATGCGTATAAAGACGAATCACTTTTGATGGGCGGACTGAACAGAAAGTATTGCCATGAAGCCGGAGTGTGTGAGAAATCATGCAGAACTGGAGATACAGCACAGACTAGTTTGGTCAGTGGCGCTGCAATACTAACATGCGGATTAGAAGCTCGACTGACGGCTGTCGTGACGGTGATGGTTCTGTCCAGGTCACGCGGGGTTACCGCACGTAATCCAGTCACAGATAGATCTCCCATGACTTCTTCGGTTCCCTAGCTTTTTGGACTGTCACTATTATGTTGTTTTGGAAAATGGATGACAGTTGAGTCGGACAGAATTATTGATTAACAGTTGTGACTGATAAATCTGGATGTTGGATTCACTGTCAATCATTATATTAATTGTATTCCAATATTCCAGCACTGCAAATCAAGGTGTGTTTTCCCCATTGTTTTTCAAACAAATTTATGTTTATTTATTTTTTGATGAGTTAGGGTTTGAATGATGTTAGGGTTTGAATGATGTTAGGGTTGCGTGTATAACAACAACAACAACAAATCGTGAGGATTGAATCCTCTTTATTGGTCACATACATGAAGACATACAGTGAAACGTGTTCTCTGCATTTAACCCATCCTAGTATTAGGAGCAGTGGGCAGCTATTCATACAGCGCCCGGGGAGCAGTTAGGGTTAGGGTCTTCCTCAAGGACACCGACAGTTTTTGCTAGGAGGAGCCGGGGATCGAACCAGCAACCTTCCGGTTGTGAGGCGACCGCTCTACCTCCTGAGCTAGACTGCCGCTAGCACCTAACCCTAAAGCCATGGCTCGAAACTGAGACAGTTCGAAAAAAAGATCATCTTTTTTAATAGAACATACACTGTTAAGGCTCACCTCTCACTCCACTCCACTCAAACTTTAACAAACAAAAAACCAGGGCTGCCATTGAAATCTCGGCAGTGGGCCTTTTTAATTAGCTGTGAACCCACTGCCTCCTCGGGGGAATGTGAACGGGTCATGGGCGAGGTGTTAAAACTAAAAACAGTCATGCAATTATCAGCTGGGCTTTTTGGACGACTACCGGTTCTGCTGACATGGGTGAAATGGGAAATGGATCCCGACCGTGAGAACTCCTGGCACATCATCTGTTAAAAGAGGGGTTTTTTCGACCGAGTTATAACTTGCTTTCTTCGGGGGTTTATTTTAAGGCCGGTTTCTTGTTGCCGACGAGTCATTTTGCTGATTAAACTTAAACCGCAAAGGATTGTGGGAGCCACCTGCGCTTATAATGCCGGCGTGCAAAAAAAATGGGTTCGCTTCGAAGCGACCACAAATACGCACGGACAAAATGTTCCAAGCGGCCCGGTGTGTGTGTGTGTGTGTGTGTGTGTGTGTGTGTTTGTGTGTGGCTTTTTCATTTAATAAGAGTCCCAGTTAACATTTAATGGTTTACTGTCTAGAGGAAGAAAATGGTAGAAAAAAAGCCTGGAGAAGAGTAAAACAAATGAGAGATGAGTAGGTGTTTGTAAGTGTGAACAAGGGAGGAATTGTAAAGAGGAAGAGAGAGGAAAGAGAAAGGGAGAGAGAGGGAGGGGGACCATAACGATGGAGAGAACAGCGCCTTTGAAGAGACATTGAAGAGCGTTGAAATGCAGACCTGGAGGGTAGCTGGCAGCTGCTTGCATCTGGTAACATAAACCTGCACTGCTGGAAGAGGGTGAGAGAGGCGGAGGGAGAGAGGCGGAGGGAGAGAGCAAGAGAGAAGAGAGGGAGAGATGGAGAGAGGGGAGGATAGAGCTGGAGACAGAGAGAGAGAGAGAGAGAGGGGACACTGAGGTTGCGTACAACACGTTCCGAGAGATTCTAAGTGAAAGGGAACACGAAAGTGATGACAGGAGGAGGAGGAGGAGACGGTGACGTCACCGATCTCCAGGTTACATAACCACAAACATCAGAATAAATACAGCCTCACGCGCCGTCCCACCACACCAGCAATACAACCGCTAGAACTACAACAGCGAGAACGCCAGAACTACAACTTCTAGAACAACTACAACCACTAGAACACCAGAACCACTAGAACCACACAAAACCACTAGAACAACCCCTTCCATCTCACTAACACCAGAACTAGAACAACTAGAAGGACAGCTGGCAGTAGTCAACACTAAAGACAACAGAAAGAGTGACAGAGAGAGTACTAATTACGCATGCGTGTGTGTGTGTGTGTGTAGTGGTGCATAGCAGAGGCTGGGTTTTAAGACAATGGAACAACCAACTTCTACAGGAGAAGAAAGGAGAGAAAACTGGTCCTACTGCAGCTTGAGAGGTGTGTGTGTGTGCGTGTGCCAGTCTGTTAATAGGTTGTTTAATAGGCGTGTTCCGACTTCCTTAGCATCCAGACACACCCACTCCACTCCCCCTCCCCCCTCGATCGGAAGAGTTTCATTTGGGTGTAAAACAATGCACATGTAAACTTTATGAAAGTAAAGTAACGGTAAACATGAGTGAAGTAATGACTTGTGTTTGTTGTTATTGTTGAATTCGGTTAACAATCCAAAAAAGAATATTCAATTGAATTAAATGTTGTCCATTTCATGTTTTATCTGTGTGTGTGTGTGTGTTGCCGTTGTTATGGTTGTTGAATAGGCATTTAGTTAACAGTCATCCAAAAAAATAACAAATTCAATGTTGTCATTTTATGGTGTGTGTGTGTGTGTGTGTGTGTGTGTGTGTGTGTGTGTGTGTGTGTGTGTGTGTGTGTGTGTGTGTGTGTGTGTGTGTGTGTGTATAAATACCCTATTGTTTTCCATCGGCATTTCATGCACGAGATCGGTGTGTCCGGCGTTGCGTTGCGGTCCCCCAAATAAACTCACAGCTGACGTGGTGTTAGCATAGCATGGCAGTATATAATACGACTACATCCCTGCACATACCTCGGCATCTCCGTCACCGGAAAACAAAGCCAAACCAACGGCTCACCGTGACCCTGGCTAACGCATCGCCGCACGGCACACCACAAAGCACGGCACACAGTCCGTTTGCGTCGCCAACACCTCACGGGCTGATAGACCTTTGAATTACTTTGCTTGTGTGTGTGTGTGCTACCAAGACCTATCAAAACAGCCCCAACATGAGTGGGCTTGAGCAAATGGCATTTGAGGAGAGAATGTGCAGTGTGTGTCCACACAAGTCACTGTTTGGGAAAAAAGAAAATTGTTTGAGTGTGTGTTTCGGAGATGGGCGCGCGCACACGCACACACACACACACACACACACACACACACACAACCGAACGAGAGTGTTTGTGTGTGCGTGTCTGTTTGTGTTTGTGGTGTGTGGCAGGCACTTCGTCTAGCTCAAGGCTACAGATTTGCGATACGGAGGCCAAGCTCCGTCTTGTTATTACCCAAAGAGGCGTCCTCGTCCAACGACGTTAAGGCGATGAATCAAAGCTCCGTGGCTGGGATGTTCAAATGCATGGCTGGCATGGAGGCCTCGGCATCGCCTGTAGCAGCATGTCCTTCCTACGGTGACATGACTTGCCAAGGACTCAAGCTGTCTGTTATGTGTATGTGTGTATTTTGAGGACCAAAACGGTGTACGTGTGTGTGTACACAAGCGTATGCACATGCGGTTATGCATATGTGCACGTGTGTGTCCTTCTGAGCACCTTGTGAGTGCTGTGATGTGTGGCACACGGACATGAGTCAAGCGTCCGGGACAGCAGAGGAGAGACGTCCTCCCCGGAGACCGGTCGCCACTGCATAAATATGCCCATAAGTGCCCCATAGATGTTTATACCAGAGTGTTTATGTGACACACACACACAGACACAGAGAGCAGAGACACAGACACAGAGACACGACAGCAGAGACACAGACAGACAGAGAGAGAGAGACACGAGAGACACACGAGAGACAGACACACGAGAGAGAGACGACACAGAGCAGAGACGACACAGACACAGCAGAGACAGAGAGAGAGACACGACAGAGACGAGAGACAGAGACACAGACACAGAGAGAGAGACACACAGAGAGAGAGAGAGAGAGAGAGAGAGAGAGAGAGAGAGAGAGAGAGAACTGGAAGAAGAAGGAGTAGAGTTGTTTGGGTGTAGTAAAAACACGAGAATGTTTAGATGAGAGAACCGATTTCTTATGCAACTGTGAAGGTGAGCAGCGATGAGCTCTACACACGCAGAAGCTTTGTTGGATGTATCCCAACAAATATTGAATGTAAAATGAATAAAACACACTCCTTTTCCTGCTATAGTCTCCAGCCATTACATCTTGTAACAATTTGAATCATTCCCCCCTGCTGTTGAATGCAACACTTTAGTCATCCACCTCAGACTTTCTAATGAGCTTTCTTGGGCTCGCATGTACAACTAAGTGCATGCTAATAAAAACTGCTTGCGGCAAAACAAATAAGGACGATATCGGACTTCAGGAGTCAATGAAACAAACGCGTTTCCAGAAGAGCGAGAGAAAGACCACAACGACGCAACAATGAGGACAGAAAGCTGTGTTGAGGTAGCTACAGATGTTAACATGCTACATACTGACCCCTCCCGCTTTTCCTAGTCCTGCTTTAATCAGTTCAACTTTATTACCTTGCCTATGGGCACACCAGGCCCCTACCCAGACAGAGAGAGACAGAGAGAGACAGAGAGAGACAGAGACAGAGACAGAGACAGAGACAGAGACGAGAGAGAGAGAGAGAGAGAGATACAGGGAGAGTCACCCACCGACCCACTTGGGCCTCTGGCAGCGATCCAAATTGTTACATAACAAGAGGCCGGTGATCGCATAGCCTCATCCCTCTGCTACGCTACGCTATGCTAAACAATAACACAGGCCACGGCTAGGCAGGCAGGCTGGCTACATGCAGTGTGTTTGTGTTTATCTATTTATCCAGGCCTCGTGACCCGGCATCTAGAGGCAGTCTCTCCGCCGATTGCCCAGAGTCAACACATGCTTGACAACACATGTTCCAGCACTATCGGGAGCTGCAGGCTTGCAGGCACCCTGTGACTACAAGAGGGTGGGAGGTGAGGCGCCGTGCGTATTTTGCAGTAACAACATGTATTGTTAGTAGTAGTAGTGAGAGGTGGGGTTGGGCTGCTGGTTGGTTGTCTGGCTGCCCACCCACACCTGAGGGGGCTAGATCTCAAAGTTCCCATCCCCACACCCCACACCCCCATTTACGGGATGCCATTGCCGACCCCTGAGGCAGATATCTCCGCTATTGTCCAGCTCCCGGGCTCAGCCCTCCACGGACGGTCGGTCTCTCTCACCGCTCGACCGCATTCTGGCTCCCTAGCCCGGGTCGATTTCACTAAATCCCCCCTCCGTCTCCAGTCTCGCCTTCGCCTTTTGAATTCCACGGCTCCCACCTGGTCGTAGTAGACGACGGTGCAGCCGACGCAACACCACCCGACAACACTACCGCGCCCCCACCCGACAACACCACCGCGCCCCCACCCCACCTCCCACGCACCCTTTTTCACCACCTGACGCCACCCGCCCACCCTCTTAAGTCCATACAGTGAGACCAGACGCATTCTACTGTGACGACCAAAGAAACAAGACTGCAGGCTACAGAAAGGGCCAGGAGAGACAGAGAGCTTCCACACACACACACACACACACACACACACACACACACACACACACACACACACACACACACACACACACACACACACACACACACACACACACACACACACACACACACACACACACACACACACACACACACACACACACACACACACACACACACACACACACACACACACACTTTTTTTTTACAGTATTGTACCCCCAAAATAATATTTCAATGCTGCTTTGAAGTAGCCCGTCATTATGTATTACCAGGTACTTTTTCTTGAACTCCGGTAAGTGGTGAGAGTGAGAGCAGCCAGGAATTTAAAAAAAGATATAAATATTAAAATAGAGGGAAATCTAATCAACTGTTCCTTGGCCCATAAGTATCTAACCACACATTTTGTCCAATTCCATACATAACTTGCTAACAGGGGTAAAAACATAACCTCTGGTCCAGCATTGATGACGGACAGGTAAAAATAAAACATGTGAATACTGAAACTTGACGAGTCACACATCAAACACAAGCCCCGGTTGGTAAACGTGGCACAAGACAAGGCTTCTGTCCTCGTCCAAGTTCCATATCCTCAGGACACGTCGGGATACCGACGTACGACTTACAACATTCTCCACCCATACAAAGAGAGAGATTTAGTGATGATTCTGGCAAATCTGGAGAAAAGCAACAAAAACAGTGGCCCGCTTCCAGCCGGACGCTCCAGGGTCGATGTTGGACAAGCCTGGACAGAAAACCACCAGCAGCAGCAGCAGCCATCTCCTCCCATGGCTCCTGCTGCCACAGCCCGGGCTGGTGTGGGACGGGGCCCCAGGCTCTGCATTCTCTCAGGGGTAGGAGAGGAGGAGGAGGAGGAGGAGGAGGAGGAGGAGCTTTGGAGCCCACAGCTGCTTCCAATGATGGGGATGTACACTTTCATAACACTCCTATTCATCAAAGGAGATTGACAAAATAAAGGTCATCTACCTTCGACACCCCAGCCCCCCCCCCCTACACCTGGCCTCTTTACCTAAGCCTCTGGCCCTGGGCCTGCACCCTACCCTTCCTCCTTCTCCCCTTCCTCCTCCTCGTCGTCTCAGAGATCACCTTCATCTGTAGGGACCCAGCATTAAGGTGGTCCGGGAGTGAGACCACCTTAATCACTGCCTGGAATGAGGGGGGCTTCAAATGTTCCTCTGGCTTGGTTCACTTGGCACCGCCGTGAATCTAACTTATTCTTGGTCGTTTGTTTGCTTTGAAGCGTACACCGATGTTTGACATGATAAGCGGCCACTCTTTCCGGCCCAGTCGTTGATCACAACAAGCAAGGGGGAAGGAGAGCGCGTTGTGTTGACTATGGCCCGCGGCGATAAGACACGGTACCGCGGCGGGGTGAACCTCGGTGCAAAGCCTTGCACGGCCGTGAACACCAGGAGATAAAAAGGGAAGTGTAACAGCTCTGGGCGCAGCGCAGAATCACACACCCCCACACACACCCACACACCTGTACACGGCACACATGCATCGCAAAACAGGCACGCCGACTCTCTCTCTGGTGGCTGCAGTGGCAAATTACACACCCAAAACAATGGCGAACACGTGGTTTCAGACGTCAAAACCCTGTGCACAATGATGCGAGGCCAACATCACGCAGACTCACGAGAAATTGAAAAAGCATTATTAAAAACCCCAAAGTACCAACGAGACGGCGGGGGTTCTGGAAGGCACTTCACCTGTCAGGGCGGTCATAGCTCTCTGGACCAGCCTAGGCACCACCAGGGGATCTCTGTGTCTCGGTCCATGGCGTTGAATGGAAGGAGTTCTTAAATCCGGGGAATAGTGGTCAAGAAAAGGCTAAAAGTATCTCCCAGAAGCGGCTGCAGGGAAAAGCACCGCAGGTCTCCTTGTTGTGTTGTAGCTCCCGCGACTCGCTGCTCGGCCACAAGTTGCAGGCACCGTTCCCGTTCCCTTGCTCTGGGGCTGCACCCAGGTCCCCAGCCCGCCCATGCCTGTCTGCAAGTGTGTGCACGCCCAGACAGGGAGAGAGGGAGCAAGAGAGAGGGGCGTGTACAGGTCTGTGTTGCAGCCTGTCCCATAAGCAACAATCGTGGTCTCTCTCTTTTGAGGGGAGCAAAAGAACAGGGGTTCGACCCTAGGAGTCAACCAGAGGCTAAGAGATTCCTCCTTCCTCCTTGTCCATCTTTCCTCTTTTCACAGGAGTTTAGACACCTTTCTCTGAAGCGAGGAGCCCATTTGCAAAAAAAAACTAAAAAAAATTAGAACACGAGAGGGACTGGAACCTATTAGGGCAACTCGAACCCACACTCGGTGACGTGACCAGCCAGCCAGCGTGACTAGAAAGAATAGTAGTTACACAATCCATCCCTGCTGCCACCCCCCTTTTCAGCTGGACTGCTGAAGTTATGCAATACTGCCTTCCTCACACACCAACAACACCCACTCACCTCCCCTCCAACCCCTTTTCCTTGTTCTGCTGGCTGCGTGAGACCCTCCCAGTCTTCACCTCGCATGCCTGCCTGAAGAACGTACACGCGGCCCCCAGCGCATGACCTCACCGTATCAATCAATGCAGTCGGTTTGCTGAGCCGTGGAGGGGCCTTCATGGAGACTACCCTGATAGCTGGTTGAGGTGGGGGGAGGAGGTCAGCTGTCAATCAACTCCAAGAGCATTTATTGGAACAAAGGGGGGGGCATGGGGGCGGTGCTTAGGTGGCAACAATCAGCTTTGAACTGCATTCCTTGGCTTGTTTGAATGCTGTTTTTCTACTAGCAAACCGCCCATATACTACAGCAGGAGAAGGCCCATATCAGCTGATCAGCATGCACACACACACACACACACACACACACACTTTCCCTCACACACTTTATCTCTGTGGCTGATCGCTCTTGGAAAGACTGCATAACTTCACGGTGGAAGCAACTGGCGATAAGGTGAAGCCATCGTAGAGAACTATGTGGGGTGCTGCTTTGTTAAGAGATTTAAAACATATAGATATAGTCACTGTGAGGCCCCACCACTGTGCTCCAAGGTGCATTAAGGACATTGCAGGCTACAGCAACAAGTGCAAGCGGGAAGTTGTCCCCGTTCCGACACCACTTGTACCGTTTTACGATTGGATTTATCAATGATTCATCACCCTGCGCGTAAAGCAAGTCAGCGCTGCCGGCTTTATGAGCCAGATCCTTTCCGTCTGCGAAACATTGCTAGTCCCAAAAAGGTTTCCCCACTCAGATGCCGTCTAGGTGTGTGTGTGAGAGAAAGGAAGGATGGAAGGAGAGAGAAAGAAAGGAGGTAGAGAGAGAGATAGGCAGGAGAAGGCAGAAATGCAGCCTGCAGCAGCGTGTCTGCAGCTCTCTGCTGCTACACGCCAGGTAGCAACAGGAGAATGTGGATCACAGGAGGAGAAGGAGAGCTAGCTCAGGCAGAGGTTGTCTCCGTCTGGGAGTGGTGGCCTGGGGCACTGTGTGTGTGTGTGTGTGTGTGTGTGTGTGGTGTGTGTGTGTGTGTGGTGTGTGTGTGTGTGTGTGTGTGTGTGTGTGTGTGTGTGTGTGTGTGTGTGTGTGTGTGTGTGTGTGTGTGTGTGATAAATAGTTAGTGTCCTAGGTGCGTGCATGCATGCATGCATGCATGTGTGCGTGAGAGATAGAGAGAGAGAAAGCACAAGTGTGTGTGTGTGTGTGTGTGTGTGCATGTGCGAGCGAAAGTATTCACACTAGCCAGCCAGCCACTACGGGCGGCTTCTCTCCCTCGTATCAAAGTTTCACAGAGCTCTCCCCCGCTAGCGCCGAGGCCTGCTGCCACCGCACGGAAGCATGTGAAAACTCCAGGTCTGCACGACGCCTCATTCACCCCATGCGATGAATCACCCAGCAGGTCATGTCCCATAAAAAACAGGAAAGCCAACACCTAAAGCAGAACAATGGGCCAATGCGGCCAATGTGCAGTGTGTGTGTGTGTGTGTGTGTGTGTGAGAGCACTCACAAACAGGTCCTTACTTCACCTTTAGCCATGCTTCCTCGCCGTAGCAGCTGTGCTATTTTCCAGGACATAGATTACGTGTTGTATTCGCGAAGAGATACGGAGAGAGGGATCTGTAGAAACTCTGGAGCAAGGAACGAGATCTGAGCATGGAACTCATAAACGACACAGAGGAGAGACACGGGAGGGAGGTTCCGTAGCGTTCAAGAGTTGCAGCCGTGACTTGTCGTTCATTACCGTCGACCGTTCATTCATTTGGAAACGCCAGAGCAGATTTAATAACTCGTCTGCGCGCTGAATTACCACGCAGGTGTTGTGCACCGTAACGCAAAAAAAACAACGTGTAGCCATCGTTTTAATTCACCGACCGACAAGCGCCGCCGAAAAGAATAGAAGAGCGATTTGAAAACAACATGCAATGTTGTTTTCTATGCTTAATAGAACGGAATTAAAAAACGGACCATGTTTTTGTCAAATGGGTTTCATGGCGCCCTGCGTTCGAACACGGCAGGATTGGTTTTCTGCCACGGCGGTGGGGAATCGTTTGTTGAAACACACTATTGTAAGTCACTTTGGATAAAAGCGTCTGCTAAATGACTGTAATGTAATGTAATGTATCGACAACATGAGAACGGACATTGGTCCATTGAACAATGAACATGACCAGAGATCAGTCCACTGTATGAAGTACCATGACTAGAGATCAGTCAACTGTACCATGAACATGACTAGAGATCAGTCAACTGTACCATGTTGAAAATCCATCATCGTTGTGCATTTCAAACAGGTCTATGAAAACGCACCCAAACCCCTGCAGCTCATCGTAACCAAGACGGGGTGCAGATAAACATTATAATAACATTGTGGTTGACCCCCTAATCGCTCCACCACAGCTTATTTTGTCACACAACTTGCCGTGAATCACTATTAGATCAAACAGAGAAGCCCTTTACACACACACACACACACACACACACACACACACACACACACCCCCCCCCCCTCCCTCCGAACCTCCTAAGATGGCCAGTGATAAACGGCAGTGCAGGACGAACACGCCTGACATTTAGCTCAGCAATTTTGTTTGTTTTTCCCCCCCTCGTGTCACGACCTCGGAGTTATGCAACGTGTTCCCTGGGCGCCGACGATCAGATGTTTGGTCGCGCAGAATTAAAATAACTTACAAAATAACAAAAAACTCAAAAACAGCATCAGGGCAGCAAATGTGTTACCCTACAAGGAGCATTAGGATACATTTACTTTGCATTCTCCGGATACTTTTTTGATTTAAGCGATAAACAAAATTCTTGCTTTGTTTGGAGAAAAAAAAAAAAAATGAATAACAATACATTTGCATGAGTAGCTATGTGCAGATCGGGAGACGACGGGATGTACACAACACGCTAGCATAAGTCCTGGAAACCAAAAACACATCCTACCGTTTTTCCTCTCCCGTAGCGGCAGGAGATTAGGGGCGGGCTGCAGGGACAGCTCCTGGAGCTCATTGGTCACGGCCTCGCTCCGAGGGCTGTGGGCGGAGCCGGCCGCCCTGGCAACCAACATGCTGCCGGGGCTTGACTCCTCCCTCTTCTGTGGGTCCACTGTTTTTCAAGGGGTGAGAAACAGAACTGTAAAAAAAACAAAAAAAAAAACAGAAATACATAAGAACAATTAAAACTCAAAAGCGTGAATTTGTTTCTTTGGAAGGACGGTTTCTTGGCAAAGAGCGAGTACATCCTGTAAATACCCTGGTACAAAGGATACCTGCCGATATCCAGGGGCACCGCAAACAGGCTCCGACCTGTCAGCCGCCACTTAACCGGAACACTAAAAGTCTCTCTTGTGCAATTATGAACGCCTCCGACTGACACACACACACCCCCCCCCCCAATTGGAATGCAAGGCTTCGTGTTAGGGGCTGAGCCAGGCCACTGGGGTGGGATTTGCATACATGCACACAGTGACCCCCTCTGTAAGTCAAAAGGACAAAAGTTACTGTTTGGCTGGACCCATGCCTCACAGCCAAAATGCCCTTCGATACTTCAACCGGTTAACAAAGTCAGTCCTGAAAATACCTTCAAATAGCATGCACGCACACACGCGCATGCACACACACAGAAACACACAGGCGTAATGACTGTTTACAAAGACAAGAGACAGGCAGTCCACTGCTGTGTTTTGCATAGATCTCTCTCTCTCCCTTGTTCTCCCTCTCTACAAATGTGTGTTCTCTAGTCACAGGGCCTTGTGATTACCACACAGCAGGCAGGCAACACAACCAGTAAGTTGGTTGTTTGCAATACTCTTTCTCACACACACACACACACACACACACACACACACACACACACACACACACACACACACACACACACACACACACACACACACACACACACACACACACACACACACACACACACACACACACACACACACACACACACACACACACACACACACACACACACACACAGTCTAAGAAAGCCAGTGCAATAACATCATTAGTGTTTACAACTATTAGCACTCTACGTACATCGTCGAGAGTCTGGCACGCGCAGATGTCTCTTCTCTGTTTACGATCTGCGGTTTGACTGTATGTGAGCCTAGAGACCCCACGGCGTCTTAAAGCACTGCTCCGCGCCCCTAAAACTGAAGTGTGTGCCAGCGACACATCCTGGGAGCAAATGTATAGCGCAGCACTGTGCGAAAGATGTGAATGTGAGCAACCGTGTTTTGCTTCCTACTCTCGTCTCCTAATATGTGAAAATGGAGAACAACAAGAGAATCTGCTCTAAAATACTGTCTGACCAAAATCATATTCAAGAGAACTTGATTTATCCCCAGGGAAATGAAGGTGCAACAGTTGAAACAGGGGGAATAAATGCACACAAAAATATACTAATACCTAAAAGCTAAAAACGAAATAAACTAACTAAACAAAACTAGTATAAACAAAATATAACTAAATGAAATTGAAATGTATTGATAGATGACTTGCACAATTTACAGTATTATTACAGTAATACGTAGGTATATACCGGTACTATACACAACAATACGTATAGTGCAAATTGGCAGTAATAAAATACTAATAAATAACTCTGATGAATACTGAAAAAGTGAAAAAGTGATATTGGTTTATTAATCCCACTACAGTGGATTTGAACTTGTATTTCATTAGACATCTTTGTCACATGTGCGGATCATGTGCCTCAGCACAATAATGCGAACCTTTAAATGTCTAACCGCTCATGTGCAATTTTTCATGGATCGTTAACAAAACTACCCGACATAATGAGATAAACGTTGAATCGCATGAACCCGAGAAGAAAGTCACGCAAAGCGACAGAAGAATGCTCTACGCAAACACAAAGCCACTGCGGCATGAAGCTAAAGACTTGTTGAGCAGACTTGACTGGTGGTGTAATGTGTTTTTAGGATAATGAAAAATGCCTGCAGGCCACATCATGTGGTCGCCGTCTCATGTCAGGCATTTCTCCCTCAGCGCTTCTTTTGACATGAGGACAAGTCACCGCCTTACTTAAAAGAAACTCGCAATGTCTTCAAAAAACAACTCCTCAGACAGAAGCATGGTACTATGGCCGTAGGATTAGTCAGTGGTATTCAGGGTGGGTTGGTAGTATAGTATAGACAGATATGTGTCAAAACATGAGCAGCAAACCTAGCCCTTTGTATAAACCTAAGCACTAATCTGTAGGCATGCATGCAAGGCAATATGGAGGAACAACAACGTCAACAACAACACATCCATGAGGGACATAGTTGCTTCTCCCTTGCGGGTTGAGTCTGCATGTCGAAAAGTTGGGGTTTGTCGAAACACGCAGCGTGCAATGTACTGTACTGGCACAATGCGAGACTTGCCAGTCTACATGCCCTCACTAGTCTCACAGATAGAGATTGCAAAAGGACGATCGAGGCAGGGACACACAAACTCCCTCCCTCCAACTAGTGTAATGTTTTACAGTCGCTCCGCAGGCCGAGGCGGTGCATTGGTTTACGACAGGTTGGGACAGCGAGCCTTGCAGTGCGCCATTATATACAAAGAGTTATATACAGAGAAGCTGAAATAACCTTCTCGACTACACACCAACTTCACCATCACGGGGACTGGGGACTTAGACACAAGCTATAAACGACATAGAAAGTTATAATAGTGGAGCAAAGTGTGTGTGTGTGTGTGTGTCCGTTGCTTACCTGTGCCACTCCCAAATCTATGAGGGGCGTGGTCCCATGTCAATAGGACAGACGTCTGAAGTGCTCTGTTGAAGAGGAGGTAAAACAAGGGGGTCTTTGAAATGTGAGACAGAAGTTAAGAATCCCTGACCACACTGACCAATCTAACAGATTAGGCTTAGATAAGAAGACACCAAGAAATCCAAAACATGTGGACCGATGCGATGTATCTAGGTTTTTATTTGTTTCAGTGGAGGTCTGGTCTGGTCTGGTCTGGTCTGGGGGGGGGGGGGGTTTAGCCTGCAGATCCCCCTGCATACAGCTGTCACATGCCAAAATAGACAGCTTCTGTGTGCCATTGTTAGGGGTTGGGGGGGGGGGGGGGGATTCAAACTCACACACAGTACCACAAACAACAAAAACAACCTGTCAGTAGTAGACACACGAGACACCACCACGGTTGCACACTCGGTGGTCGGTAAAAACAACACACGAAACAACTGTAGTCCCAGCTTAGCTTAGCTGCGGTCCACATCAGCCCTGACTCTCCCCGGGCTAGCGGGCTAGCCACTGTTAGCTTGCTGGTTGTGTTGCTAGTCGGCGGAATAACACCCACCCACCCCCCGAAAACCCGTAAACAAAGACAACAACCACAACAAGCAAGCACGCTTGAACACAACCAGCAAGCACTCTTGATGCAATGGTTTTAATGCGTAGTGTTACGGTGCTGGGCTTACTGTTCATGGCCGCCTGCTGTATGTGCAGATCCAGAGGGGTGAAGTAGTAAACACCCCCGCATCACTTCCGCACCACAAAGGAAGCTTTACCGGAAGACCCTCCCCCAACTTCCCATGCAACCGCCTTGACTACCGATGTCTGGCCGGAGACGTGTGTGTGTGTGTGTGTGACGGAGTTGCACTGCGACTTTTCTCTCTACGTGTAGGTTGTGTTTTCCCCTTTAAAAATAAATAAATAAGCGATAATGGTATTCATTTTTCGAGAGAAAAAGCCGCAACGCAAGACAAACGTGTAAAGTGATGGACCACAGTCGGTACACAGTGGCCTCTGCTGCCCCCTGCTGGTAGAAACGCGAATAACATGAATAACCCTGAACTTCAGGGGGGATGCCAATGATGCGTTTCCAACCCCAAATCAATCTTGTACTTTTATCTCACCATCAATTTTCTAATAATACAAAGCTTTTATAAAGCTTTGAGCATCTTGAGATGCTGAAATGTATTATTTTTTTATTAGAATAATAATAATTATTCTTATTATTACACCCCATCCAAAGGAATTCGTAAATATGTGGCCTGTGAAGCCCAGGATAGCCCCCTGTAAGGGCTATACAAAATTAAATGGACTTGACTTGACACAATACAGAAGCGTTGTTAAAGGCAACAGTGAGTGTTCATGTTCTGACCAATCTTATTTCAATTAAATAGATATATAGTAATACAAGTAACTTTAAAAAAGATATACGAATATGTATACCACCATTTCATGAATTCACTAAATTTCGTTCAGATATTTATGTTTATGTTATTTATGTTACTTGTCATTTTACATTGCCAGACCATTGCAGATGATCAAGAAGTTATAAATGTACAATATTCATAATCTCTCTCTCTCTCGCCAAGAATGTTCACGTTGCAATACATCGTCTTCCCGCATGGCGGCGCCCTCGTTCCATCTATTCTGACAGCTAGGAGCCATGTGGAAGGAATGACAGTCGACGTATACCTATGTTTATGCATTGGTAGTTTATTGACACTGTCAATTTAATACTTTACAAACGGTTGCAAATAAAATACAGATTTAATTTAGTCATTTAGTTCATTGTATTTCTACATGGTTTTCAACTACAGAAAATACTATTTTGTGGACTTTATACTATAAATATTTGATTACAGTTACGGAACGGTTTCAGAACAATACAATTATTGAATCATTGAAATCATACGATTTCCACTCAGCATTTATATACAGCAGTGTAAAATATGTTACAATCATTGTCCCCTGGTAGTACAATATATGTATCGAACAAAAGATTCAGAATTTAAAAAAACTTGGCAAATAGCTTTATTTGTAAAATATCCTTTGTCAATTCCTAAGAATGCTATCATAAACTCCAAAGTCAGAAAACTGCCATCTTTTATAGCAATTCATTATATTCTCGAAGTAAAGCAAGCATATTATGTACATCAAACCACAGGGCAACCAAAAAAACAACAACACCACCACCACAATGTACTTGTACTTTGATAAGGATTGCGTTGAACACACATGCGAATAACAGCTCCTCGTCCAAAACGCACATCGAACAAACAACAATTCCGTTATCACGGTTTATTATACAACAAATTATATCCGTAGAACTTTGGTCAATACGCTACGACTATATCCAAACACAGCTACTCTACTAGTGTCTCTACTGTAGTGTCTAAACTCTAAACCCCTGGCGTAGACGAGACGGGTTAATAGTCACACTGCAAAGCTTTTCACAGAGAAATGTGTTTTGAAAAACCTACCATGGTGTACAGATTTTTACGTTTATGGACCTATTGCACACCAAAAAAACCACTTTAAATGCCGTCACGTGACACAAATAGATCATACGAAATTGCAGGACATTCTATAGTGTTTTCATGTTTTTGGTTGTGCATTGCTCTGTGTGCATGTTCTGAATATGTTGACACACATGCATGTATGTATTCGTGTAGATGTGTGTGTGTAAATAGTAGGAGGTATATTACATTCACAGTTGCAGAAAAGTGGGTTGGGGGAAGGAGCTGCACTGACACACGCACGCACGCCATATGCACGCACACACACACACACTCAGACAAACAACGACTGTGCAAACACATTCAAAAACACCCAGTTGAAAATGCACATTGGCAGATACATCGCACGCGCGCGCACACACACACACACACACACACACACACACACACACACACACACACACACACACACACACACACACACACACACACACACACACACACACACACACACACACACACACACACACTATCTGTCTATCTAGCGGTCTCCCTCTCTGACGCACAGACACACTCTCTCTCTCTCGCCCTCTCCCTCCCTCCCCCTCGCTCCCTCTCTCTCGCTCTCTCTATGAGCGGCAGCAGCTGACGGTCCTCATCTCTCGATCCACATACTCCTGCAGCTGGAACTTTGACTCCTCTGGCTCCTTGGTGGTCCGGTGTTTCAGCTCCCTGGCGGAGGAAGAGACCGACCCAGAGACACAATGAGGACATCTTTTGTGTGTGTGTGTGTGTCCTGTGTGTGTGTGTGTGTGTGTGTCTTGTGTGTGTGTGTTTGAGTCCTGTGTGGTCGATTGTGTGTTTGTGTCCTGTGTGTGTGTCTTGTGTGGTCGAGTGTGTGCGTGTGTTTGTGTCATGTGTGTGTGTGTGTGTCATGTGTGTGTGTGTGTCTTGTGTGTGTGTTTGAGTCCTGTCTGGTCGATTGTGTGTGTGGGTCTTGTGTGGTCGAGTGTGTGCGTGTGTTTGTGTCGTGTGTGTGTGTGTGTGTTTGTGTCATGTGTGTGCGTGCTTGTGTGTGTGTGTGTGTGTGTGTGTGTGTGTGTGTGTGTGTGTGTGTGTGTGTGTGTGTGTGTGTGTGTGTGTGTGTGTGTGTGTGTGTGTGTGTGTGTGTGTGTGTGTGTGTGTGTGTATGTTTCTGCATGTGCATGTGTTTGTGCGTGTGTGTGTGTGCTTGTGCGTGTGTGCTTGTGTGTGCATGCTTGTGTGTGTGCCTGTGTGTGCATGCTTGTGTGTCTGTGTGTGTGTGTCATGTGTGTGTGTGTATGTGTGTGTTTGTGTCATGTGTGTGTGTGTTTGTGTCCTGTGTGTCTATGTGTGTGTGTCTTCACCCACTCATGCGTGTTACAAACCTGGCGGCAGCACTGAAAGCCAGCTCCACATTCAGACCAGATCTGGCGCTGGTCTCCATGAAGGGAACACCGAACTCCTGGGCAGACATGGAGCCATGGAACACGTTTTAGTCAGCATCGCTGTACTGTACATTCTATACAGCATCTGTGTCCTCTCAAGAACGGTAAAACAAACATCGGGGACATTGACAGTCATTGTTCATCGTTCAGCCGTGATTAAATTAAACTAGACCCCAGCCCGCACGTTTGATTGGTCGTCCTCGATACCCTGCGATGGAAAATAATAATTAAGGAAATAGGCTCGCCCAAATTGCACACTAGTAATCTGTGTAGTAACCCAATTAAATTCCACTTCAAGCATTCAGGTGACGCAAAAATAAAAACGAAAACCAGAGCACACCTGGCATATTTAGTCCAAAGTTAGGCTTAATAGGGGGAAGTCACAATCACTGTGTGTGTGTGTGTGTGTGTGTGTGTGTGTGTGTGTGTGTGTGTGTGTGTGTGTGTGTGTGTGTGTGTGTGTGTGTGTGTGTGTGTGTGTGTGTGTGTGTTGTGTGTGTGTGTGTGTTCTATGCATGTGTGTGTTTTATGCGCATGTGTGTGTTCTATGCATGTGTGTGTGTTCTATGCATGTGTGTGTGTTCTATGCATGTGTGTGTGTTCTATGCATGCATGTGTTCTATGCATGTGTGTGTGTCCTATGCATGTGTGTGTGTTCTATGCATGTGTGTGTGTGTGTGTGTGTTCTATGCATGTGTGTGTGTGTGTGTGTGTGTGTGTGTTCTATGCATGTGTGTGTGTGTGTGCGCGCGATCCCGCTGTGGCCTCCTCCTGTGCTGTGTTTGACTGCTTTGACAGTTGCTCAACGGCCGTTCGCCCGGTACAGCGCTATAGAGCCCAGCCTCCGTCGCTTTCCTATCCCCCCCCCCACCCCTCCATTACACGCTTCTTAGAGCCCGTCAGAGAGTGAAGTGGGCTGGGAAATTGAGTTAGCGCTCTCGCCTCATTTATTCCACACAATAACAACATCACGGGGCTGCCATGAATACCTAATCGTGTACGCCCACTAAACCACGGAGCGGCGGCTGCGGTGGGTGATCTTTAGGCATACGGCGGTAGGGATGGTTCGCTATTCGGTCTCATGATCCAGTGAGCATATGAGAATTCAGAAGTGTTTATGAGTGTGTGAACAACTTTGATGTGTGTGTGTGTGTGTGTGTGTGTGTGTGTGTGTGCATGTGCGCTTGTGTGTCTGTGCGTGTGCGTGTGCATGCATGTGTGTGTTTTCGCACAAACACACACATGCACACGCATGTATACACCGAGCTTCACCTTAGCCAATTTCTCGCCTTCCTCCTTCTTCACCGCTCTGTTGTGTGTGGCGTCAGCCTGCAACAAATTGGAAACAGCACATCGACTCACCATCCGTCCGCTTCCCATATCGGCTCCCATTACTCACACACACACGCACGCACGCACGCACGCACGCACGCACGCACGCACGCACGCACGCACGCACGCACGCACGCACGCACACGCACGCACACGCACACGCACGCACACGCACACAGGCCCGGGCGGAGCTGACGCTAAGTGACGGCCAGGGCGTGGGAAGACTGCCGGAGCGAGGGATCTCTAGATCCATCACCCTGAGCCCTATGCCCTGAGCCCTATGCTGAAGCTTGCTATCTGGGGTATCTACTAGGAGCCGCTGTTCAGGCATTTAGCAGCAGACACTTAAAAGTGGACCAGCAGTGAAATGTCTTCAAAGATTTTTTTCCAGGAGCTTTCGTTCATAACCACTGCACTATTCTACCCTATATATCCAGGAAATATTCAGGAAACCTTACACCAATTTGCCATATAGGGGCGGCAGTAGTTCAGTCTGTCGGGACTTGGCTTGGGAACCGGAAGGTCGCCAGTTCAAGTCCCCCGGATCACCTGGGAACTGTCGAGGTGGCCCTTGAGCAAGGCACCAGACCCCTACACTGCTCCCCGGGTGTTGTATATACAATAGTGTATACTGCCCTCTGCTATTAATGCTAATACTAACGCTAAACTAATTTCACTGTGTGTATGTATGTGATCAATAAAGAGGATTCAACCCTGCAGATTTAGTTTTAGATGTATTCCTACATGCATCGAGGCTTCTATAGGCGTTTGTGTGAATGTTACCGCGAGTGTCCCGCACAGGGTTTCGAACTCACGGTTCCCCGGCGTGAGAGAGGTGGCGCTCTTAACGTGAGAAGCTAAAAACCCACGGGCTCAAAGCTTCATCACTAGAAGCTAGTCTTTTAGGTTCACTGCACAGAACACAACCAGCTGGCGTCCGTTTACATGAACATATAAGCTAATATATATATATAATATATCCTGTATATATATATATATATATATATATATATATATATACACATTTATTTATTTATCTGCCTGTCTGTGCAGAAATAGAAAAGCCGACAATGGCCTTTCCCCTGTCATCTGTCAGCCCCGTGTCTTTAGCAGCGCACACACCACCCGACCGCACTGTGCAGTCCCGCGTGGCTCTGGGGAAGGTAATTCAGTTTACCCGGTAGCCTCTGGAGGCGTTGGAGCCATTTCACAGTGGAAGCACTCAGTCACAATACACTTCCAAAGTCCCCCCCGTCCCCCTCGTCCCCCTCACTGCAGCACCACACCAGCCACCAGCATCGCCGATATACTGCACACCCACACACCGCCCGCCACCATCAGCACCACAACCACTGCTGCCACCAGCATCACCTCCACCCGAACGCTAACTCCACCACCACTTCCACTCTGCCAGCATGGCTCCGGAGCGGAGGCCGATGGTGTGCTTTCTATTATCCCTGCCCACCTCTTCCCTCTCTCTTCCTCCCTCTCCCTCCTCTGCCTCTCATCCACTCCTCCTCTCCACTCCTCTCACTTCTTTGAATAACAGAACCCTCCTCCGAGGTACTCGTGGCTCCGTCCATCAGAGGTTCACTTTGTTCACCTCCTCTCCCGTCACGCCATCACTCACCGTCGGCCGTCCCTCTTCACCTCTCTCTCTCTCTCTCTCTCTCTCTCTCTCTCTCTCTCTCTCTCTCTCTCTCTCTCTCTCTCTCTCTCTCTCTCTCTCTCTCTCTCTCTCTCTCTCTCTCTCTCTCTCTCTCTCTCTCTCTCTCTCTCTCTCTCTCTCTCTCTCTCTCTCTCTCTCTCTCTCTCTCTCTCTCTCTCTCTCTCGATTGATACTGCGACAATAGTGTAGGGATGACTATCGGTGCTTTCACAAAATGTCTACACAATGAGATTTTTGTAACATAATCATAATATATATATATATATATATATATATATATATATATATATATATATATAGTATGTATAAATACATATAATGACTAAGTGGGTAAAGGCAAGAAATAGAACAGCTAGAACAGTCAAATGACATCACTTTACTGAAATGCAGCCTTTAGGAGACAACGTCTCTTAAAGTCTCATATCACGATATCGACAAGCCTATCGGTATCTTGCCCTCTTCACTCTCCCTCCTGCATCCTGCACATCCATGCTTCTCTCCATTCATCCATCCCATCCCCTCCAACATGCTTTCTCCTCGGGTCCATCTATCCATGTCTGGGGAGAGGGTCTCACCTTGTTCCCCAGCAGCATGACCACCACGTCCTGCTGAGCGTACTCGTGGATCTCCGTCAGCCACGCCTGGGGGGAGAGAGAGAGAGAGAGAGAGAGAGAGAGAGAGAGAGAGAGAGAGAGAGAGAGAGAGAGAGAGACATATGACCTGTTTTAGACAAGCTGTTTGAATGTCTCTTCAAATAGCAAAAGGGAGAGATGATTCTCTGCCATAACTGACAGGATGGTCGTGTAATCAATGTTCAATGTTCAATGTTTCTCTTGTATATACAAGGTCATTGACACAGAGAGAAAGAGAGAGAGAGAGAGAGAGAGAGAGAGAGAGAGAGAGAGAGAGAGAGAGAGAGAGAGAGAGAGAGAGAGAGAGAGAGAGAGAGAGAGAGAGAGAGAGAGAGAGAGGAGAAAAAAGTAAATGAGATAAATCATTTGGGTTTAAAAAGTAACCTTTATTCAGGAATACAAACTCCAACATTTACACTGACAAAACAACAACCAACAATGCAAACAAACAGACAGACAGACAGACAGACAGGGCACACAGTAGATGAGGGCATAGCAAGGTAAAACAAGGCAGAACAAAAACGAAAAAGTTTAATAATTGGAAAAGGGGAATGAAAGAGACAAGGAGGAGAAGAGGTAGAGATAAGAGGAGCATAGAGAGGTGTGAACGAGAGCACAGGGGTTGTTATATAATGAGAGAAATAGAAAGAGAGAGAGAGAGAGAGAGAGAGAGAGAGAGAGAGAGAGAGAGAGAGAGAGAGAGAGAGAGAGAGAGAGAGAGAGAGAGAGAGAGAGAGAGAGAGAGAGAGAGAGAGAGAGAGAGAGAGAGAGAGACATAACATTGAGAACAATGGGCGAGAGACATTGAGGATTCCTTTATCGTTCACCAGGTGTGTTTGGCCGTCTCCCGCGGGCCTCCGTTTCACCTGTCTCCCTGCCTGACAACCCTTCATCGTCCAATCACAGCTCCCTATGGGACCATCTAACCCTTAAGATCTTAAGATATCTTAACACACACACACACACACACACACACACACACACACACACACACACACACACACACACACACACACACACACACACACACACACACACACACACACACACACACACACACACACACACACACACACACACACACACACACACACACACACACACACATCGAAGCCTCAACTGTCCGATTCACCATCTGAACTACATCCGGTCTCAAGTCAGGGCCCATTATATCATCCCGTGGAAAATAGAACATGGGGTTATATTACATTATTATTATTACATGAGGTCTGCCAAACCAGGAGCCACCATAACCTACCAAGTCCCTCTGGAAGCTTCTTAAGGCCCGTGGGTGGATTACATGAAAGGCGAAAGGAGACGCACGTATAGTTCAAGTGAGCTTGACACGATCCGACTTCAAAGGCGTCTCAAAGTATTCCCTTAAAATGAAATCAAATCTGAACTTTATCGCAAAGAGAGAGCAAAAACGGGTGCAAACCAGGGGGGGAAAACAGAGGAAACAACACAACCCGTTATGACATTGAGACCTCGTGTTGGATCTCCCTCCCAGTAGTAGCTTAGCGGTGATTAAGCTACGGTTCCCCCGGAGGAGAACTGTTCTCCAGCATTCAATACTGATTTGGTTGGGCTGCAAAAGAACGACCGAATGACCTTCAAATGATGATATTTTGTATTACAAAACAGAAACATCGGCAAACCACAACAATGAACCAATTTGGATTGCTATTAGTTAGTGTGTGTGGGTTATTTAACAAGCTAAATGTACACACATCATTTCACACAAAATCACATTTCGACACCTTCTACTGTAAAAATGAAATGTAACTATTATCCCAACACACGGCGTAGGAGAGTGTGTGTGTGTGCGCGTGCGCGTGTGCGTGTGCGTGTGTGTGCGTCTGCTACACTATGAGGAAGCTGTGGTTAGAGTTTGGGTGGGGTACTGAGAAAGAGCGGGCGAGTGTGAGACAGAGAGAGAGAGAGAGAGAGAGAGAGAGAGAGAGAGAGAGAGAGAGAGAGACAGAGAGACAGAGAGACAGAGAGACAGAGAGAGAGAGAGAGAGAGAGAGAGAGAAACAGAGAGAGAGAGAAACAGAGAGAGAAACAGAGAGAAACAGAGACAGAGAGAGAGAGAGAGAGAGAAAGAAAGGAGAGAAAGAGAACATATTCGTCCATTAAAGGTTCTTCCTCTCAACCAACTGCCTCTACAGTTAAGGTAACTGAGTGAACTTACCTTAAATTACATTGCATTAATGCCGAGGGCTATTCTTTCTCTGATTGTTTTTCATGTGCAATATTCTCCTCGATTAAAACCAAATGACGCGACTACCAAACAACTCAAATGCTGATTTGTATTGTATCATAACCCTCGATTGCTTGGTGACATAATAATAATAATAATAATAATAATGAGCTCAACCGCTGGTTATGGGTGGTTCCTGTTCCTCTTTTTCACCACGTTCAAAACAACATCCCCTTCTGCCCCCGATGTTTCTTCATACGTCTTGAACCGCTTCTTAAACAGACGGCAGCCCCGAGAGAGACGAGCGAGATGACTACCGCTGCCCAGAAGACGAAGTGGCATGGGAAGAACGGCCGTGCGCCGGACGACATCAATAACAACTGCGTGAGCGCGAACGCCGGCACGACTGCTAATGTAAGCAAAAACGCTAACGTAAGCAAAAGTGCGAACGCTGGCATGACTGCCGATCACAGCGTGAGCGTTAATAGGGGAGAGGCCGACGGCGGGGGGTTGAGGCCGAGGTCTTTCACCACGTTCCATCCCTCCTCCCGGCTGGCGGCGGCCTCTCTCAACAACGACCCTCGACTGCGTTGGTCTACAGACTTCAGCGGCGGCGGCGGGGGCGGAGCTTGGCCCGCGGTGGTGGTCGTGAGGAAGCGCAAGGACAGACCGCAGCCGCCGCCGCGAGGCGACTCCCTCCCGTCGCCCCCCTGTCCGTCCAAACGCCACTCCTGCCCGCCGGTCCCCGGGACGGCCCTCTCTCCCTCCGGGACCGCGCCCATCACCGGGCCCTCGCCCCTCGGTAGCCGGACGCGCCCCGGAATCTCCCCCAGGTGCAGGCAGATCCCCCTATGGGTGCCCCCGGCATTCCCGGATGGCAAAGGGCGTGTCCATCTCCGCTGTCGGTCGGAGGGCATGGCCCACCCGCCCCTCGACGCCTCGGACGCCGTTTTTTTGGAGGATGAGGAGAGGCGGGGAGGAGAGGAACTCAAGGTGGCGGCCGCCCCCTCCCCTCTTGGTCCTAAAGTGCCTCCAACGGTTCCCCCCAAATCGGAGGAATCCAAACGGTTGGCGCACCTCGTCGCCAGGTCCCTCTCGCTGACCGACCCGATCCAGAGCTCTGGGTTGGCCCGCCCGAGCCCAATGGCGTTAGCCAGGGGGAGGCCATTTACACACAGGTGAAGAAGAAGACCGAGGCGAGGTACCCTGCCTGACCTGAGGGCCACCGCTCTGGTGAGTCCGTGACTGTAATGATAAGATATATATATAGATATCTATATATATATATATATAGATATATATATAGATAGATACGTAGCTAATGCTAACTCGTAGCTTGTTTACAATCACTGACGTTTTGAGCACATTGGACTTAGAACAACACCAAACCAAGCTTACAACGGCAGTGGAGAAGAACATAGCTGTTCATAGCAATAGTCTGATTCATATTTCCTACTAAACTACTATTTGACAGTAAGCCAGTGCTCATAGAAGGGGTTCATTTGAGACATGTATCGGAAATGAATTATCAATTACGATACTGTATGTCTCGTTCATAAACTAAAACTTAAAAGCTTGAAAGTTCAATCCATATGCATTCAGAATGCTGGAGTATATTTGTGCCTATTTTCTATATTTTTTTAAGCCAGAACCCAGCAGAGCAGGGCGACTGTAACACTGTTTATCATGTTGTTTATTCGTGTGGTTTTATTGTTGTTGTTGTTTATCCCCGGGATTACCAGCGAGAGAGGCAGCTGCTCGTCACCACACTTCCATGGACTGAGAACGCACGCCCAGAGTGAAACCATCTTCATGACAGAGCCACAACATTGTAAATATTTTACATCCAACACGCAAACACACACCGACGCTCACACACACACACACACACACACACACACACACACACACACACACACACACACACACACACACACACACACACACACACACACACACACACACACACACACACACACACACACACACACACACACACACACACACACCCAATCACCCTCGACACACACATACACTTGAGTGGATATGGGGGACATTTTGTACAGCTTTCGTTCATTTCCTGTTCAATAAAATACAAAATACGTCCATTGTTGTCCATTGCTGATTCCTGTGACTTAATTTTCTATCAGTTGATCGAGTAGAGGCATTTGGTTTGGGTCCCAAAAAAGAGAGAGACAGAGAGAGAGACAGAGACAGAGACAGAGAGAGAGAGAGAGAGAGAGAGAGAGAGAGAGAGAGAGAGAGAGAGAGAGAGAAGGAAAGATAGAGAGCGGGAGAGAACGCACGATTAGTTCACAAAGTCTAGAGGCGGCGTTGGTTTTTAGAAATATAAATCAAGGGCTCCTAACTTTTCTTTCGATTTCACTACGGGGGAGATTTCAATTCTCCACCGTCCACTCCTGCTGCCCTGGAACCCAGGTGGATGGAGCACACCAGTTGAGCACACCATGCGGATGATTCAGAGAAGCCCGGCAGCAGCAACACTTCTGTGAGGTGGAAAACAGTATTTCTCCCTTAACAGGGCGACGGCGAGAGGGCAAACCCTCCCCCCCCCCCCTGAGTGAAGGAGCTCATCTGTGGGGCTGAATAATCGATGATCCTCATATTGGGATCAATACCGCTTTAATTTCTGCGTGAGGACAGTTCAAATGAGGGGCACAGTGTGGAGGACATGGAGAGTAACAGAGCTATTAGCTCCTGGGTCTCATCATGGATGCGTGGTGCGTGTGTGTGTGTGTGCGCACGTGTGAACACACACACACAACAAACCTAATTTAATGTATTGTTAATGTCAGCCGCTGCTCCAAGCATAGAGTACGACACTTGACGCGATGCAATTTACGAACGTACCTCTGTCTTGTAATGCTGGCGCCGTTCTATTTAATTGACGTTAAAAGGCTAATCACTGGCAGCTTACCAACACTGCCTTACGGGGCTCGACACATAAAACTCATGAAGCTCCAGCTCACGCACGCACGCACGCACGCACGCACGCACACGCGCACGCACGCACACGCGCACACACACACACACACACACACACAGAGACACAGAGACACAGAGACACAGAGACACAGACACAGGTACGGTACGGTGTGGCTTTTGTCATTCTTCCCACAGAAGGCTTGTGCAGAAGTTGGGGAATGAGAGGCTGAGAGAAAATTGTGTTTTGGTTGTGAAAGTTAGTGAAACACTCGTCAAGAGCTCCAGACCTGACACATAAGCCAGTATCGGTTCAGCGTTAAAGAGAAGCAACGGGGAGACACGAAGGAGGAGGAGAGTGGAAATGAGATTCCGCAGTTTTCTAGAAAAAATGGCGTGACAACAGAGAGGAAGAGGAAGAGAGAGAGAGAGAGAGAGACAAGAATGACACATTCACAAGCAATTAGCACACCCAAGGGAGAGGCTGTTTTGATGAAGTGTAATTAACATATCCTGCTTTGCTAGGGCACAGCACAGATCGCAGCATCCCACTCCCAGTTCCGCTTTCCCTTCGCCTGTTAATTATGTACATGTATTTTCAAGACGACTCTTTGTATTCGTGTTCTCTTGCTGCTGTCGTCTTGTGAGGCTTCTTCAACCCTCTAGCAAGGGGCCGGAACACACGCCCCTGGACTAACCTGCCCCTTTCGCTTCCACTTCCACAAGAAGTTACAAGACACTCCTCGTGACTCACGCAGTCAGTTCCCTCACAAGATCCCTCAAGTCCAAGAACGCCCCCGCTGAATTGAGGGAGTTAAGTGACCCCCGCGCGCGGATGTCGATTGGCCCGGTCCTTGCTCGATGAGAACTACCGGCCAATCAGCAAAGCAAAAGGCAGCTGGTCACCATTCAGTCAGGCCCAGGGTGGTCCCATTAGTGTGCGCCACAGGGAGCCCTGCTTGTCCATGAATATATTTAACAGCTGTGGGCTATGACGCAATATGCTGACTAATTACGTGTATAGTGTGTGTTTGGCCACACAAGTGATTTTTAGGAGGAATATTATTCAGATTAATGGACAAAAACAGAACTTAAAATGCAGTTTTAGGCTGAAGTTTCTTTTCGAGTTTCCAATGAGAGCGGCTTCGGGATTCAACTCCCGGGCGAAAGGCGCCACTGGGTTCAATCCCGCCATGTCCTTTGAGCAACTTGTCTCGAACCTTAACCCCCCCCTCTAATGAGTTGTTTTGAGTGTTCTCGATGGTAGCAGGAGAAACTTTTTCTCTCTGCGATTCAGGCAGCAGAGGAGCAGATTCACTCCTGTCTGGGGTATTCCTTTAAAGTAAAACAAAAAAAATAAGACTTCCGAGAGGATTTCACAGAGAACGAACGTCAACAGGCGGCTTGGCGAGAGATGCAAGTTTTAGGGGTCAAGGGTCGCGTCGAGGGGGTCCGCCGGGTGGCCGCCTGACGTGACATGCCGCCTGTGACACGAATTACACCGTGGCAAGGAGTCACGTGCACTCATTACCCTGTGCCGGGGAATCACGTGCACTTCTCCCCCCCCGACCGCTGGCCTTTTCCAGTGGCCACTTCAATCAATGTGATCATCATTGTATTCAAATTAACAATTCCAAAACTGCCTATCTTTCTGTGTGTGTGTGTGTGTGCGCACACACAGGCCAAATGTGTGCAAGTGCGCACATTTGGGCGCGGTTCTCATTCTTATGATGCTAGCGCAAAAATGCACTAAGACACTTCATATATAAGGGCGAGACCCTCAGAGGAAGCGGGGGACGGGGCATGCATGAAACATGAGGAGGAGGAGGGGGAGGACACCTCAGAGTGGCAGCGGGCTGATTAAAACACCGTGGTCCATACGGGTGGAAGAGACGATGAATTAAATATCAGGCCAGACGTGACACATTACGAAGGGGAATGCCGACAAAGGGCAGAGGAGCTGTCTCTTTGGTGGGTTTCGTGAAAATGTCTCTTTTGTTACCGTTATTAAGAGGCAAACTGTGTGAGGGTCCTAAAGATGTACTAAAGATGCCTTTCGGTGAGGCTCTATATTACCCTGATGGAAGTAAATAGACTCTACTGTTTACTACTGTTATACTGACTGTTGTATTCAAAGAGACGGGCAGTGAGTTCAGACACATGTTGTCACCTCCTGACTCGGAACCAGCCACTAACATGTTGCCCCTCCCTACTGGGCAACCAGCCAGTAACTTGGATGTTGTCACCTCCTGAGAAGACGAACCAGCCAGTAACATGTTGTCCTCTCCCTACTCGGGAACCAGCCAGTAACATGTTGTCCTCTCCCTACTTGGGAACCAGACAGTTACATGGATGTTGTCCCCTCGCTACTCGGGAACCAGCCAGTAACATATTGTCCTCTCCCTACTCGGGAACCAGCCAGTAACATGTTGTCCTCTCCCTACTCGGGAACCAGCCAGTAACATGTTGTCCTCTCCCTACTCGGGAACCAGCCAGTAACATGTTGTCCTCTCCCTACTTGGGAATCAGACAGTTACGTGGATGTTGTCCCCTCGCTACTCGGGAACCAGCCAGTAACATATTGTCCTCTCCCTACTCGGGAACCAGCCAGTAACATGTTGTCCTCTCCCTACTCGGGAACCAGCCAGTAACATGTTGTCCTCTCCCTACTCGGGAACCAGCCAGTAACATGTTGTCCTCTCCCTACTTGAGAACCAGCCAGTAACATTGATGTTGTCCCCTCCCTACTCAGGAACCAGCCAGTAACATATTGTTCTAACCCTACTCACCCTACCCACAAATATTAGACATGCAGACCCATGTTGAGGGCAAAATAAAAGTTATTTATTTGTCATATAACTGAACAAAACAGAAACTTTAGGAGGACAAGAACACTTGTAGATGGAAAGGATGAGGACCCAACGGTCCACTACTGATCTTTACACCGAGCTGCCACCTGGCCAGCCAACCAGCAGGGACCACACCCCCTACACATTAACTAATCATCCAATCAACTCAACATGTCAACCGTAGAGAGCGTCCTGATGAGTGGCGTCACTGTGTAGTACGGCAACACTACTGCACCGGACAAGAAAGCCATCCAGAGGGTCGTGAGGACAGCAGAGAAGATCATCGGGTGTGCACTTCCATGCATTGAGGAGATCTTTAGGACTAGGTGTAGGAAGAAGGCCATCTCCCTCACAAAGGACCGCAACCACCCTGGGCACCATCTCTTCTTCCCCCTACTGTCCGGTCGCTGATTACGCAGCATCCGTACAAGGACTACCAGGTTTAAGGATAGTTTTTATCCACAGGCAGAGTGCGCCTACTGAACTACTAGAAGTGCTGCCACTTTCACTTTCATAACATTGTCATACTTTGCTGGACTTTCTGGACTCACATTCATTACTTATTAAACTTACTACATTGTTCTGCACTGTACTGCACTGTATTCATAATGCTGCTGCACTACCGGCACTGTAAAAATGCTTTTAAATGCTTTTTGCACAATATAACACATGTACATATCATCCATAAATCACTTTATTGTTATTTTTATGTTTATTATTATTTTATTTGGTATAGTATTCTAATAGTAGCATTGTGGTCTAGAATTGTATACTACAGGAGGGAATGGGAAGTACTTGTTGCAAATAGCAAATACAATTCATGAATCTTGAATTGAACAGGCTAGTTGCTACACAAGGAAACATGAACACAGGCTGTGGACATGAGGGAATAATAAGTTGGTAGCTACACTATCCTGTCCCTTCTTCCTGCGAGATTCACCACTTCCTCATTATCCACACTTAAGATACAAGATTTTTTAGTACAATGGAATGTGTACTCCCCATTCCCTCCCGCTGTATGAATTTCTAAAACAATACTAATTACCGATTACTGGTAGTTGGTTACTACCAGACGGTAGTAACCAACTACCAGACGGTAGTAACCCACGCCAGCTCTCTGCCGTCTTAAGACAAGGGCTGGCATTGGTCACTAGCTTCTGGTAAACAACGCAAGCTCTATGATAGGCCTTGTAGAGAGGGAGAGAGACAGAGAGAGAGAGACAGACGACGACAGACAGACGAGAGGAGAGCACCGGGGGTTAACAGATGTTTGTCTGTTATGACTCATCGGACGGACTGCCAATACGCAGAACCAGAGAGTCAATTTCCAAAGTCAACCTTCCTTTACCTCCGTATTATTATTAGTTTGGAGACTGAATTTTCATTTCACAAAATGGATGAAAAGGCAAGGAACAGATCACAAAGTACAGAATAGCAACGTTGAACGAGGAACCTTGGGCAGGACACATAACCTCAGGTTACACAATGTATCCGTAGCTGGCTAGCGAGCGAGCGAGCGCTCTCTCTCTCTCTCTCTCTCTTCTCCCCCCCCCCCCCCTCTCTCTCTCTCTCTCTCTCTCTCTCTCTTCTCCCCCCCCCCCTAACTCATCCAACTCAGGAAGCATTTAGATTCTCAAGCACTTTTGCAAACTGCAGAACGTTGCGTTCTTTTTCCTCAGAATAAACTCTTGCTTTCTTTGAAAGACACTCTTATATTCTAAGTTTTCGGTGGTGTTTTATGAATGCACAATTCTTCTTTTCTGCCCTTGTCATCAGTAGTGAAGCCCAGGTTACTTCGAAATGGAACATTTTCTATTCCACTTCACATTCTCAATAAAGAAATCCCACGGTACACGCACTACGCACACAAAGAAATCGATTGACTATACATGAACGCAATAAAGGCACAAAACGAAGGACTACACAATAACTGTCACAACTAATGACAGCATTATGGGTCTATTATGGGTCCACTCAAGTATTTGGTGCAATAAAATACAATTTTTAATTAAAAAAGTTGTGTCCAGGGGTTACTCGGGACCGAGGACATCGGAGTCAGGCGCCCTTAACCAAGCACTGGGCGATGAAAACATATTTAGCTTATTTCACTGCACCAAACATATTGGTGGCTCAGTCTCCTCTAGAGAGCATTGGTCCTGCACCAGACGTGTGGCCCACTGCGTGCAACACACGCTCGCTCCGATCCACCGTCCTCTCCACCGCCACCGCCCATCGGCAGACACGTCCCCGGCTCTCTAGTCTAGAACCTGCCAAGCGCACTACGACAGCCGGACATGCTGTGTCACACACACACCCCACCAACAACCCCTCCCCCCACCCCACCCCCCCAGGTGCACATGAAGTGAGACAGGTGGCAGATGGTTTTCCCTAATGTGCCAGAATTACACACACACACACACACACACACACACACAGACAGACCACGTATAATGAATGATGGTCCAGGGTGGTAGAACCGTCCAGCATTTCAGAGTTCAGTGGCAGCTCTGGGAAGCGGAGGAGGGTGAGGGAATTACAGAGCGATGGATCCGTTCGGAAGGTAAAAACCAAAACGCTCTCGCGCGCACACCTCAACAGCTCCCGGTTGTCAGTTGTCAACCGCCGTGATGCATCTTCCTCACCCTCCTCCTCTTAGTCTTTGTGTCACGTGACCCGACTCAGAGAGCGATCGCCCTGACACTTCTATGGTACTGCTTCAGTGTTTAATGGGGAGAAAGGGAGACGCGGTGAAAGATAGACGACAGGGGGAAAGAGAGAGAGAGAGAGAGAGAGAGAGAGAGAGAGAGAGAGAGAGAGAGAGAGAGAGAGAGAGAGAGAGAGAGAGAGAGAGAGAGAGAGAGCGATAAAGCGAGAGAGACAGAGACAGAGAGGAAGAAATAACGAAGCAGGCGTACAGAGGAAGTCAAAGGCAAATAAGCATACTTACAAACGTAATTATTCCTCCATTTTATCGTGTTGTCATCAAAAAAGAACCCCATTACACATCCCACGTACAGTACATGAAGTACTTTCAGAATACAGCTCACCTGCAGCATAACGATGAGATGTGAGCCAGAGCCACTAGAGAGATGACTAACACCGCACTGTGTCTATGTTGCTATGTTTGGGCTTCTTCATCTACCCTGGCTTAAAACTGGATGGTGGATTTGTGACCCAGTTTGTGAACAGCAGAACCCCAGTGGCCACACTGCATCTAAATAGCATGGTCACTGCTTCGAAACATATAGTCCCTGCATCTAAAAAGGTAAGGTCACTGCATCTAAAAGGTATGGTCACTGCATCTAAACACATAGTCACTGCATCTAATAGTATAGTCACTGCATCTCAAGGTATGGACCCTGCACCTAAAGGCATGGTCACTGCATCTACATGGTATGATCACTGCATATACATGGTATGACCATTGCATCTAAAGGTATGGTCACTGCATCTAAAGGTACGGTCACTGCATCTAAAACGTATGGTCACTGCATTTAAAGGTATGGTCACTGCATCTGAACATATAGTCATAGCCTCTAAACAGTATGGTCACTGCATCTAAAGGTATGGTCACTGCATCTAAAGGTACGGTCACTGCATCTAAAACGTATGGTCACTGCACCTAAAGGTATGGTCACTGCATCTTAACATATAGTCACTACATCTCAAAGGTGTGGTCACTGCGTCTAAACATACAGTCACTGCATCCAAAGGTCATGGCCACTGCATCTAAACATACCGTGTATGGTAGTCAAATGTCACTTCATCTAAACAAATAGTCACTGCATCTAATCATAGAGTCACGGCATCTCAAGGTAACACCCTTCATTTTGCATCTAGTTCTTGGTAGTATTGGACAGCCACGGCAGCAGCAATTGAAATGTGTTAAATGTTAATTTAAACTGCAAATTGAGTTCTTTGCCGCTTTGTAGTCATCTATTCAGCGATGGGGAGTTCAGAAAGCTTAGAGAGAGAGAGAGGAGAGAATGGCTAAGGAGACATGCATAGAGAAAATGGATAAAAAGCTAATTATCTTCTTACCCTGATGTTGTCAAAGGACGCCTTGTTGGTGACGTCATAGAGGAGGAGCAGAGCTGCGGAGACCAAGATAAAGGAAATACACATGAGACCAAAAAAAACGGGCTCGTCAATTTTATTCACGCCCAGAGACACAGTAGAACAAATCAGCACACCGGAACATTCCCCCTAATTAACTTAGATTCCACTGTTGCCATACAAGGTGTTACAACGGTTATTAATTAACAAGCCAATGCATCTTGTTACATAAGTGGCTGAGAAATGTCCCGTTAATGGGAACTGGGAACACGGATGTATACGGATGGCTCCGTTATTTCCTCGGTCAATGCTTGCTTGTGAGACTGCTTACGCTTCAACCGGTCGTACCCCCATCGTATTCCTCCAGATCTATACAGTCTTCATCGAGTGGGAGGGGAAGGGGCAGTGTCCCGGGCCAGTCGCCATCTTAACGTTCCTGCTATGTTTATTCCCACCACAATCAATATTAGGGTGAGGTAAAATTGTATGGCAGCCCTTGGCAGCCGATGGTATTGTTGTGTTTGGCAGCAGACCGTATTGTTGTGTTTGGCAGCAGACCGTAGTGCAGTGTGTGACCTATTATGTGATGCAAAGTCAAGGAATGGGAACTAAATTTCCCTTTCCTGATTGGGGCATTTATGGTTCATCTCAAAAGTCAAATGGAAATAACAGTGTGGACGTTGTTTTCTTGACCTGTTTTTAAAAAGGGCCAACAGCTACAAGAAATCCCATTCCAAGGCAATTTATTCACCCACGCAGCGTGTGAATAATCCTTAATGTTTCCATAATGGATGCATAAGAGTAAGGTCAGCGGCACACTCCCATTTGTCATTTGCTGGCCTGCATCGGATTCATCAGCAAGTTATTATGAAATAATCTCGGCCAGGTTTTTCGCAAAACACAGACGTGAAGTAAAAATCCCCCTCAACGGAGGGACAGATCAGTCTGTTAGGGCTTGGGCTTGGGAACCAGAAGGTCGCCGGTTTAAGTCCCCACCTGGGCACTGCCGAGGTGCCCCTTGAGCAAGGCACCAGACCCCCTACACTGCTTCCCGGGCAGCTGTCTATAAAATAGCTGCCAACTGTTCCTAATACTAGGATGGGTTAAATGCAGAGAAACACACAATTTCCCTGTGTGTGTGTGTGTACATGTATGTGACCAATGAAGACGATTAAATCCTCCAGATTTAAATTGAGATATGGTGTACAACATATGAGGACATATATGAACACGTTGACACGGGTTAAATATTCAGATGTGCAAAAAACAAAAACAAAAGGAAAACAACCATATATGACACAGGGGTGGACTGAGCGGTCCCCCGCTGACCTCGTAGAACACACTCAGAAAGACATGGCAAACGACATGTGTCACAATGCATCGTTTAGCAAGGAAGGAGAGGAGCGAGAGCCTGGTTCAACTGCAGTCTGCACCCGCAATATTTCTAAACCTCTGCAGATTCCATGATGAACTCCCCATTCAATATCAATCAGAGGCTCAGTCCGTCAATAAAGTAAATCAATAAGACAGACACCCGAATACACTGCTGGTGTACCTCAGCCTGACTGGCTGGCTGCTCCCGTTCCATTACACCGACCTGCGCCGTCTATACAAATAGGATATGTGGCATTCTCCCCTGACACATGCCATTAAAATGGCTAATTTGGGCTCCTCCTGGCGACTGGAAGGACACATGATAATACATCATAAAGGACTGCAACCACCCTGGGCACCATCTCTTCTCCCTCCTACCGTCTGGTGGCAGGTTGCACAGCATCTGTACAAGGACTACCAGGGTTAAGGATAGTTTTTATCCACAGGCAGTGACCTACTGAACTGCTAGGAGTGCTGCCACTATCGTAACTTTGTCATTAACATAACACTGTCATAACTTTGTCATTAACATAACACTGTCATACTTTGCTGGACTTTCTGGACTCATTAAAGCTACTGCACTGTACTGCACTGTATTCATGATGCTGCTGCACTACTGGCACTTTAAATGCTTTTTAATCTTTTTGCACATTCAACAGATGTTCATACCATCTGTCAGTCACTTTGCTGTCATTTCTTTTGTTCATTTTTATTGTATATATTATTTTTATGGTATTGTTTTTTGAGATGTATTCTGTGGGTGGGGAGCAATCATTCCAATGTACTTGTTACAAATGGCAAATAAATATCTTGTATCTTGTATGATGAGAAGTAATCCGGTTTATTGTAAAGTTTGCAGTCGTTAACTAGCAGAGCAGAAGGTACACGCTAGCGGCTCCCTCCCTCCTCTGTGTGTGTGTGTGTGTGTGTGTGTGTGTGTGTGTGTGTGTGTGTGTGTGTGTGTGTTGTGTGTGTGTGTGTGTGTGTGTGTGTGTGGTGTGTGTTGTGTGTGTGTGTGTGTGTGTGTGTGTGTGTGTGTGTGTGTGTGGCGGCTGGTTTAACCTGTGGGCCTTGATTACCAAGTTCCTTCTGTGACTGACGACTAAAATCATGCAGAAATTCACAGCAGAATGAGATTAAGGTGGGAAAACTTGCTTCGTTCCCCAACACGCTGGATGCATGTTGCTTGTGTTGGGAAAATAAAGGCAGAATTAACAGTAAATGAACGGTAAATGGACTGCCTTTTATATAGCGCTACATACAAGTCATGCCTCACATTCACCCATTCATACACACAAGCGCGTTCGGGGGGGAACTTCAAGGTTGGGCCGAGAGAGGCAAAGGAGTCATACAGACGGAAGGTGGAGCAGAAGTTACAAGAGAACAACATGAGGGAGGTCTGGGATGGCATGGAAACCATCACAGGCTGTAAGAGGAGAAACAGCAGCAGTGCAGCAGATGGGGATGTGGTGAGAGCCAACCAGCTCAACCACTTTTACAACAGATTCGACAGCCCTTGTCGTTGTCACCTCCACACCTCCCCCCATCTAGTGCTGCTGTCTGCCTCACCCCCTCAACCTCATCTTCTCCATCTTGCCCGGTTCTCACCTCACTACCTGCTACAGATTCACCCATCCCCCAGGCAGCCACCACAGACAATGCAACCCCTCCCCCCCCCCCACCCATCATCACTGCAGATCAAGTCAGAGTAGAGCTGAGGAGGCTTCGCCCCAGCAAGGCAGCCGGGCCGGACAAGGTGTACCTGAGAATGCTCAAAGCCTGTGCTGTCCAGCTGGGGGAACCCCTCCAACACATCTTTAACTTGAGCTTGCACATGGGAAGGGTCCCTCTATTATGGAAGACATCATGCCTCATCCCAGTTCCCAAGAAGGCACACCCCAGTGAGCTTAATGACTTCAGACCAGTTGCCCTAACATCACACATCTCAAAGACTCTAGAGCGCCTGCTGCTAAAGATTCTGAGACCCCAGGTCTGCCACGCACTGGATCCCCTGCAGTTTGCTTACCAGGAGAAGGTGGGGGTGGACGATGCTGTCCTCTATCTGTCACACAGGGCTTACTCTCACTTGGACAAAGGGAGCGGTGCTGTGAGGATCATGTTTTTTGATTTCTCCAGCGCCTTCAACACTATCCAGCCCCTCCTACTGAGAGACAAGCTGACAGAGATGGGGGTAGACTCACACCTGGTGACCTGGGTCAAAGACTATCTCACGGGGAGGCCCCAGTATGTCAGGCTGACAGGCTGCTCCTCTGAGACTGTGATCAGCAGCACTGGTGCGCCACAGGGGACTGTGCTCTCTCCTGTCTTGTTCACCCTGTATACCTCTGACTTTAAGTACAATTCTGAGTCATGCCACATGCAGAAGTTCTCGGATGACACTGCAATTGTGGGGTATAGGGGGAGTACAGGAGCCTGATAGAGGACTTTGTAGGGTGGTGCGGGTCAAACCACCTACAGCTGAACACCTCCAAGACCAAAGAGATGGTGGTAGACTTTCGGAGGTCCAGGCCCCACATGCAACCAGTCTCCATCAAGGGAGTTGATGCGGAGGTGGTCAGCACCTATAAGTACCTGGGGCTGCAGCTGGACAATAAACTGGACTGGTCAGCTAACACCTACACGCTGGGGTCCTTCAACATCCATCTGCAGGAAACTGCTACTGATGTTTTACCAGTCTACCAGTCTCGTTGTTGCCAGTGTCCTCTTCTACGCTGTGGTGTGCTGGGGAGGCAGCATTAAGAAGAGGGACGCCACGCGGCTGGACAGGCTGGTGAGGAGAGCTGGCTCTGTGGTTGGCACAGAGCTGGATCACCTTATGTCAGTAGCTGAGAAAAGGACCCTCAGCAAACTGATGTCCATCATGGACAACGCACGTCATCCCCTACACAGCACGGTCATGAAGCAGAGGAGTGTGTTCAGTGGTAGACTACTATCTCAACAGTGCTCCACAGAGAGACTGAGGAAGTCGTTTGTTCCCCGGGCCATACGACTATTCAACTCTTCCCAGAGTGGACGGGGGAAGACTGACTTTTGGGCATGAGGCCTCCACTGTTACACACACCTGCTCTGTGACCCCAAAACACAACTACCTATATTTGCACTACTTACACTTATTGTATTCTGTATTTTATTGGTATTTATTACAATAGATATTAGTATAATTTTTGTTTTAATATAGTATATTTTCCACTTCTTGTTTATTGTAATTCATTGTAATTTATTTTGTAATATAATTCTAATTGTGTTCTAAAAGTCCCTTCGTTTTTAAAGTTTTTATAACTGAATAAGTGTTTGTTTGCTATTTGTATAAGCTGTTGGAAGACTAAATTTCCCTCGGGATTAATAAAGTATCTATCTATCTATCATCCAACCACCCACGGTGGAGTCAGCCATGCAAGGAGACAGCCAGCAGGTCAGGAGCAGTTAGCGTTAGGGTGTCTTGCTCAAGGACACCTCGAAAGTTTTTGCTAGGAGGAGCCGGGGGATCGAACCAGCAACCTTCCGGTTGTGAGGCGACCGCTCTACCTCTGCCGCCCCAACAAATGACGTTTAGCATACATTGCATTCGATTTGTTGACTTTAAATGAAATGTCAGATCAAATTCCGACCTTTATGGCTTCATGGTCGAAGTGTGCACAATGCTCAGGCTATATTAATCTAATAAACATATTGACGAAAGCAAGGTACAAACTGATTTCTTTCTTACTTCGCGACATTAGAAAGCAGGTAAGATGAGCGCAAATGAGTACAGTAAATATGTTGTCTCAAACTATAGCGGCATGCAGAATATAAAATATATATAGAATGATATGCCTAGTCTAGACCACTAACGCAACGTTATGAAAAGCTTATGAAGGTCTTCATTCATGGCTAGTCTGTTGCTTAAACATGCCTCGTAGCCGTATACTGGATTTGTTAATGGGTTAATTTATTAACCCATTTGTTAAGTATGAAACAAGATCGGGAGAAAAAAAAATATATTCAGAAGATTGCTGCCCCCCTGTGGCGGAAGAGAGCGTAGCAGCTAGAGCGTAGCAGCTAGAGCGTAGCAGCTAGAGCGTAGCAGCTAGAGCGTAGCAGCTAGAGCGTAGCAGCTAGAGCGTAGCAGCTCACGGCACGTTGGAAACAGATGTCAAGATAAATCAGATGCGGTCTTATAGAAGTTGAACCGTAAACCTGGATGTTTTGGGGAAACGTTTTGAATGTTTTTAGAAATTCGCCCGACCCTACATGCGACTTAATATGTCGATATAGTGACATACGTGTCTATATACAAGATACAACATGCTTTGATGGCCATTTGCAACAAGTACAATGGAATGCTTACGCCCCATTCCCTCCTGCAGTATGATTTTTTTAAAGCAATACTATACAGTACTACATACAATAAAAATGTACATGAAAAGAACAATAAAGTGACTGATGATTTGTACATTTGAATTGTGCAAAAAGCACTTAAAGTGCCAGAAGTCCAGTAGCATCGTGAATACAGTGCAGTACAGTGCAGTAGCTGTGATGAGTCCAGAAAGTCTGACAGTGTTATGTTAATGACAAAGTTACGATAGTGTAATGTTAATGACAAAGTTACGATAGTGTAATGTTAATGACAAAGTTACGATAGTGTAATGTTAATGACAAAGTTACGATAGTGTAATGTTAATGACAATGTTACGATAGTGTAATGTTAATGACAATGTTATGATAGTGTAATGTTAATGACAAAGTTACGATAGTGTAATGTTAATGACAAAGTTACGATAGTGTAATGTTAATGACAAAGTTACGATAGTGTAATGTTAATGACAAAGTTTCGATAGTGTAATGTTAATGACAATGTTATGATAGTGTAATGTTAATGACAAAGTTACGATAGTGTAATGTTAATGACAATGTTATGATAGTATGACAGCACTCCTAGCAGTTCAGCAGGCGCACTGTGCCTGTGGATAAAAACTATCCTTGAACCTGCTAGTCCTTAAGGTACGGATGCTGTGGAACCGGCGACCGGACGGTAATGAAAAGCGAGAGAGAGAGCGAGAGAGAGAGAGAGAGAGAGCGAGAGAGAGCGAGAGAGAGCGAGAGAGAGCGAGAGAGAGAGAGGTACGGATGCTGTGGAACCGGCGAGCGGGCAGTAGGGGGGAGAAGAGATGGAGCCCAGGGTGGATGCGGTCTACGTCTATGTTGACGTCTTTGACAGCCGATCCCTAATTGCCGTGTGACACAATGTACCTTGTCACTCTCCGGCCATCTTCTTGCTTCACTTTATGCTTTTCATTCTCAGTCTTACCCTGTCTTTATTCTCCCTGTCACCCTCCATCCATCCACCCATCCACCCATCCTCCCTCCCTCCCTCAGTTCCCTCTCTGAACCTAAACCATCCATTCATGGATTCGGTCGGCCATTTGTTTACGGCGGCAAGACGGTGGCGTGAAGGTTGGCTAATTGGTTGTAATCAGCGTGTGGCGGGAAGATAGAGGTGAGAGAGAGAGAGAGAGAGAGAGAGAGAGAGAGAGAGAGAGAGAGAGAGAGACAGAGAGACAGAGAGACAGAGACAGAGAGACAGACAGAGACAGAGACAGAGACAGAGAGAGAGAGAGAGAGAGAGAGAGGAAGATAGAGGGGAGAAGGGAGAAGGGGGAGAGGGAGAGAGGGAGAGAGAAAAGAGCTAAGGTCAGTTTCAGTGTCAGTGTAGACGAATAAACAACACGAGCCAAAGAGAGACTAAGGGAGACGAAGAGAAGGATCAATAGACCTAAAGATCCAGCCTTGTAGAGTTATGTCTAGAACCATATCCTAAACCTGTTCTGATTCATGAGCTTCAACACAGAGAGAGAGAGAGAGAGGAGAAGAGGAAGATAGAGGAGAGGAGAGAGAGAGAGAGAGAGAGAGGAAGATAGAAGAGAGAGAGGGCATGATATAGAGTGACAGAGATAAATAGAGAAGAGAGAAAAGTGAAAGTGTCCCAATGATAGAAAATACCACCTCTATTTATGTGAAAGGCTGGGGAGAGAGAGAGAGAGAGAGAGAGAGAGAGAGAGAGAGAGAGAGAGAGAGAGAGAGAGAGAGAGAGAGAGAGAGAGAGAGAGAGAGAGAGAGAGAGAGAGAGAGAGAGAGAGAGAGAGAGAGAGAGAGAGAGAGAGAGAGAGAGAGAGAGAGAGAGAGAGAGAGAGAGAGAGAGAGAGAGAGAGAGAGTAAGACTAATGCAATTCAGCCGAATGGAAAAGAGAAATTTCACAATGACAGCCACGGGCGTCAGAAACAAAGATTGAACCAGAGGCGGAAAGCAAGACCGAAGAGAGTGTGTATAAAAGTATTTGATCCAAGAAGAAGAAAAAGAAGAAAAACCAGACAGACGGCTCCAGAGTACAGAGGAAAATAGTCAAAGGGCATCATTTCAGAGACGGCAAATGAAGGGAACACGCGGGCGGCCTGATACAGAACGCCGTAACATATACATACAGACAGATCACATCTCTTCAGCCGCCACTCGCCATCTACCACTTTCTCTTTTATTCGCCTTCCGAGACAAGAAGGGCCGTTTTTGGGTTTTTGGTTGGACATGACAAGCCTGCGGTCGTTGCCAGGATGAGAGTGAAGTGAGGGAGACAGCGGGAGAGAGACAGGCAGAGAGGAAGGGACAGAGAGAGAGAGAGAGAGAGAGAGAGAGAGAGAGAGAGAGAGAGAGAGAGAGAGAGAGAGAGAGAGAGAGAGAGAGAGAGAGAGAGAGCGAGAGAGAGAGAGAGAGAGAGAGAGAGAGAAATGTGTCAGGGGAAGTGAAGAGGGGTAGAGAGAGATCAATGCAGAACATCAGCATTCACATCATCTTTGAGATTATTTGTGTCAATAAACGTCTACCCTTCACACGCGTACACACACATATAAACACACATATAAACACACACACACTTTAAGGTAACATATTTTTTAAACCCAATTACTGAGCGACAGCTCAGACCTCAAACCTCCTTTTAAAAGCTCATTACTGTTGTTTGTGTTCACACACACACACACACACACACACACACACACACACACACACACACACACACACACACACACACACACACACACACACACACACACACACACACACACACACACACACACACACACACACACACACACACACACACACCACACACACACCCACACACACACCTTCAATTAGTGTCAGTTTGGAAAATGCCACAAAAGGCTGCCGGCGACAAAGGGGAATAGACGTGTGTGTGTGTGCGTGGGTGTATGAATGTGTGCGTGGGTGGGTGTATGAATGTGTGTATGTATGTGCGTGTGTGTGTGTGTGTGTCTGTGTGCCCATGCCCAGGGTCTACACGTCTAACTAATGTTTGTGTGTGCTTTTGTTGATGTGTGTGGGTGGTTTCAAGTATATATGCGTGGGATTGTGCCTTTACATGAATGCTATGTGTGTACCCGTGTGTGTGTGTGTGTGTGTGTGTGTGTGTGTGTGTGTGCGCGCTCATTATTGGCCGGTGATGACAGGTCACCTGTAGGAGGACAGGGGGGACATGACAAGGTGGTGCTCCTCCATTGTCTTGCCTCGGCCTCCATCATCAGAGGCCGACTCACCTCACCTCACCCCACCCCACGGCGGTGTTAGCAACACCGTGTGCTTGGTGACCGATACACCCCTGGCTCCTGCCAACAGGGGCCCTGACCTTTAGCTCTTCAGGTGGGGGGGGGGGGGGGTAGGTGGGGGAGGGAGGAGGGGAGGAAGGGAGGGGAGGGGGGGGGGGAGGAGACCTTGTATATCCATGATTCAGTTTTTCTTTATAAATCAATGCTATTGGTCGCCCTTATGTCTTGTCTGTGGCTTTTGTACACATATTGAACCAATTATATGTATTAGAGAGGGGAGAGAGAGAGAGAGAGAGAGAGAGAGAGAGAGAGAGAGTTGTGGGAGATGTGTCGTGGGAAGTAATTAGTGGTTTTTTTTTATTAATCAATGCTATTGGTTGCCCTTTATGTCTGTTTTTATAAAAAAATTATTACAATATTGAACCAATGAAAAGTACTCAAACCCCGTAAGCCCATTGGATCCTCAAACTGTCAGCCAAACCTCCTTAGCCCCGCCCCCTCAGCCTCCATGCACGCCTGTAAGCAGGCAGTTGTGTCTGGTTCCCGGCGTCCATAAAGGCCAATGTTTCATGTTGTATTTGAGGCCTGAGACGTGGGAGCAGAGAAACGAGTGCAGGCAAACCAAGGCCGGCTGTGAGTGAGTGCTGTTCAGTGGAGAGCACTCCACACTTCATCGTTTAGAACATGAGAGTCTGGCCCAATGGGTTCCAGCGAGCGCACACAGCTAGGCTAACCGTCGTAAGATGATAACGTTATGCCATGCACTCACTCACTGTTAAAAAGCACATGGGGACTTCATTTTAGCTGGATTTTGGGGAACAAAAATGATAATATAACCACAGATGTGAGTATCTATACCATATATAAGCATATATACAGTATAAGTACACAGCAGCAACTTTGACGACGCAACGTTTATTTGAAATAGATCAGGTTTTTCTACTGAAAAGTAAAGTCTAGAAACTTCCAGGGCATCTTTATGAGTTTGTCCTTGCTTACAAATATTTGTATGCAAGAGGCAAATGGCTGTGTGTGTGTGTGTGTGTGTGTGTAGGTGTGTAGGTGTGTAGGTGTGTAGGTGTGTGTGTGTGTGTGTGTGTGTGGGTATGCGTGTGTGTGTGTGTGTGTGTGTGTGTGTGTGTGTGTGTGTGTGTGTGTGTGTGTGTAGGTATGTGTGTGTGTGTGTGTGTGTGTGCGTGTGTGTGCGAGCACCAGATAGGTGAATGATGGATCGCTCCACTCAAGGCCGCGTTAGTGCTGACATTCTGTCCTTGTTACTTTCTCTCCAGCTGTCATTTTGCTTCCTCCTCGTCCGGTACATGACCTCCCGCCATCATCGCCCACCTCCTCACCTCCTCACCTCCTCACCTCCTCACCGTCTCCTTTAGATTACTTCTTCGAGGGGACGCTTTTTCCTCCTGACCTCTTCCTCCTCCTCCTCCTCTAGATCTCCTCCTTTTTTTTTTTTCCTTTTCTCACACTATACAAACCCTCTCACTCTTTCCACACCTTCCTCCAGCCCCTTATCTCTTCATCCCTTTATCCCTTTTCTTACACCCCCCCCACACCGGCCTCTCTTTCCCTCGCTCAAGCTCTCTTTCCTCTCTCCATCTCCCTGTGTGAAGGGTAAATGGTTTACACTGCGTCTTTTACCCTGAGAGCGCTTGATAATGATTGCCTCACATTCACCCGCTCATACGCCGACGGCGGTGTCAGCCGTGCAAAGGAGACAGTTAGGGGACAGTCACCAGGGGCGGTTAGGGTTAGGGTGTCTTGCTCAAGGACACCACGACACTTGGCTAGAAGGAGGAGCCGGGGGATCGAACAAGCAACCCTCTTCCTCCCCCACCCTCATCCGTTCTTCCGTCTCTCTCTCTCTCGGGCTCTCTCTATCTCTCGCTCCCTCTCTCTCTCTCCCCCTCCCTCTCTCCCCCCCTCCCTCTCTCCCTCTTTCTCCGTCTCTCGCCCTTCACATGCCCACATCCCCATCAGGATGGGCCACTCGTCCCACACTCCACTCAGAGAACAGAGTTTCATCAATTAAGAGGATGAGAGGAAGATGAAGATGATGAGGAGTGATGGATAGATTGGGACAGAGAGAGAGTGAGATATACAGTATATATAAATATATATATGTATGTGTGTGTGTGCCCCCCCCCCCCCCTACATTAGAGAAATCAGCACTATATCTTCGTCAGGCCATCAGGCTGCTGAACAAGGGCGTATAACATATAACAATGTATATTTTATTACATTGATTTATATATATATATTGCTCTTTTCTGTGCTGATTTTTGCATTTTATAAATTGCATTTTTTATTTTTATTTTATATTCCTTATTCTATTTTTTATTCTATTTTTTATTCTATTTTTATCTATTTTTATCTATTTTTATTTTATCTTATTCTATAACTGCTGTCTGTCGTCGGGTATTGCACACAAGAATTTCACATCACTGCTTTATACTAAACTGTAAACTGTGAAGTGACAATAAACTTGACTTGACTTGACTTGACTTGATCTTCTAGAGAAAACACATGACGAGACAGTAGGCGGCATCAGCTCAGCTAATGGCTTCAGACTAGACGTAGGAAGCATAAGGAGCGAAAGTAACACAACAAGTGACTTATAATAATAATAATAGTCCACACTTAAGCACATATATTTGCATATTCGAGCGTGTGGAACAGAAGCCACAGTATTACAAAACCAAGGCGGTAGGAGGGAGACACATTGCAGACTATAAAACTGTGTTTGCGCTTACGTTACGATGCCCAAAATACAAAAATAAACTGCTTTCACACATTTTGCAGTCACGTAGTATTAGTTATTATTGTTATGTTGTTATGTTGTTGTGCCGTTTTAGCTGGGCATGCGTGCAGTCCGCAATCACACTAAAAATCCTCTCGGAAAACACTGTAGTTTCTATGCAGACGTTTCATCTCGTCACGAAACGATTCACGCCTTCTTCAAAACATGTCATGAATTCCTTTAAATGACATTACATTACAGTCGTTTAGCAGACGCGTTTCGTCCAAAGCGACTTACAATAGTGTGTTTCAACAAAAGGTAGGCAAGAGGACAACTCGTCACCAGAAGTCAAAAGTGCATTTCATCCCTAACTAGCCTCTAAGAACTGAACCAGTGCTCAGGTAGAAGTACAATGAGTTGTCAAACAATAGAAACAAAATCGAACTAACTAACAAGCACACAATCTACTTAGTAAGACGCTAGTACGCAAGTAAAAAGTTCTAAGAGGACACGCTAAGTGGAAGGATCAGGGTAGCGCTTCCTGAAAAGTG
>CM051014.1:8191411-8258911 GCA_027704905.1 Muraenolepis orangiensis | reverse complement strand
TGAAAATTGGGTTGCAAAAATGATCATTCCCGCTAATAACGACGTCACAGCCAAAGTCACGCGGCGTTCCGGTTGGCAAAAAGCGACGCGTGACCTGAAATTAACATGGGAATGAATGGGACCGGTCAGGAAAAGTAACCATTGTTTTAGGCATAATGCCGGCGTGATTTCCTGAGGATTCCAGAACGAAAACCAAAGCGAGAGGCCTGGATAAATGCGATTCATAGAAGGAACTGGGAGTCTTTGGGTCAGTCTCTGCGGTATACACTCACGATACAAGATTCCTATTGTCCATGTGCAACAAGTACAATTATATTTTTGCTCCCCATTCCCTTCTGCAGTATTATAAGTAGTAGTGTTTTTCTAAAACACTAAAGGTGTCACGGTTACGGTGGTTGACAGGGGGCGTGGCCAAGCCGCGTGCACTGGCGGCGCACACACACACACACACACACACCTTTCAGCAATTCCCGTGTCTAATCACTAATCACCTCACCTGGGGGTATATATACCATGGCGTCCTGTTACCCCTTTGTTAGGTCGTACGTCGTACTTTGTTCATGCTACGTTGTACTTTATGCTTGCTACGTTGTACTTTGGTACATTCTGGACGGAATCATTACGCCGATGTCCCGGAATCCAGATTCATTGCCTGTCCCGCGTCACTAGCCGGTCTATACCTGTCGTTACTTCGACCTCCCGGTATCCAGACCCCTTGCCTGTCCCCGATCACTGTTGTGTTTTGTTTGCTTTAAATAAAGCTTTACGTTATAGCTCCACTGTGTCTTGGTCTGCGTTCTGGGTCCCCCAACTATCCACTCGTGACAAAAGGCCTACTATAAAGATACTGTACACAATCAAAAATAACAATAAAGTGACTGATGGATGATGGGTGATATGTACATCTTCCTGTCAGGTCAGTATTTATTGGGTTGTAGAGCCGATGAATGGGAGTCGGAGGCAGCGTGTTTAGTATGGAACTCCACACTTTATTTTCCATTAGGTTTTACAAAGGGAAGCACATCTGCTACCCCGTCGCGGAGGCCGTGCCAGCACCACCGGCTGGTCCAAGTCCAGGTGAGCAGCCTTCACCCAGTCCACCGAGACGTGCTCGGCCTTGCCACCCAAGTCGACCACCCAGTGCTTGCCCCCATGTTCCAAGACCCGGAAAGGCCCCCGCCAGATGAACTTCGCGGCTACCATCCTCACCGAAGGCTTCCCGCTGGGGTGCGACAGGTTGTGCACTGCCTCGAACATGGAGCGCATCCAGCTGGTGGGAACGACCGGACGGAGACGTCACACAGGAGAGCAACGCCCGCGTAGCCGAAAACCACATCCTCCAGGCGCAGCCCCACGTCAGCCCCCTTCAGGGCCTGGACGCTGGGGTCCGTGACCTGGTCCGCTGCCATGCGGGTATAGTCGAGGCCCAACTGGACGGCCCCGATGACGACCCTGGAGAGGCAATCTGCGACCAGGTTTGACTTGCCAGCCACGTGCTGGATGTCCGTGGTAAACTCCGAGAGGTAGGAAATCTGTCGTTGCTGGCGAGCAGACCAAGGCTCCGCCACCGTGGACATGGCAAACGTGAGCGGCTTGTGGTCAACGAACGCCGTAAATTCACGGCCTTCCAGCAAGAATCGGAAGTGCCGCACGGCCAGCCAGAGTCCAAGGAGCTCCCGGTCAAAAGCGCTGTACCTGCGTTCCCTGGGCGTCAGCTGGCGGCTGAAAAAGGCAAGTGGTTGCCAGGCGCCCTCCACCCACTGCTCATGCACCGCACCGACGGCGTAGTCCGATGCGTCGGTGGTAATGGAGATGGGGGCCGTGGGTGACGGATACGCCAACAGGGCCGCCTGAGCCAGCGCGGTCTTGACCTCCTTAAAGGCAACCTCAGCCTCTGCCGATCTCCTGGATGGGGGCCTTACCTTTCAATGCCTCATACAGCGGCCGCATAATGTGGGCAGCCCGGGCAATGAAACGGTGGTAGAAGGTCACCATCCCTAGGAACCCACGGAGCGACCGGGCCGTTTGCGGGCGAGGAAACGCCGCGACAGCCTCAACCTTCGCCGGCAGGGGTGCTGCTCCGCCTTTGGTGACACGGTAAGTCAATGTCAAACACCCCGAACAGACACTTTGCCGGGTTGATTATCAACCCGTGTTGGCTGAGCCTCGTGAAAAGGGCCCGGAAACGGAAAGTCCCGCAGCACTGAATCCATCAGGCGCTTGAATTTTGAGCGGCGTTTTTGAGCCCAAAAGGCATCAAACAAGCGTTTGATTCTAACGTCCACCAGGAGCCCGTGAGCACATAAAAAAATCTGCCCCGAGGAGGGGAAAATAAATGTTCTGCTGTGACGAAATCCCAGTTGAACCGCTGCCCCCCCAACACATAAACATGAGAAGAACATAAACTCCTAACCGGCGAGGGAGCACTGAGCGTTGCAGCTAGCACATCTGCACCGGGCTGCTGGGTCGGCAGGAAGAAACGGTCAGCCTCCTCAGCCAGGGCGCGGGGTTCAGTAATGGTCGTGTTGGCCAGCGCCGTCTGAACCCGGGGCGGCAAGTGGCACAGGAATGTCTCCACAAACAAAATCTGGGGATCTTCCCCCCCCCAGTAGATTCAGCATCTTCTCCATGAGCTGGGACGGCTTGCTGTCCCCCAAACCCTGAATATCAAGAATCTGGCGTGCCCTCTCCTAAGCAGATCAACTAAATGTCTTAAGGAGAAGGGCTTTAATCGCCTCATATTTGCCGTGGCGTGGGGGATCTGCGATAAAACCGACCAACCTGGATGACATGGAGCTCCCCAGAGCCGCCACAACGTGAAAATACTTCAGGTCCTGCTACCTGCTACTGTCAAGCTAGCAAAACTACAACAACACGGTACGCTCTCTAACAGGTCCGTGGTGCAACACACACTATATACAACGGTGAACTATGTCCCATAATGTTCCACCACAGGGTAATGATTATGTTCAGTTTATAAACTTTTGATGACAGTTAGCTTTATTCAATGTTTTGGTACAAATTATCTCAGATATTGGAATTTAAACCGTTCGAAAACTCATAATAAAATGCATTTAGCATGAAATAACGGTTAAATAGTGGTTAAACGTGACTTACTAACGTTGTTCCTAACGTACTTAGGAACAACTGATAAGCTTCCACTGATTTGAAAGCCTTGAGAGACTCCTTCGTGTCGATCAGGTGTACATATCACCAAAGCTCAAACCTGGAGTCTGGAAGTGAAGCCGAACGTTTGTCATTCGTTAGTTTAGAAGAATATCTAGAACTAGCGACTTGATTGAGTTTTTTACGTATTCAGAGACTAGAAAATCACGTTAAGCAGTCGATCACGCCGTACGTTCTATGTAAAAGATGGCAATAACAAGGACCTTTTGCCAACCGTAAAACATGCATGAAAATGACATCATTGTTGGTAAACAAGAAACATCGCTAAAGTAAATAATTTGCGCAATTGCGATGTCTGTCAAAAATAATTGCAAAATGATTTATTTCAACCATAAGTGCACACGTACTGTACTGTATGTATGTGTGCACTTACCATAAGTGCATACATTCTAAACATGGAGTCAATGCCGTGCTTTACATGTTGTTTATGTACTGCACTGAATTGATGATGCTGCTGCTCTACTGTATATGCAAATGTATATACTGTATCACCCATCAGTCACTTTACTGTTCTTTGAATTGTGTATAGATAAGTACATTGGAATGCTTACTCCCCATTCCCTCCCACAGTATATACTTATACCATAACAATAATATATATACAACATGTGTTGAATGTACATGTTTTTTAAGACATTTTTACAAAAATATTTAATAGCATTGTAAAGTGCAGAAGTGCAACAGCATCATGAATACAGTGCAGTAACTGTGATGAGACCAGAAAGTCCAGCAAAGTATGTAAGTGTGATGTTAATGACAATGTTATGAAAGTGAAAGTGGCAGCACCCCTAGCAGTTCACGTATTGTTATAGAATAGTGTTGTATATAGTATAGCATATAGTAGGTAGTATATTGTTTTGTTTATAGTATATACAGTATAGTACATAGTAGGTAGCATATAGTATTGTTTATAGTATATAATTGCATAGTATAGTATTGCATAGTTTAGTATAGCATAGTATGGTAATGTTGTTGAAATTCATACGGCGGGAGGGAAAATCAAAGCTATTGACCACGATGGATGCTTCTTTTCTTACCTGAAGCTTGACCTTGAGCGTGTCGATACTCATGACTTTATTCTGGAAAAAAGAACAAAGAAAAAACATAATTTAAAAGATGGTTAACGGGAAAGATAAGACACATTCAAGAGAAATGCCTGAGTTACCTAACCCTCTACCGTGAACGATGAACAGACCGTGTAACGATCACCTTGCTGGAATACAGTCTCATGTAAGTCATTTACAATTACATCCCCGCACTCAAAAGTACTTAAAAGCTGATATTTTCTCGAGTCGATGATATAAGTCACTTGAATGTTATTGCTGCTCTTGAAAGTTTCAGGGGCTGTGCTCTCTATGTGGTGCCCGTGGTTTTCAAGCTATATTTTTTCCATTGTATTCTTACATAATAACAAAAACCCTTCAAAAAGGTCAGCTATTGTCGACCTGCACAGAGGGTTGAGCGTTCTCTCTTGTAAGCTTATGATGATGTCGTAAGCACACCATACAACACACACACATGCACTGAAACACAAATCAACACACAGTGATTATTTCAAAGCTGAGTTGCGAGTTGCATCACTTGTATGTGAAGCACTTCATAGGACGAGCGCAGCTGTTCCTATTCACACACACTCTCTCTCTCACTCAGACTCTCTCTCTCACTCACTCACACACACATACGTTCACACACACACACACACAAACAGACTATATCTGTAAGTGTAGTTTTCCATTAACTTTGCATGCGCAGTGTAGGGACTTGAGAGATTAGGAGGAAGCAAGTTCAGGCTCTTAACCTGCACTTTCCTTTCAAGGACCTCCAACTCTTTCAAATAATAAAGAGAGAGAGAGAGAGAGAGAGAGAGAGAGAGAGAGAGAGAGAGAGAGAGAGAGAGAGAGAGAGAGAGGAGAGAGAGAGAGAGAGAGAGAGAGAGAGAGAGAGAGAGAGAGAGAGAGAGAGAGAGAGAGAGAGAGAGAGAGAGAGAGAGAGAGAGAGAGAGAGAGAGAGAGAGAGGAGAGAGAGAGAGAGAGAGAGAGAGAGAGAGAGAGAGAGAGAGAGAGAGAGAGAGAGAGAGAGAGAGAGAGAGAGAGAGAGCGAGAGCGAGAGCGAGAGACGGACATTTAGTTTTATTTAGCTTTTTGTGCTTTGCCAATGATAATAATGTTCACATTCCATGCCAATAAAGCACTTTGCACTTTGAATCTCAGACAGATAAAAACAGAGAAAGAGAGAGGGACAGAGAAGGAAGAGAGAGAGAGATTGAGAGAAAGAGACACAGAGACCCAAGTAACTCAAGTAACAGTATGGCCCTCATACTGACACGACACACACTCTAGCCTTAACCCTAACCCCAGTTCTATACAAATATAGAAATAGGGTCGAAAAAAAAAAAATGTAAATGTACCAGGGAACAGCTGCGACGAACATACGGAGTAACCTGTGAGTCAAAAGCTAGCTCGGAGGCGGAGGACACGGTGGTCAAGAAAAAGTGAACGGGCTGTATCTCTCAACAGAAGAGTATCGCCGGCCCGCGGGCCGCGTCAGGCCTGCCAAGTCTTCCCATCCAGTCACAGTCTGCATTCCCGTCACCACGCTTCCACTGCTTTAGGAATCAGGCTAGTATTTAAGTATTTAAGCCCTGTTCACTCACTCGTTGCCAGATCGTTCTGGACTGATGCCAAACTCTCCAGCGATTTCTCCCGGATCGATTTCCCATCGCCGACCCCGCCTGCTTTGGACCCGCCCGTCTCGTCTGTTTCCCCCGACTCTGCCTGTCCCCCGATCTACCTGCCCTGGCTGGTTCCCGAGCCTCAGCCCGACCTCGACTACGCTTCTGTCTGCCTGCCATCTCCGGGTTTGTCTGTGTGGATATCGTACCCGCCATTCTGTTTTCGCCTGGTACCTGCGATCATTTTTAATAAAGAATCACCGACCGTTCCTGGTTTTCCGTGTGCGCTGCATTTGGGTTCTAACACGCTCCATGACACATCAGGCCCCCCCAGGCTTCCCATCCGGAATATTTATACATTTATAAAATATGACGAGAAAATGAAGTTTCAATCAGGTTGATTGAAGGAACCCCAGATACAATTGAGAATAAATCATTTCATTAGGAAGTTTGATGTGTTTGATGTGTGTCTAAAGACAAATCCATCTGTCAGTGTATATCTGTCAGTCTGTCATCGGTCAGTGCTGAACAAGGGTGTATAGCATATAACAATGTACATTTTATTACATTGATTTATATATATTGCTCTTTTACCGACATATTGCATTTAATATATTGTATTTTTATATATTTAACTTATACAGTTTTGTACTTTTTAAACTTCTTTTTATCCTATTCTGTTTTTTATAACTGCTGTCTGTCGTCGGGTATTGCACATAAGATGTTCACTCATTGCTTACACTTGTTGTATATGTATATGCTGTAAACTTGTGAAGTGACAATAAACTTGACTTGACTGACTTAATAATTAGCAAGTAATCTATATCACACAGATATATATATATATATATATATATATATATATATATATATATATATATATATATATACACAAACATTTATTTGTTTTGAAAGTCCGGCCCCCCAAAAGTGTCTGCTTAGAAAAAATGTGGCCCTTGGACAAATGCAGTTGATGACCCCTCAGAGGAGACGAAGAGCGAGAGAAAGAACAGAAAAGTGTACATTCTAGAGACGTCGTCGTTATGGAACCGCTACTAAATCGCTGGCTGGCGACTTGTCTGTCGGAATACACTTCAAGAAAGCCATTCGAAATTGACAGAAGACGAGGCAAAAAATATGTGGCTGAAAGGGGATTGACATGAAATCTATTTCAAACCCATGACTGGCTGCTGCCGGATTCCGATGCAGAACTCACAGAAAGCTTCGTCTTCGGCCTAATTGCGTCGATAGGCCGATCGCCGGAAGGCCAGAAGGTCGTGTGTGATTTTCTGCCGTCATCTCGAGCGTAGAGATTGAGTTTATGATTGCTTTTTCAGCGGTTGATGAAAACATGCTTTTTCTTTTTTTCTTCTTCCTTTGAGGCCTTGTTACCGGCCTCTCACACATTGAATGACCTCGGGTTGGGTTGCCAGGTCACAGGACGGAGAAGATGGAATACGGTAAGAAAGTTAAATGTGTGAGTGTTGGGAGTTCAGGAAGGTTGCCAGATGAGAAAAAGCTGGAAAATACGTAATAATAAAGATGAAAATAGACACTGGTTGCCAGTGTATGTCCCCGGCCCTGTTTCATTCTGTACATCCCCTCTTTGTCTCTCTACCTCTGCCCATCCCTCCCTGCCATAGTGGGGGGGGGGGGGTATAAAACAGTCCTGTGACTATCCTAAGGAAAATGGGAAATATTCTCAATTTCTGCTTCAACTAATGTACACCTTGTAAGTCGCTTTGGATAAAAGCGTCTGCCAAATGCCCTAAATGTAAATGTAAATGTAAATGTACCTTTGTTCAAAATTGGCCATCGTCAAGTGAAAACGACCTCCCGTTAATGATTTAGTTTGCCGATTATTAAGTCATTTAGATAATTCACTTGTTTAAGAAGTTCAGGAGTTTGTTGAAGTTCAGGAGTTTGTTGAAGTTCAGGAGTTTGTTGAAGTTCAGGAGTTTGTTGAAGTTCAGGAGTTTGTTGTAGTTCAGGAGTTTGTTGAAGTTCAGGAGTTTGTTGTAGTTCAGGAGTTTGTTGTAGTTCAGGAGTTTGTACCCGCCCCGCCCAGTGAACCAACAATCACGCCGTCTAAAGGAGTAAACGGCTATTCCTCTCATGTAAGTTGACGCAGATTAAGCTTATAGGTTCGGGGGAAATTGCCATGCTAGAACACCGTTATTAAGGCTAGGGTTGAGTACGGTTAAATTAAGTTAAGGGTAAAAAGATTTACGTTCAAGGCTCAGGTTAATTAAAGGTCTGTTTTGTTGATTTACTCCCCATCATTTATTCATGTTAACTACACACCGTGGTTGAGGAATCGTAGAATCACTGAAGAGCTTCCACATCAGACAGATTAAATCCGCTATGTTAATACATCTCTGTAATATAATCTAATATCTTATATTAAGCTTTGTTCTTCCTCACAGAAGTGGTGCCCCATTCCAGAATATTAAAATAATCAAAGCTGCGCTCAGATCAGTTTAGCCACCTCATCACGCTCCACCAGAGAGAGGGGGGATGTAGCAGAGAGGCTAGAGGCTGAGGTTCCATCCGATACAAACATCAGTAAACACATCCACGTATACAATCTTAAACTCCACACACACACACACACACACACACACACACACACACACACACACACACACACACACACACACACACACACACACACACACACACACACACACACACACACACACACACACACACACACACACACACACACACACACACACACACACACACACACACACACACACACACACACACACACGATTCGGGTCTTTAGAATGGTCCTTGAGAATCGAGGAGGCCCATTCCATTTCCATAATAAACCGTTCCTCATTCCCGATGCATTCCATCCACATTGCATGCTGGGATGTTTCTCGCTCTCCAAATGGACACATAATATGAGCACTCTGCCGCACCACCGCACCTCGCCTTGCCAGGGATTTGGTGCCCGTGGGACATTACTAAACACACCCAGGGATACACACCAGGAATACAGAGTTTAATGCACTAGTCCTGTGGTTTGGGCGCTCGACTCCCTACTGAAAAGGTTCTAGGGTTGGTTTTTCGAACCACAGGCTCTACCGTATGCCTGCCTGTAGGCACCCGGTACCAGTAGCTCAGTGGGTAAGGACTTGGCTTGGGAGCCGCAAGGTCGCCGGTTCAAGTCCCCGCCTCGAGCAAGGCACCCCCTACGCTTCCCCCCCGGGCGCTTATAAATAGCTGCCGACTGCTCCTAAAATACTAGGATGGGTAAAATACAGAGTGTAAATTTGCCCCGCTGTGGGACTAATAAAGGACTATAAAAATAAGGTTAAGTCATGAGGTAAGTCTCTTTGGAAAATCTGTCTGCTTAATGTGTGGACAAAGCAACCCCCCCCCACAAATACATAAATACATGTTTAAATAGAAGAAGCCGGAACAGGTCCGGCCGGGGGAGCAGATTGCTGGTGGTTTCTCCTGCTGACCGCCTCCACCACTGCGGGGGTCTTCAACCATAAAATTAGTTTGCAAATTGATTCTCGCGAGGGGCCAATGGCAGGCGCCAAATATCCTCCGACAGGCCTGGTTTAGCACCAATACACATACGAACAGAGACGGGTACCCTGAACTTTCCAACGTTGACTCCAAAGAGTCCGTAGTCACTCTGGACACATGGGGACAATCATTTTACTGACTGTGGCTACTGTCAATTGCTGTCTACCTACTACCATTAAAGAGGAGAAAAGTTACCGTTATTCTGTACTGTGACAGGGCTCATTTAGGGCTTTGGAAATTTGGTACCTGATCATTTTCAAGTTAAAAATATGTTTAATCCCAGAGGGGTGGAGGGGGGGGGGGAATTGTTTCTGTGGTAGAAACACTGACACACACACACACACAACAGTACACACCCAACAAACACAGCTAACGAGACAGCCAAGAAGGAGGAGGGGTGCCCTCCACAGAGAGACATCACCACATCATTATAAACCACAACATAACTGAAGAGTCAGCGCTTTGGCAAGTTTAGCAATTGCCTGGCTAAAGGGACAAAGGTGTTCCTACTACTAGTCCTATTTTTCTCCCTCGCCGCCCACGGCTACCACATTAAATGGTCCCTGAAGTGCAGTGCAGGGGGGTAGCCAGCTTGGGCGGAGGACATGCTGGTCAAGTCAACATTGGTGGGAATAACCGACAGAGCCAGGCCCCATCGCTCTACAGTGGTCAAAGATATACTATATAGGTCAGTGGACACATGCCACATGTTGAAGGCCTCCCGACATCATGGTGGCGGTGCACTACAAATTATCTTTACTGGCTACTTTCACGACGCTAGCTAGTCTGTTCCGATTCTTACAAAGACTCACGTGTCCAAAACTGGGCCACCATACAAAAAGGTCATCACAGATTCAACGAGAGGGCCCCTTGGTAGAGTGCATACCTCCGCCACACCAAAAAGCCACCTGGATCCGGATTTGGATCTGGATCTGCGCCAAAACCGAATCAACTTGGCCCTTTACGTAAATCGAACCACCAAGATTTGTCCAATTCCATACATAACTTTTAGAGTTATCTTGCTAACAGACAGACAGACAGACATTGAATCCTGTCACCTTTCGGCTGCACCTTCATCAGTATTGGCTTTGAAAATTAGCTTTTAAAGCCCAAACTATCACCAGAATAGCTTTGTCTGAAGACTTTTAGGTTTAACAAATGTAATCAAATACTAGAGTCTCCCTTAAGACTCTGTTTGAACTAGAGATCTGTTCATCGCCGGTAGCTAACCGCCTGGAAGCAGCTGCCATCAGCGCTCTGTGTCACTCCTCGGCATCTACTTGGTTCAAAGCGGCATACAAAGGAGTCCTCGACTAAATCATACTCTTTTTTCCTTTACTCTCCTTATCCGCCATATCATATCCAGTTTCGTCCAAAGCCATACCTTTCTGAAAAACCCTGTTTAGTGCTTGCTTTTTAATTCTACTTTATCCTAATTCCAGTAAATTGAGGCCCTCATCATGCAAAGGCACAGGCTGTCCGGAGCCCAGTGTCTTTTCGTGAAAATCAACATCTAGCATTCAAAACCGCAAAATGGTAACCCATAAGTCAAAATAATTGTCAGTACTTCAAAGTCCTCCTAAAAGCAAGACACATACACACACACACACACACACACACACACACACACACACAGGCCTAAAAACACACAGATAATCCTCCTTCAATGCAATGAGAACGCCGGGTCTCTGCATTCAGGGATCACTCCCAGAGGTAGGGGAGGTATGGGACAACTTTCCACGGCACTCAATTTGAGTTTTGAATGGTAATCGAGCCGACTCGCCGTGCCGCCAGACCCAAACTCTCTCTCTCTCTCTCTCTGATCTCTCTCTCTCTCTCTCTGATCTCTTCTTTCTCGCCCTCTGTCACAGTCTGGTCATCCATCTGTCTGTTTGCTCTGCTCCGTCTGTCTTCAAATAGTTACGTTAGTCTCTCTTTTCACTTTCCCTGTCGTCGGCTTTGTGAGGACATCTGTTTTGGTCATCCCATGTGTTGCCTCTCTCTCTCTCTCTCTCTCTCTCTCTCTCTCTCTCTCTCTCTCTCTCGCTCTCTCTCTCTCGTTTTGTTCGTCTCTGATTGTTGTGCTGTTGGCTAACTGTCTTGCCTCTCTTTATTCCGTTGAACACCTACACCTGCCAGCTCCAGTTAATCCTGTTACATTGTTCAGACATTCAGAAGCAAGCGGATGCTTCTTGAGATTCAGTCTCAGTGTCTCAGTGAATTCATGTCATTTTAACGAGCAGCGATGGGAGTTAGGGAGTCTTCCTCCAAGGATGCCGATAGGGCAGCCATGGGGAACAAAACCCAGCAGGCTATCTTTCGGATGAGCGTTGAACACACTAGCAAACATAGTTTGGCTTTTATAATCAAGGCTGTGGGGACAATACTGTATAGTGACTACACTATGAGGGCTAATAGAGTGCATACACACCCATCCACCCACACACCCACCCCCCCACACACACACACACACACAAACACACACACACACACACACACCCACACACACGCACAACAGGCAGAGAAAAAAGGCCCTTTTGACAACAATTACGTAAACCCATGCAACTCATATATGCATTCAATAAAATAAGTAGCTTGAAGCACATACTAAGTAAAGACCTCAATAAACAAACACCCACCCAGACACTCCAGACACACACCTTCACAGACACACACACACACACACACACACACACTCACCCACACATACACTACACACTGGCGCTGATACTGACACACACATCATACACCCACATCACACACATTCACACAACACAGACACAAACACAAATACACACACACACACACACACACACACACACACACAACCACACACCCCTGCTGAGAGCCATTATGAGCATCTATTAATATTCGGCAATTGGAAGCAGCTCTAAGCCATCTGTCAATCAGGGACCAGTCCAGACCGGCCCTCTTTATAAATATGTATTAAGTGCCTGGGGAGGAAAAATCCCACCTTCAATTTGCCAGAACTTTCCGCAAACTCTCTCTCTCTCGCTCTCTCCCTCTCCCTCTCTCTCTCCCCCTCTCTCTCCCTCTCCCTCTCTGGTGGTGACATATTGATTGACCCGAATGGCCTTGGCCACCAGCCCCTCCTGCTCCTCCTGCTCCCCTTGCTCCTCCATAATGACATTAAGCTCCTTCAGGAGTACTTTAAAGTGGGCCCCTCTGATGACTTTGCATGAATGTGACATCTCCCTCCAGATTTAAGACCCCCCTTTCACGCCTCAAGAGTGAAAGTTTACGGCTCCTCATAAAGAGAGCCACGAGCCGGTCGATGCGAGTGTGCTGAGAACGACGGGTGGAACCACGCGCTTCAGTCCCATATCTGGACGTGATATCAGTGTTCACCCATGTGGATGATTGAGGTTCTATCTTTTCTTCCACGGGGTGGAACGTGTCTCTATTCGGGGTGCATGTTGCACATCATTCATCCACTGGAAGGAAGCCAAGATTCCAATTCCAATTCCAATCTATCCTATCATACATTTTCGTGGCGTGAGGATTTCTTGTATGTCAGATAGTTAAATAGTAATAGTAGTGCAAGCCTACAGTACACTACGATAAAATACATACAAACGTGGATGTGTTGCGTTGTGGCACTTGTTTGATTTATAAATCAAATTGATATAAAAATGCATCCACCAAAAGCAATGTGGTGGATGCATTTATCAGAGGCATGTTTACAATGTGTCTGTGAGTGCGTGCGTTCGTATTATTCCCATTAAAAGGGGAACTTCGCCTACTCTGTCAAATTACCGAGTTGATTTACGATTTTTTTTCCATCTGCGGCACAGAGAGCATCATCCACAACCGCAGGCGTTCGTCGCACAATAGGCCCAACGCGGATGGATCGAGTGATAATACAAATATTCCTTTCATACAAATATTTCAATTCATAGAATATTGAATCTAAATCAAAATCACAATCTAAAACTGGAGGATTGAATCCTCTTTATTGGTCACACACACACACGTTCTCACACACACACACACACACACACACACACACACACACACACACACACACACACACACACACACACACACACACACACACACACACACACACACACACACACACACACACACACACACACACACACACACACACACACACACACACACACACACACACACACAGTGTGTGTGTGTGACATGTGTTACTCTGTATTTAACCCATCCTAGTATATAGAATGCACTACCCAAAACAAAACATCTGTATCGTCCAATTTTATTTTTATAATAAAATCGGATAATATTAATACAAATCATCTTATTTAAAAAAGCTTGGCTTTGTGGCTACCCCACCTGTAACCATGGCAACCTTAACAAACACAGCTGTCAAAGCTTACTCGTTATATGGAAAATTAACGACTGGGACGGACACACACACACACACACCGACGGCTGACTTAACGCTTCTTTCAATCTATTTGGAGAATACAACACATTTGAAAAGGAGGACGCAGCAGAGTAAACATAGACCGAGAAGAAAGAAATCAAGAGAAGTACAGAACCGAAGAGCTTCAAATAATTTAAGAGGAGAAGGATGAGATTAATACAAAGTTAATATACATCATACCCCCTTGAACATACTCCGTAACACCTCTCTCTCTCTCTCTCTCTCTCTCTCTCTCTCTCTCTCTCTCTCTCTCTCCTCTCTCTCTCTCTCTCTCTCTCTCTCTCTCTCTCTCTCTCTCTCTCTCTCTCTCTCTCTCTCTCTCTCTCTCTCTCTCTCTCTCTCTCTCTCTCTCTCTCCTCTCTCTCTCTCTCTCTCTCTCTCTCTCTCTCTCTCTCTCTCTCTCTCTCTCTCTCTCTCTCTATGTATACAATTATCGAGCCCGGCTGCAATGAAGAAGGGTCGAAGAGAAAGAGAGAGAGAGAGAGAGAGTCTATGGAAAACTAGAGGATACCAATGACACTGTGGAGTGTGTGTGGTTGGTGGCTGGTTGAAGCAGCCTCACCTGGTCTGAGTCAGTCTGATTGGGCTCTGGGGCTGCTGGGTGAGGCTACACACCTGTGGATCCTTGATAATCAAAGCCCACAGGTTAAAACACCCACCACCCACCCACCCCCACACCCACATCAGGAGGAGCGCTAGCACGTACCAGCTGCTCTGCTTGCAGACACTACAAACTTTACAATAAGCCAGTTTACGCCTCATCTGGTTCAGCGAGGTGGTCCCTGTTCAGCTGCCAGATGTGGCCCTGCTCCCTGCCACATGCCACTAAAGTGGATTCTTGGGTATCTCCCCGACGACAAGGACACAGGATGAGGAATGAACCGGGACATTGTATGTACACACTCTGCAGAATGACCCATTTCGTTTTGTCAGACTGAACTCGAAAAGCATTGTATTTTTTTTGTTTATGTTGTGTTGTGTTTGTCTCATTCGATATCTCTTTGTAGTTATGTAGCAGATGTCTTTATCTAAAGCAATCTACCGTGAATTTAGATACAGGTCAGGGGTTAGAACCTCTTGCTCAGGGATGCACACAGATAGACTGGGGACACCGGGGATTGAACCCGGGACCTTTTGGCTTCTTGGGAGTCTTCAAGACGCTATATGACCCGCTGGATTCCCTTCTGTATGGTCCAAGTGAGAGAGACATGAGGGGCATGAGGGGAGATTGAGATTGATATGAAGAATATTGAATCTTGGTCCAGGTTTTACACTGTAACTAAAGTTTACGATACATTTACATTTTCTTTAAATCTCTTTTTATTTCTTATTACTGTCCTGTAATATATATTCTCCTTTACCATCTGGTAGTACATCTTATCCTAATCTTATACCCTAGCACGTCCAGAATGTATTGGTATGTACGACATGAAACATGGACATGAACTGGTTTTCCGAGACTCAAGTTGGCTTACAAAGTGATTTATAGTCGGCATTAGCAGAAAGAAAAATCACCTCCAAGCAATATTTGCATCTGAGTATGATACGTACATATTTTGTGTAGATTGGCTGACAGCTTAATTCTCTTCCCGTGCAATTTCTGCACGCACTTGTACACACGTGCGCGCACACACCCCCATACACACGCGGCCAAACACACACACACACACACACGTACACACACATACACATACACACACACACACACACCTTACACAGAAGATTAAGTGAGGCATTAGCCATGCATATTTAAATAAGGCTGACTAATAACTGCAAGCATGGAGAGAGATAATTAGTGTTCATCAGCACAACAAACTCGACAGCTCATTTTAGTTTGTGACGGTTCACAGAGGAGATGTGAAGGTGAAGCTACGCGAGAACATCAATAAACCTGAAGAATTGCCCGCCAGCCATTGCTGGGAGTCGACTCCGGGCTGATATTGAGAAAGAAAAGAAACTTTCACCTGTGCTGACGAAGTGCTGGTTTCAGTGGGAACAAACATTCAACTTTTCCCGCAGGTAAACTCTCTCTCTCTCTCTCTCTCTCTCTCTCTCTCTCTCTCTCTCTCTCTCTCTCTCTCTCTCTCTCTCTCTCTCTCTCTCTCTCTCTCTCTCCTCTCTCTCTCTCTCTCTCTCTCTCTCTCTCTCTCTCTCTCTCTCTCTCTCTCTCTCTCTCTCTCTCTCTCTCTCTCTCTCTCTCTCTCTCTCTCCCTCCATCTCCAGCTCCCCCCCTCTCTCTCTCCCTATCTCCATCTCTGTCAGGTACGCAGTATTAAAACTGGGTCAGCCATATTGACATCCATCCTCAGCATAAAAAAACAGAACCTCCTGTTCTCCTCCTCCTCCTCCTCCTCCTCCTAATCCTGCTCTATGGGTCTCCTCCTCACGGCTCATTATCCGTCTGCTTTGTAGAGCTCTTTCCTGTCAAAGTCAACCAAACAGACATGTTCTTTAATAGATGTTATTTTAGTTTGTTATGCAGTTCTGTATTGGGATGTAGTCGAGGGCTGAGTTCACTTTTCACCAAGCTACAGTTAAACCGAATGCAGTTTGAATCTTTGAATCCCTGTGTAGGGAGGTACAAGACAAGATGGTATTTAGAGAATTTTGTATATAATCATTGGGGGTTCTCACTTGTCCAGGACCACACACACACACACACACACAGGTGTGACTCAGGCCAGGTGAGGCTGCTTTAAGCAGACACCAACCACACACACACTCAACTGCGCCATCGGCAACAGTTTTCCATAGTCTCCTTGGAAAGGTGAGTGAGTGAGTGAGTGAGTGAGTGAGTGAGTGAGTGAGTGAGTGAGTGAGTGAGTGAGTGAGTGAGTGAGTGAGTGAGTGAGTGAGTGAGTGAGTGAGTGAGTGAGTGAGTGAGTGAGTGAGTGAGTGAGTGAGTGAGTGAGTGAGTGAGTGAGCGAGCGAGCGTGCGTGCGTGCGTGCGTGCGTGCGTGCGACAGACTTTCGATAGAGAGACCATCCGTGTCCGTTCTTGCTAATCTTGCTTGTGGGTATTGAAAACTCCGGATTACTACGGCTGTGGGGGAACAAGCTACCTGGGGCAGCGATAAGAACCAGACGTTTTCCTCTTTAAAAAACAAAAACAAAACAAAAAAAAAAGGACCAGTCAAAATGTCAAGAAAGTAATCTTTGGTGAGACACGGAAAACAATGATGGGAAAGTGGGATATGGAGCACTAGTGCATGGAAGGCAGGGATTTTAACCATCAAATATGGACAGGTAAAAAGTGATCGCGCCTCATATGAACCAACCACCTTGTCTGACCTGCCAACACACACATGGACTTGTACGGACAAACATGCAGAAATAGACTGTCACTCTTGACTCTCTCTCTCTCTCTCTCTCTCTCTCTCTCTCTCTCTCTCTCTCTCTCTCTCTCTCTCTCTCTCTCTCTCTCTCTCTCTCTCTCTCTCTCTCTCTCTCTCTCTCTCTCTCTCTCTCTCTCTCTCTCTCTCTCTCTCTCTCTCTCTCTCTCTCTCTCTCTCTCTCTCTCTCTCTCTCTCTCTCTCTCTCTACTTATGTCTTTCTCGGTCTCTCTCCCTCAGCACATGATGTCAGCCACAGCAGCTCAGACACAGAGCATCCACAGACCATGCATCGGCTAATGAGATGGGCTAATCCTGCCTTTGTTTCCCCCTGTACAAATCCTCTCTCTCCCTCTAGTCTCCCTCTCTCTCCCTCTCAACACTGTACTGTCTTGGTGGACCCCTATGGCCTCCGTGGATTTTTCCTTTTTTTTTTTACCCTCTTCAAATGCATCCCTCCTTCTCCCATTGTCTCTCCTAAGCTCCACTTTCTGTCGTTCCGCACACTTGACTTGCCCTCTGTGATTTCCGCATTGCCCCAGCTGTCCATCATAGCTGAGAAACCTTGCCCTTGCTTTGGTCTTTGGCACTTGAAACGCACACAGGGTGGGGGGGGGGGAAGCCGGCCCTCTGGCCGGCTTCACTGCATGCAGTCGTCTCTCTCTATCTCTCTCTATCTCTCTCTCTCTATCTCTCTCTCTATCTCTCTCTCTGGTCAGTTTGTTCTTCCAATGCAGGGTAAGTACTTTGTATCTGCGACTCAGTAGTCTCACTTAAAAGTAAAGTCTTCTTCAGCTTTATCTCTTTTCTAAGTACAACCCTCTTCTCATCGCCTCTCTCACGTATTCAACCTCATAAAGTTTACTTCTAAAAAACGATCTGAAATATGGACTGGTCTTCTGTATATGGACTGGTCTTCTGCATATTGTTTCACTTAGAGTTTTTCTCTCTCCCTCTCTCTCTCTCTTTCTCCAGTCTGTCTGTCTCTCCTTATTTCTCTGTCTGTCTCTCTCCCTCATCCTCTCTCTGTCTCTCTGTCTCTCTGTCTGTCTGACTCTAAGTAAGAGCTATCTCTCTATCTCTTCCCCTCTTGTCGCCGTGCTGTGTTGCAGCATCAATCCTGAATCCTCCACCAAATTCTGGAGTGGAGACTGAGTGTGGCAAGGCCTGGCATGCCCACTTAAATCACAATCTGGTCTTAACAATGATAAATCCCTTAAGTCAAACACTAGTTGAAATGTACGCAGATATCGACGCTGAAGTCCAGTTTGGAAAGGGGAACGTTTGCTTTTCAACCTTATGTCTGTCTATCCGCGTTAGGGAATATAGTGGGGAAAACAACCTTATCTCTATCTATCTTTAAGGGATATAGTGTTAAAACACAACCTTATCTCCATCTACCTATTCGGGATTTAGTGTGTAAAAACAACCTTATCTTTATCTATCTATTAAGGATATAGTGTGAAAAAACAACCTTATCTCTATCTACCTATTCGGGATTTAGTGTGTAAAAACAACCTTATCTCTATCTATCTATTATGGATACAGTGTGAAAAATAACCTTATCTCTATCTATCAATTTGAGATAGATAAAGATAAGGTTGTTTTTAACACTATCTAGTTGGGATAAAGTGTTAAAAACAACCGTATCTCTATCCATCTATTAGGGATATAGTGTTAAAACAACATCATCTCTATCGATCTATTAGAGATATAGTGTTAAAACAACCTTATCTCTATCTATCTATAAGGTATATTGTTTTAAAAACAACCTTAATATTTATCTATCTATTAGGGATATAGTGTTAAAAACAACCTTCTCTATCGATCTATTAGCAATATAGTGTTAAAAACAACCTTATCTCTATCTATCTATTAGAGATATACTGTTAAAAACAACCTTATCTCTATATATCTATTTGGGATATAGTGTGAAGAACAACCTTATTGCTATCTATCAATTAGGGATAGTGTTAAAAACAACCTTATCTCTATATATAGTGTTAAAAACAACCTTATCTCTATCTCTATATATAGAGTTAAAAACAACCTTATCTCTATATATAGAGTGTTGAATACAACCTTATCTCTATCTCTATATATAGAGTGTTAAATACAACCTTATCTCTATCTCTATATATAGTGTTAAATACAACCTTATCTCTATCTGTATATATAGTGTTGAATACAACCTTATCTCTATATTATAGAGTGTTGAAAACAATCGTATCTCTATCTCTCTACATAGTGTTAAACAACCTTATCTCTATATATAGAGTGTTAAAAACAACCTTATCTCGATCTCTATATATCGTGTTAAAAACAACCTCATCGCTATCTCTATATTAAAACAACCTTATCTCTATCTCTATACATAGTGTTAAAAACCACCTTCTCTATCTATCTATTAGGGATATAGTGTTAAAAACAAAATTCTGGGCGCTGGCATCATTGAAATAAAAATATGATTCTCTTTAATATATAAAGTATACTGTATATATATATATATATGCCTTTAGAGACAGGATAGTGATATTACATGCTTAGCCCACTAGCAGTTGGGGGGGGAAGTGTAGTTAGTGATGGAGTGTCTGTTTGTGCAGCAGACGTTTTGTTTGTACAGAATTCTTCAAAATGGATGCTTCTGCTGTGCGCTTTCATTTAGCTGACAAAGCGCATAACCGTACGTGTTTCAGGGCTCCGAACGTATAAACACCATCCATCCTCGCCCTATCTACCCAACCATATCCATCCCTATGTTCCTCTCTCTGCCCATCTCTCTCTCTCTCTCTCTCTCTCTCCCCACCCCCCTCTCTCCCTCTCAGCTGCCATAGAAACATTAAAAAAAGTAAATCACATGTTTATGCCAAAATACATCAGCGCACACACACACATAATAATAATGTGAGATTCAGTATATGTCCTACTCAGTCATCTTTATGGGTATAATCGTACAGCTCATCCTGCAGATCACATAAAAAACATTGTAATTCACATACAATACAGGAGCACTTAATATATATATATATATATATATATGCATGCTGTATATGCACTTAATATATACAGCTTGCATGTAAACATACACACACATTACAGTAATTTAGCAGACTCTTTTGTCAAAAGCAACTTAACAATAGTGCATTCAAGACAGACAGACAGACAGACAGACATACACACACACACAGCAAGAGGCCACTGACCCCCCCCTCCCCCGCCCTGCTCCTTAATGACTTGTATCTGAACTCACTGTTGGTCTCTTTGGATACACGCCGTGTGCTTAACGACTATGAACACTACATAATAGTCTCTCTACCACCGGGTACAAAAAAGGCACGACAACACTTCCCCAAGACACAACACGACCCTCCATCTTTTGAGTGTCGCCACCCCTCCTCCACCCCTCGAAGACCTGCACGCCCCCCAGCCGCGCGCAGGTGTCAGTCTCCCCGGGAGGGTGGGGGGGGGAGAGCTGCACACCTGCCCTGCCTGTGGTTGTCGTGACACCGGAGGGGATGTCTGCCCTAACGACCCCTTTCGACTCACCCTCTCTCTCTCTCTCTCTCTCTCTCTCTCTCTCTCTCTCTCTCTCTCTCTCTCTCTCTCTCTCTCTCTCTCTCTCTCTCTCTCTCTCTCTCTCTCTCTCTCTCTCTCTCTCTCTCTCTCTCTCTCTCTCTCTCTCTCTCTCTCTCTCTCTCTCTCTCTCTCTCTCTCTCTCTCTCTCTCTCTCTCTCTCTCTCTCTCTCTCTCTCTCTCTCTCTCTCTCTCTCTCTCTCTGATTCTGAACGAATAGTCAATGACTCGTTGGCTTTCGTTTTTCACGCCATCGCAGATACTGATATAACATGTATTCGGTATGTAACATGTTGCTTTATTATGCAAATGTTATCTTACATCATGCATTTTTTGTACCAAGATTCAAGATTACTTTATTTTGCCACGTGAAACAAGTACAATGGAACGCTTACTCCCTATTCACCCCCGCAGTATGAATTTCAACAAACAATACTATACTAAACTACTATACAAAACTAAACTATAAACAACACTAGATACTACCTACATTATATTATATGCTATAAACAGTACTATACCATAACATACTATAGCACATATTACTAAACAATTATATATATATATATATATATATATATATATATAAATACATCTAAAACAATTAACAATACATGAGTTAGTTATGAGTTCATGAAGAACAACCATGTCCATTTCATACCAGGTACTATAGAGGTGTTTAGAGATGGACAGAACAACTGAGCTCTATCCACTGTGTGCCAGGAGAGAGAAGAGTTGAGTTCTGAAATGCTCTGGGAACCATAACTCGTGTTCTGGGTACTGAAGGGATGACGGCTGCCAGGGACTTCCATCGCTCGCGATAAAACAAAACAAACAAACAAACAAAACCTTGACTTACTCGTCTTTCACCACGACGTTAGCTCGGCTCTCACGTACGGATACATGATCTAATGCTGCACATAAAGCACAACACACACACACACACACACACCATAAAACAAAGGCCCGAAATCCTAAAAACCTCAATAAAAGCAACCAAACATAAAATTAATCAGAACTTGTGTCCAAATGTTAACCAACCGTGTGTAATCAATTCCCACATTCCCCCTTATTCACTAAAGTGACAAAATTAGATTTTCATATTTTTCCTTGTGTACACCACATTTTATAGCACGCAGACCACAAACCCGGCAAAAAAAAAGAAGAAAACCGAATTATAAATTCATGGCTAAATCTCCCGAGAGCTGTTTGTATTCCGAGTGGAGGTCGCCGTCGTTGACAGCAGATAATACCGCTCGCCAGCGACCGGCTGCTGCTAACGGCTCCACTGAAAGACAGAGAAGAGTTACGCAACACTCCTTTCATTAATCACAGGAGAGAGAGAGAGAGAGAGAGAGAGAGAGAGAGAGAGAGAGAGAGAGAGAGAGAGAGAGAGAGAGAGAGAGAGAGAGAGAGAGAGAGAGAGAGAGAGAGAGAGAGAGAGAGGAGAGAGAGAGAGAGAGAGAGAGAGAGAGAGAGAGAGAGAGAGAGAGAGAGAGAGAGAGAGAGAGAGAGAGAGAGAGAGAGAGAGAGAGAGAGAGAGAGAGAGAGAGAGAGGAGAGAGAGAGAGAGAGAGAGAGAGAGAGAGAGAGAGAGAGAGAGAGAGAGAGAGAGAGAGAGAGAGAGAGAGAGAGAGAGAGAGAGAGAGAGAGAGAGAGAGACGCGGCGGTCTTCAAACATGGGGTGTTTGGGGCGGGAAATGGAAATAATGCGATAAAAGGGCCGGTCTGGTTTGTATACTATACGTGCGACCGGGTGCACAGCGTTATCGGGGCTGATGGATGGAGCCCGGGGGAGAGGAGGGCGGCCCACGGACGGCTCGCTGTGAGGCTGATTCCTCCGACGTTTGTCTCGTAGCCCTTGAGCTTCGAGCACCGACGACGGGGATCTGACGTGAGGACGGCTGACGGCCGACCGACGACGTATGGCGACCTTCAGACTTTCCGAGCGGATTTGTGCCGAACGGTTCACTCGTTGATATTTTAATTACAGCTGATGTTTATGCGCACAAAGACTGAAAAATACCCGCATTCCCAGTCTACCGCACTGTTGCATTTCGCATTGCACTAAAGTAAAAGTATAATTACTTTTGCTCGGGACCCGTGCCTCCATTTCCATAAACCGGCGTGATCGTGAATAGATGAATAAGAATATTTAACCAATTCCAGCGTACGTCTCATGTTTGTGCTTCTTCTTGGAGTATCTTTAAGCGGGTACAACGGAGAGAGAGAGACGGAAAAAACATGCAAGCAGGAAGCACAAGAGTAATCGTGACAAGACTTTCACGATGGAGCCGGCGTGTTATGAGTGTGGCAGACACATCCGTTTCAGTTTAGAAAACCCAGAGCGGTTGGTTTTAAAAAACGGACCTCGATGCCGTGTGGAAGAGGCAGGAGCGGTTTGCTGCGCTGAATGGTCGATGAATCATTTCAGTCGTTGCCAAAAGGTTTTGCTGCTTCAAACCTTCTGTTTTTCTCTGTTCCAGATTTAAATAAATAGATACTTTCTTTTACTCTCTCTCACGTCAACATGCCGGACAAAGCTAACTGAGGGAGATCCATTTGTGCTCCTTACTATATGACGTACAATGCGACATGAACTAAATGATTTACCAACAAAAAAACTAAAAACTAAAACTAAAAACTAAACTAAATGAATCTTTAGTTGCTGCCTCTCATCGACTCACCCATTAACTCACCCATTAGTCAACGGGGGCCACTGCATAACCTCTGTACTCAGACCTGTATTTTCATCCTTGACCTTTCATAGCGATGCTTTATGATCTCACAGGCTCTCCTCCCTGAGGCGGGAAAAAGGGACATTTCCCCCTGGCGTGATTCTGGAACATTCCCTGATCAAAGCAGTGGCGGCCGCAGGCTCCCTGGGGGAGAGCCGGGCTGATGGCGACATTACGGCGGGGCTGCAGGGATAATAACAGCGGGAAAAGTCGGACATGATGAAAGGATAAGGAGGCCCGACGCCAAATATCTATAATCAGCGGTGAGTGGTGCGAGTGGAGGAGCTGTAAGGATGATGTGTGGTGTAATAACAACATTATTAGAAACAAACAGAGAGCCACGTTTAAAGGACCAAAAAAAACCTAAAAAGGAACACAACCTAAAAGGAACCAAAACACAAACCAAAAGGAACCACACTATGAGACACAAACCAAAAGGAACCAAACAGAAAGGAACCAAACCATGAGACACAAACCAAAAGGAACCACACAGAAAGGAACCAAACCAAAAGGAACCAAACCATTAGACACAAACCAAAAGGAACCACACAGAAAGGAACCAAACCATGAGACACAAACCAAAAGAAACCAAACAGAAAGGAAACCAAACCAAAGGGAACCAAACCATGAGACACAAACCAAAAGGAACCGAACCAAAAGGAACCAAACCAAAAGGAAACCAAACCATAAGACACAAACCAAAAGGAACTAAACCACAAGACACAAACAAGAGGACCAAACCAAAGGGAACCAAACCATTAGACACAAACAAACAAACCAACACCGCATAAAGCCTACAGGTCAAAGCTACGTCACGTCACCATGAACTATCTGAAATTGATTTTCTAATCACACTGTGGATGAACAGGGTTATGAAACAATGTTTTGATGTACAACATGGAAAGAGCTAAACTGGGGGAGTACACACGCATGTACGTACGTACACACCTTATAAAGATATAGATAGATATAGCTGCACACACACCTTTGTCTCTTAATTGCACTCCTACTTCTTATTCTGTGCACCTCATTAAGAATCGATCTCTCTCTCTCTCTCGCTCTCTCTCTCTCAGCTTGTGTCTATATGTGTGTGCGTGTAGCCTGACTCAGCCCCTCATGCCGACTCTCTGGTCTCCTAACCCCTTCCTCCTGCTGCGGTCGTTCTCCCTCTGTCTTCCTACCCCTCTCTCCCGCTCTCCCCCATCCCTCTCTCTCTCTCTCTCTACTGCCAAGTGTGCCAACACATGTATAAACCTCTTGAAACAAACCTAATTTTACTGCGGATGGGTTAAGGAAGGAATGCGTTGGCATCACGGAACAGAACAAAAGGCCGAAACAGAACATAATTACATTACAGCCACTGAGCAGCCACTCGAGTCCAAAGCGACTCACACAATACTGCATTCAACATACGTGGGTCGGCAAGAGAATTCAGTGCAGAGTGCATTCCCTCCTTTCATGCTCCAAGAGCGGAACAATCGCGCACGAGAGAGCAAACAATCGAGCTAATGAGACACAAGTGCTAAGAGGAAGGGTCAGGCCGGAGCTTCCTGAAGATGCTGATGAGAAGATGAGCTCCTATACTATAAGCCGATGCCCATATTGACAAATCTTCGTTGTCATCGACAGCGGTAGTTTTTCCTTAATTGTGAAAAAAATATCGCCTAGATAATGTAAATGTGTTTTTATTTGATTATGTACAATGGAATGCATTCCCTCCCACAGTACGCACTTCAAGAACAATGCTATCCTATACTGAACAAAAATAAACCGTGACTAATGGATGATACAGTATATACATACGGCGAATTGTGCAGTAGTAGAAGTGCAGTGCAGCAGCAGCATCATGCATACGCAGTAACTGTAATGAGTCCCGATCTGACCGAAATATCGGTGAGCGACAAGCAAGGTAGTGCGACACCCTCGTGAAGAATACTTCTGCTTCCATTCTAGACCCACGAGGGAGAACCACACACACACACACACACACACACACACACACACACACACACACACACACACACACACACACACACACACACACACACACACACACACACACACACACACACACACACACACACACACACACACACACACACACACACACACACACACACACACACACACACACACACTATTGAACAAAAACGCAGATCCTCACAGCACGCTGCGAGAATGGGGAGCAGGGTAATCAAGGTAAGACTTCACAGAAGAGAGAGCTTCAGACAAACACAGCTGTTAAACCAAGTCATTCACAGGGAGTATCTCCACGGAGAGGGGGGTGGTGGGGTGGGGGGGGAGAGAGAGCGTTTAGAGAGTTGGATTGTTTGTGATCGTAGGTGAATGGGTGATTTAGCACGCCCCCGTAGCTACGCGTGTTTGTTCGTTGTGCGTGCGTGCGTGCGTTCTGTGTGAACGAACGTTAGCGTTCTCCCAGTGTTGGAACTTGCGCGCGATTAAAGCAAACACAATGCGTCTAGTGGGTTGTTCGGCGTGATGTCTGTTGCATTTTAACGAGGCGAATCCCTCCCTGGGAGCACGCACACCTATTTTTCTGTCTCCCATCCGTCTCCTCCCTCTCGTTCCTCTCTCTCTCTCTCTCTCTCTCTCCCCTCCCGCCAGCTCTCTCTCTCCGCTCTCTTCTTCATCCTCACCTCTTTAAACCTCTCTCTCTCTCTCTCTCTCTCTCTCGCATGAGCCCTCCAAGTGAATTTTCCTTCCGATTACCCCTGGTAGCACCTGACTAATTAGAGATTCTAATCACTGCATGCACACAGCGTGCAACAAGGTTCACCTTTGCCCCACATTTTGAAACACGGATGCAATAGTTCCGAGGAGAACATCAGCCCTTTGCAGCGGGAGTACCCCGCTGTAATATTAACAGGGAAGACACACTTCATCTACAAAGTTCATGTCGACAATTCGCCAGATTGAATGTCAAACTGCGGTTTTTCGTGTGGAAAAGCATTGTGTGAAAGCCCTTTTTCGTAACCCTCCTGTCCAATTGACGGCCGACTTAAATCTGTTTCTGTTTCAGCCGATTCTGATCAGCATTTTAATGTATTAATAAAGAGGTCTGCCTCTTCACATCCATCCAACGCTGGGAGAACATTTTCGAGAAGCTCAGCCCGGCTTACTGCGGATGGGAGGCCAAAACCCACCTAAAAAGGGTACCCATGTAGCCAGTGTACCACAGACCTGGCCTTGGGGAATAACAGTTATCGAGGAAAGAAGGTAATCATACAGAACAAGCTGCTTGTGGAGCTAAGTGCCTCACACACCAGCATCAGAACACAATACTATTTAAATAGCAACATTACGAAGTTCTAAATAAGACTCATTACAGCTACTGCACTGTTCTACATTGTACTGCACTGTATTCATGACGCTGCTGCACTACCGGCACTTTAAAATGCTTTTAAAGTGCTTTTTTTGCACAATGCAACACATGTACATAACATCCATCAGTCCCTTTATTGTTATTTTTATTGTGTATAGTATCGTTGGGAATGGGGAGTAAGCATTCCATTGTACCATGCTACAGAATGCCTCTTTATCTTCCTCCTCTTCCTTCTAATTTCCCTCTTCCTCCCTCTTTGTCCGCCTTGGTGGCTTCACTTAACCGTGCTACAGAATGCCTCTTCCTCTGCCTTTCCCTCTTCCTCCCTCATATGGCTTGTTGGCATGTTTCAGGGAGAGGAAAGTGATTTGTAAGAACAACAAGGTCATTGAAATTGACTGTGAAACCAGTGTGCAAACAGGCTACCTACAGTAGCACGGCAATCTGATGAACACGTCGCTCACTATAGCTGAGAGTATAGTGTTGAATAAAGTATAGCACATAATAGGTAGTATATAGTGTTGTTCATAGTATATAGGATAGTATATAGTAGGTAGTATATAGTGTTGTTCATAGTATATAGGATAGTATAGTGTTTTTTATAGTATAGTATTGCCTAGTTTAGTATAGTATTGTAGTACTGTTGTAAATTTGTACTGTGTAAGGGAATGGGGGAGTAAGCATTCCATTGTACTGTAAAATATCTTGAATGTTGAGTCTTGATTCTGAGCATATTAAAGCGTTCTACAAAAGAGCCTTGGTTCCTCGCAGGCGTCAAGGCTCCACATGCATTCACCGTCCTCGACCTGTTGTCACGGTTACCGGTCCATAACAACAGTCTCCTGGGCCTGAAGGGCTATTGAATGGCATCACATGACCAAGTGGGAATAAATATAGGAGAGTGTGCAGGAGAATAAGCAGTGTGTGTGTGTGTGTGTGTGTGTGTGTGTGTGTGTGTGTGTGTGTGTGTGTGGTGTGTGTGTGTGCATGGACCCACGTCTCCAAATTCATGTGCACAACAATATTTAGGTATATTAGATTAAAGGGGGCAGGGTTAGTTACCAAGGTGTTTGATTCCCAGCCGAACGGTTCTGGGTTTGATTCCCCAATGTCTGAAGCCTACCTGTAGGCATCCTGGTAAGATACCTACATTCATCATGAATTTGAATGTCTAAAAAAAAATTAAAACACACAACTAACTTTAATTCAGTCAGTGTAGGTAAGCCTCTCTTCACCACGGTGATGCGCCCATGGTCACATACGAAGACATAAACAACCATAAACACAAACACTGAATCATCATGGGCTTAACTGAAAATAACTTCAGTGACGTCGTATAGGACCAGACGTCACACGGCCTACGTCTCTCCATGATGATGATGCTGTTGTTTTCTCGACTATAGGGCGAGCTTATGCAAGGTCACGTCAATTATAATAATAAATGAGTTAACTGCTGGTTTATTGCTTTCCAACACACATACACTGTGTGTGTGTGTGTGTGTGTGTGTGTGTGTGTGTGTGTGTGTGTGTGTGTGTGTGTGTGTGTGTGTGTGTGTGTGTGTGTGTGTGTGTGTGTGTGTGTGTGTGTGTGTGTGTGTGTGTGTGTGACTCCTCGACATCACGTTCATCAGAGATGCGAGATGAGTTTGTTCATTTTCCATTAACCCCCAGCGGTCTGCTCCTTGTTCCTGGAGAACGACGGGACGTCATCTACCGGGATGTCATCATGTGCACCTTGGAAGCTGCTTTTTGAAGTGAGATTGGCTCTCTTAAAATTTTTGGGTTGGGTGTTCTCTATTATTATTATTTTATTTATTTATAAATCGTATAGTTTTTTTAGATGGCAGAATCAATTAATCTCAATTATGTCATTGGTGTTTGGGGGGGGGGGTATTTTAATACGGACAATGAGAATTAATGAATTAGTACTACAAGGGTTGTGCCACACACACAATAAGTCATTATCTTGTGCGACGCTGCAGCCTCACCTACACTATAGGGGATTGGTTCCCCTTAATGGATGGTGAATAAGAGAGAGGGAACCACACGTAGCATTGAAACGCACCTCGGAGTCGGATCTGGAACCCGCCGGCACGTGGCCACCAGCCGTGATAACAGCCGTGTTTCAAAGCCAAAATCATCTTAACTTTGACCCGACCTTGCCGCATGGCGAAAGGAGCCAACCTGTCGATTATGCGGTACAGTCGAAGAAAGATTGACGTTTTAAACCGTGCTGGAGACCCATAGCCTGTCTAAACAATACACCCTCCAGTCATAAACTATGACTAACCTGCGCATAATGGCACCGCCATGGCCTCGGTGTGGAACATTCTGGAACATTCTGCCATTTTCAAAAAGGGGGAATGCGTCACCGACCCGCGTGGAGGGCAAGGTCTGACGCACTGCACGGCGATGGCTCAGAGGAGGACGACGCAAGAGAGGGACGGAGAGGAAGAGGCATTCTGTAGCACGGTTTAGTGAAGCCTCCAAGGAGGACAGAGAGGAAGAGGAAGAGGGAAATTAGGAGGAAGAGGAAGAGGCATTCTGTTGGTTGGGGTTAGAGAAGGAGGAACAAGAAGAGGCAGTCCTCTGAGGCTTAGTGAAGCTCTAGAAGAGGACAGAGAGGGAGGAAGGAATCCTGGAACACGGTTCAGTGAAGCCTGTGTGTGTGTGTGTGTGTGTGTGTGTGTGTGTGTGTGTGTGTGTGTGTGTGTGTGTGTGTGTGTGTGTGTGTGTGTGTGTGTGTGTGTGTGTGTGTGTGTGTGTGTGTGTGTGTGTGTGTGTGTGTGTGTGTGTGTGTGTGTGTGTGTGTGTGTGTGTGTGTGTGTGTGTGTGTCTCCTCTCTCTCTCTCTCCCCTTGTGTCTATCTGTAAAGGCAGTTACATAGAGACAATCAATAGATGTCCGTGGCTAGCATCCAGTCCAGGAATCGATGCAGTAATGTCTCTGGAACCGGACCATGTGATGACCATTTATTGCTTCTGGTCGGCCAATCATATGGGTCAATTGATTGCTCCCAGTTGTCCAATAAGGATACATATAGGCCCATTTCAAAAGGGATCACATGCACCATAAACGGTCACATTCTGTTGCATTAACACACACTACTATATTATTCCGTGTGTGTGTGTGTGTGTGTGTGTGTGTGTGTGTGTGTGTGTGTGTGTGTGTGTGTGTGTGTGTGTGTGTGTGTGTGTGTGTGTGTGTGTGTGTGTGTGTGTGTGTGTGTGTGTGTGTGTGTGTGTGTGTGTGTGTGTGTGTGTGTGTGTGTGTGTGTGGAGAACCTAAAGAGAGAGACGTGGAGGGAAGTAGAGTGTTCTATGCATATAATGTGCATAGTGTGTGTGTGTGTGTGTGTGTGTGTCTAAAATACAGAAACACAGTTAAACAGCACAGTCGGCTGTGTTTTATGACTCATGTATTCAGTCAACAGACAGCTTAATGCTCCGAGACACAGTATTCAGGGCCATACACACACTTCTCAAAGCTCTCACACACCAACACAATATATATATATATATATTATATATATATAATATATTATATATATATATATATATATATATATATTATATATCTCTCAATCGACTGAAATGACTTTCTTCCCTTACATATTCGTAGGCCACCACAGACACACGGCGCCAGCCAACACCATTATTATCACACGCACACGCACACGCGCACGCACGCGCACGCACGCACGCACGCACACGCACACACGCACGCGGGTTGGCCTCTATGATTCTGCCATATTTGGAAACACTTTCAGGTGTGCCCACTGCAGCGATGGGATATTGAAAAAAAACCTCAATATCCATCCAACCGTTTCGTATTTTTTCTGTTCACTGCACTGAAGACGGTTATTGGACTTGGGGTCAAATACGAATAACCGCTGCTCGCATCAATCATCCGGGGGGAAAAAAAACTGTTCAACAGTACTTCAAGTCTTCTCTTGAGATGATAACAACAACAACAACATCAACAGTTTACTGCAGATGACAAGACATGATGGCTACGTCAACACGGGGTCAACAGAATCTGGCTTTAGCCTTTCAGATTTAAGACTTCTTAAATCATGTATCTTTTTTTTCTCTCTCTGGTCAGTCAACAGTCAATATTTTTTTTATTTAAATATATATTAGGCGCCAGTTCACTTCAAATGTTTTCACGTTTATATCACGTTAACGACGATCTGCGTGACTTCAGACGCTCTCTCCAAAAAGGTAACAAGATATTTATTTGCCATTTGTAACACAGTACATTGGAACGCTTGCTCCCTATTCCCCACGTCGGATGTGGAATGTCCATTCAATTAAAAACGAAATAAACCCAAAATAATAGTTATGACCTGTAACTCAAAAAGTTCAGGTCTTGGTGGTTTCAAACATACACACCCTAATTAAGAAGGTCCACCCAGTGGGCCCAAAGGTCCCAAGCCTTTAAACCCTAACTAACCATGACCCTAATGTAGCAGTCGACGCTGCCACTGGCCATTAGAAAGGCTGCTTGAAGGCTCCTCTCGATGACAAGGACAAAGGGTGAAGGAGGAATCCAGGTTTATTGCAAACGTTTGTGGCTAATAGTGAACAGAGCTGATGGTACATGTTGGAGCTCTCTCAGCGAGTGTGTGTGTGTGTGTGTGTGTGTGTGTGTGTTGGCAGCCAATTGAACCTGTGGGCCTTGATTAACAAGGACCCACAGGTGTGCAGTCTCACCCAGCAGCTCCAGACTCTAATCAGTCTGACTGGAGTCAGATGAGGCTGCTTCAACCAGACTCTAATCAGTCTGACTGGGGGCCAGGTGAGGCTGCTTCAACCAGACTCTAATCAGTCTGACTGGGGGCCAGGTGAGGCTGCTTCAACCAGACTCTAATCAGTCTGACTGGGGGCCAGGTGAGGCTGCTTCAACCAGCCACCAACCACACACACACTGCACACCTAACTAACCCTAACCCTATCCAAAAACCTCCATTTAACCGTCCATCACACCGGAGCCAGAAATCAGACCCGGCCGCTGGCTACGACAACCACCAAGGAGGCAGTAAAGAGGTTAGCGATGGGCAGTAAAACAAGCATAAAAACCCCTCATCCGTGACACTCACACACAGAAATTATCACATGTTCCATCCCCACCAGGGCTGCTAATGGTTACCTTCAAGGCACTATTGTCATAAATGAAACCATCCAATCGTTTTCAAACTGCCAGCCTCGGGTGAGAGGCAGAGTGGGTGTGTGTGTGGGTGTGGGGGTGGGTGTGTGATGGTGGGGGGGATACTGTCGGTGTGTGTGTTCGCCCGGAGACCAAAATACTCTGTGTATCGGCTCGTCAGAGTACAAATGTTTTCTGGTGATAGAATCTGGCTAGCTGATGTAGACCTAGAGCTTTCATTTTTCAGATTCAATATCACAATGTTGTGTGTGTGTGTGTGTGTGTGTGTGTGTGTGTGTGTGTGTGTGTGTGTGTGTGTGTGTGTGTGTGTGTGTGTGTGTGTGTGTGTGTGTGTGTGTGTGTGTGTGTGTGTGTGTGTACCCGGAAGTCGATCCCCACGGTGGAGATGAAGCTGCCGGCTAGGAAGGCTCCATCTTTGAAACGAACCAGCAGACAAGTTTTCCCCACACCAGAGTCTCCCACTAGCATCACCTAGGGGGGGGAGAGAGAGAGAGACATAGATTCAGAGAGAGAGACACACAGAGAGATACAGAGATACACAGAGAGAGATACAGACAGAAAGAGAAACAGACAGACCGACAGACAGACAGAGAGAGAGAGAGGATAGGAGGAGAGAGAAAAGAAGGAGAAGAATGTGAGCCAGGAAGAGAGAGGGAGAGTCAAAGCGAGGTGGGGAGAGGACAGAGAAATAGTGATATCACTGGAGATAACAGCTGGGAGAGTGATGTTGTTTGGTACTATACATCGCAATGGATGACATACGATACAGTTTGATTCACTAGGTGGAGCTCTGTTTAGACAGGGAAAGGTGATAGTTCTCCTAAATTCTCCTAGGATAAAAATAAAAACCGAAACAGAAAACTAGCTACCTATTACTATGTTCCGTGTCTAACATTGGGCTGTTTATACTTTTGCATGCCGTTGTTTGAGATTGAGGCTGACTCAGCGTGCCCAATGCAACTGAATGCCTATTACTTTCCCATCATACTATCCCTGATGGAAACGCATGCAGCGGTCAACCAGGCTTTCCCCGCCATTTTTCCATCACCGTTTGGCGAGATTAGGGCGCGCGGTGCCACGCACAATACGCACACGTTCACATCCACTTGTTGACACAGCTGGCACGAGAGAGAGAGAGAGAGAGAGAGAGAGAGAGAGAGAGAGAGAGAGAGAGAGAGAGAGAGAGAGAGAGAGATCCCCGTCATGTTGTTTGACACCACACACACAGATAGAGGGAGAGAGACACAGCAAGACAGAGAGAGATACACAGAGAGACAGACGGGTCCCTGTGACGCCGTTTGACAGCCCCCTCTCTCACACACACACACACACACACACCAGCAAGAGAGACAGTCATGTTGTTTGACAGCGCACACACACACACACAAGGCAAGACAGAGAGATACACAGAGACAGACGGGTCCCTGTCATGCCATTTGACAGCCCCCCCCCCACACACACACACACACACACACACACACACACACACACACACACACACACACACACACACACACACACACACACACACACACACACACACACACACACACACACACACACACACACACACACACACACACACACACACACACACACACACACACACACACACACACACACACTTCTTCTTATACTCCTGGTAATAGCGCAATTGGCGTCACAAACCCCCCCCCCCCCCGGACCGGTGTGCAGGGGACCCGTGGTGGTGGTTCTTCTTCTTCTTGCTCCTCTTCCTCTTAGTCTCCTTACCTTGAAGGCGATGTCGTAGAACTCCCCGCTGTGGCTGACGGAGGGCCGGCTGGGGTGCACCGCGCCGCTGGACGGGGCGGTGCACCCCAGAGCCTTGCAGCTCTTCCCGGGGTCCTTGCACGGCGACGCCTTGGGACTCTTGGCGGTCCCCTTGCCCTTCAGCGCCTTCTTCCGGGACATCACTCACTTCAACTCTCAACTTGTATTTTTTATTTTTATTTTTTTAATCCAGTTAAAATACACACGAAAGTGGAACGGGATGGACGGAAAAGAAAAAGGAAAACTCGCAGAAACGACGCGCTATAGACTAATTAACTTTTTACCCGTACGTCAATCGCATGGTTGGTCCGATAGGTTTTTCTTATTGATGGCTTTTTCTTAAATTGGCAAATTATTGAAAATGATGAACAGCTGGCACAGCTGTTAAAGCCACAACACTAACACAGAGCAGCGCGTCGGTGTACCTGGCTGGTCTCGCTCTCTCTCTCTCTCTCTGTGTTGCTGGCTGGTGTCTCTCTCTCTCTCTCTCTCTCTGTGTTGCTGGCTGGTGTCTCTCTCTCTCTCTCTCTCTCTCTCTCTCCGCTCCAGCGACGCTCTGCTACAGAGTGGTGCTCGGTGAGACGCGCCAGTGCCATACAACCTGGACGCTGTTTATCTGTGCGCTTAAAGCGACAGTACTCTCTATTTACAGCGGCTCTAGGTGGATACATTACATTACAGTCATTTAGCAGACGCTTTTATCCAAAGCGACCTACAATATAGTGTGGTTCAACAAAGGAAGGTAAGAGAACAACTTGTCACCTGTCAAGTCAAAAGTGCATTTCATTTCTAACAAGTCTCCATGAACTGAACCAGTGCTCAGGTAGAAGTACAATAAGTTCAGGTAAAAGTACAGTAAGGGAAAAGTACAATAAGTTGGAAAACAATATATAACAATATCTAGAACAATATCTACCTATCTATAATATCTAATCGACTATAATTGACTTAGCGCTACGAGGAAGGATCCGGGAAGTGTGTCCTGAAGAGATGGGTTTTCAGCCTGCGCTGGAAGATGGGGAGTGACTCTGCAGTCGTGACCTCCGTGGGGAGTTTGTTCCACCAAATTGGGGCCACAGGACGGAGAAGAGCCGTGACCGCGTAGATCGGCCACACAGGCCCCTAAGTGAGAGGGCAAGCAGACGGCCCGAAGAAGCAGAGCGAAGCAGACGGGTTGGGATGTAGGCCTTGACCATTGCCTGGAGGTAGGATGGAGCAGTGCCTTTTACTGCCTTGTAGGCTACCCCCAAGGTGTTGAACTGGATGCGAGCAGCTACAGGGAGCCAGTGTAGAGTCTGAAGGAGGGTAGATGTGTGGGAGTACTTGGGGCGGTTGAACACCAGGCGAGCTGCCGCTTTCTGAATGAGCTCCAGGGGCCTGATGGTAAATGCCGGGGCGCCAGCAAGGAGGGAGTTGCAGTAGTCCAGCCGGGGGATGACAAGAGCCTGGATGAGCACCTGGCAGCCTTTCAGTGAGAAAAGGCCGAATCCTCCTGATGTTGTAGAGGAGGAATCTGCAGGAGCGTGTCACCGATGCAATGTTTGCCGAGAACGACGGTTGGTCATCCAGGGTCACACCCAGATTCCTCGTGGTCTGAGTAGGTGTCACCACAGCATCATCGACGGTGACAGCCAGGTCTCGGTGCGGATAGCCGTGTCTTTTTTGTTTATATACGAATACATCCAGGAGACGGTCGGTTTTTTTAAGTCCAACGATGACGCCGAGGTTTACACACACGGGAGAACTAAGGACGGGCACTGTCTTATCTCTGTCTAGTGACAGTGACCAATATGTCCATACAGTAGTTATCCTGTAGCCTCTATCCATACTGAGTGAGTGAGTGAGCGAGTGAGTGTGTCAGAGTGAGTGAGTGAGTGTGTCAGAGTGAGTGAGTGAGTCTGAGTGAGTGAGTGAGTGAGTCAGTGAGTCAGAGTGAGTGAGTGTGTCAGAGTGAGTGAGTGAGTGTGTCAGAGTGAGTGAGTGAGTGTGTCAGAGTGAGTGAGTGAGTGAGTGAGTCAGAGTGAGTGAGTGAGTGAGTGAGTCAGAGTGAGTGTGTCAGAGTGAGTGAGTGAGTGTGTCAGAGTGAGTGAGTGTGTCAGAGTGAGTGAGTGTGTCAGAGTGAGTGAGTGAGTGAGTGTGTCAGAGTGAGTGAGTGAGTCAGAGTGAGTGAGTGAGTGTGTCAGAGTGAGTGAGTGAGTCAGAGTGAGTGAGTGAGTGAGAGTGAGTGAGTGAGTGTGTCAGAGTGAGTGAGTGAGTGTGTCAGAGTGAGTGAGTGAGTGTGTCAGAGTGAGTGAGTGAGTGAGGGAGTCAGAGTGAGTCTGAGTGAGTGAGTGTGTCAGAGTGAGTGAGTCAGTGTGTCTGAGTGAGTGAGAGTGAGTGAGTCAGAGTGAGTGAGTGAGTCAGAGTGAGTGTGTCAGAGTGAGTGAGTGAGTGTCAGAGTGAGTGAGTCAGAGTGAGTGAGTCAGAGTGAGTGAGTGAGTGAGTGAGTGTCAGAGTGAGTGAGTGAGTCAGAGTGAGTGAGTGAGTGAGTGAGTGAGTGCCATCAGAGTGAGTGAGTGAGTGTGTCAGAGTGAGTGAGTGAGTGCCATCAGAGTAAGTGAGTGGGTGAGTGAGTGAGTGAGTGAGTGTGTCAGAGTGAGTGAGTGAGTGTGTCAGAGTGAGTGAGTGAGTGTGTCAGAGTGAGTGAGTGAGTGTGTCAGAGTGAGTGAGTGTGTTGCCCAAGGGCATGTTGTTCGTACTGGAACGAGAGTTTTGTATCTGGGGATTTTAGTGTAAGGGTACATTAACGAACCATTCATCAACATTAGTAAGTTAATGCCGTAAGTTAAAACGTTAGTATAGGGGTTAGTGGGTTAGTTAGGGTTAACACCCAACCCCCATTAAATAATGAATACCTCTTAGTAAACTTGAACACAGAGCATTAACCGTTAGCTCATGCTGTATTACTGCATGAACTAATGTGGATGAACGGCTCATTAAAGATTAAAAGGTTGCTAATGTGGATGCAGCATTTGTAATTTTCCATTATCGAACAGGGACAATGACATAAGCAGAATATGGACGTTATGAGTAAGGAAGAGGCCCATTGACGTCAATAATGAATTATTATTGAATAATATTCATATTAATAATCATAATGATCATAAATAATAATAAAAACATGCAAACCTACAGACCGTTATGTTTATGATGCAGCACATTATCATCTGTAGGAGAGAAATGTGGCTTTTACACATTGTAGAATAATTTAATGCACACACCATCTCTCTCTCTCACACACACACACACACCCTGCTTGTTTGGTTGTGGACTTGGAAGCCATTAAATTTGCCCTCGCTGTGAAAACGGTTGCACCGGAGAATGTGCACTCCACATGGGGCAGTCCACACACACCACACACACACACACACACACACACACACACACACACACACACACACACACACACACACACACACACACACACACACACACACACACACACACACACACACACACACACACACACACACACACACACACACACACACACATCCCCAAACCACCCAAGGTTCACATCATGCAACCAAGTTATCGTTAGTATGTATGAGTTGCATTTCATCCAGAGCCCTAAGAGTGGCTGCTTTCAGGCTAAACTGATGCTCTATGTTGGATTCATATTAGTTTCAACATATCTAACTAACTAACTATATCTAGCTCAACTGGTTAGGGTTAGAGGTTTAAATCCAAATTAGCACTCCATGATAAAGGTTTATCCAATAGTGAATTATACACGGGTTGTGAGAGAGAGAGAGAGAGAGAATGTGTGTGTGTGTGTGTGGTGTGTGTGTGTTTTAAATCAATTCAGGATAACTAATGCTTTGCGATGGCCCCACTAAAGCAGCAACCCTTGGAGAAATCACCACAGACATCAATTGTGTGTGTGTGTGTGTGTTTTAATGAAGACAGAGCTTGGGTGTGATTCTGGGTTGAGGATGGATATTGGGTGTGGGACACTGCAGTGTACACAAACCTCACCCAACCTCTCGGAAATATCCTCCAAACAATTAGCCATTAGCCATTAAGTAATTTAGTGAATGCTTTTACTCCAAAGCGACAATACATTTTAGATAAATATAGGCCTAAATGTAGGTTTTAGGCATCCTGCTCAAGCACTTAGAATCACAACACATAACTCAACCCCTCCTATTATTCTTCAATTACCCAAAAGGGGAACCATTTTGAGGACGGCCCTTTTGCTTACGCAGAGGCCTTTAAAGGGGTCTTATTATACCACCAGGTGTGAGTGTGATTAGCAATTACAGGCCGATTTAAATAGTCACATGACTAAAACTGTCTGTTGCACGGTGACATCAGACAGTGGGGAGTGTCCACCCAGATCTATGATGGACAGATACGCCTACCAGTTAGTTGGTGCAGTCCAATGGTAAATGGTAAAGCCTGGTAAACTGATCTATCAGGCGTCGGGGTGGACTGATCTACCGATCAGTCTTCGTTCCTACCCTCACCTATGGCCATGAGCAATGGGTAATGACCGAAAGGACGAGATCGCAAATACAAGCGGCCAAAATGAGTTTCCTCAGGAGGGTGGCTGGTATCTCCCTGAGGGATAGGGTGAGAAGCTCAGTCACTCGTGAGAGACTCGGAGTAGAGCCGCTGCTCCTTGGTGTAGAAAGGAGCCAGTTGAGGTGGTTCGGGCAAATAGTAAGGATGCTTCCTGGTCGCCTCCCGAGGGAGGTTTTTCAGGCACATCCAACTGGGAAGAGACCATGGGGCAGACCGAGGTACAGGTGGGGTGATTACATTTCCACGCTGGCCTGGGAACGCCTCGGGATCCCCCAGTCAGAGCTAGTCGATGTTGCCAGGGAGAGGGACGTTTGGAGTCCCCTGCTGAAGCTGCTACCTCCAAGACCCGATTACGGATAAGCGGGAGAAGATGGATGGATGGAAGTATTCCGATATAAATAATGACAATGGCTTTAACATTTCCTGTTAGATTAAAGGGCTGTTTTCAGACACGATACCAGTGTAAAAACTTTATTGGACCATTTTAGAGTTTTGTACAAATGGTGGCACACAAGACTACTTTATTTAAAAGACAACACTTCTTCTCATGAATCTCTAAGGAAACTGGACGAGCGAGAGATCTTAAATGTAAGATGAATTTCAAAACACTTCCAGTTGTCCACCGCATTTTTGGCACACAAAGTCGAGTATCCATTTTGAATCCCCCTGATTATCAGGTAATACAATGACTAAATTCCAACGAGGAAAAGGTCCACGCCCACTATTTACACTTCTACCTGGGATTTGTAGTCCTAAAGAATGTTGGCCTCAGTTTTTACTGTCAGAGCTCACTGTCTCCCGGTTTGAATGTGTGGGTGGGGCCAACTCCTGGACTGGAAGTAGGACCGGAGCCCCTCCAGGTTCACCGCAGGGAAGTAGGCTCCCAGCCGCTTCCGCAGCCACCACTTCCCCTGCGCCGCGCTGGCCGAGCCCGGAGCACTGAACTTATAGCGGTAGTGTTCCCCCCGGACCCACCTGGGAGAGACGGGGGCGATAGTAAGAGATGGACAATCGAGGCATTCTGATGAGCTCTGATTAAGCAGACGCTTTCATCCAAACTGGCTCAATGTGAATCCAGATCATTAGTCATGTAAAGGAGCATCAACATCAACATCAACATCAACAACCACCCCCTTAACACAGATGAGGTGTTTTTGCGCCACTAGGGGGAGTTAGAGATTAAGCCTCTACCTGGGTTTCTCCCTGCCCTGAAAGGGGTTGTGGTCCAGCAGGGACAGCACTGTGGTGTCGTTGGCCATCAGACGGCCAGCTATGTGGATCACCCACTCGCTCTGCTCGTACGTCTGGTAGAGAAGCACAAACAGAAACAGAAACAGAAGAAGAAGAAGAAGAAGAAGAAGAAGAAGAAGAAGAAGAAGAAGGAGGGTAGGGAGACATGGAAGAGACAGGGAGAAGGGGGGGAGGGTGAAGAGAAAGAGGCAGACATGAATTATAATAATAATAATATATCAGTAGAGAGGTAGATAGAAAGAAATAGAGATGGAAAGAGGAATGGATATAGAGAGGGTAAGAGACAAAATATGTATGACATAAGTAGGATAAATATCGGTAAAAAGACAAGATTACCGGTAATACAATTAAGTTGGACTGAAATACCAGCCAAAAAAGATATCAAGTTAAGGATATCAAGTTAAATACAGAGCTACTGCCCCCTGGTGGCAGACACATACAGTATGAATAGCAATTCATACCTTTGAGATGGAGAAAAAACTGAAAGTATACATTTCAGCATTTAAGATACAGCTATTTTAGATGACATTTAAGATGTAGCATTTATCCAGTAAGCAGCGAAGAAAACCCAAATGCCAATTGTATTCACTTATGGACAGCATCGTGTTCGACAGTCATTACTTCCTATGAGGAAACCCATTCACAGAGCCATCTACAGTATGGAACGCACCCCATCCTCCACCTGAACATTACCCCCCTAAAAACCCATGCGGCGGTACCACCTATAGAACCACCTGACCTGGAAGGCGGCGAACCACATGAGCCAGTCCAGCCGGTAGTGGTAGGGGGAGATGAGGCAGGGTCTGCGGTACAGGTCGCCCGGCTTGCACACAAACTGGTACTCCTCCCAGAGCGCCTGGGGGTCCTGGGGGTCCAGACTCAGGGTGCCCTGGAAGATGACCTCGGTGCGCTCCTTGGTGATGCTAGAGAGAGAGAGAGAGAGAGAGGGCGACGGGGGTCGAGGGATAGTGCACAGGTGGTTAGTTAGGCCGTTCTGAGTTTGAATTACATTTACATTAAATTACAGTCAGTCATTTAAATGGTAAATTGACTGCATTTATATAGGGCTTTTACACAAAGTGCTTGACAATTATTTCCTTACAGTCACCCATTCATACACCCATTCATACAGCGACGGCGGAGTCAGCCATGCAGGGAGACAGCCAGGACATCTGGACGAGTTAGGAGGTTCGGGTGTCTTGCTCAGGAACACCTCGACCCATGGCTAGGAGGAGGAGGAGCCGGGGGATCGAACCAGCAACCATCTGGTTGTAAGACAGCACACTCTACCTCCTGAGCTTCTGCCGCCCTTCACGCTTTTGTCCAAAACGACTTACAATTAGTGCACTCAACATACAGTAAACAGGCAAGAGAACTACTAGTCACCAGAAGTCAAAGGTGCATTTCCCTCCAAGAGCAGAACCAGTGCTCAGGTAAAAGGTACAAAAAGTGGTCTAACAAATGGAGCTAACAATTGGGCTAACAATAGAGCTAACAAGCAAACAATACAGCAAACAACAGAGCTTCTACAAGAAGCTAGAAGTGCTAAGAGGAAGGCTCAGGATACGTCCGCAACGGTCTCCCACCTTTAGGCCCCCTAACCTCTACCTGGCCCCCTACCATGTAACTCAAAGAAAAGTGTTGGCTCAATGCCTGATAGTAAACTGTGATGAGCAATGGGTGAGGACAAGAAAGCCATCCAGAGGGTCGTAAGGACAACAGAGAAGATCATCTGGTGTGCACTTCCATGTGCATTGAGGAGATCTTTATGGACCAGATGTCGGAAGAAGGCCATGTCTATCATAAAGGACTGCAACCACCCTGGGCACCATCTATTCTCCCCCCTACCGTCTGGTGGCCGGTTCCGCAGCATCCGTACCACACAGACTACCAGGTTTAAGGATAGTTTTTATCCACAGGCAGTGACCTACTGAACTGCTAGGAGTGCTGCCACTATCATAACATTGTCATTAACATCACACTTACATACTTTGCTGGACTTTCTGGACTCATTACAGTTACTGCACTGTATTCATGATGCTGTTGCACTTCTGCACTTGAAATGCTTTTAATCCTTTTGCACAATTCAAATCAGTCACTTTATTGTTCTTTGCATGGACATTATTTTGTGTATCGTATTTTTTATAGTATTGTTTTATAAATCCATACTGCAGGAGGGAATGGGGAGTAAGCATTCCATTGTTCTTGTTGCAAATGGCCAATCAAAATCTTGTTCTTGTAACAAGCTGAATGCCTAATAGTAAACCGTGATAGCAATGGGTAACACCGTGTTGTGTTGTGCCCCCTTACGCCCAGTGGATAGCGTCCATACGGTGTGTGTGTGTGTTGTATCGGTGCGGTACGTTCTGAGCGGGTCCCACCTGCCGAAGGCGCCGTAGGTGTTGACGATGCGCAGCGGGTCGAACGAGGTGTTCATCACCTGTTTGGAGCTCAGCAGGTTCAGCACCACGGGGACGCTCAGGTAGCCAATCAGCACGGCCAGAGAGACGTTCACCACGCGACGCACCAGCATACCTTGATACGCACGCACGCGCACACACACACACACACACACACACACACACACACACACACACACACACACACACACACACACACACACACACACACACACACACACACACACACACACACACACACACACACACACACACACACACACACACACACACACACACACACACACACACACACACGTTGCTTTGGATAAAATGATCTCCTAAATGACATAATGGTAGAACTCATATTGATGGTACCCCACCTTGTTATTCTTAGCAGTGAGAGACATATTTTGTGTGTGTGCGTGTAAAAAAAACCCTGCCGCGATGCGTCACAGAGTCCCAGTGTGTTTGCCTTGACCAGCGTCACACGGTGTGTACCTGTGTCTGGCCTCCTCCTCTTTCCCAGACACGTAAAAAACCCTAAAAGTCACCTCAGTCGGGCGTTTAGCTCTTAAAAAAAACCCGACGTTTTTTGCGTTGAGCCAAAAGAGTAAAGCATGCCGCTGCTACCACTCCAGGTATTCGATGGTTTTATGACTGTATGACTTTTTTTCTCCACTAAGTGGCATATGAGCTAACCTTATAATGGATCCCTGGAGGCCGGTTAGACAGGGACCACGTATGGAAGAATATATACTATATATATATAGCTATATAGCTATATATATTGTGTGTATATACTGTATTTATATATATATACATATATATATACTGTATTTATATATATATATATTTATATACCTGTTTTTCCTCCCCTCCACACGAGGAACTATTTAGTGACCCTGCCTCCACCCTCCCTCTGTCCGTCCGTCTGTCTGCCTGCCTTTGCACCCAGGTGCTTCCCTCTTTTTACATGGCTGGACTTACTCTAGCTGGCCAGCGGTGTCCACCATGCTGTATATACTTTCAGGAATATGAACTGATCTCTCTGGGGACTCGTATGTTGAAATATGATGACTTCTCAAATGCTTAGTAGATGGCTTTAACACAAATAACTATTCATTTAAAAATACCCGTGCGAGTGAGATTGATGTTCTATACGGCCCCATGAATTGTGTGTACATTGATTGCTCATACAAGTCCATGAAAGAGTGAGTGAGTGAGTGAGTGTGTTAAGTCAATAAGGCGACCCAGGGAGTGAGTGTACCTCTGGTGGGTTTAGGGGTACGCCCTGCCCCGTCCTCCGCCTGTATCTCCAACACGGCCTTCTTGGCCGCTCCCCGTGAGGCGAACAGGAAGCCCAGGGACGCGTCGTCGAAACAGGCCAGGCTAGGAACCATGGTCAGCCAGTTGAGGAAACTAAGGTTCCCGCTGATTACCAGCATCACCTGGGTAACAAGGGAGATGGCTATTAGAGAGTGTGAAAACAATAATTACAAAATCTAAATCTGGAGGATTGGATTCTCTTCATTGGTCACATACGTGTGTACACACACACACACACACACACACACACACACACACACACACACACACACACAGTGAAATTCATTTCTCTGCATTTAACCCATCGTAGTATTAGGAGCAGTGGGTAGCTATTGTATACACAGCGCCCGGGGAGCAGAGTAGGGGTTTGGTGCCTTGCTCAAGGGCACCTCGGCAGTGCCCAGGTGTTTCGGGGAATTTAACCGGCGACCTTCTGATTCCCAAGCCAAGTCCTGACAGACTGAGCTACTGCTACCTAGCCCACCTCAATATCGTTCAATATTTACATACAAATAATTTTAAAATAAGTTGCATATGTTGTTTAGAATAGAAAGAGATTGAAAATAATAAGACAATTCAAGCTATTCAACCTTGCAACGTTCAAGGAAGCAATTCCCACGCAAACATGTGCAAGAAGAGTCGAGTTTCTTTTATTGTACTGCCATCTGTATTTTGGTAAAAAGTTTGGTAAATGAAGCCCCAAACAAGCCCCATACATACCCACAGAATATTAAATCATAATTTTCCAAGCCCAACACTTTAAATCCCCAGTGTAGCACGCCACAGGGCAGATTCAAAACAACAGCAAAACAATGGAGTGGATGCTAAAGGCGTTATCAACAGAGTTCAAATAAAGTAGTGTGTGTGTGTGTGTGTGTGTGTGTGTGTGTGTGTGTGTGTGTGTGTGTGTGTGTGTGTGTGTGTGTGTGTGTGTGTGTGTGTGTGTGTGTGTGTGTGTGTGTGTGTGTGAGCACGAGTGTGCGTCTCTGTTACCAAGGGCTGTGCATGTATGGGGAATTTCAATTACATTGAAGTGTATGGGAAATGTAAAGTTTAGTATCGGACTCAACTTTACTCGACGTTCTAAACCTCATATCGGCTCATTTTAAGGTCATATCTTCTCATCCAAATTCATCTAGACAAACAACACCGGCTATCGCGATGAGTCACCATCCTCATGTTGTGACGACGCGCGACCCCAGTCAAAGACGCGATACATCGGAAAACAAAACAACATTTTGTTCGCGATACACCGGAACATTCCTTTGAGACAGAGTCTGAATGACGGGTTACCTGGAAGAGGATCTGAGCGGCTCCGTTGAGGGCGCACATCCTGCGGCCCAGGAAGGTGGCGAGGGGCAGCAGCAGCTCGATGACGTGGTTGGACAGCGTCTCGAAGCGGTGGAACCACCAGGGAGAGCGGTGCATGTAGTACGACATGGGGTTGGGCACAGGCTGGGTCTGGACACACACACACACACACACACACACACACACACACACACACACACACACACACACACACACACACACACACACACACACACACACACACACACACACACACACACACACACACACACACACACACACACACACACACACACACACACACACACACACACACACACACACGTCAGTGGAAGGAGCAACATTTGATATAGTGACCGCTTCATCGCCGGGATCGAGACGTAACAAAGGAAACCTGAGTTTTATATACCGTTGAATTTCACAAACTATGTTCCTTGCATGGTCTGCACCACTGACACCAGAAGCATTTAGCACAGGATGTCACACAACCACTCAAGTCGTCACTTCACCGCACTGCTGCATGGTTAACCGAGAGGGTTAACCATCGCGGACGGCACTGTGATGTGTTAAAAAGGGACCTCAGTACTTTCACACACAGCCGCACAACCTTCACTTCACTTAAATATAAATCTGGGGGGATTGAATCCTCTTTTTTGGTCATATACATGTAAACACACACACAGTGAAATGTGTTTCTCTGCATTTAACCCATCCTAGTATAAGGAGCAGTAGGCAGCTAGTGTGTATATACAGAAGCAGTGTAGGGGGTCTGGTGCCTTGCTCGAGGGCGCCTCGGGAGTGCCCGGATGTTTTGGGGACCGATCTTCTGGTTCCCCAAAGGCAAGTCCCAACAGACTGAGCTATCCTGCCGCTACTTGTTGTGTCCAGAGGGCCAGTGTGGTACTGGACCCTTGGTAAAAGCTTGAGACCCACAGCTACAGCGGCCATAAACAAGAACTAGGAGCCTTGATCTTATTAATTTTTTTACATTTACATCTTATGTTGTTCTTGTGTCACTACTGTGCACTGCTGTGTTTTAATTGATGGACTGATTACTGTCTTGTTATTTTTGTGGGATGACGTGTGTGTAAGGTATATTGTTGGTTTATCCTTAGACTTTTGTGGAAAGGAATTTCCCAATGGGGAGAATAAAGTCTAGCTAATTGAACGACTGTGAGTGTTGGATTATGTTCAACCGTTCTAATATAACTTGTGTATAAAATGTTGAGAAATGGTAAATGTACTGCATTTACAAGCTTTACAAGTTACAGTCAGTCATATTACTTTAAATGCAATATATCTTGCCCGGGTTATTGATATTATGCATGTGTTGATTTAATGAAATGTATTTATTGAAGGTTTAATAAATGGTTATAAATTTTATTATTTTATGGCATAAATATGTAATTTACCAAAACACACGTGTGTCTGTGTGTGTGTCTGTGTGTGTGTGTGTGTGTGCGTGTGTGCAGAAGGATTATTTGCAGAGTATGGGTTCAGAATTTCCGTGCCTAAATAAAGACAGATTGTTTTGAAAGGAAGGCCACTCCTTTAAAACGACAACAACTTACACAGTGCTGTGTTTGTATATGTGTGTGTGCGTGTGTGTGTGTGTGTGTGTGGGGGGGGGGGGGGGGGGTGCGTGTTTAAATGTGTAAGTGGCTATTCATGGCGGCAGAGGTGAACATCCAAACAACAATATTAAATAAAAACAATAAACAGAAAATATAAATAGAGTTTTGGAAATCCTAAGCAGCGGCATAGCCATATATGCTCTCACTATATTTACGAAATTATGAAAATTCTATGTACAGGTATATATATCAATTATATATAAATACAGAAAACAAAAAATATTAGAAATATTTAACTTTAAAGTACCCTCACCAATAGTCAATAGTCTAGAGACAAACCAAACAACCTCAAACAGTCAAACAACCGCACCTCGCCAGTTAGCCAAACAACCGCGCCTCGCCAGCTAGCCAGCTAGCCAGCTAGCCAAATTACCGCCCAATGGCAAGCTAGAAGAGGTACAGTCGTCCAGCTAATGCCAGGTTGTTTGGCTTGCAAGCGGCAAATATAAAAAACCTAGACTGCTAGCGAGCGAGCTAGATACCGCCATTACCATCCAAATCAACCTAAACAAACAAAACCCCCGGCGCCCAGACCCCAAAATACTAAAAGAGCTTCACAGAAAGTTCCAGCACCGGGGAGTGGGGGAGATTTGGCCCTCACCTGGCGCCACTGGCTTCCGGTGTAGCAAGGGTCAACATGTGTGTGTGTGTGTGTGTGTGTGTGTGTGTGTGTGTGTGTGTGTGTGTGTGTGTGTGTGTGTGTGTGTGTGTGTGTGTGTGTGTGTGTGTGTGTGTGTGTGTGTGTGTGTGTCAGGTTGTTGACAGGACTGAGGTTAGGGAGGTTGGTCAGGACGTGGAAACAGAGCCAGGCATGCAGCCGGCTGCTAATGACCCCGGGTGATGACGCTTCCCTCCCTCCCTCCGTCCCGAAACTCCCGTAATACGCTTTTCCATATAATCTCATTTTAAAACAGCGCAGGGAAAAAGAAACACGGGGCGAATGAAACAAGACCATTCATCGGATGTTTCCCTGCCACGCCCCCCCCCCCCACCCCAACCCTCCTTCAAGAAGGGGTTCATTCAGGGTGGCCTGGTTACCCCCCCCCCCCCCCCTTTAAGAGCACAGCCACCTCGGTTTGCTGATAAGAGCGGCCATTTGGAATTCAAACCGCCACAGACATGTTAGCCTCCAGGTTGATATTAGCAAACTTTTACAAATCACTGATATTTCCATAGTTACCGTCGACGACGGACTGGAGGTTATGTTTTCACCCTCTGTTTGTTTGTCTGGTCTGTCTTTTAGCACGATAACTCAAAAGTTACGTATGGAATTGAACACAACTTGGTGATTTGATTACTGAAGGGGCCAATGAACAGTTGATTTGATTTTGGCGCAGACCCAGCTCTGAACCCGGTCCCAGGGGACGGTTTGATGTTTGGCGGAGGAATGCGCCATGCACTCATACAAGTCCATGAAAGAGTGAGTGAGGGCCCTCTAGTATATTTTTACCACTATTATTTAATATTGTGCCAATAGGGCAGATTAATGACACTGAACAGAAGGTTTATAACTTTGATATAAGTTGTATTGGTATAACTGGTTTATTCTCATCGGGACATGTCTCGAGGGGTCAAGAAAGCTTTGGAATACGGTGTGTATTTTAGTTTTGTATAAAGGAGAGACATTTCCAACACACATGACCTGTTCTGTCTCTGCTCTCGATGGACCTGGTCAGACAGGCTCTATTTAAAGGTTTTAATGAATTAAACGGTGACAAGGACCTAAGAAACTCTAAGAATCAGTCTGCTTATCTGCTTAGCGTAGTGGAGTGTTGCATTATATTTTTAGGTATTTTTTTACAAAACTTTTTATTATGCCATCCGTTTTCCAAAATTATTTCTCTGTTTTTGTTTTTATTTTCTTGCTTTGTTGTGAAACACCTTGCGCTGTATTGTTTGACAAGTGCTACATAAATAAAGTTATTATTGTCAAGATACTCTAGTCTTCGGGAAGTTTTGACTGACAGCCGACAGGTTTTGGGTTTGATCCCCAATGTCTACGGTTTACCTGTAGGCGTCCTTGAGCAAGACGCTCGACTCCTACCTTAAAATAAATATAGAATCGCTGTAAGTTGCTTCGGATTAAAAGCATCTGCTGAATGACTTGATGGCAACGTTGAGTGAGAACAGCTACGAACAGTCGAATGTGACTAATGAACTGAATTTAGGCTGAAAGGAAAACAGGCCAATAAATCATACCTCCACTTAATAAGTCATAAATCTACACATCAACATAACACAAGAGAACCGATTCCCAAACGAATCGGTTAGGGAGCCAACAATAACCGGGGACTTACTGGACTACCTGGAAACTAATGAAGACTTAACTGTATAACATTCTGGGAAATGAATGTTCAATATATAAACACCATCAGACATGTATGTAGACACGCACACGTGTGTGTGTGTGTGTGTGTGTGTGTGTGTGTGTGTGCACGTGTGTGTGGGAGCGTGTGTGTGTGCCCATAGGAACTGGTGTATTTCTGTCAGTAGGACCACGGAGGAGGGCCCCCGGCTGGCTCTGGGGCCCAGGGTTTGGAAGCAGCAGGCTGTGGGTCCAAGGCCCCCACAGGGGAAAACAAACAAACAACCCACCGACGGACCGACCAACCACATGCTTCTGTGCCGGGCAGACAGGTGATTTATAGTGAACCCCCCCCCCCCCCCACACCCCCAGCGCCATGGCGGCTAGCGGTTAGCGTGGCGGCGGTGGCGGGGTTGTCATAGTGACGCCTCTGCCTCGGAGGGATCTCCGTGCTCTCATGTCAGCGTTCAAACAGACAAGGCAAAAGGAGGAAAGGAGAACAAAAGGGAAGGAAGGAAGAATAAAAGACAAACAACAAACCAATTGGGGGGGGATTTGGGGCGAGTTCGTGCCTGGTGGCTTTTAGAGGCAGAGGCTGGTTTGAGGCTGGTTTGAGGCCAGTCTAAGCTAACACAACGACCGCCGTTTTTCCCATTAGTGACTTTTTTTATTTCATTCAAGCATGAATACTTAAAGAGCCTAAAGTGTATCTGCCTTTTCTTGCACAGTTTTCTCGCAAAAACGGTTCCGCTCGTGTGACACGAGCCGTATCCCATTTGAATTGAACAAAACTGATTCATCAAATGAGCAGTTGAATACAAGGTCTGTAATATATATACAGTATGTAAACATATAGCTGATAGTCGCTGTATCGAATGTGAAAGGAGTCTATGTGCAACCCCAAAAAAGGTCACACAGGAATTAATAACGACGAAGAAGAAGAAGAAGAAGGCATTTGGATCGGTTTGGATTGATCACGATCATTCACTGGGATGACTCCACACACACACACACACACACACACACACACACACACACACACACACACACACACACACACACACACACACACACACACACACACACACACACACACACACACACACACACACACACACACACACACACACACACACATTCACTGGATGACTCCACACACACACACACACACACACACACACACACACACACACACACACACACACACACACACACACACACACACACACACACACACACACACACACACACACACACACACACACACACACACACACACACACACACACACACGCACACACACGCACACACGCGCACACACACGAGATGTGGGTATGTTGGACGCGTTGAACACCTACCTCGTAGTGGTAGTCCATGCAGGTGAGGTCCCGCCAGCATTTGTCACCTCGGATCTTGATGAGACCCTGAAAGGGATGAGGGAATACATATTCAGGTTTACCGCGTTGGTTATCTTCCTCTGCCTCGTCTTCACCTCCGCCGTCGAAGGTAGACCGGGGGTTATGTTTTCCCCCCCGTTCTCGGTTTGTTTGTCTGTTATCAGCAAGATAACTCAAAAAGATACGTAAGCAAGTTATAACTTATGCGCCAAGGAACAGTAAATTAGAAGAAATAAAATCACACTTGATACATAGACCTACATATTGATACACAAGGTACTTGTGTACACAAATGTGCATGCAAAATAAAAGGGTAAAGACACACAATACACAAATGCGTAAAACATTTGCTTCTGACATCATCTCTTGAAAATCAGACGAATGAGAAAGGCTGCCATGTGTTAGTGTTGGAGCTCTGGTGAGTGAGAACCCGACACACAAACACCAACACCCGACGATAGGATGTTGGCCAACACCAACTCAACATGCCACTGAATACTTTCACTGGGGAAGAAATAATAAAAGTGTTTACAACTTGTGTTGTGAGTGTTTACCCCCGGACATAAAGTCCACCCTTGTAGAAACGCAGTGGGGGCCTCTCAGTGACATGTCACCAAGAGCCAAAGAAGAAGAAGAAGAAGAAGAAGTTTGAAAAGGAGAGCGTTGCCCACTCTCTACTCGCTCCATCTTGCTAACGTCAGACATAAAGCTGGATGGCACCTTCGGCAAAATGTGGATGATTTGATACATTCAGAAGATGCAGTAAAAAAAGCAGAGAGAGGAAGAGAGGGATTTTGTGGGATCCTGTGGTTTTGATTTGATAGAAAAAAATTGTTGGAAGAAAGATGGTAATGAGACTGCAGAGTGTGTGTGGTTGGTGGCTGGGATTAGAGTCTGGTTGAAGCAGCCTCACCTGGCCCCAGTCAGACTGATTAGAGTCTGGTTGAGGCAGCCTCACCTGGCCCCAATCAGACTGATTAAAGTCTGGTTGAGGCAGCCTCACCTGGCCCCAATCAGACTGATTAGAGTCTGGTTGAGGCAGCCTCACCTGGCCCCAGTCAGACTGATTAGAGTCTGGTTGAAGCAGCCTCACCTGGCCCCAGTCCGACTGATAAGAGTCTGGTTGAAGCAGCCTCAACTGGGCCCAGTCAGACTGTTGAGCAGCTCACTGGCCCCATGATAGAGTCTGGTTGAAGCAGCCTCACCTGGCCCCAGTCATATCAGAGTGATAAGACTCTGTGGCTGCACACCTGTGGGTCCTTGGTAATCAAGGTCATTGTCCCTAAACAACCCAAGGTAACATGCCTAAATGACTATAGACCTGTAGCCTTCACCTCGATTGTCAGCAAATGCTTCGAGAGGTTGGTCAAGGAATTGATTTGCTCCGTGTTACCTGCCACGCTGGACCCATGGCAATTTGCATATCGTTAAAACAGATCCACGGATGACGCAATTGCCATGGCCCTCCACACTGCCCTTTCCCACCTGGAGGGAAGGAACTGTTATGTGCGAATGCTGTTTGTGGACTACAGCTCAGCGTTCAACACGATAGTTCCTGCCAAGCTCGACACCAAGCTTAGAGGTCTAGGCGTGCCCCCATCCATGTGCAGCTGGATACTGGACCTCCTGTCGGACCGCCACCAGGTAGTGAGGATGGGCAGCACCACCTCAGAGCCACTGACCCTCAACACGGGAGCCCCCCAGGGATGCGTGCTGAGCCCTCTCCTCTACTCCCTCTACACCCACGACTGCATGGCTATGCACAGCTCCATCATCATCATCAAGTTGGCTGATGACACGACAGTGATGGGCCTGATCGCCGGCGACGACGAGACAGCCTACAGGGAGGAGGTTGGATCGCTGGAGCAGTGGTGCCAGGAGAACAGCCTCGCCCTCAACGTCAAGAAGATCAAGGAGCTGATCGTGGACTACAGGAAGCAGAGAGGAGAGCACGGCCCTATCTCCATCGACGGTGTTGCAGTAGAGAGGGTTAGCAGCTTCAAGTTCCTCGGCGTACACATCTCCGAGGACCTCACATGGTCCACGCACACCACACACACACGTGGTGAAAAGGGCCCAACAACGGCTGTATTTACGCATGGAAATTCAGCATGGGCCCCCGCATCCTGAGAACATTCTACACCGGCACAATTGAGTGTTCTTACAGGGTGTATCACCGCCTGGTACGGGAACTGCATCGCACAGCGCTTCAAAGTGTGGTGTGGACAGCCCAGTATATCGTTGGAGGTGAGCTCCCCTCCCTCCTAGATATATACAACCAGCGGTGCGTGGCCAAGGCCAAACGCATCATAAAAGACAATGCCCATCCCAGCCACAAACTGTACTCACTGTTACCGTCAGGCAGGCGATACCGCAGTATCAAGTGCAGCACAAATAGACTCAGAGACAGCTTCCACAGTCAGGCCATCAGGCTGCTGAACAAGGGTGTATAGCATATAACAATGTATATTTTATTACATTGATTTATATATATATATATATATATATATATATATATTGCTCATTTTTTGTGCTAATATATTGCATTTCATATATGCACTTTTATATTTTATATATTTAACTTTATACAGTTTGTGGTTTTTACTTATTTTTTTATTCTATTATTTTTATTTGTATAACTGCTGTATGTCGTCGGGTATTGCACATAAGATTTTCACCCATTGCTTACTGCTATACTTTGCGTATAACTTTGATGTGACAATAAACTTGACTTGAAGGCCCACAGGCACACACACACACACACACACACACACACACACACACACACACACGTAAGCATCTGCTCAACTTGCTAAACAACAACAAACCAAGGAGCCCCAAGAAGCCATTTTAGTGGCATGTGAAGGTCCTCTGGAGACATTGACACCTGACACACATCTGCTGGTCATGTGTCACCGCCAGGAACGTTGACTGAATCTTGTGCCTAACGTCACTAACCAGATTTATTTGAGACACCCGGTCCACTTGACTCTGGTTAAGAGCCGTCGGTGTGCCAAGACCTTCTGGCTAAGGCTAATTCGATTTTAGTCCTGAATATCATCAATTCCAATCTAATAATTCCCCACGTCGGGTCAGCGAAAGTTCATGCTGCTTAGTTTTGTCATAGAAACTACGCAAAATGATATTTGTAGTGAAATGTCTCAAAATGAGGAGATATTGACATCTTCTACAAACCCAACCAAGTTGGAAGTTATGGGTTCGAACCCCAAAGCCTACCTATAGGGAGACGTCCTTGAGCAAGATAGCTTATCTCTACCTCCTTTTTCAGTCAATGAATGAGGGCATTGTAGCCACCTTGTTGTTGCCACTATGTCATTAACAAAGGGCCCAAGAGGAGGTGACTCACAACGTAAGGATCATAAAGTAGTTTTCAAAAAAGCTTTTAAAAAAAAATAAATAGCTTTAAATAGCTTTGAAAATGTAGACACTGGACCTCGCAAATACAGGCTTCCAGTCCACACCAGTCGTACACCTCCCTGTGTAGACACACCGCTGTGGTGGTGAAACAAGTGTTGAGGATACAGGAGCCAAGTCCAAACCACTTCCTGTTGTTGAGCAAGGCAGCTTGGCACCCATAGAGCCAGACCTGAAGAGAGAGATGTTTTTTTTTCTTTTTGTGTTTTTCACAGACAGAGGGAGGGAGATATGGACAGGGATGTGTGTTGCATCAGGAGAAACAGTATGATACAATAAAACTAATATAATAATATATTTCGGTTACTGTTGCATCTTACATTATGCAGCCTCTCTCCATCTGCTATTTATATTCTTTTCATTTATTATCTTTTGTCATTTTGGTATTCATCTACCAAAATATGTGTAATTATATTTTGTATTATATGTTATATATTATTAGTACATGAAGGGATCTCTCTCTCTCTCTCTCTGTACCATGAACAAATGCAGCTAATTTAATTTCCTACATTTAAACAGCTTCAAACTGTTTCTGAATTCCCCTGAAACCAATCCGATTGGTCCCACCTTCCCAGTCGGCTAATTGGCTTGATAGGCTACAGCTGGCGGTGCATATGACACACTTACATATTACCACTGCTGAGCAAAACAGGTGTTGTCACTACTGCACGCACACACACACACACACACACCCCCACCCCCCCTAGGGTTACATAACATTCCAGCACATTCTCTGCACTCGAGCAACAAAACCTCAGGTCTACCATCTCATTACCTCCAACCCTGTGTGTGTGTGTGTGTGTGTGTGTGTGTGTGTGTGTGTGTGTGTGTGTGTGTGTGTGTGTGTGTGTGTGTGTGTGTGTGAAGTGGACTCAAAGTGGAACATGGATTCGCAACTTTTCATGGAAGCCGCGATGAAAGTGTCTGAGAAATGACTAAACTGTCGTCAATAGTTATTTAGAACCCAAAAGGAGGACCCCTGTGGAATTCCAGGTTGACACACACACACACACACACACACACACACACACACACACACACACACACACACACACACACACACACACACACACACACACACACACACACACACACACACACACACACACACACACACACACACACACACACACACACACACACACACACACACACACACACACGACAAGGTCAACAGTCTGGACGTGGACATGGAAACTCTCTCCAAAGGAACAGCCGTGTTGTCCAACTGATGACCACTGTTTAGCTTGGGAGTTCCAAATACAGCCACACAGCTACCCTTACTTACTGGAAGCAACCTCGCTCCAGTGGGAACAAGTCTAAATAAAATCACCAGGGGACAAAGCCGGACACTGGAAAAAGCCATTGTAAAAAAAAAAGATAGTAAAATACTTGATAAATAAAATAGATAATAAAAAAAGATTTTGTTTAATATAAATGTCATGTTGCTGACATGAGATTGTTTGCTTTAAAATATGTGTGGTGTTTATGTGTTTATCTTTGTTTCAGTGAGAGAGACAGAGAGAGTTAGCAATTCAGTGGGGAGAGAAGTGAGAGAGATATAGTGAGATAGAAAGAAGCAAGAAAGAGAGAGAGAAAGAGTGACTCAGCCGTTCAGTAGGAGGGGGGAAGAGAGGGGGGGGGGGGGGAGCTATTGGGGCTGAGAGAGATGGAGGAAGAGAGGGAGGCAGAAGCAGAAAGAGAGAGATGAGAGAGAGGCAACTATTCAGTGTGTGTGGGTGAGGGGGGGGGGGGGCAGAGAGAGAGAGAGAGAGAGAGGCAACTATTCAGTGTGTGTGGGTGAGGGGGGGGGCAGAGAGAGAGAGAGAGAGAGAGAGAGAGAGAGAGAGAGAGAGAGAGAGAGAGAGAGATCAGTGTGTGTGGGTGGGGGGGGCAGAGAGAGAGCGAGAGAGAGCGAGAGAGAGCGAGAGAGAGCGAGAGCGAGAGAGACTCACCGCGCCCAGCATGATGCGGACTATGAGCCACCTGAAGGTCCAGATGGAGACGAGGGAGGGGGGGCAGCGGCGGGGGACCTGGGACAGCGTCCACACGGGACACAGGAAGATGGCCAGGAAGCCCGTCTCCAGCAGCTGACTCTCCCAGCCTGGACAGACCACAGCCAATAGAGAGCGACTGTATACCCGATTGGCGTTTCATCGAGCCAATTAAAGAGCTCCCTCATTGATGGAACAATTGCACCGTCCCCTCTGAATTGATACATTGCCCCGATCACAAGCTCCGCCCACCGCTCAAGCTCCTCCCACAAGCCCCTCCCACATTTATCAACATGAGCTATGTACTATGGCTTGTAGGGATAAACGTCTGCAATATTTAACTCCATTATAACTACTCTATTACTGCATCTTAAAGTAATAATCTAGAAAACTAAATGTAAATTAGTGTCTGTTTAGTCACTATCTATCGCCCAACACAATGGTGATTGAGCCTATGGCCGACTAATTATTTATATAATTATAATATTACGTAACGATTCTACAAAATACTGAACTTCTCTGGTATGTAGTTGTAGCGACTCGTTATGACAGCACGGCGAGAGATGCACGTACCAAAGGAGTACCTGTGAAGAAAACAGAAGAGAAGAGAGTCAATTCACTGTATTGACATTTGTGATGCAATAGTGTACAATACCACTGTATAACTGAAGCACATTTTGGAGGCTGTGTGAGGCTACTCTGATGTGAGGCGGTGTGATGTTTGTACAATACCAGCACGGTACGTTCTTCAGCTTCGACAAAGTGTGACAAAGTAAATATATATTCAATGTAGGTGTAGGCTGCTATGCAAATACATTAATCACTGTGTGTGTGTGTGTGTGTGTGTGGGTGTGCGTGTGTGTCTACTGTAACCCTGATAGGGTAACTAGTTTAAGCATGATCAGGCAACTGTTGCATCGCACAACATTTTGTGCATGAAATGGTTATGTATTTCAAATTGTGCACCAAAATCATGCACGTGTGTGTGTGTGTGTGTGTGTGTGTGTGTGTGTGTGTGTGTGTGTGTGTGTGTGTGTGGTGTGTGTGTGTGTGTGTGTGTGTGTGTGTGTGTGTGTGTATGCTTGTGCCACATCTACACACTCACCAGAGCTGTCCCACGCTGACCAGAGAGTGATACAGGACCCACAGCGAGCCCATGACCACCATGTTGGCCATCCCGCCCAGCAGCACAAACCCCGACAGCGCCATCCCCGCCAGGGCGATGGCGGCCAGGTTGGTGTCCATGTCGCTCCAGTCCATGAACCAGAGGACGGAGGGGGTGTAGGCCAGGGCGGCCGGGCCGATCTTGCCGCCCACGTAACCCTTGACACTGCGGAGGTAGGCCTTGCAGGGCATCAGACCTCGGTCCCCGATCAGCTGGCTGTTCTGGTGGTAAGCCACGGCGAAGGCCACGACTGGAGCCCGGGGGGGGGCGAGAGAGAGAGAGAGAGAGAGAGACCAGGAGAGAGAGAGAGAGAGAGAGAGAGAGAGAGAGAGAGAGAGAGAGAGCAAGAGACCATGCTGACGTCAGACCCACACAGTGGGTGGTTTGTTGTCCTAATGCGATGCATAATAAGATTACCCTCACTGGGATTAACTAATCAAATCTACTGAAATTATATATTATCCTGTTATCATGTCATGTCATCCTATTATTTACATCAAGTATTAGGCCTACTGCTCATATTAATAAAAAAGAATAATCATACTGATGTCAGTTGGCCTAATAGTGTTAATATTAACAATAATTGCAAACAAATGGTAGTAGATATAGCATTAATAAGAGGACTATTCCTGTAATACTTCAATAGAAGACCAACATTAACCTTGATTTCTTACAGTATATGAATGCAATGGCTCTCAGAAGCACTATTCGAGTTAGCCAGTAGGTCCCCTGCTGCAGGACACGGGGAGCATCGCTTTCTTTCGTTTGGCTCTCCGCGGGGTGCTTATCACCCTCATCATCATCATCATCATCCTCCTCCTCCTCCTCCTCGTTGTCGCCTGCAGCCCGCACGGTGTCCACCACTCGGTGTCTTCTCCTCCTGGGGCCGTCTGAACCTTCACTGGTCGTCGCCATGTTGGAAGTACTCTGACTGTGTCACGTGTGTCAACAAAGCGACCACTTATCGCGAGAGTGGGAGACTGGCGGCTGCTGGTGGAGATGAATGGGTGTTATTCCTATAGGCCTAACCTTAACGTTTATGATCCAGACATTCGCTTAGCAAAAAAGTTACTAATTCAGACTTGTCAGTGTTAAAAAAAGTGTATCACACATCACTATTTATTGTAGGGCCTTTATTATTAGGGCCTGTTATTTACAAAAGCAAGGATTTGGAGGTCGTTGTATGCCTACTCAGATAGTTAGGCTGTGTAAAGTGTGTCTGTTGGACTTTTGCATTCTATAGTAATGTACATATTGGTAATAGTAGGCTAATATAAAAATAAGGAATAATAAGGCCAATGCAAAACGGAGAATTAGAGCAACACAGGTAAGGAAAAGAAGTTTAAAAAAGTATTTATTGCAATACAAAGAAAACCACAGAATAAAATCGAGGATAATCACAGTGTGCAGGCTACAACAGGCTAGTCTAAGTAACATATTGCCAGACAAATCATAAACCCAATCAATAACCAGTAATAACATTAGGTGAGCCTTTATTTAGTTTACTGCTACTACTGCTCCTCTCCTCCTGCCTTTAGGTAAAGTAAACAAGGTGTGTTAGTGAAAAATGAGGAGGCTAAACGCCAAAGGAAAGGGAGGAGCGGTGGAGAGTTTCCATGTCTCTCCAGTCTGCATAAAGTCAACGACGATGATGATGATGATGATGATGATGGTGGTGGTGGTGACGACGATGGCGTGGTGAATGGAAACCACGCGACAAACATTTGGAGACAGTCCACTCCGTTTGGGGTGGTAGTAGTCAGAGTCGTGTCCGGGGTGGTGCGCGTCTTCGCTGCGCTCTTGGAGATCGAAGCAGGGATTTTCTCAGGGATATTTCTCAGGGACCTTCGAGGTCTCCGTTACGCGCCGACTTTACCGACTTGATCGACAACATGACCGAGGAACACACACAACACCGCCTGACCGATCATCCACCAGGCGGCCCTTGCAGCGTCGCACTACCCCTGTCCCACCGGGGCTCCGACTCGGAACCGGGCCGGACGCCTCCCGCCAAGTCCGGAGGAGACAGGGCGCCAAACGCGCACATGGACGCGCAGGAGGAGAGCCGCCCGGAGGACGAGCGACGGCTCCCCATCCCCACCTGCATCCGCGACGCCGTGTCGCAGGTGCTGAGGGGCTACGACTGGTCCCTGGTGCCCATGTGTGTGGGGGTCAAGGGGCAGGGGGGCAAGAGCAAGCCGCACGTCAAGCGGCCCATGAACGCCTTCATGGTGTGGGCGCAGGCGGCCCGCAGGAAGCTGGCGGACCAGTACCCGCACCTCCACAACGCGGAGCTCAGCAAGACCCTGGGCAAACTGTGGCGGTAAGTAAACAAGCAGAAGTTTCCCATAAGTTTACACCAGATAGGATATCTCTTAAGTAAAAACATATTTATTATCGCATGGAAGTGTGGCCCACTTATTTATTCCATGCTACTGTTGTATAGGCCTATTCCTGGTATTTTCAAATGTGGCTATAAAGTTTTAAAAATTAAACCATTATTGTTTAGTGAGACGATATGCTGCCTGCAGCTTTCCTATCGACGACTAAAGTTCAATTAACCAGAGGTGGAAAGAGCAGTGCTGATCAATCCTAACTCAAGTAGTGGTAGCAGCCTACTGTCACTTTGATTAGGCTATTCCAGTAGAAGTTGGTATAAAAACTACTCAAGTAGGCTAAAAGTATAAAAAAAAAATGTGTTGTTTTTATCAGTTAAAACAAAATATTCCCTTGCATGTCATACTCATCCTATATATATATATACATACTATATATATACATACTCATACTCATATAAAAGCATGTATCCTATCATATATATATACTCTGTGACAAATGCCTTTAAATGTTGCAAGTAAACGTAAGATTACCACATTTAACTAAATAGATCAAACAAGTCAAGTTCCACAAAAAAAAGCTACTCTTTTTACAGTAATTTACTGTAACTTGAGTAGTTATAACAAGTTATAGACCCTTTGCACAGAGGGGTCATCTCACAACACCCCCGTCTCCCCCCCCCCCCCTGTCTCCCTCAGCCTCCTCTCGGAGAGCGAGAAGAGGCCGTTCGCCGACGAGGCGGAGCGGCTGAGGCTCAAGCACAAGAAGGACCATCCGGACTACAAGTACCAGCCTCGCAGGCGCAAGAGCACCAAGACGCACACGCAGGAGGAGGAGGAGGAGGAGAAGGAGGCCTCCGCTGCACGCCGGCCCGTTCTGACCGCACAGCACAAGTCGTCCCGGCAGCCGGACCAGTCGTCGTACAAGACGGAACCGGGACTGACCCCGGGGGATGGGTACCACCCTTACTATTCAGACAGAACCGGTAAGAATGATGACTTGGTTCAAGCCTGCCTTGGACGTTTCCAACATGAGATCAGATCGGTCAATGAGAAGCATTGTAGCATGTACTGCTAACACAGCAGTACAGTCAAGCTAATAGGCCTCGTCATTTAATAATATAAATATGAATGTAGACAGAAGACGATACAATAAAACATCTCTATTAACAATGGAAATAAACACATGTATACAATCAACGTCCGTATCCTATAAGCAATACACCTTTGCAACAACAATAATAATAATCGTTAAAAATCAAAGAAACTGTAACAAAAGTGTTTCAAATGTTTTGGTCGTAGGCCTACCCCGTACCTATGTAGCCTACACCTTCCTATGTATATCGCCTGTATATATTTGTGTACTGACCTTTTCTTCTTGTGTTCTGTGTTTTTCCAGGGCAGCAGCTCCAGGGCCCACTGACCCCGCCCACCACCCCCAAGAAAGACCAGCCGTGGGTCAAACCCGAGGGCCAGCAGCGCCCCCTAGAGGACGGCCCCGCCGCGACCGGCGGCCGGCAGAACATCGACTTCAGCCACGTGGACATCTCGGAGCTGAGCACGGACGTCATCGCCACCATGGGGGAGGGCTTTGACGTCCGCGAGCTGGACAGATACCTGCCCCCCTACCCCCCCGCTCCCGGGGCCCACGTCCTGACCGCGTACGGCCACTCCTACCCTCCGCCGACGACGGACCCCTCGCACTGGGCCCCCAAGGTCGCAGAGGCCCTCCCCTTCTCCCCTTCCTCGTCCTCCTCCTCCGCGTCAGGCGCCATGGCAGCAGGCGGCGAGGGGCCGGCCGGTCACCCGACCCAACCTCACATCATCAAGAAGGAACAGATGAGCCCGGGTCACTGCTCCTCTCTGTCGCCCGGGCAACCGCCGCCGCCGCCGCCATCACACGCCTCCCTCTCCTCCCCCTCCCCCTCTTCCTCCTCCAGACCTTACGAACCCCTCGACGGCTCGACGGGGGGGTTCTACGGGTGCTGGACCCCCACCGGACTGTACCACCAGCACCACCACCACCCATTCTTGTACTCCCCCTTGCCGCGAGGACCCTACACCGTCGCCACGACGTCGACGACGACAGCAGCATCCACGCCGTTTCTGCCGTCCACTTCCTGGGAGCAGCAGCAGCAGCCTCTGCCGGTCTTCGCCTCGCTCGCCCGACCGTGAGAGACGGAATTACAGCGTGGAGCTTTTTATTTTGAAACGCATTATTAATAGTTGGTTGGTTTTTTTTCCCTGCATTTTGTCAAGCTTTCACATCGTGGTGCAGACACACGACACGATCTCAGCTCCTCTCACGATCGTGACACACACACACACACACACACACACACACACACACACACACACACACACACACACACACACACACACACACCAAACAGACACACACAGATCACGTAGCGTCTGAGTTTTTAGTTTTTTTGCAGATGTTATAATATATTGTTCTTTATCTACATTATATTTATAGTTTATATTTAATCATAACGCTTTGCTAACCACAAATTACTTTTTGAAAGTTTCTGTGAATGACGTTGACGGTGTCATCATAACTACTTATAGTTTAGCTTTACAAATGTTTAACATGGGATATTTTTGTATTTATAAAAATGACTCCTCTGTGAGGAAAATATGAAACTCAAACATTAATGAATATTTGCCCCTGTCAAAATGATCTGCATAATAATAATAATAGTAAACTATTTATATAGCACCTTTATAACATGTGACACAAAGTGCTCTACATTATGAAAAATCTGTTATTGTGTCTTTATTTTTAACATCCGCTTATTCCCGCAATACTAGCCTACTCCAGTAGAAGAACTACCAAGTTGAACAGTAAAACAAGCAACAAATATTCATAATTTCACCATACTCTGACCAAAGTTGAAACAGCATTTACAGTACAACCTGTTATCCCCATTAATGTGACAAATGGTTTTGAATGGCATTACTTCCAGTCTATGTGTGTCTATATGTGGGAGGATATTGATGATTTATGGAAAACAATAAATACTCAATTAGTTAAGTTAAATTAGCTTATTATTGTACTTTGAATAATGTCAGTGTGGCAGGTGTTGGATAGGGTAGGGGTTTAGGGGTTAGGTTTATTATTGCATTGGTGTCATGTCACAAGTTAGATTAGATTTTCCAATCATAAACTAAGACGATGTGCATTTGGGTAAGTAACAGTAATCGAAATACATGCCACCGTCTTCATAAATATGACACAAGAGCACCACCTACTGGCCACAAAGATCAGTGCATTCGTTTCCCTTTTCACGTGTTGCTCAATCAACTAAATGTGGTGATGGAGACAGTGCTTTATAAAAACATAACATAACTGTATATGTATAAAAGTTGAAATACTTACCATGAAATAAAAATACCAAACAACGACAGTTCTTTGCAGATTCATCTGTATTGACAATAAATTAGTATATGATTAAAAAATAACCTTTACCAAATAAAAAATAAAAAAGCAACCAAAAAAAAACAAAACCCAATGTCTCTTATATCAAAGGAATGAAACCAGCAATTGTAAAACGAGAAATCGTACAAAAAAATAACACAGTCCTTTAACACGTTAACAATCCTTTAAAGGAATCCGTTTCCACTTTCTACATTGACACAGTAGGCTATATCTACAGCGGGCAAACTTGACATGTTCACATCCCATTCTAACCCCTCAAAAAGTATCTCTGCTCAAAACCAAACCAAGCAGGGAGAAAAGTCTAGCTATGTCGCAATGAGATAGTGACCGGTTCGTATACATCTATTTATTTATTTTCTCGATGCATATGCAGCATGTTATGAAAAAAGCACCTTGTCGATTCGGATGAGACATAACACAGAGACATGTCGAGGGGGCCAAAGGACCAAATACTTTCCTCTCCTCTCGGTTAATGACAGACAATGGAAAAAAAAACATTCAACCCCTTTTGTTCGTACTCTCACATTAAAGCCACTGGCGTCGAAAACTGTACATTCAATAGATGATCCGGTTGTTTTTTTTTTCCCGGATCCGTACCGTACGTTACATACTCACACGGTTACAGTCGGTGAATGAAGCGTTCACAAGACAAATCGTTTGTCAGCATGGTTTAAAAAGATGGAAAGACGGACGGAGGATGGATGGACGTGAGGGGGGAGGGAGAGGGAGAGGGGGGGGGGAGGGACGCAGTGATGACATCATCTGACCTTCAACCTTTTGTTTTCAAGCTCTAAAATCCAACCCCACGCCCCCCCCCCCACACACACACACAAACAAACATGTGGACAGTCATCTCATCTTCTCTTAGTGTTATTATTCTTGTACTTTAATTTTTTTTAATACATTTTTTATTTAAATAAATCTAGTCCTCTTCATCATCTTGGTTCTATAATCCTGGCTCCTGAAAACAAGCACACACATGGTGTTGTTGTTTTTTTGTGTATCTCAGACCCAGGGGCTGGTTCTGTCCAACTGGGGCTCTCTCTCTCTCTCTCTCTCTCTCTCTCTCTCGTCTCTCTCTCTCTCTCTCTCTCTCTCCTCTCTCTCTCTCTCTCTCTCTCTCTCTCTCTCCTCTCTCTCTCTCTCTCTCTCTCTCTCTCTCTCTCTCTCTCTCTCTCTCTCTCTCTCTCTCTCTCTCTCTCTCTCTCCTCTCTCTCTCTCTCTCTCTCTCTCTCTCTCTCTCTCTCTCTCTCTCTCTCTCTCTCTCTCTCTCTCTCTCTCTCTCTGTGGGAGGGCCCCCCCCCGCCCTCCTCCATCTTCAAGGCTTGTGTTTGAAATTGGCCTCCACTGCAAAAGGGAGGGGAAACAGGACAACGCAGTCACCACTTTGTTTTACAGATCAAGAAAATACAACACGGTACGGCAATTACAATTTAAATACATGTAAAAAAAATGTAATTAAACAAACACAGAATGTGCCAGAGTAGACTTGTTAGAAATTAAATTCCTTGTAGGCATAACTGCATTGTATCCACAGGCAGTGTGCCTACTGAACTGCTAGGAGTGCTGCTACTTTCATAACTATTTCATAACTACTATAATTATCATGAACATTACACTATCATAACATTATCATTAACATTACACTTTCATAACATTATCATTAACATTACACTATCATGACATTATCATTAACATAACACTGTCATAATTTGCTGGACTTTCTGTCCAGCAAACTCATTACAGTCACTGCACTGTACTGCACTGTATTCATGATGCTGCTGCACTACTGGCACTTTAAATTCTTTTAAATGTTTTTGCACAATTCAAAACATCGTAAATATCAGTCTTCTCTATTGTTCTTTTTATGTACATTTTTATTGTGTATAGTCATTTTATAGTATTGTTTTAGAAAGTCATACTGTGGGAGGGAATGGGGAGTAAGCATTCCATTGTTGTTGTTGCAAATGGCCAATAAAAATCTTGTATCTTCACAGCGCTACGACGCTAATTCAATATCCCCTAAGCACTCAATATGGTCCTCTACGTTGTGTAATGAATTAAAGAATTAAGGACTCACGTCATTCGTGATTACACGAATGACTCATGATGAGCCATTATCGACCGCCAACCGCATCAGCAGGTGTATGACGTCATCAACAACGGCCCGCCCATTAGGGGTTCTTTGTCCCCCCCCCCCCCCCGGAGAGAGAGAGGGGGGGGGAGGGGGACACACGTCAACGCCACGCCGCGTACCTGCGTACTCCTGCGGCCTCATTGGTCGGTTGATGACCCGCTGGAAGGAGGCGATCCAATCGCGCTGCTCGGCCTCCGTCTCGCAGGCGAACAGGAACTTCCGCTCGGGCGTCACTATGGTGATGCCGTTGGGCCAGTGGTAGCCCTGGGTGGTGGGCGGCAGGCCGGACAGCACCGTGTAGCTGTTCTCCTTACTGCCGATGAACACCTCGCCCCGGGCATACGCATCCTGGGGGGAGAGAGGGGGAGAGAGAGAGGGGGAGGAGAGATTAGGATCATCTTTCATAATAAACACATAGATATGTGTGGAGAGAGAGAGAGAGAGAGAGAGGAGAGAGAGAGAGAGAGAGAGAGAGAGAGAGAGAGAGAGAGAGAGAGAGAGAGAGAGAAAAAAAAAGACAGAGAGGGAGGGGAGAGAGAGAGGGGGAGAAGAGAGAGAGAGAGAGCAAAAGGGGGAGGAGAGATTAGGATCATCTTTCATAATAAACACATAGATATATGTGTGGAGATAGAGAGAGAGAGAGAGAGAGAGAGAGAGAGAGAGAGAGAGAGAGAGAGAGAGAGAGAGAGAGAGAGAGAGAGAGAGAGAGGGGGGGGGTGGGAAGAGAGACAAGGATCATCTTTCATATCTAATAAAGACATCGATTGAAGGGGAGATAGAGACCGAGAGTGGGAGGGGGGAGAGGATGGGAGAGCAAAAAAGAGGGGATGAGAGGAGAGAGAGGGGGAGAGAAAGAAATATAAATTAAGAGCGGGAGGGAAAATGGGGGAGTAAGAGAGGGAGGGAGGAGAGAGAGCGAGAGCGAGAGAGGAGAGAGGAGAGAGGAGAGAGAGAGAGAGAGAGAGAGAGAGAGAGAGAGACAGGAAGAGGTGAAGGAACGGGACAAATAGAGAGAAAGAGAGACAGAGGACATGAGACACAATGGAAGCCGGAAAAGGGAGAGCTGGAGAGAGTAAGAAAAACAAACAAACAAACAAACAAACAAAAGCAACACATTCAGTAAAGGAGAGGACGCAACCGAAGCGTCTGAATCCTCCGGTGGAAGGAACACAGACGTCCCCACCGGATGCGTTCCCCCGAAGAAGACAGCTCCGTCTCACCAGGGGGTCCTTGAAGTACATTAGCCTTCTGTCATCCATGGTGAACCACCTCTTCTTGAAGCCCTCGGTGTGCTGGGAGAGAGGAGGAACAAAACAAGCAAACGTTACGCATGTGTAACATGTCAGTGTCCCGCACGGGGCTCGAACTCACGACCTCCGTGAGTGAGAGACGACGTTCTAACGTGAGATGCTAAAACCCCATCGGCCCTAGCTTCATCGCTAGAACATGGCGTCCGTTACACATGTGCCAGACAAACCAGTGGAACACACACACACATTGTTTAGTTTTGTTGGTTTGTTTGGGGGTTGTGGTTATATATGTAGAAGTAGTGGTGGTTGTTTTTCAGACCTTTGGCCCGGTTTTCTCCATGAATCCTTCCTTCATGAAGTTCCGAGTCAGTTTAGGCACCAGCTGAAAAGATAGGAAAGAGTGTGCGACAAAGAGAAAGAAGGAAAGATAGAGAGTAAGTACGGAAAGAGGAAAGGAAGAGGAGGGGAACATTGTAGTGTAAGTGTAAGTACCTCAAAATAAACAGCTTATTGTGTATTTAGAATTAACTATTTGACACACTACTCTAGTGTAAAGCCAGCAAAACACCGGTAGCATAGTATGAAGTACTATTGTACTATTACTTAATTTAGATACATGTGACTCAATTTTGATTTCGAGAGAGCTTATAAAACACAGAAAATAGATTCATGGCTAAACCTTGAAACCTAAAACATTGATAGCTAGACAACAACAACAAACAGCACACAGTCATGTTTTCTGCTGACCACCTTCTGAACAACGTCCAGTGCTGTTCAATGTTGGACCGGATCAATTCCGTGACATTCCCAAAACGGGGACACCGGTTCAATCACCATTCTTCGGACGGGTTTGGTCAATCGTTTTAATTATTTAAATCAATTCTGGGTGCGGTCCTCCATTTTAAAACACGACAATTAGCAGCTGCATAATTGATTGACGTTGAGCGGGCGTCGCCCGGAGCGCTAATAACGCGATAAGAAAGACCACGGATTCATTCAGGGGTCTTTTCCAATTTAGCTTAATTGGCGAGAAGACACGCAATTAATCCAAACTAATCGAATGAATAGGATTTGTTTTAAAAGTGGACACTGGCGGCATAATGATGCTATTAATATTATTAATAGCTTCTCCTGCTCAGAAGAAGAAGGCTGTCTGGTCGTCTAGACGGTGGGACAGAGACGAACACTGTGGCCGAAATCACACACTGTGTAACTATCGTGCATTCCGAAAGGCTGTCCCAATGGAGGCTATAGTGAGAATTTCTGACCAATCAGGGCATCCGTTCCCTGATTGGTCAGAAATGATTTGATTTGTGTAATTCAGTTTTAACATATTGCTGTATTCTTGACTTGCAAGTGATGTCGAATCCAATTTAAATGCGACCGGAGAACCGTAAGTCGGCCATGTTGGTGGATATACAATCTGCTATCAGCGGCCAATTCAAGTTTTTTTAGATTTCCTTCTATAATCAAAAATCAAGGGGAGCTCTGAACTTTGGCCCTCGGTACTGAAAGAAGGGGAGCATGGCTTCATGACATCGGCAGATCAAAACACCATCTAACAGAGGAGAAAATCAGGTTTACCCGTGTAGCAATCACTTCATCTCAGGTAATCTATATTTATATTATTAAACAAATTTTCTTCGCGTTATGCCAACAATTGGGCGAACAGTTGACTCATTGTGTTTTATCATTGAAGAGCGCCAGTGAGGTCATGACAGAAACACTCCTGACTGGGCACCTAACTCAAAACACAGGGGGGCACGTTTCAGAAA
>CM051014.1:8176411-8178911 GCA_027704905.1 Muraenolepis orangiensis | reverse complement strand
GTGTGTTGTTGTGTGTGTGTGTGTGTGTGTGTGTGTCTGTTCTCGCTAGTGGCCCTCCCCCCATTGGGCTTCTGAAATCGATGTCATCAGATAAGCAGCAGAGCAGGTTCCTCCTGTCTGGGCTGACAGAGCCGAAGGTACTTCACACGGAGACAAGCAGTGTAACACACGAGGACTCTGAGAGACATGCACCGGCATGAATTATTGTCTCAGTGGAAAAACAATCGCATGATTATACTATATATATATATATATATATATATATATATATACACGAGAGAACGACAAGGAGAGTTTCTGACGCAAAGTTTGCATCGAAGACACACTCCCCTCACACACACACACACACACACACTCACACACAAACTTATACCCTGCCACCAATGTTCCCTCTAAGCTGCGCGCTTGGGCAATCGCGCACTGCTCGCACATTCTCAGCGCACAAGAAAATCTATGCAGCGCATAAAATAAAATTCAACATAAACGTATTAATTAATATCTAATATTAGTCCTAATCTTATCTAATCAATTAAACCAATAATAATAATAATAATTTTGTTTTCTGTACTATTTTGCAACGTAACTCAGTGAGTGACAGGTGTCCAGCCAATGATACGATTCGGTTCACAGGAATTTACACTGTATCACAAGCTACAGCACACGTCATTGTGCAAAATGTGAATGTTTTAATGTGAACAAAATGTTATGTCTGAAAGGTGTATATGTATCATTTCCTCCAGAACAGGACCCTCACACAGGCCACAACAGGACCTCACACAGGCCAAAGCAAGACTCTTCCCATGGCCAAGCAGGACTCTCACATAAAACATACTACACATCTCATGAACAACAAGATTTTTGTCTTTTTCCTTTAAAGTTTGTCAAATCACTTATATTAAAAGTAAACTAGTGAAAATTGCTGCTGTAATTTGATTCTTTTAATAAGCCATGTAACTTGCTATGATCCAAGTTTTGAACTGGTGTGTGGCCACAGCATGATGTGAGCACATGTGATGTTGCTCACAGTGGTCCTCAGTGTGCTCAGGGAGCTCGTGTGTATGCCCAGACACATGAACAATTAGAGGGAACATGCCCCACACACCACACACACACCCACACACACACACACTCACACCCCACCACACACATACACACACACACACACACACACACACTCATACCCCGCCACACCCACACCCACACACATGTCCCCCTCCCCCCCACATACACACACACACACACACACACACACACCCCACCACACACACACTCACACTCACACACTCAGACCCACACACACACTATATATATGTGATATTTATGAGTCACACACAACACACACACACACACACACACACCCCACACACACACACACACACAAACTATATATATATATGATATTTATGAGTCATAACGTGGTTCCCGTCAGCCGTATTGAAAGTGACACTGCTACGATTGGAGAGTTTGCAAAGAAAGACCAGAAAAGAGCAGAAGATAGCAGGACGTTGACACTAAACCGCTGTCCAAACTGTTCCAGATTGAAGGTTTTAAGATTCAGGATGTTTTTATTTTGCTCATTATTCGCTCATTTATGCGATGGATTACTCCCCCATTTAATTCACTCCCGCAGTATACATTTCAACAACAATACTACGCTATACTAAACTATGCAATACTACTACTACTACTAGGGGCGGCAGTAGCTCAGTCTGTTGGGCTAACCCTTCCTAGTATTAGGAGCAGAGGGCAGCTATTATATACAGCTGCCCGGGGAGCAGTGTAGGGGGTGCCTTGCTCAAGGGCACTTGGGCAGTAACCTGGTGTTTCGGGGACTTGAACCGGCGACCTTGCGGCTCCCAAGCCAAGTTCTTACCCACTGAGCTACTAGTTGTTGTTTTTGTTTTACATACAACCAAGATAAGGTCCCTTTAAGGTCCCATCACCGGAACCACATGGGAGACTCACAACCCCGGAACCACATGGGAGACTCACCACACCGGGAACCACATGGGAGACTCACAACACCAGAACCACATGGGAGACTCACAACCCCGGAACCACATGGGAGACTCACCACACCGGGAACCACATGGGAGACTCACAACACCGGAACCACATGGGAGACTCACAACACCGGGAACCACATGGGAGACTCACAACACCGGAACCACATGGGAGACTCACAACACCGGGAACCACATGGGAGACTCACAACACCAGAACCACATGGGAGACTCACAACACCGGAACCACATGGGAGACTCACAACACCAGAACCACATGGGAGACTCACAACACCGGAACCACATGGGAGACTCACAACACCGGAACCACATGGGAGACTCACAACACCAGAACCACATGGGAGACTCACAACACCGGGAACCACATGGGAGACTCACAACACCAGAACCACATGGGAGACTCACAACACCGGAACCACATGGGAGACTCACAACACCGGGAACCACATGGGAGACTCACAACACCAGAACCACAT
>CM051014.1:8133911-8158911 GCA_027704905.1 Muraenolepis orangiensis | reverse complement strand
GAGAGGGGGGGGGGAGAGAGAGAGAGAGAGAGAGAGAGAGAGAGAGAGAGAGAGAGAGAGAGAGAGAGAGAGAGAGAGAGAGAGAGAGAGAGAGAGAGAGAGAGAGAGAGAGAGAGAGAGGGGGGGAGGAAAACGGGGTGTGGGGTGAGGAGGAGGGAGAGGGGTGTGTGGGGGAAACCACCACCACCCTTTCTCTTTCTTTCTTTCTTTCTTTCTTTCTTTCTTTCTTTCTTTCTTTCAATCTTTCTTTCTTTCTTTCTGCCCTGCCCTGTCCGACGTCCTCCCTTTCGGTCTCAGTCAGTGCACTCTCTCTCTCTCTCTCTCTCTCTCTCTCTCTCTCTCTCTCTCTCTCTCTCTCTCTCTCTCTCTCTCTCTCTCTCTCTCTCTCTCCTCTCTCTCTCTCTCTCTCTCTCTCTCTCTCTCTCTCTCTCTCTCTCTCTCTCTCTCTCTCTCTCTCTCTCTCTTTTGGAGCGCTGCCGCCGATGAGTCTCGCTTGCTCACCGCCGTCTTTGCTTTCTGTACACTCGCTCTCTCGCCTCACCCCTCCTCTCCCATCCCTCCCCCCCTCATCCTTCTTCCTCTTCTTCTTCTTTTTGCTGTAGTAGTTCGCCCTGTAGTGGTGGCTTTCACTAAGTACAAGCGACCCCTCTGTTGTCGTCACACCCACCCCCCCCACACACACACACGCGCACACGCATACACACACACACACGCGCGCACACACACACACACACACACTTTTTGTGACGCCATACGCAGTCTTTGTTAAGATCGTGGGAATACGTTTGACCAAATTGATTTAATTTACTAGAGCAGAACATTAATTTTATAAAATCACAACCAAGTATTATTTTTTGTAGTGTTTGTTTTGGATATTGTTTTTCTGTGGTTATTATTATTATTATTATTATTATTATACTATTAATAAGCGATACTGATGTAGTTTACAATTGGAAACGGATCATTTGACCAACATAAGACCTATTATTATTATTATTATTAGCATCCAATCAGATTCCACCAGCGCTAAACGTCATATCTCCGCGACAACAACACAGTCGTCCTTCTTGCGCCTCAGTGGTGGTTGTCAGAGTCGAGACTCGCATTCTGCTCTAGAGGTTTATTCCTTGTTCAAATATAATATAAAATGTCCACCGCTATGAATTTCGGAGCGAAGACCTTTAAGCCTCGGGCTCCCGATAAAGGAGCTTTCCCCTTAGACCACCTTGGTAAGAACCTTCACATACAACACAACATTGATCAAGGTTCAAGATTCTTTATTTTTAGTACAATGGGAATGCTTACTCCCCATTCACTCACGCAATATGAACGTAAACAACAATACACTACAGGTGTGTGTGTGTGTGTGTCTGTCATCTTGTTGGTAACCCCCCCTTTGATTGATTACTTTGTTTCCAGGAGAATGTAAGGGGTTCAAAGATGCCTTCATGAAATGCCTCAGTGACAGCAAGTTTGACAACTCCAAGTGCCGCCTGCAGTCCAAAGACTACCTGCAGTGCCGGATGGATAAGTGAGTACCAGCGATGGTAGACCTCACACGACCCATCAAACACCTTAGGACACACAAGGAGTCATGTGTCAACTCACATTGAGCTGTTTTGCAGGCAGAAGGATGCATTCCTATGTGGCTTGTTTATAGTAGCCTGCACATATAGTTAGGGTGAATGCACTAATGAACTAACCCTGGTCTTTGAAGATATGTCAGTTCTTCAAAGCATTTCCTCTATATCTTAGGTGCACTGACAGCATTTTAGATTGAGCTGATTTAAACATATTGGTGTACAACAGACTAAAAAGCAATGGCAACAATACAGACAGCCATTGGAGTGTCTAACAAATCAAAACGCTTAATTGTTTTGTTTTTTTCTCTTGTTTTGCAGTCAGCTGATGACTAAGGAACCAATGGAGAAATTGGGATTCAAAGACTTGATGGACAAAGCCGAACAATAAATTGTTACAAGTTTTACTGTTGCTGGAATATATTCAACAGTCAGAACAGATTCAATAACGTGATTGGTACATTTTTTAGACCCAATTCCGCTGAAACACTGGAAAATATCTTTGCTCTTTGACTGAAAGGATAATCTTGATGGTATGTTAAATAATTATTTGTAAATATATCAACCTGTTTTAAGGTGGCAATAAAATATAGTTTTTTTAATGAAGTTGGGCATTCTTTTTTCAGAATTTACAAAAATGCTATTCTACACAATGCATATTTGGTTACTTTACAAACCCAAGAAATCAAGATTTCTTCCATAATTAAGGGAGTTTTTCCTTGCCCTTAGGGGGGCTAGGGTTGGAGGGGGGGGGGGGGGGTGGTGGTGTAAACATGTGGCCAGTGAAGCCCTTTGAGACTAACTGTGATTAAGGGCTAAACAAATAAAGTTGACATGACTTCTCAACTGGCCTCACATGTCCTTGAGCCATGGGACTCAAGGACAAATTGTAAGCCATTGAAACATTCATTAATTCACAGGCTTCTTTCTAAAAAGGTTAAGGTTTGGCAGATGCTCTGCGACCCACTTCAAATGAGTCTCCACCCACCAGCTGAGAATCCCACATCTTGTCCCCCAAGGCACATCAGCTTGAGTGTCATTCAAAGCCATCATCCTTGAAAGTGTAAAAAGCACATTTTGACAGTGATTTACCCACACATAAAATGACCAACAAGCCGAAATAAATTTCAAAACTAAACATTTTCTGGCAAGACTCAATTTTAATTAGACACGTCTTTAAAAAAAACAACACAATGAGCTTTCCAGGCATCGCTGCATGTGGGTTACACGACGGAACACTAAACGACACATCAAATCCTGTAAAAACATAAAAACCTTGAAATCCAAAAAGCGCCATGGGCGAGTGAACGTGGTCTTTCACCGACCGGCCGAGAGCAAAACCCCAAGTATCAAAAACAAGCTTCAAGGGTGGGTTGTTGGGGGGGGAAATGTTCTTGGGTACCCAAAATGCACAAGAAGACCTATAGCTGCCTTAAAGGGATACTATAGGAGAAGTGTTAACTACTATACTGTATGGTGGTGTCAACGGTCGGGTGGTGTTCAGAGCTCGTTTATTATTTAGGGACCGCTTCGTCGGTTGTGGGACGGTGTGTTCACTGGCTTACTAAAGCGTGTTTCTCTTCCAAGAACAAAACAAAAGTCTAAAAAAAAATTTCAGAGGTCATTACAGAATTTTTCAAAGGGGATGGATGTAGGTTTTTTTTAGGGTTAAGATTCAGATTCGGGGGGGGGGGGGGGGGTGTCTAGCGAGAAGAGTTGGAGCTGGATCGGGACCGGTGACGGCGGCGCCCGGGGGAGCGGGAGCGTGAGCGGCGACGCACGGGAGAGCGTCGCCGTGGAGACCGTGACCTGGTGGGAGAGAGAGAGGGAGGGAAGAGAGAGAGGGACGACAGTCACAACCTATTCCACCTAGCCAAACGTTGACTTACGTGACTAAGTAACGGAAAATCTGTCAACAAACCATTGAATCAGTGACAAGTGTGGCGTTTCTAGTCTTCAAACCGCTACCAAAGACACAAGTCTAGTCCAGTTGTCATTTAAAAAATATGCAATATAAACTTTTCAACTTTCGACAGGCGCACATTCACGAATACAATCGCAAATAAATAAATAAAAATAAGTAAACAACAAAGTTTGTCATTTCAACTACTGTACTCGCTGTAAATCAGCAGCCATATAAGGAGGTCTGAGCACGAACGGCCAACCGACCTTCTCCTCATGCGCGGGGGAGTGCGACGCCACATGGGGGGTGGCGGAGGCATCCTGCGGGGTGGGGTCATGCGGCGTGGGGGCAGACGCACCCTCTGGGTCAGCACGGCGGTGACCGTGATCTCCTGTCCGTCAATCTGACCTGAGGGCCGAAACAAAGACACGAGCGGGACGCCCGGCGGTTAAGCATCGCCCCTCCGAACACAAAACAAAATCGAATATCCACAAGTCAAGTCAAGTTTATTGTCACTTCACAGTTTACACAAGTATAAAGCAGTGGTGTGAAAATCTTATGTGCAATACCCGACGAGTTATACCCGCAGTTATAAAAATAAGATCAAATTAAAAAATAAAAATAAAAATGCAATTTATAAAATGCAATATATCGGCACAGAAAAAGAGCAATATGTATATATAAATCAATGTAGTAAAATATACATTGTTATATGCTATACGGCCTTGTTCAGCAGCCTGATGGCCTGACTGTGGAAGCTACGTTGGCGACACAGAAGAACTCTGATGGATGGCGGTTTTCCCTCCATTCATTTAATTTATTCCCCATGTATTTTGTAGTTGAATACAATCAACTCAAAATGGAGCTGCTTGAGGGTTTCATAATGTCTCAAGACATTCTACAAGCACGAGTCTACGAGAGTGTCCCTCTCTCCTCCACGAGACTTTACGTTTTTCAGATCTTCACCGTTACTGCACTGCACTCACGATGCTGCTGCACTACCGTCACTTTAAAATGCTTTTTGCACGTATATACAGTATCATCCATCGGTCACTTTATTATTTGCATAGTATAGTGTTGTATATAGTATAGTATTGCATAGTTTAGTATATTACTGTTTCCGAAATTCATACTGCGGGAGTGAATCGGGAGTCTCGAACTCGCGGCTACCGGCACGAGAGGCGACCCTCTAACGTGAGAAGCTAAAAACCCACGGGCTCAAAGCTTCATCACTAGAATGTATTTTAGGTAGGGAGTGAGGTTTACCGCTGCACAGCACCACCGGCTGTCGTCCGTTACACCAGCATTCCATTGTACCCATGTGAATAAAAACATCTCGAATCTCTCCCCGAGGACCCACCTCCATCCATATGCTTGAGGGCCTTCTCGGCGTCGTCGGAGGTCTCGAACTCCACGTAGGCGTAGCCTTTGGACAGGTGGGGGTAGAGGCGGTTCATGGGCATGTCCACCATCTTGACCTTGCCGTAGGTGGAGAAGATCTCCTGGACGTGCTCCTAGGGGTGGGGGGCGGGTGGATACACACATAACGGGTTAGGCATCCGTGATCAGGGACAACTGAGGGCACTCAGTAAAGCGCATACCTCCACCACACCAAAAAGTCAACCTAGAGCCAGATCGGCGCCAAAAACGAATCAACTGTTCCTTGGCCCATAATTTATCTAGCCACCAGTTTTGTACAACTCTGTACATAACCTTGAGTTAGCTAAGGAACAAACAAACCGGGATGAAAACATAACCTCCGCCCCATCTTCATCTTCACTGTCATTTTTACCCATCAGGTGAAAATGAAATACGTCTAATCAATTGTACGTGTAGTTCAATACGGCAAGACTCCGCTCAAAGTGTCTCTGAGGGACACGTGTGTGGTACCTTGATGACGTTCCTGGTGAGCCGGCCCAGATAGACCTTGGTTGGTTTGGTGGGGCTGGGGCTCCGGCGACGCCTGTCTCTGTCTCGGTCCCGGTCGTCCTTCTTCACGGACTTGGATCTGGAGGAGGTCGGAGGAGAGCAAAACTAAAACCACGGCACTTGTCTAGGAAGCCTTACCAATGCGTTGGCGTGATGTCTGACTTTTCCCTCTGGTATGAATAAAGCCGTGCCACCCACGGACTCACGCGGCCCGGTAAACACTGTATTACTGCTTACTTGGAGCGAGAGCGGCGTCGGTTGTCGTGACGACGGCGGCTGGGGCTCGGGGAGGAGGAGGAAGAGGACGAGGAGCGGGAGCTGGAGGAGCCGGAGCGGCTGGACCCCGAGGAGCTGGACCCACTGGAAGAGCCTGAGCTGGAGCCCGAGCTGGAGCTAGAGCTGGAAGACCAGAGAGGTAACGGATCAATTGCAATAACTTTATATTTCCTATTTCCCTGACATTTGGAACAGCATCACCCCACCTGCTGCTCCCCGTGGAGGCGCTGCGGTGTTTGCGGTTCTTCTCCCGCCCGCGGTCCTTCTCCGGCCCTTCCTTCGTAGCGCCAGACTTCTCCTTGCCACGCTCCTTGGTTTTGTCATCCTCCTTCCTCTTCGTCGGTGAAGGCGCCCTGTCGTAAACAGCGGGGCCACAGACGTCAGTTACTCTGGGGACCAGCCCCCACCACTTTTAGAAATGGTGGATTTAGTATGCGTCGCTTTTTAAAAGCGGAATTTGTTCATGAATGTAATCAAAAGAAGACAATCAAACTTCACCATCTAGTGAAGTGAGTCTTAAAGGGTGGACCGATCATAACTGCAGATATAACGGCATATCCTTGCTCACTACCTGTTGATACTTGTAATGTAATATATATATAAATAATTCTGCACATATCTCATACATACTCTAACTTATTTTATACCCGTTTTTATACCTAGTAGACTGTCTTTACATCTTATTTAACCACAGTAAATGATATACCACCATTCACTTTAATGCAACATTTGCCCTCTGGTTAGATGCCAAATTATTTTCACTGTACTGTACTTGTGCTGTACTCTGACATTACATTTGAATCTAGTCGTATCATAAGCGTGATCGTACACCATGAAATGTTAACTTAAGGTTTATTTGCACAATAACAAACAAAAAAGCGTAAAAAAAAACCATTACTTCCTCGCTGTAATGATCTACTGTGATAATTGACTCACAACTCCGATCAATCGCCCTAATTAACTACTACTGATGTACTCTTATGTCCAAATCATTGACATATAACTCATATTTTGAAGACTTCGAACACATGCGTTTCCCCCATCTGAGCAGTTGTTGTTGAGTACATGAACATATTTGACACATTATTATTATTGAACTGTACAATTGTACATTATATATTAACCATGCACTTTACTACTGGTACAACATTTGCACTCTGGTTTAGATGCCAAATTCCTTTCTATGTACTGTACTTGTGCTGAACAATGACAATAAATTATAATCTAATCTAATACAAGGGACGGGGTGGGTGGGTGGGGGAGGGGTCAACACAAAAAGGTACAAACGAATGCATTAATGAACACATTTAAGTGCATATACCTATATATATATACACACAGGTCATCAGTGTTTCATGAAAACCGCCTTTCTAATGTGTGCCTCAAAGGAAAACCAAGAACAACTTCATAATAATAATAACAACAACACTGAACGTTAATCACATGGTTATAGATGCATGATAGCAACATGGATGGATTCAGCCGTGTTCTGTTAATTCAGTCAGATTTTAAGGGGGTGACCGCTGATCAGGAGACCAATACCTTTGATTACTAAATGATCACCCCTAAAAAAAAGATACTTTATAATGTAAATTAAACATTAAAGAAAAAGGCCGAACGTTAATTGCGTCACACCAACGCGACGGTTTTAGCTTAGCGACATTAGCGCTAAGCTAATACGCGCGGCTACGCGCAGTTTGCGTTTGGTTTGAATAGAAAAGTCGAGGATATTTCCCACGTTAACGAGTAACCGGTTTGACATATTACTCTTAATTAGTAGATAGTTCACCGAATAAACACACGTAGATGCACGGTAGAGAAAACCCGACTATTAATTGTCTAACGGCACCACACACACAAACACACACTTACATGTCTGCTCTTCTGTTTTCCGCGCTGCGACTTGGCGGTCACAGGAAGATGACGTTGGGACTAGACCGGACGTTACGTCACTGGTCAACCTTTAGAGTAACGTTAAAAAATGACTAAGGGCACAAAGCAGCGGAATGGATCCCGACAGGTGATTAAACCGCTCCTCTCTATGCTTCAATTCACGAAACAAAAGTACTCAATTCATGGAACAAACCTACGGATACGGCGGCAATATAAGTATTTAACATTGGACAGAGTGAAGCAGAGGACAAAATAGTTTATTGGTGTTTTTTTTTTTTTTTAATCATTATATCATATCAATATTATATTTATAATATATATATATTATAAATATATGTATATTATATATACATATATTTTAATAGAAATATAATTTTTACTTCTTCAAATGGTGCTTGAAGATGGAACTCCAGAGGGGGGACGTGCGGAGAAGAGCTCCGGTAGGAACGGCGGGACCCTCGCTTTGACCGTGTGTTCCGCCGCCATCGGCGGCACCTTCCAGTATGGCTATAACATCTCCATCATCAACTCTCCCACCAGCTACATCCAGACATTCATCAACGACACGTACCGGGAGCGCTGGGGCTCGGGTCTGGACACCCCACAGGTCACGCTGGTGTGGACCTTCGTCGTTTCGGCTTTCTCCCTGGGGGGCCTTGTGGGTGCCCTGCTGGCCGGGCCCATGGCGATGCGTTTCGGGAGGAAGAGCTCACTGCTCCTCAACAACGGGTTTCTGTTCGTGGGCGTGGCGCTGGTGCTAATGAGTAGATGGGCCAGGTCCTTCGAGATGATCATCGCCGCCCGCCTGCTGGTCGGCGTCAACTCCGGGGTCAGCATGAACGTGCAGCCCATGTACTTTGGCGAGAGCGCTCCCAAGCACCTGCGGGGCGCCGTGGCGTTCTCCTCGGCGGTGTTCACGGCCTTCGGGATCTTCCTGGGCCAGGTGGTGGGACTGACCGAGCTGCTGGGCGCGGAGGCCCTCTGGCCCTATCTTCTGGCCAGCAACGCCGTCCCCGGGATCCTCCAGCTGCTCACCCTGCCCTGGTTCCCCGAGAGCCCCAGGTACCTGCTCATGGACCGGGGAGACCAGGAGGCGTGCGTCCTGGCGCTGGCCAGGCTCAGGGGAGGCGTGGCTCCCCAGGAGGAGCTGGAGGAGATGCTGCAGGAGATGAGGCAACAGCGCCCTGGATCGGTGTCCCCCTGGGCCCTGTTGAAGGACCGCACCCTGAGGCCCCAGCTCCGGGTGGTCATGGCCGCCAGCAGCGCCATGATGCTCTGCGGCAACGACTCCATCTACTTCTACGCATCGTACATCTTCCGGGAGGCCGGCGTCCCCGCAGACAAGGTTCAGTACGCGTGCGTCGGCACGGGCCTCTCCGAGTTCACCGCCTCCGTGATGTCCAACCTGCTGATCGAGCGCGTGGGCCGCCGGTTGCTCCTGGTCGGCGGCTACAGCTCGATGGCGTTCTTCGCGGCGGTCTTCACCCTGGCCCTCGTGCTCAGTGGCGTGGGCGTGGCGGGGATGTCCTACCTCAGCATGGCGTGCGTCTACACCTACATCCTCAGCTTCGGCATGGGGCCGGCCGGCGTCACGGGGATCCTGCCGGCGGAGCTCTTCGACCAGGCGACGCGGCCCATGGCCTACATGTTCGCCGGCTCGCTGATGTGGATCAACCTCTTCACGGTGGGCATGGCGTTCCCCTTCATCGTGGCCGGCCTGGGGAACTACTGCTTCCTGCCCTTCGGCACGGTGTGCGTGGTGGCCGCCGCCTTCCTGGGGCGCGCCTTGCCGGAGACGAAGGGCAGGACCCTGGCGGAGATCACTGCAGAGTTTGATAACCGGAGGGCGGAGGGGGGCCAGGAGAAGCAGGGAGGAGGGCCCACCGAGGGCCTGAAACCCGGGTCTGTAGACGAGGAAGACCTTCTCGCCGACTGCCACCAGTGACGGAAGATTGTTTGTTTTGTGTCTTTTTTGTTTTGTTTTGTTGTTGTCTTTCAAATGACCGCTACCTCGGGAAATCTTTACCGCAGGTGAGAGGAGTGGGCCGGGGCGGCGTTTGATTGGTCAATGGTCACTCGAAAATGGTGCCTCATTAAACCGTCTCGTGGAAATAATCTTTCACCAAATCGTAATGTGACCTTATAACTATAAGCAGTGCTCTGCACGGTGTGTTTATGGTAATGAAGTGCAGCTTATAAAGTTAAAGTGTTCCCAACATGCCGTTCTCCACGCCCACCCTCACTCTTCCGATGGGAAAATCAAAGGTAAAAGGTGTGAAACATTGCATGGTGCACTGCCGTCTTTCAAGAGATGTGTTAATGAATGCTCAGATTTATGCTTAATTGGTTAATCTTTTGTGGCATCTCACTTCAGGTACTTTAAAAGTGAGCAATTGCAACTGCAACACAATTGTAATGCGTTTTAAAAGCATGGCGTTTAGATTATCCAACATTTGTTTTACTGTAAACTTGTTTTTTATGTTTAAGACTTATGTTAAAATATGTTTTATACGAAAGTAGCTGCTTCCACGTTTATCATCCACAGCTAGTCTGCATGGAGTCGTGTCTTGTGACTTTGATCTGGAAGATGTATTTGGTGTATGCAACTAAAATTGTAGCGTTCGCTGAGGAATATGAAGAAGGACGACCTGTTTCCCTGCACTTATATGCACACTGCAAACCAAAACAAGAGCTACAGAGATTAGTAGCACTATACTCTCATCAGCATCTGCAAATACCTCCAGATATGCAGTGATGTTTTTGTTGTTGTTGTTGTAAATGTTATTTGGTTATATTGCATTGTCTGTTCATCTTATTTCAGAAAGAGAGAGTGTCAAATGAAGCTCCCTCCACATCATTCCATATCCATTGGGGTATATTTATATATTTTAGAATGATGTGTTTAGGATTTAAGATGCAAGATTATGCGGTTCTACTTTGATGTGTGGGGTAACCCAATGGAACTTATAACTCCAGTAGGTGTCGCTGTTGCATCATTTCGGTGTATGGGGGCAGCCGCACCATAGACTCCAGGCCATGGTTATTGGTAGACTACCGGTTTAACTACAGGTTGAACCATTACTTGAGAAATAGATGATGAACAGGGATACGCTTTCTGTTGGTTTAATAGCTTATTTATTTTATTTATTTGGGTCTTGTAAGATCATTTTTGTGTCGTACCCATATGTATTTAAATCAGTGTCTTTCTATTTTTTAAATCAGTGATCTGTTGATGTACAATAGGCCACGAGTCTACGTAAATGAAGATTTCCACATACCTATTTATATTGTTTCGTCTTCTTAGGCGCAGCTGTTCAATTCAATCGATCAACCGAACATTTCACATTGCTGTACACACTCACGCTGCTTCAAAGGTACACAAATCAAAGTTGCATTATGTAAAAATGTATCTAGCTAAAATGTTATATTTATAATCATGTACAGTATATAGACAATGGATGACAATGATGCTGCCTTAAATAAAGTTATAATAACTGATCTGACGCTTTCCTTTCTCTTTTTTTTTGGTCACAATCCCGCCCACCTCCTCCACTCCGCTAACGCACTGTGTGTTGTTGTTCTTCTTTCTTCTTATATTGCTTTCTTGATTGCATTTAATCTCATTTTATTGGCTCCCTTTTCAGCCTCCGAGGCACAAAAAATAAAGGAAAGTTGCGTGCTAAAATGATTGGCTGTGCCTATAAGCGATGAGTTAACAACTGCGAGAGCCACTATCGGCGATGTACCCTCCCACCAATTAGGCCCTACAGGAGACAGTGGAGGAGAAATGCCACAGGTAATTTTGTTACAAAGATAATGTGAGTTATTAGGCTTATCACAAAAGGACGTTCTGTTTTTTTCTAAGCCCTCTTCATGGGCGAGAGCTGGGAAATTGTAAAAGTGAACCCCGATAAGCAGAATAAGGTCTGTGGAAAATGAAAATAATTGAAATCATACATTGGCGAAACTAAATAAACCAAGCAACAGGATGTTCAAATGTACACACTGTACAAGGACATGGCATTAATAACATGTTTCCAACAGGTAGGCCTATTCATAGGTTTTCCTATCCTATATAGTTAAAAGGGGCAACTTATTGTAGAACATTTTTTCATCCTAAAAACATCTTCAAATCAATGATTGTGAAATGTAAAGTCACACAATGTGAGTCCATCCGTGGTGTGATATCCCAACCCTGAACTTATCCTCCTCTGCCTGAAAACCTTTCAACCTTACAGCCACTCTCTCCTGTTTAATTGGCCTTGGTCGGTGAGATAAAGACATGCCATGTCTTTTATATATATATTTTTTTTTAAATCGCACAGGCCGGACATGTTTTTAGTTCGGTTTCTGACTGGTCCTCAACATGTTGGAATGAGGATCGCTTGCTGAAAATCTTCCTCTCTTTATACTTCAGGTCTGACTCCATCCGCATCATCAATGTCTGGAGACCAAAATGGATCAAATCCTTTTCAAAACTGTTGTGCTGTATATGCAACACATGAATGCCCAGTTGCAACTAAAACTAGCGAGATGGACAGTCATTCCATCAGTCATTCATTGTCGACCTAGTTAGTGGTGTGTGTATTAACTACAATAAAGTGTTCATAACAAGGTTTAAGTAGAACAGGAATCCCCAAGGCAGACTCCACAACGTAGAAACCCAACGCTATACTCGGTTAACAACCAATCATTACTTGTATACATTTAAATGTACAAATCTGAACGCTTTCCTGTGTTGCGAACACCACAGTAAGTATTTACTCGTGCTTAATAGCGTTGATATATGAACTCAGAAGGAGATTTCTGTGCTCTGTACCCTGTGTACGGTATTATTTTATTCAGATGTATGTCGAATTAAGCCCAACCCTCAAGGTAATGTGGTGCTGTATTGTTAATTGCCTGTAATTGTGTATAAAGCTCCTAAACGGGGGCAGGGAGGCTAATATATATATATATATATATATATATATGTATATTCTATTTTGGGTGGTGGGTTGAAACCGCTATGCTAATGAGGGGTTTCCACAGTAACGATGGAGCAAATGACTCATCGCCGTGGTCGTTGCTCCGTTGCTCCGTTGGGTTGTCGGTCTTCTTAGTCCCTGAGAGTACAGAGAGAACACTGCCTATAATCAAATATACATCATAATAGCACACCGGGTTAAGAATTACAATAGCAGAAAGATAGGGCAGATAGATTAGAGAGTATTAAGCAGATCCCACTGGTCACCATGGTCCTAGTGCACTCTCATCATCACTCCTCATCATGTTCACTTATTGTCACGAGCAGAGGCCATGGGAGAGAGAGCCCAGAACATAGAATGTCAATGGTCATTATCAGCCGTTGACCTTTTTGATACAGAGAGAGAGAGAGAGAGAGAGAGAGAGAGAGAGAGAGAGAGAGAGAGAGAGAGAGAGAGAGAGAGAGAGAGAGAGGTGAGGGAGAGGGAGAGAGAGAGAGAGAGAGAGAGAGAGCGAGAGAGCGAAAGACAGACAAGTGAAGAGCCCAATCAACACCTCTCTCTGCCCACTGTCACACAAATTCCCCTTCAATTCAAATCCATGGAAGGATTATATTCCGATTTAAAGGCTTGTCTATCCTTCTAAAATATTACACACACAGTAATTATAATAATAATAATAATAATAATAATATTAATAATAATAACAGCAACCACATTTTAAGTTAGATATATAAACAATTCTCGAGCATTTTGCTAACACTATGGTGGAGTGTGTGTGTGTGTGTGTGTGTGTGTGTGTGTGTGTGTGTGTGTGTGTGTGTGTGTGTGTGTGTGTGTGTGTGTGTGTGTGTGTGTGGTTGATGGCTGGTTCAAAGCAGCCCACACCTGGACCCAGTCAGACCATTCAGACTCTAAGGGCTGCTGGGTGAGACTGCACACCTGTGGTGCATCAGAGTAACCAAAACACACAGGGTAAACCAGTGGTCGCCACACACACACACACACACACACCACACACACACCACACACACCACACACACACACACACCACACACACACACACACACCACACACACACACACACACACACACACAGGGACTTTGCAGATGTATTTAAGGAAGTCAAATCGATGCTTACTCGATCTCGGTCAGTCACGACATTCAGTCACGACAGGGGACTGCGGGCATTGGACAACAGGGTGGGAGGGGGCGGACTTGGGAGGCCATAGAGGAATGGGGGAGGAGGGGGGTGGTTATTTTGTTGTATTGTGCTATTGTTGTTATTTTATTGTTCATAATTTGTGTTCAAATCCTTTTATGCGTTTATTGCTTGGACCTTTTTTCAGGATCTCAGTTTCCTTTTTCTTTTTTTTATTTGAATCTCATATTAATATTTTAACTTAACTTAAGTGATTGAGTATTTGTTCTAATTCAGTTATTAGATTTTATTGCTTGCTGCACTCTCATCCACTTTTGTCCTCCTTTCGTCCATCTCTTCTCCCCCCTACCGTCCGGTTGCCGGATTTAAGGATAGTTTTTATCCGCAGGCAGTGCACTCGCTGAACTGCTAGGAGTGCTGCCACTATCATAACATTGGCATTAACATAACACTATCATAACATTGTCATTAACATAACACTATCATAACATTGTCATTAACATAACACTATCATAACATTGTCATTAACATAACACTATCATAACATGTCATTAACATAACACTATCATAACATTGTCATTAACATAACACTATCATAACATGTCATTAACATAACACTATCATAACATTGTCATTAACATAACACTATCATAACATGTCATTAACATAACACTATCATAACATTGTCATTAACATAACACTATCATAACATGTCATTAACATAACACTATCATAACATTGTCATTAACATAACACTATCATAACATGTCATTAACATAACACTATCATAACATTGCATTAACATAACACTATCATAACATGTCATTAACATAACACTGTCATACTTTGCTGGACATTCTGGACTCATCACAGTTACTGCACTGTATTCATGATGCTGCACTACTGGCACTTTAAATGCTTTTAAATATTTCTGCACAATTCAACACATATCATCTATCATCTATAATCTATTTGTCACTTTGCTGTTCTTTTTTTGTTCATTTTTATTGTATATATCATTTTTATGGTATAGATTCATACTGCGCGAGGGAATGGGGAGTAAGCATTCCAATGTACTTGTTGCAAATGGCCAATAAAAATATCCTGTATCTTGTATCTTGGCTTCATTGTAGAAGACAAAATCATGTGTTCAATCATGTTAAGAAAAAGACAGAAGTTTAGTTTAGTCCAACATCATTTACACTGATAACTCATATTGTAAACAGTACAACAGTTACTCTTTAAAGATACACAGAGTAGCCCAGAGTAGCTTGTGTTTTTCCTCCCTCTCACGTCTCTGTCTGTTCTGTGTGTGTTGTGGGCGCGGCACTCCAGCACACATGACTTCCGTCAACCCATCAAGCTGTTCAATATATATTTTAATATATATACATACACCAGATCGTTGATTCAGCCAGTGTGGTATTTCACGTTCATGGCTACGTGAATTTAGATTTAGATTATTAGTCGTATGCTTAATGTTAACCCTTATCTCCCTCTATCCAGGATCACTGCTCCCTGGCTGGCCTTACATGCTAGCTTGCCTACCTGCCTGTCCAGGCCGGCTTTGTCTCCTGCCTGTTTCCCTGCTTCGCCCTCCACCACCTGCCTGTCCTGCCTGTCGTGTCTCCTGCCTGTCTCACTGCTTTGCCCTCCACCACCTGCCTGTCCTGCCTGTCGTGTCTCCTGCCTGTCTCCCTGCTTGGCCCTCCACCACCTGCCTGTCCTGCCTGTCGTGTCTCCTGCCTGTCTCCCTGCTTCGCCCTCCACCACCTGCCTGTCCTGCCTGTCGGGTCTCCTGCCTGTCTCCCTGCTTCAAACCTGCATCCACACTACCTTCGATTTTGTCCTTCAATATTTACTATTTATGAATTCATGAATACTATCTTTGTTACTCCACCTCTGAGTCTGAGTTTGCGTTTTGTCACTCTGTTTTGGTTTTCGTTGGTCTCATGATAGTATGAAACATTAGAACATTGTCTTCACCTAAAACACTCTATATGATAATGTGATGCTGTTTAGAGTGGCTGTATTAACAATTCACCACAGATAAGTACATCTCGGGAAGCAATTACTCACCACAGATGTGGTGACTAATGCGGTAGAGGCTGGCAGTTCATTAAGAATGGGAACATTGGATCACTTCAGCGCAATTACGCGTTTATCAACATATTTACCAGATCCCAAACGATATCTACTCGTATGATATTGATATGACAGCGATACCATGGCACAGGAACCAGAGGAATAACGCCCGGCCAGATGGCTAAGTATTTATAAATTTAACTTTCAGCCCCATTATAGTCATCGTCGTCCATAATAACGCTATCACCCTCATCATCAACATCGTCATTTTATAATTCATGGTCATAATTCATGAAACAATTCAGTCATGAAACAATCTTCCGGACTGAGGCAGGGAATGAACATTTCCTTCCTGTTTGTTCCCTCACAAACAGGGGGAGGACAAGTGTTCTTTCGGGAAGAAGTGTGCGGAAGAGCCACAGCTGTGACACATCCGGCAGTATAGCTCAGGAGGTAGAGCGGTCGCCTCACAACCGGAAGGTTGCTGGTTCGATCCCCCGGCTCCTCCTAGCAAAAACTGTCCAGGTGTCCTTGAGCAAGACACCCTAACGCTAACTGCTCCTGACGTGCTGGCTGTCTCCTTGCATGGCTGACTCCGCCGTCGGTGGTTGAATGGGTGAATGTGAAACATGACCTGTAAAGCGCTTTGGATAAAAGCGCTAAATAAAAGCATCCATTACCATTACATCCCCATTGTGAATGAATGACAGAATGAATGAGTTAGAAGCAAAAGAGCCAGAGGAGCCATGTGTTGGAGGACATGTTGATTGGGGCACACACTGGCTTTCCATGTGAAGCCGCGACGTGAAGGAGATGCACATCGGAGGACCAAGAGCGACGCTGCACCCGGGCCCTCCTTGCAGAGGTTAAATGAAAGGGCGCCTGCTAATGAACGCTCATCCAGTGAACAGTTCTCTCTCTGTGTGTGGCCATTCAGCCCTTCAACACTTTCTATCTACGCTACCTCAGAGCTCTCAGGAAAAGGCTTCTCTCCCCCTCAGCTGTCATCTCTCTGAACTCTGTACCACCATGTTTTTATACCCTTTAGAGGACCATTTTGCATCCTATTTAACCACTGTACATTGTATATTGCTATGCACTTCACTGTAACATTTGCACTCTGGTTTAGATGCTAACTTATTTTCGCTTGACTGTACTTATGCACATGTGCACTGACAATACATTTGAATCAAATCTAATCACGAAATTGGTTAAGAAAAGGTTAAGAAGCATATTATGGTCTTAAGTATGTGATGTAGGTTAAAGTTTCCCCCCACGCTGACAAGACTTTCTTATCTGTGTTAATGAGTTGAATGTTGAATTTACTGTAATATGTATTCTTACTTTACCCTTCAGATATATTTGAACAAAGTATTCATAAACAAAAAAGACGTCACACAGATGTCATTTTAACACATTGATAGGATTCGACCCCAATTTTAAGTGACACAATTTTGCCAATTCATTCCACGCAAGTAACCACAAACACATGCTTAAATGTGTTGCTTTTATTTAATTATAATTTAATCATTTTAATATTTAATATATACATTTTTGTTCCGGTAACTCAGGTAACAGGGTGGACAGAGGACAAATGGGTGGTACAGGATGTGTGTGAACACATTCATGAATAATGTCAACATTATTTCCACACCAACACGCAAACACACAAACATACACACACACAAACACACGCACACGCACACACACATTTTCAGTCTCTCACCTCACAGATCATTTTCAGCAACAGCAAGCTGTTGGACAAACAGGCAACCTGGGTGTTTGTTTTGGTTCTTCCTGTAACAACTAATATCCATTCTGTCACATCATCATCGTCCACCTCCAGGTGTGTTCCTGTGTAGCGTTCACCATCAAATCAGGTCCATCAAATCACAGACAAACAGACTCCAGAACAGTTTCTATCCAAGTGCCATACCATAATTGAACAGTCAAACACTAACACTGACTGTTTGGTGTAACTACAGTACTGTATTGCAACAATACCACATTACTGAGTGACACGTTAACATGCCACTGCACAGGTACATGTATATAATAATAAATATACATACAAATAATAAATAATAAATATGTGTATATATAAATCAATCAGACTCATTTTTTGGCAATTTGAAATCACTTTATTCTGTTTATTTTGTTTTCTCTAGTTTTTAAATAATTGACATTTTTTCAAATGGCTGTTGTGTGTAAAGAGTGACCATGAGGATAGCTCACAAAGAACCACTGCCAAGGTGTTCTTTTATGATCGCCTCAGGCCTGAACGGTTCTTGGTTCTTCTTCCTGCAGTGTGGTGCTTACCTCTTCTCCCAGGAGGAGCACAGCTTTCAGCCCAAAGCAGGCATGATCCAGCACACCTCTTCGATATTTAACCGTCCCTGGGGAGAAACCGATCACGTTTTATTGTTCCTTTAGGCCAGACACACGTGGGGACACGTCCATCACTCCCTGCCCAAGTTCAATGGCACCGTTCCCTGATACACACACGCGTGTGTGTGTGGAGCGTGTGTGTGTGTGTGTGTGTGTGTGTGTGTGTGGTTGGTGGCTGATTACGCCGGGTACAAAGGCTCCAGTAGTGCGTTGATATTCAAGGCTCACAGATTAAACCAGCCATCACACACACACACACACACACACACACACACACACACACACACACACACAGATAGATAGATATGTCAGGATGAGAGAAATGTCAGAGAGAGAAAGACATGTCAGGGAGAGAGAGACATGTCAGGGAGAGAGAGACATGTCAGAGAGAGAGAGACATGTCAGGGGGAGAGAGAGACATGTCAGAGAGAGAGAGACATGTCAGAGAGAGAGAGACATGTCAGGGAGAGAGAGACATGTCAGAGAGAGAGAGACATGTCAGGGGGAGAGAGAGACATGTCAGAGAGAGAGAGACATGTCAGAGAGAGAGAGACATGTCAGGGAGAGAGAGACATGTCAGAGAGAGAGAGACATGTCAGGGAGAGAGAGAGACATATCAGGGGAGAGAGAGACATGTCGGAGAGAGAGAGACATGTCAGGGAGAGAGAGAGACATGTCAGGGAGAGAGAGAGACATGTCAGGGAGAGAGAGAGACATGTCGGAGAGAGAGAGAGACATGTTGGAGAGAGAGAGAGACATGTCAGGGGGAGAGAGAGACATGTTGGAGAGAGAGAGAGACATGTCAGGGGGAGAGAGAGACATGTTGGAGAGAGAGAGAGACATGTCAGGGGGAGAGAGAGACATGTCAGGGAGAGAGAGAGACATGTCAGGGGGAGAGAGAGACATGTCAGGGGGAGAGAGAGACATGTTGGAGAGAGAGAGAGACATGTCAGGGAGAGAGAGAGACATGTCGGAGAGAGAGAGAGACATGTAGATTACATTAGTTGAGAAATATAATAGATGAGGCCATACAACAATGATGACAATTGTAGCATTGAACTCGTAGAAGAGTTCAATATCAATTAATCCTGGGTACAAATCCTGTGTTTTATAGCGGTGCGGAGTGGAGTTAACTAACCACTGTAAGACAAGCGTGGCTAAGTATTAAGCCAACAAAATGTACTATATTATATCACGGGGACTCAAATGGCACAGAGCGTGTAACAGAGCTATAGCCCTCATTCAACGAGCCTTCGGGACGCTGTAACAGCAGCCAACCCCCCGATTGGCTGCTGTTAGCGGTGAGAATATCCATCCGATCTCGACGCCGATGAGAAGAACCAGCACTAAAATAGCAATACACAGGAGGGGCGTGGAGGGGGGGGGGCGTACACACTAGAACTTGTGGTATAGGGGAAATGAACACTCGTGAAGAAGGGGCTCTCGTCAACACACTTCAGGCGGCAGAATCCATCAAGAGATTGCATTCGAGGAAATCTCGGGGATGATACTCGATTATGGATGGATCCTCAGAAGTCAGAATACCATCCAACCGATGCAAGTGTATCACCGCCTTACCGCTACCCCCCACCGCACCCCCGAAGCTAATCGTGCTTTACATCAGCATTAATTAAGGCAGCTGGTGCTTAAAGCTGCCTCCGCACAGGAAACACTTGATGATTAGCGACACAACTGGTGGTTATTTGCCCGCTTGCCTTTTTTTAGCTAGGCAAGGAAGTCCGATTGATCAACGGCGTGGACACAAAGCATCTTTTGAAAGACACTATCGGGCACCTCCCCTGCCGGGAAGAGTGACGTGAACTCCGTCTCACCAGATGGTCCATCTCTATACTGTATATCCATGAGGCGGTCACTAGGCAACATAAGACACACGTGTGCCTGTGTGTCACCGTTTCAACGGAGACAAAAATACTCACACACACAAGTATAGGCCTTTATAAAAATATCTAAGTCCCTTCTGTACTTTCTGGCTTTTTTCATCTCAAGGACGCAGCATTGTTTCTCCTCCAATGTGTCACGGCTTCTCTCGTCCCTCAACTCCCATTTGCCTGAGTATAAAGCCTGGCCCCATGACCGACGAGATGCATACCAAACACAGCACCCCTCTGTCTAACACTTCCTCCCCCTTCCCCCCCCCCCCCCCTTTAAGGAGCTTTGCGCCATCACAATGTGGGGATTATATGCAGACGGACAATGATTCCACTCCAATTAACCAACATTCAGGTTTGCTAATTGGTTCGCCTGCAAAGGTCGGGTTGTGGGTTTGCCATCATCCGCCGTTGTTGTAGCACCAGTTCTCTAGGGCTGTTGTTCCTACTGTTGTTCTCTGGTCATGTAGCACCAGTTCTCTAGGGCTGTTGTTCCTACTGTTGTTCTCTGGTCATCTAGCACCAGTTCTCTAGGGCTGTTGTTCCTACTGTTGTTCTCTGGTCATCTAGCACCAGTTCTCTAGGGCTGTTGTTCCTACTGTTGTTCTCTGGTCATGTAGCACCAGTTCTCTAGGGCTATTGTTCCTACTGTTGATCTCTGGTCATCTAGCACCAGTTCTCTCTAGGGCTGTTGTTCCAACTGTTGTTCTCCGGTCATGGAGCACCAGTTTATATTTATTGTGCGCCTTTCAATGGCATAGACAGCTTTGTTTCATGAAAAGCCCAACTTTCCAGGGGAAAAAGGCTTCTTTAACTCTGGGTAAACACACACGCCCCATGGGGTCACATTTGAAGGCAAAGAGACAGATTTATTTGAGGGGGGAGGGGAGAAAGACAAAGAGAGAAAGACAGACAGACAAAAAGGTGCCCGGAGGGATGGATGTGGTAGAAAGAGAGGAGAAGAAGTGAGGTGGAAAGAAAGAGAAAGGCAGAAAGAGAGAGATTGTGAGTACGGATGAATGAGCAAGGAGTGGTACAACAGACAGTCAAATGCCGTAACTACTAGACTAGTTGGAATACAAAATAACACCAGCAGCCTTTTTGCCCTGGCAGATGCAGGCAAGGGTACTTATGTCTGCTTCCCCCCCATCAGTCGCAGCACTCCCCAGCGGTGACATATTTATTCAATTCCTGCCCATAATTGCCCTGACATCCGGGTACTGGGGAGACACACCACAGCCATAAGAGTGTGAGGGACGAGCAAACATGACAGAGAGAGAGAGAGAGAGAGAGAGAGAGAGAGAGAGAGAGAGAGAGAGAGAGAGAGAGAGAGAGAGAGAGAGAGAGAGAGAGAGAGAGAGAGAGAGAGAGAGAGAGAGAGAGAGAGAGAGAGAGAGAGATTTGGGAAGAAGGCATGAGTGTGTGTGAAGAGAGTATGCGTGTGAAGAGAGAGAGCGAGAGAGAGAGAGAGAGAGAGAGAGAGAGAGAGGAGAGAGAGAGAGAGAGAGAGAGAGAGAGAGAGAGAGAGAGAGAGAGAGAGAGAGAGAGAGAGAGGAGAGAGAGAGAGAGAGAGAGAGAGAGAGAGAGAGAGAGAGAGAGAGAGCAATCACTGAATACATTTTAAACCCAGACTTGCTGACATGTTTATTTATGACGTAGCAGCCTTGAGTTAAGTGCTTAGGAAGAATGTGCTTGAGAAGAATAGCGATAGCCGTGATGCACTGGAAGCTCAACATGCTAAATACCAGTGGTGAAGTGTCAGGGCCTTCAAGGTATTCAGAGAAGACCCTCAGATGAAACAAAAAATCGAATTAGTTGTATTAATAAAATGTAATACAATTTAATAAAATGTCAATAAAATGAATAAATGAGAGTCGTATCTGTGTTGTTATCTGTTATATTACAGTGTTATGTTGATTTGTTTGTCTTTCTCGGTCCATGCACTACGCATTTGAGTGGTTTTGTGTTGGAGAAACAATGCAACCAATCAGATATTTTTCTGTGTTGCTGGGAAGAATATCCTTCAGCCAAAGTATTCCCGATTGCTTTGGCCCTTAGACTGAATGAGCGCGTACGTTTGGATTGACAATTTGATCAACCAATCATATAGTGATTTGTAGCCAATGGGCGTATTCTTTCAGATTTCCCCACAGCTCAATAGGGAGCTAGAAGGTATACTTGCTGGAGCGAGAGTGGATCTAGCGTAGTGCTACGTTTTTTCTACATAGGTTTTTTACATCAAAATGGCAACAGGCGAAGATGATGTCATTGCGGATTTATTGTCGGAACCATTTTCAAGACGACCATTCAATGTAAAGATGGACATTATTAAAAAAGGCCGTCCAACGCCAGATAATCTTGAGCTGAATCAAGTTGTTAATGCAGGCTATGTTCGCCATTTTCAGGCTAGCAACTGGGAAAGATACCCGTGGCTAACGGGCTCTACTAGCCACAAGAGGCTCTACTGATGGGAGTGTTGCTATTTTTTTATAAAAAAAATGTAACATAACTTCCGTATTTAGGTTTTGATATGTTGTATACTGCTGTATTTTTATGTTTGCGTACCTCAGTGTTATGCTATTGACTGCTTCAACTAATGTACACCTTGTAAGTCGCTTTGGATAAAAGCGTCTGCCAAATGCCCTAAATGTAAATTATATTGTGACAGGTGAAAGTGCTAATGACAAGACATATGCCAGAGACATTTGTTGATTGTTGATCGCTGTTTTGGAACTTTAAGTTGCGTTAAGCCTTTTCACGTTAAGCGTGTTAGACCGTCCCTTTAATCGATATGTGGTGGTCTGTGTTGGTCTGTTACTTCACTACATGGACACTGCTTTGACAACTATGGTCAAATTCGAAATTGGCTGCGACAATCTGATCTGCCTAAATGAGATAAGGCATAAAGTGACTGCCTCCGTGATGTCCGTCTGACTAGAAAAACAGAATTTTCGAATGGGGGTGGTGGTGGTGGTCTACAACAGGGGTTCCCAAAGTGGGGGTCGCGGGACCCCGAGGGGGGGGGGGGGTCGCGAGATGATTTCAGAATCCTCTTGACGTGACCCATGAGGTTTTTATTTAAATTGTTATTATAATTTGGATTATTGTTATTATTATTATTATTATTATTATTATTATTGTTAATAATAACGTGTGCATAGATATTTTTATTATGTAAGTCTGTTACAGTCTGTTAAGTCTGTCTGTTTTTAATATGTAAGGGTGACAAATAAAGGAATTCTGATTCCGACAGATTCACAACAGTATCATTTGCATCTGAAAAAAAGCCACACAATTTTCGTGATCGTGATTATCCCCCCCCCCCCCTGGACTTCACGATGGCACGATGGACTTTACCCCTCCCCTTGGACTTCACGATGTTCACGATGGTGAAGATCTGCGCACACGTTGTTTTTAATGTTCCAGTCCCTCCGGTGTTAGTGGGGGGGGGGGGGGGGGGGGGTCGCCAGTCTCTAGTGCTGTTATGTTGGGGGTCGCGGGCTGAAACGTTGGGGAACCCCTGGTCTACAGAAGGTCCAGTTGTGATAGACACACTTCGCCACTGCTAAATACTGCTCCCCCCCCCCGCCCCCCTCTGATGTTCAGGCCCAACACATGGTGGATATGCCCTGGCCTCAATCAACACTGACGACCCACTCACTACTGGGAGGACGGCTAGGGGAGCACACCCCAGGAGAAGAGGAAGTGCTGCCAGGCACAATGGGCGGTCCTTCGACAGACTGGAGTTCCTGCAGCCTCCTGCAGCACGAGGAGGCTCTGGCCATCTTGGATGTCCTCCTTGACACTAGAATTCTCCTCACAGTGAAGCCAAAGAAGACAAAGAAGAAAAATGACCTTGTCTGCTTGCAATGGCCGGCAGAGTGCTGGTCCTCCTTGGTTTTGCTGCTCCTCAATTGGAAGATGTTTGGCTTCATCCGCACTTATGTTTCCTCAAGGCAGGCGTTGGGATGAGTGAAGGCAGCACTGAAGGAACCTCAGTGTCTTGCAGTGTATCGTCTCCATCCAGGCCCAACACACTGTAGCGCATCTAGAGCTTGGTCATTCCAGCCCGATAGCAGCATGTGCTGCTATCGCCACCACATCCAGCGATTCCTCAGCGGAAAGGATGACTACAGTTGCCTCGGCTAGGTTTCATCAGTCCAGTCCGTAAGGTTGTAACAGATGTGATAGTTACACACGGTGTATAGAAGGCACGTGGCTATATAACAGCCTGCCTTTGTCCTGACCAAGTCCTTGGGCGAAGGTTATTCATTCAAACACGTTTCCAGTACAGGAAGAGGCTGACAACACAGCCCTGAGGGGCTTTATTCTTATAATCCAATTTCCAGGTGGCGGATCAAGGAGGAGCTAGAAGAGGAGGTGGGCAGAGGAGGAGGAATTGGAGGCGGTCCTCCGAGCAGGAGGACCAACGAGGAGGCGGACGATTGACGGGTGAGGAGGTGGAGGATCGAGGAGGAGGAGGAGGAGGAGGAGGAGGAGGAGGAGGATGTGGAGGAGAAGGACCGTGGAGGAAGCGGTGGAGGTTCAAGGAGAAGGATGAAAGATAGAGGAAGAGGTTCTTCAATCTGTGAAAACACAAAATCGACACAGGCCAAAATTGTCACACTGCTAAAATGAAATTCAGACAAACAGCGGGTCTAGCCGCCGGTGCTTTCTCTTCCCTCCGTCACCATCTCCACTAGAGGTGTTGTGCCTGCCGGCGGGGACTGCAAAACAGGTGTCTGCCCAGCGGTGGGTCTACTTTCACCTACTGTCCGCTGAACAGGTCTTAGGAAATCTGGCAACACTGCCAGTGTCACTTAGTCTTTACACAGGATGGACTGAAGGACGCTATAGGGGGTCTAGGGTTGAAGGTCCAGCCTCCGCTACCACACAGCTCTTCACTCACTCTCAAATCCCCACTGAGGAAA